>JASUUJ010000161.1:7280000-8515108 GCA_030449895.1 Citrus mangshanensis
CTGGATATAAATCATATTCAACTTATATGTCATTATTTAATATTGTAGAAATGATAATCCGTGTGTCATGGATATCAGAAGGATGAATAAAACATTAGAATATTACATTGATCTTACTTCTACAATTATTTTTATGGATATTTTATTATCTTTCTTATTTGTTTATTTTGGTGTAAAAGTATAAGTTACAATATTTATTAGATTTTTGAGACAAATTATATAATTGAATTGTGATCAATATATATTGGTGTTAATTTTCTTTCTACAAGACTGTTGCACTTATATTATTGAGTTTAAAATCATGATAGATGAAGAGCAAATTTGGATTTTAATTTTCTTTTTTGGATTTGGAGCAAATATTGATTTTTATTTTTTAGATCTTGATATGGAGTGAAAGCATTGGTTTATGACGAATTTAGAGAAAATATGGATCTCAATTTTTATTATGGATTTGGATTTACACTTGAGTAGGTCCAACCCATATATGTATTATTGCCATCCTTAAGTATACATTTGCAGCTGTATTATGCCGAATTCTTCCTAATGCACTTTGTACGGTAAGAAGGAGAGAAATGTCCACGTTCCTTTCAGAGATGTTATATTTATTAACCTTCCAGAAGTTAATGAAATAACAGCAATTATTGTAATTACGAATGCACATATGCCTTCAGCAATAGTCCTAATGCTGCATATAGCTCTGTGCATGCTTACAAAATTGTACGTCGCACTATGTTGTGTGTTTATTTATTAGATGAATTCGAGCAGTTAAAGTTTCTTACAATTGGTACACTTAAAAACTTTGCGGAAGCGTTCTATTTAACGAAAATCTGTCATAAATATCTACAAAACAAAATGTGAATCTTTAATACAAAATATACTCTAATAAAACTTCAGAGATCAAAATTTACACTTTCACTATAAACTTAAAGGCCGAACGATAGCGGAGGCCTTTCTGCCAAAATTCTATGGTCATAAAAAATAAGTCCTTCGAGATATATTATGCGCTTCAATTCACAGCCCTTAGACATCATGAATCAATCGTATATCTAGATAAAATTCTTATTGTAGAGGTGGTGATGATTTGGATTATGATTGTGCAACAATCAGTTTCTTTATTCCTATATAATGATAGAATGACAGCCAAACAAAATAAAGAACATTACACGTGCGTACATCGCAGAAAATGAGAGAGCAAACTTTTGTTTCCACATTCTTTTCCCAATATCAAGTTGTCCAAAAAAACTAATAATTTAAATTTGTTAATGCAAATATACCCATAGATTTTAATGGCTTAATTCAAATACTAGCTAAATGATATATATAAAAATTTGCACAAGAAAAAGTGCCTATTACTACAGTCCTCTATGTGACAGTTTTTGGTTTGGAGGCCTACAACGATAGAATCATGATAGATTTATTTTTTTGTCATGCATTTATGACATAATTGTGATAGAATATCGTCTACCAACAAACTATAATATATCGGTGATAGAAATATCATCTATCAACAAACTATGATATATTGGTGATAGAAATGTCATCTATCAAGAAACTATGATAGACCGGTGGTAGATTATTTGGCGATCAAGAATGGAAGACTGATTTCTTATGTTGACTTTAATTGCATGGGTTTGACTTTATTTTTAAAATATTTTATTACAAAAAAAAGTGAAACAATGTCGTTCCTATTAAAGTAATAAATTTAAATTATAAAACATTGTGTTTTGTAAGTGTTTGAGAAAAATTATAAATGTAAATAACAAAAAAATAAATATAAGACGTTGCGTTTTGTAATAGGGGGAAACATTTTGTGAGAAAGGGGGCAAACTTTTTTCTAAGTGTTCAGAAAAATTTCAAGCCTCATTCTGGAATCTTAAAACAGAGCACACTTGTAGCAAACCCTTGAAGGCTGGCCATAACAAACTGATGACACCTAGACACCTACCGTTGGGCGCCGTTGTCATTGTTTCACTCAATTGTCTCTCTTTGCTACGGTTGTCACTCAATCATCTCTCTTTGTTGCGGCAAAGTCAGTGCTAATTGAAACCTAAATTGGAATGAGAACAACAACCACGGTACCTTCATTGATTGAAAGAAACCCAATCGCTTACCATGAAATAAGACCCAAATCGTTGTTGCCGAAGTTGAAACCCTAGCCTTCACAGTCAATTAAAGCTTCAGACCCTAGGGTGAGTCATTGCTGCATTTGCATGTACTTAATTTTGGCTATTCATTCTACTTTTATGTAAGGTAGGAAATAAATTCTAAAAAACTTGAAATGTATTTGCATGTATTACATATATTTTGATAATCAATTTACTAAATAATTTACCAGGAAGATAGTCTATAAAAATGGTTTGAGTTATGTTTTGAGTTGTGATCGTGCATTGTATAATGTTGTAAATTTTTTTTATTCTAGGTAATTCTGACATATGTTCATGTGTCTATGTGTGAATTTCTTTTTGTTCTAGTTAATTATGATATTGAAGCTTCATTAAGTTAAATGAGTGTTAGTGTATGAATTTTAGATGAAATAATATGCAACTTATATATCTTTATGTTCTGATAGCTAATTCTTTAAAGATTGCCCTCAATTGTCTATAACAAAGGTTGTGGAGGGATTCTTAGCAAATGATTCTGTTATGTAAAATTGAGGGATTCATGTGGTGTTTTTCTCAACAATAAAAAGTTGTTTATGGAAAGCTCATATTAACATGAAAATTTAGGGAATCTGTCTATTGGATTAGGTTTGTATTTAAAGTCGTGAGAGCTATTATTGTTATTATAGTTGAGGCATTGATTGTTGCTATTGCAACTGGGGAAGTTGCTGCCATTATTGTAGTTGGGGAGGTTGCTACTTCTGCTACTGTAATTGTGCAAGCTATTGGTGTTGTAGCTGTTTTGCATTTGCTTGTGTTGTTGTACTGTTGTTGTCTTCAGTTGTAATAATTGTTTGTCAACTATAAATAGTTGTGATTGCTGCATAAACTTGACAGTTCAGTGTTATTAATTTGTTGAAGGCATTGTATTAAGGTACTTAAAGCTTTTCTTTGCGTTTACTTTCTTTTTTGTTCCATTGATGTGTATTATTTAAAGTGGTAGTTTATTATTTTCTTCCTAGGCTTACTCATACGATTAGCGTAAATTTTTGGTACCTTTTTAGCCCTCTTGAATCCAAGTTTCGGAATTCTATCAATTGAACATTCAAAATATATTTTAGTAATAAATATTGTTGCTAGATTTGTACTTGGAATTGGATACATCAACAGATTGTTGTGTTTAATCTAGTAAGTTCCATTTCTTATCCTCTATTATTTGACTTTGCGTTTTTTAAGTTGTTATACACTTGCTTAAAATTTACATGTCTGTAAATTTATAATTATAATACTATGTAATGTGCGTGTTGTGGGCCCTATCGTATTTGTTATTTTTATATTATAATAGGAGAGTGAATTTTTGAAAACTACAAATTTCGGTTTATTAACTTTCTTGGTTGCTATCTGTGTAATTTTTAAATTTGTTTCTGGACCATGACCATATTTTTTTCTAAAGTATGTTGTTTCTTTAATATAAAAGAGAAAACTATATGGGCCAAACTGTGTTTAACTTGAATCGCTTCATGTAGGTTCAACTTTGTTTATTTCAGATGGTGTTGTAACATTAGACACACATTCTAATTATGTTGTGTTCTCTATTTGTTTTATGTAGATGTCAGGAACATTAATTGTTAAGCCAGAAATAGATAAGTCTTGGATTCAATGTAATCAATTGTCGATAGAATATGAAAATGGTGCTGAGAAATTTATAAATTTTTCTATAAAAAATGCTGGAAGCAGTAGTGTCATTAGGTGTCCATGCCTTGATTATGGGAATTTATCATTTAAAAAACCTACAACTGTAAAAGATTATTTATATCTGCATGGTTTTGAAGTGAAATACGACAATTGCTTTTGGCATGGAGATGAGATTCGTAAAAGTCTTTCTCCCTAAGCAGAAAACCATTTTGAGTCATAAAATATAGCGTTTGACAATGGTAATAAGGTAGAAATGGTTAATGATGCTTATAAGGGTTTTTGTAGGGATCCTCAGGCATTTAAAGAGCTGCTAGAACAAGCTGAGAAATGTTTATACCCAGGATGCACAAAATTTACTAAGCTAGGTTTTTTAGTGAAATTGTTCAATGTGAAGGGTAGATTTAGGTGGTCTGACAATAACTTTGCTGCATTGTTAAGTGTTTTAGCAGATGCTTTGCCTGAAAATAATGAAATTCAAACCTCTAGTTATGAGGCAAAAAGACATGTTAGCTTTAGGCTTGGAATATGTGAAAATTTATGCTTACCCAAATAATTGCATACTCTATAGAAAATAGTATAAAGGACTTTTTGAATGCCCTACTTGTGGGTTATGTAGATGGAAGAAAAAGGATGGTACTGTAGACCAATATAGGAGAGGGGTTCTTGTAAGAGTTTATGTTATTTTCCTCATATACCTAGGTTTAAGCGCATGTTTCAGTCATCAAAATTTGATGGGGGCTTGATTTGGCATGCAAATGAAAGGATGGTTGATGGCAAACTCTGACATCTGGCTGACTTAAAAATTGATGAAAGTCGTAAGAATGTTACTAGTGGTGTTTTTGGCGATTTCTATCCAAATTTGGGACATGATATATAATTCAACATAGATCCAGAGGTGGTGGTAAAATTGGAAAGTCTGCGGGTGTTAAAGCTAAAAGGAAGCACTAGAAGCATTTGACAAGGACTAGAAATTAATAATTTAGTTTTTGCTCTGTTGGTGGCGGCATATAAAAGGCTCCTTGACAAGGGGGATGGGAATGAATCTAGCAAACAGGTACAATTAGTGTCTAAGAATCAAGAATATAGGATTGTTAACAGTGATATGGTGGTCTCTTTTAATGTTTCTTCACAATTATCAGCGGGTGCTAATATTTGGGCTTGCTAGTCACAATGAATATCTTATGTTAGAATGTTTGAGGTTTGGGGAATCTTCGGACATTCCGTGCACTTAGAAAAATTCTCCATGAGTTATGGCCAAATATTATATTTTTGTGCAAAACAAGATTGGTTGTCCATGAGATATAGTATAAGTGTTCATATTTAGGGTTTGATAATTGATTAGTTATTGATCGACATAGTTGTGAAGGTTTAAGTATGTGATGGCAATGAGAAGTTAATACTTCTATGCATTCATATAATTGCACCATATTGATGCCACTATACGAATGGATGACACTTTTTTTGTGGACTTTTACTGGAATTTAAAGGCATCTAGAGGCTATTACATGGAAGCTAGTGCGTCGGTTACATTTCTTTTCTTCTCAACCGTAGATAAATGGGGTTGATTTTAATGAAAATTTGGAATGCCAAAAAAACTTGATGGGTTGCCTTGGAATTTAGAGATGATGTCAAACTTCCAGTTTATTTTACGAGATTGTGAACTACTGGATACGGTTTTTTTTGTTTTTCGTATGCATTCAGTGGAGGAACATCTGGATAATTTTTTATGAAATTATTATTGGTAGGGTCTGAGGTTTTTTAATGTAGTAACTAACTCATCTCATTGCTTGTTGGTCTAATCAAAGTCTTGTTTTGGTATTTTTCAAAAATCTAGTGGGGCATAATAATGATTTTTTCCTATCGACACTGATTTTATTATAAGGCTTCTTGGAAGGTTAATGACCAGTGTAGGGAGATTATCTTTTGTTGTTGGTAAGATAGTGGTTTTGAGTGGGAGGATCAGGTTAATGTTTTTTAGCAGAGGGCTTTTTCATCAACTACAGCCCTGTTTCAGAGAAGTAAACATGAGTGTTGAGGTTGGTGTAAGGAAGTGAATGCAAAAATATTTGAGTTGCAATATTTGGGGATTGGTGGAAAGCATTATGTAGATGCTCACCGTTTACATAGTTTAAAGGCTGAAATTAGTGGGTTTCTTCTTAAGGAGGAAACATATTGGGAAAAACGTGCTCAAGTTTTGTGGCTAGAAGAGGGTGATAAAAATATTTATTCTCTATACTTATGCTTGTGCACGTCAGTGCAAGAATAGGATTGTGGGTGAATAATTTTCAATATTATTTTCTTTATCTTGTCTGAGGTCTGTACAGCTAAAGAATGCTATGTCTCATTTGTAAACTAGGTTAATGAACGAACTGATGAGATGGATATTGACCTAATGGCTAAATTTACAAGTGATATGGTGAAATATGGACATACACAAATGCATCCTACTAAAGATCTTGGGTTTGGTGGCCTCTCCCCTGCTTTTTTTAAGATCATTGTGTTAGCCTAAAGGGCTACACATAATGTAATTTTGATGGTAACAAACATGTGTCTTAAGTAAATTTAATAAATATTGTATTTCACATTTTCACTAGTTTTTTAAGGATAATATTTATGCAAGTGAAATCAAGATTGAAGACATTCAACGGACAACGGCGAAATCAAGAATAAAGTTAAGAGCTCAACGGACAAATTAGTGCGATAAATTCTTGTAAATCCTGTATGATTTAATTGATGCATGATTTAGCATTTGAAAAGCTCAAGAGATTAATTTAATTAAATACTTTTCATAAACTAAAAGGTTTTATATTTATAACATAAGGTGTTTTGTGGATTTGAGTAATTTGGATTAAAATGAAAAGGTTTTGTAATCTTTGAGTTTAATAAATATTATTTTGAAATTCAAATTTGGACTTATTTACAAAAGTTTGAAACCTTTTGAGGCATACTATAATTTATGAAAGTTTGAAGACCCGAATGTAATCTAAACACTTGAAATCCAAAATTGGACAGAGAGTAAGCGGCTAACCGCCTGAGGCGCTAGCGGCTAGCCGCCTGAGGAAAATCTCATATTTTCAATTTTTGGACTAAAGTGAAAGGTTTTGAGAACTTTAAAAAACATGGGTATTATGCTAAATTTGAAAAGCACCTCTTTGAAAAATAATAATATCTTTAGGGCCATATCATAATTTCAAAAAGTTTTAGAAAGATAACTATTCTTAAGTAATTCTGAAATTGGACCTATTTGTAAAGTTTTATGACGTTTTGGGTCGTAGTATAATTATAGACAGTTTTGGGCCAAAGTGTAATTTCAGTGAACAGTGTTACTGTAGCAAAATTCAAAAATAACGGTAATATCATTGTTCCTGAGTGGCTAGCCGGATGATCAAGCAGCTAACTGCTTGGGTGCGGGAATTTGCCTATAACGGCTAGTTTTTAGAGAGAATGAAGAGAAGAAGTGAGAGAGAGAGATGAGAGGTCGAAAAAATCTGAGGAGTCCGAGTCTTCCTTCAGATTAAATACAAAATGCGTTTTAAACTGTAGACTATAATGGAGCTGTAGCATACAGTAATCTTTGGAACTCTGCACTGTAGATTGTAGCGAAGGCATGGAAATCTTTAAATCTGTAGTAGCATACAGACTCTAGAATACAAGTATAATACGGGTGAAGAGACATGTGCGCTCTCACTTGTGTCCAGGGGACCACCCGAATACATAGACTCAGAAAAAGCAAAATACACAATGAATATTTACTTTTTTTTTAATGCTTTATGGGAGAAAAAATGCCGAAGCAGTCGTCTTCGTTTTCATCTCCGAGGGAAATAAAAGGTTCTTCGTCTCCTGAAGTACTCGAAGAAGAGCTTGCAATAGATGTCTCTGACCTTGTGGCGAGAAGCTGTTGCATTACATTGAAGTATTCTTCTTCAGTCTTGGTACTGGCTAGGAGAGACTGGGCTTTGGATTTTTGGCTTAGGAAGGTTTGTTGGGCTTTGGAGTGTTTAATGGGTGGTTGAAGAAAACCTTTGGCAGAGAGCCAATCTCGGACCATGTTGTCAGTCAATTTTGATTGTTCATCCAATTTTTGACCACCATTTTACTTTGAAGGTTCTTTGAAGGACAAGCTGGGCTTCTTGGGTGTGATACCTGAGGTTCCACATCCATATCCAAGGAAGGAAGAAATTTGTACAGAAACAGAGAAAAGGGGGAAACCATTTTTCTGATTCAGATGGGACATAATGGGCTTTGAACAAGGTTAAACAATGGGTGGCATTTGGTGTTAAGATATCAGGAATTGGGCCAAAATAATTCCACCAATGTTTAAACCAATTGGGAAGGCTTTGTACGGTTATTTTTGGATTAAAGAAAAATAACCATGAATGGGACTTTTTAGGGTTTTGTAAAAAGAATGTGTTATACTAGGCTTGTTCATAATCCCAGTAGGAGAAAGTCAAACAATGTGGTAAACTCATTTTGAAATTGGAGGGAAATCTTTTTTGATTATGGAGTAGATCACCCCACTGTTTTGGGCTTAATACTTTTAAAATTGTAGCCGTTGAATAGGAGGGATCAGAATGAGAGTCACTGAGGTAAAAATGTTTGAATTTAACTGATTCAGTGACTTCCAAAATACTCTAGTAATACGGCTGGGGTTTTGTTAAATCCCATGGTTTAAAAAACCAGCCTTTGGGGAAAAACTTTGTAAGGGTTTGAAATGGATCAGAATGGTAAAACCCATCTTCGATAGTCAAAACATTTTAGAAATGGGCTTTATCAAACCAAACCGAAGATTTCTTTAATGGTTGTGAAAGGACAATCTGGGATGATGAACTTTCACCAGAGACAATAATATTTTGAGAGGATTTTGTAATTTCTTTGGGGCTTTCTTTCTCAGAAATCTCTTTTGGAGATTCTTGGCTTTGAGAGAAGCTTTGTAATGCGACCATGAGTTCCGGGGATTTGGAAATGGATTTTATCCATTGATTTACTTGGTCTTGGGTAGAAAGGGCTTTAGATTTTGCTTCTTCATCTTCGATCATATCAATCCAAGATTTGATGGGCATGGCCGAAGATAGAAGTTTTTCTTTAGGTGGAGTTGTCTGGGATTCTTTAGGGGTTTTTGGAGGCTCAGAGTCTTTGAGAGGAGCTTTACCTTTGTCTTTACGCTTTGGCGGCATTATCTGTTTTGAAGAAATTCCCGAGTTAGAAAATCACGAATATAATTTGTATCTCCTTTAATAAATTCACTATCAAAATCAAAAACACTTAAAATGGCTTGCCAACGTGTAAAATTCTGTTTTGATGCAATGTTTTAAACATATTTTTCTAAAACATGTTTTGCAGCTTTGCAATTTATCCTAAGTAAAAATTTTTGATTTAATAAATCACTTTGAAATTTAGATATGCACAAAACAATAGAAATAATTTCTTTTTTGATGGTTGAATAATTCTTTTGACATTCATTCCAATGTGCCGAAACATATTGAACTATTTGTTCTTTATCATTTTCTTTTGCTTTAATATGCCTCCATAACCTAAATCTGATGCATCAGTCTCAACAATTTTAGGTAATGCAGGGTTTGCAAGAAATAAACATGGAATGTTCTTTATAGATTGCTTTATTAATCTAACAACTTTTGTATGTTCATCTGTCCATGGAGCAGGATTCTTTTTTAACCTATCATGCAAAGGTTTAGACATCCTATTAATGTTAGGACAGAAATCAAGAATATAATTTAAACTGCCAAGAAATCTTTGTAGTTGGGTTTTATCAAGAATTTTGTCAGGAAATTTATCAGCAAACAAAAGAGATCGCTCAATTGGAGTGATAGTTCCTTTAGAAATATGGTGACCAAGGAATCTGACTTTTGTTTGAAACAAAGAAAATTTAGAACTAGAAATTGCCAATCCAGCCTTTCTGGTGGCAAAGTAAAAAGTCTTTAAATGTTTGAAGTGTTGATCAATTGAATTAGAAAAAATCAACACGTCATCAATATAAACTATGCAAAAATCAGAATAAGGATTATAAATATCATTCATTATTCTTTAAAATTCGGAGGGAGCATTTTTCAAACCAAAGGGCATGACAGTCCACTCATACTGTCCAAATGGAACAGTAAAAGCGGTTTTGTAACGGTTTTTTGGATGAATTTGAATTTGCCAAAAACCCGATTTCATGTCAAATTTTGAAAAGATAAGTGCAGAACACAATTTTTAAAGCAAATCTTTTTTATTAGGTATGAGATACCTAATCCATTTTAATGTTTTATTTAAGGGTTTGTAGTTTATTACAAGTCTTGGCGTTCCTCTTTCAATTTTGGAATTTTTATTTACATAAAAGGCAGCACAAGACCATGGGGATCTGGATTTTACAATGAGTCCTTTGGACTCTAAGTCTTTTATTTCATTTTTACAATGTTGTTCTAATTCCATATTCATTTAGATTGGACGGGCTTTAGTGGGTATTTGTTTCTCATTAAAAGAGCTTTCATATGGAAAATCTACCAAATGTTGTTTTCGGTTCCAAAAGGCAGATGGTAAATCAGCACAAATTTCTTTTTCAATGAGATTTTTGAAATCAGTGATTTTTCTTTGTATAAATTTATTTTGTAATTGATTTTCAATTCTTTGTAGACTTAAATCTTTCTTTAAACAAAACAAGTTATTTTGTTTGGATTTAAGTATAGCATTAATTTGGTTCTGGTAAACAGAACAGGCTTTGACAATATTTAAATTCCTTGTTTTCGGCTTTTCAATAAAAGGAAAAACAAGTTTTTGGTCTTTTGCTTTGAAAGATATACTATTATAATTTACAGTATATGGGGTAATAAGGTTAATGAAGGGAGTTCCCAATATAACAGTGTGATGGATATCATTTGTTAAAAGAAAGGAAGTCCTAAATTCAAAATTATTATTATGGATTGAGGCATCGGCTTTTGATTTAATCTTTAATTTTGAATTATTGGCGGCAGATAATCTTTCTTTTTTTTTCATGAAATTTTTTAGGGACAATATCTTCTTTAATACAATTTAAATCAGCACCAGTGTCAAAAAGGACAATGGTGTCAATTTTGAAATCTTTAGAAAAAACGAGAGTAATTTTTATCAATTATTTTCTGGTGGTAATTTGTTTTAGGGCGAACAGAAAATCTTCAGGAATAGATTCAATGTTTCCAACATTCTGCTCATTGTCACCATCAGATTCAACTTCTTCTTTGTCGGAATTTTCCTCTAATTGTTTTTGTATGAGGAGTTGGATAGTTTTAGAGTCTTGTTTTTGTTTTTCTTTCAATTCTTTAATTTCAAGTTTAATTTATTTGATTTCTTTTTGAAGATCTTGTATAGTGGGGGTTGTCTTCTTTTTATCCAAGATTTCAGTGAGATCATAAGAATTCTTTTTAACAATTGGGACTTTAGAGGTTTCAGTTTTATTAAAATCCAAGGTTTTCAAAAGTTTATCAAGATACTCTTTTTGAAGATTTGGATCGGAAATATGCTTTACAAGTTCAAGAAAAGTCTCTTGATCTTTAGTCAAAACATTAATTTTCTTTAAAAACGAATCTGATTCAGATTTACTACTGCTAGATGCAGAGTCATCCGAGTCAATTAGCTCATCAACTTGGTAGGGGTCACTATCTCCCGACATGGAAGACTTGGAATCAGAAGATTCGATAAGAAGAGGGGCCAATTTGGAAAGGATTTCTTCATCAAGTTCAAGCTCATGAAGCTTTTTGTTCATTCTGCAGTACTTTGCAGTATGACCTTTTATGCCACACTTATGACATATAGCTTCTTTGTAATTAAAAGGAGTCTTTGGTTTGGCTCTAAACTCTTTCTTTTTAGGGAAATTGGGCTTCTTATAAGGCCTCGAGGGTTTCTTATAAGAAAGATTTCTAAAATTACGAAAGGGTTTTCTATAGCTTTTAGATTTGTAATGTTTCTTGCGAGGTTTAGAAGAACACTCACCATTACAATCTTTGGAGATAAAAGGTTTAAAGAGATCATAATTGAATTGTTTACAGAAACCGCCTAATTCTTGCTTAGACTTTTTAAGCTCCCATTTGAGCCGTTTCTGTAATTTCAAATCTTGACAAATCTTTAAACCTTCTTTATTGACGAAACTGGCAAGTTCACCATAAGTGAGCTCCTCTTAGGGAACACGATTATCATAAAGGGCTTTTATGGAATTTCTGACATTTTCTCCTAGAAGAGTAGGTAATCCAGCAAGAAATTTTTCTTTCCAAGTAGTATGATTCGCATCATCTCTTAGAAAGAGTCTAGTAAAGAAAGTAGTTTTGTAGCTTTGGAATTCACTAAGTTTTCTACACCTGAGATTGTGTAGTAACTCAGCATTTTTATCACAGAGGTGTGAAGGGTCGCCTATGAAATGGAGTGAAATGGTCAAAATTAGAGTAGCAACAGCATCCTGAATCGGATTGTTGAACTCATCAAGAATAGGGGCTCAATTTTCATCAACTTGAATGGAATTTAGAATATCTAATTGTTGCTGTTTAGTGAGAAGATGATCCCACCAACCTTTAAGTTGGCCAGTAAAACCAGCAATAAGGATTTCTGATATGGCTCTATCAGAAGTTTCCGCTTGGGTTTTGTAAGCATTAGCTGCCATGGTCATCTGCTACAAAAATCCTAAGATGTTATACTCAGACATACCATCAATATTCCACTCATAGACTGAGGATGCATTAAATCGAGATTGATTTAAGGCACTTGGTCTATTATCTATTGCTAGATCTGGTGGAGTCTTGACAGTGGGAAGGGCTAATTCCCAATGGATTTTGTTGGCTTTAGGAGTAAAGGGTTCTTCTTTGAAAGCTTCTATGTCAGAAGAGGCTATAGACATTTGGTCATGTTCTAATACTCCAATCTTGCTAGATTGAGGAGTATCAGGGGCTATTTGAACTTTGCTAGATGAGGAAGAAGCAGCTTCTATCCTATCTAGTTGTTCTCTAATGGCTTTAGCAAAATCTGATTTTGACTCTTGTACAAGCTTTTGGCTAGTTTTCAAAACCTGAAAAGGTTTGAAAATAGGTTCCTTAAGCTTTTTGTCAGAATCCGATTTTGACGGAACAGTAGTAATAGGAGAAATGGCTATGGTTGACTTTTGGAATTGATTTTCTATTCTAGTCAACTGCTTTCCGGTTGTATTTAAGTTAGTGTTACAGAAATTATTCTGTTGGATAATATTACTTAAATTCGCATCAGAATCATTTGGTTTTGGAATTTTGTAGGGTGAAGCTCTAATTTGGACAGGAGGTTCACCGTGATCAACGGTTATACTCCAAAGAGGTGGGTGTTCAGAATCGATGGTTCTATCACTATCAAAAAGTTTCCATTCTGGGACTTTCTTCCTAATAGTAATAGGGTTTGACTCTTTAAAAAGATAATTGATGTTGTTATTAGAAGAATATATTTCGAACCAATCAAAAAACAATATATGAACTTGATATAAATTCACAAATTCATAATAAGTTTGTTGGATTTCTTTTCTTTGGTTTAAAAAATGTTTAAAAAACCAAAGTCTTTTTTCTTTGTTTGAATCTGAATAAAAATCGTTGTGAAGAAGAGTTTTATCCAATTCAAATTCTTTTTCAATGACATTTATGACATTTTCTGTGACAGCAGAGAATGTATGAGATGTTGGAGGAGAAGGTTCCTTCTCTTCCTGACTCTGTTCACATTGACTACTAGTGTAAATTGGGTGAGGAACACTAGTGGTATAATCAACTGAACGAATAGAGGTACTAGGTATATCTGAAGTAGAAAACCTAGGTTGACTCTTTATAGGTTGAAAAGGGAGATTTATAACAGAGGTTATTTTTGTAAATTTCCTTTCCAATGAAGGGATATTCGAGCACGACTCTTTATCAGAAAATCTGGATGAGTTAGATCTCCTGAATGAAAGTTTGACTCTACCATCAGAATACTGAGTCACATTTTGCAACTCTGTATTAGGCTCAAGTTGTTTCGGAATCGCTGGTGGAGCGGCTCCTTCAAGGATCCATTCTTCAGGAAGATTAACATCTTTCTATTGGATTGGTTTTGGAATGACAGTGTTTGCTTTGGACAGGTCAGTCTGCAAGAGAAGAGTTTCATCTCTTTTTTACTAGAATTTATGTTGCGTGCTAAACGCAGAAACCATTGATTTGTAGGAGATTTTAAAAATTAAGGCAACTGGGACGGATCCTTTAATCATATTATAATTATGTGTCTTAATTTGTAAAATCATACTTTTCAAAATATTTTTGTCTTTAAGAGAAATTGTTATGTTTGGATAACAATCAAAAGAAATTGGACCTTTGCAGAGACTGGATTCAATGCTACTTAGCAATGAATCATCAAATGAGATGAATCGACCATCTCTAAGGACAGCAAGGATAGAAGTATCTAAACCTTATTTAGTTAAGGGTTTTATTCCGACTTGTATTAAACCAATATGGACATAATTAAAATTCTTTTCTTTAAGCTTCTTTAAAGATTTTTCAGAAAACAAATGAATTGTTTCAAAAGGCTCAGAAAGAGTTATATCTCTTTCTTCAGTTTTTATAACATAATCACTTTTCAAAAAGTCAAGCTTTTTTGTTTTGTAAAAAGTCCCATTCATGGTTATTTTTCTTTAATCCAAAAATAACCGTATAAAACCTTCCCAATTGGTTTAAACATTGGTGGAATTATTTTGGCCCAATTCCTGATATCTTAACACCAAATGCCACCCACTGTTTAACCTTGTTCAAAGCCCATTATGTCCCATCTGAATCAGAAAAATGGTTTCCCCATTTTCTTTGTTTCTGTACAAATTTCTTCCTTCCTTGGGTATGGATGTGGAACCTCAAGTATCACACCTAAGAAGCCCAGCTTGTCCTTCAAAGAACCTTCAAAGTAAAATGGTGGTCAAAATTTGATGAACAGTCAAAATTGACAGACAACATGGTCCGAGATTGGCTCTCTGCCAAAGGTTTTCTTCAACCACCCATTAAACACTCCAAAGCCCAACAAACCTTCCTAAGCCAAAAATCCAAAGCCCAGTCTCTCCTAGCCAGTGCCAAGACTGAAGAAGAATACTTCAATGTAATGCAACAACTTCTCGCCACAAGGTCAGAGACATCTATTGCAAGCTCTTCTTCGAGTACTTCAGGAGACGAAGAACCTTTTATTTCCCTCGGAGATGAAAACGAAGACGACTGCTTCGGCATTTTTTCTCCCATAAAGCATTAAAAAAAATGTTGGAAGTTCCCAACAATCAATTGCTTTATCAAAGTTCTCACTAATGAATTCTTCTGAACTCACAACATGCTTTGAATCACTAGTCTTCCCGAAAGAAGAGTTAGAAAAGGACGATGTTCTACAGATCGGAGGGTCCATGGTAAAAACCCTATGGTCTATTTTTTGTTCGGTCAGTATGGCTACAGGTATGAAATTACAGCCCTCAGCGGAATCCTTATCCTAAAACGGGACTTACAACCAGTAAAAATTCACTACAAAACAAAACTTCAAAATAAAACACAAGTTTTTAAACATGAAACTCTTTACTATATAAAACACTTTCCTCCCCTTAGCTCTGATACCAGAAGGAAATAGGATCGAAGGATGGATGTGTTTTCAAAATCAAACTTTATTGATTGCTTTAATAAAACGAATTGTAACGCGGTTGATTCCTTTTAATATCCTTTACCAAATTTAATTATGTGATTCTTTAAAATAAATGGATGGATTTGCTTTGGAACGTAGTTGGTCAAATTTTATAATCACTTAGAGTACGTGACTTGTTTACCGACAGTGCAGACCAGACTAACGCCCATTCGGGTTCGCCTCTGGAATTTACGTCGTCGGATTCCCGTCGATATACTCAAGTAATATTTCTTTACCAAGTATTAATTAGATTTTTTAAACGGGGTTGGTCAAATTTTAATGTTTTACCAAATCTTTATTAGATTCTTTAGCAAGCCTAGCAACACATACATCTAAAGGCTTGGGTGCATACACAATACCAAATCCGGTTCCCGAAAATGGTGCTCTGAAGGAATGGAGGGAGAAGAGAAGATTTACAACTGAGGATCGAGATCTGGTCTCTTTGCCTCAGAGGAACGTACAATTTATATGGCAGATCTGATACAGACCAGTCTGCATAATATGCAAAGAAAGCTTTAAATGACTGAAATTTAAATGCTTTAAATGTAAACTGCAGAAATTTAAATGTACATAATTTAAATTTGCTTTAAATTAAAACTGAAAGTAAATGCTTTACATGAATTTCTTTAGATCCAATAGCTTTAAGAGATAGAAAAAATAAGAAAATAATCTGAAGACAAGGAACTTATCTAGGTACAGAAAAATTCCTTGAATACAGAAAAATTTCTTTGATGCTTTCTGTCTCTAGAGAGGGATTTTTAGAGAGAAGGAAGAGAAGAAGTGAGAGAGAAAGAGGAGAGGTCGAAAAAATCTGAGGAGTCTGAGTCTTCCTTCAGATTAAATACAAAATGGGTTTTAAATTGTAGGCATAATCTTTGGAACTACTGCATGTAGATCTGTAGCATATAGTAATCTTTGGAAATCTTTACTATATACAGTAGTGTAGCATACAGACTCTAGAATACAAGTATAATACGGGTGAAGAGACATGTGCGCTCTCACTTGTGTCCAGGGGACCACCCGAATACATAAACTCAGAAAAAGCAAAATACACAATGAATATTTACTTTTTTTTTTGATGAATTTGAATATTAAACCATGGGATTCAAATTTTCCAAGTAGTATGATTCATTTGGAAATTTTTGGAAGTTCCCAACAATCAGTTGCTTTATCAAAGTTCTCAATAATGAATTCTTCCGAACTCACAACATGCTTTGAATCACTAGTCTTCCCGGAAGAAAAGCTAGAAAAGGACGATGTTCTACAGATTGGAGGGTCCATGGTTTTTGCTTTAAGTGAGTTGGATAAGAAAAAGAATGCTTATTATCCTTTTTACCTCTTCTTTTATATATCACTCATACCTTCTTCTCATTCTACATCAATATTGATGGTTGATTCACTTGAAGAGTGTATATAATTTGATGGCAAATTTACCAATTTTGTGAGGATTCGAGCCTATGAGCAACCACTTTGCTCTAATTATTTTTGTTATGTGAATATCAATCTTAGTTTGTTTATTCTAGAACTTTCTTTGTTATGCATGTTGAAGCCGCATTATTGGATTTTATGCATTAAAATGATAAGGGCAAACCATTTTCCATTTTTCTATTCTCGTATTTTTCTTTTTTTCTCTACCCGAAGACCTTTATTTGCTATCTTTTTTTTAGCCTCAACCATTACTCATCTAATTCTCTCCATCTATTTACATCTTGTGTAATCATCTAAGATAAACAAATAGTAATAATAGCCTTAAGAACATGAAATAAGTGTTGGACCCCAAAGATTATTATGAAGAAGTTCAAAAAGCTATGTAGTTAAAGTTTCTATGGAAAGAAAATGCTACATATGACACTTTCTAGACTGACAAGCATAATAGAATTTAGGTGGCACAACTTTATCAATACTAAGAGATATGAACCTAAACACCTCATGATCTATTTTAGAGTATGCATCGTGATATGTTCTGTTCTTTTATGCGATAGGATATAATCGACATATATGTTAGTAGAGGCAACAAAAGCAATAGAGGCTATTTTATTGAATTCAAAATTATCTATAAGCATTTGTGAATGAGACAAATTTCCAGATGAATTGAATTAAGTAGTCATAGACACTTTGGACTAATTTTTTAAGTGACTAACTCGGACAACTTTTCACAGGAGCATGATGCTTTGAATCACCACATTTAGTGAGCATTGACAGTGGACTTATTTTTTAAATTGAGACTAACTTACGCAAGTTTGGCATAGGAGCATGATACTTTGAATTACCACAGACTGTAGTTAAATTCTCAACTTGGTATAATCTCTTTCAGCACTCCCTTTGAGCAATATGATTCTTGTATTCTTGGCCTTGACAAAACAAATAGTGTCATGAAATTCAATAAAAGCATAGTTGTCAGCAAGCAGTTTTCAACTACTGTGAACATTTTTGGTAATATTGGGGACTTGTAGTTTGTTATGCAAATAAAGTAGTGTTTGTTATGCAAATAAAGTAGTGATGCAGATAGAGTTTAAATAACAGCATAACCAATACTATGAATAGATAGCCCTTTGCCATTTCCTATATGTAGTATTTTAGTACCAAGATAAGCTGAGCAATAAGTAAAGATACCATCATCCTAAGTTACATAATTGGTTGCACCTCGATTCACCAAGCTCGATGCAATTGTACTATAATCTGCCAAAGGTGAGAATTATTGTTAGGAATGTTAACATTCCATGCAAACATATTGGTTGCTGCAGCACCATGAAAAGCACTACTACTGTAGTTGCCATTAATTCCATTAATTCTTCAAAACTCTGATACAGCTTGAGGATGAATGAAGTTAGGAGTCCGATATGCACCATAGCCATGAAATGGTCCATTTTGTTTACGATAAACAGATCATAAACTAGCACCATGAGGATAGCCAAAACCTCTGACAAAGTTAATATGACCATTACCACCAAATGCTCTGTAACTCTGACCTCCTCTAGGCCTAGAACCACCAAAAGCTCTGTTTATAGGAATGAAGCCCTGATTGAACATTTTTCTACACTTATATGCTTGATCTCCAAGAATAAAGCATATTTGACAGATAATTTCTTTCCTAGAATTGAAATAAGCACCAAAAGCATTATTATTACCATCGTATCCACCAATATATCCTCCAATATTTTCTAAGTTAATATTCTTTTGATTTCCATAACTAGTTTTATTAGAGTTCTATCCTTTTTTTATCAAAGTTGGCATTTATATAATGTAAGATTTTATTCGCTAATTTTTCTTAACTCATATTTAATCTAGCTTCATGATTGAGCATCATTGAATACACTTCTTCAACAAAGTTACACTTTCTCAAGCCTAGAAGTATATTTTCCATAAGTGACTCATAGCTATCATTTAATCTAGTAAGTAAATGCATGATCAGTTCAGATATCAACTATCTTCTTTATTTTGTTAAAGTAATCACTTACAGAAAGATATCCTTTCTTAGTTGACTGGATTTGCATCTTAAGAGGCATGTACCTTGCCTTTGATTGTGACGTGAAAATCTAAGCGAGCATCTCCTATAGCTCAAGTAATGTTTGACAATGAATCACCATGATCTGTATATTATCCACCATTGATAAGAGCATCCAGCTGCAAAAGCTTATGTATTTTCATCCAAGTGATATATGATGGATTCTCCAGCCTCTGTGAGCTTTCAGCTCTAGATCTACTAGACTCTCCTTCGGTTTCAGTGAGATAACAATCTAGACATGCACTTTCACCATTGATGAAAACTTCAAGGCCATTGGCTATGATTGAAGCACGAAGTTGAGCTTTCCACCAGAGATAGTTGGATCAATCAAGCTTAACAAGTTGAATGAAGTTTATAGAGATTGAAGAAGAAGCTGTATTATTTGGATTGCTCATATTTGAAGGCTCTAATACCATATTAGAATTATTAAAAGTTTGGATAGAGAGAAAAATGAAGAGAAAATTAATAACAAGAATTTAGATGAATCGAAATCTTATTAAAATAAATCTAGCTTATAATGCATTAATATAGCTCCAATTATAAACTTACAATTACTTTAGTATAATAAAAGAACCTAAACAAGCTAAATCCTTGAACTAATTACAAAATGCCAACCGGCATTTAGCTACATCAAATACTATAAGCTATCTCGGGCACACAACATCATCTTTGATCGGTATACCTCGGATGAATTAAGCTAGCAAACCAACTTAGCAAAATAATCATCGTCAATATAGCTAAAGCAATTCTTGCCATTATTAAAGCTATACGCGTATGGCGACCATACGTGTTGGGATCGCCGTACGTTGGGACCAAAATTCATTACTTAAACATATCAAAGACCTCAAATATTTTTGGAGTTAAAATGTTGCCAAATCGACCAACAAAATGGCTTGGTAAACTCATGGGATACAATTACAAATCACTACCATCTAGGATGTGAAAACTCTGCTACAAGTGCTCTTTCTACCGACTTGATAGTCCTACACTAGATCACATGTCCGTGCCACAAGTAATTATTTGAGAAGAAATTAAAAGCAAAAGGAGACCCAATAATTTATATTACCCTGAGCTAAATATTTCAAAGTGAATATAAAATTTATAAGTAGAAAAAAGTACATTAAATAAGGAGGGATATGAAAAACCTTATCCTTATGGTTATGTAGTCTAAACGAAAATAGTTATATAAAAAGAGTAGAAAATAAAGGCAATTCAAATATAAAAACACTATATTTTAATTAGGAAATATGACTTTGATAACATATAATTATATGAGGATTAATAAATCAATTAAGAATTTGAATCTAAAATAAATTAATACATGAAATTACAATCAATTCAAATTTACAAGTAAAACTTCAGTGTTTAAAGTCAAATACTTAATTAACAGGCTTAAATAAATTAAAAACTAAAATTTATTCATCTTTTCAAATTATTAAAATATTAAAATAATAACTAAGCAACCAAAGAGTTTTAAAAATTTAAGCAACTGAAACTTAATGCAATTTAAACAAAATAACCAAATTCAAAATAAAAAAATGGAAATTATCAGCCATATACCTTTAAATGACACCCGTATCAAACGTGTGTGAACACTTTTCAAGTGTATCACTAGTATACCCTAAGTTGACAAACCACTTCTTAACTTAAAGTTAACGTGGCAAATTGACTATTTCGCCCTTAAAACTCAAAATGAGGTAAAAATATAAATTTATCCCAAAAATTAACGTAAATTTTCAATAAGATGCTATTAAATTGATTAAAAAAATGAATTATTAACGGTACATATTATTAACAATTATCCATAAAAAATATCCATATTATACCATAAAAAATTATTAACAACGTATCATTTATAATTATACATATTATACCATAAAAATTTCCAGTTGGAGGTTGGAGGAGTAGATTTTAAAAAATTTAGGTTAAATTTTAGAGGAGTAGATTTGGTTGTAAAGTAGTTTTTTTTAGCAATTATTAATAATTATCCGATAAATGGAATGACATGTCATTTTTATCAATATATCATATGACATGTCATTTTTTACTAAGCAAATGGGATGACATGTCATTTTTTTAATCAAAGTTTCGTCCATCTTAAAAGACTAGATTACTCTTATGATGTCAGCACTTGCAAATGAAAGTTAACGGATTAGTGGACAGCATAAGTGTTTTGTCAACTTAGGGTATACGAGTGATACACTTGAAAAGTGTTCACACACGTTTGATATGGGTATCATTTAAGGGTATATAGCTGATAATTTCCCTAAAAAAATTAATGTGCAATAAAAAGAATAATGAGATAAGGTAAGAGAGAGCAAATACGCAATATTTAAGTGGTTCGGCTAACCGTGCCTAGGTCCATGGCTCTAAGGCTTCAACAATGCTTACAATTGACTTCTAAGGTGTCAATCGACCTTTACAATTACAGATTATCCCCAATCTCTTGACACAAGTATATCTCACGCTTACAATCACTCAAAAATAATGATTACAATAGAATTTGCCTCACACAATATATATGGTTATAAATGACAACTGAAAGTGTGAATTAATGAAACAATGACAAGTATAAAGGTCAATAAAGATTGCATACTCAATAGTAGGCTTAATGATAACTATTGGATCACTCTCTGTTTGAATTTGATTAAGCTATTTTATAGTTGGAGCTGAAAACTAGCCATTGTTGACTTTCTGAGCTATTTTATCATATCAATATTAACTATTGTCGGTTCAATGTTTTAACTTGTCCAAATGACCGTTATGTTGAAATTTTAAAATAATCAGTTAACGGTTTGGAGTTATCGGTTAGCCGTTTATTTCTAGAAACCTGCAAAACAAATTTGGCTAACCGTTTGTCCTAAATAATTCAAGGTTATTGTTGAGTGCTAGAAAATGTATATTTATAAAGGAGAAAATCATCATTTTACACTCTAAGTCTCACTAACATCCCTACTTTTATATATTTAAATTCCTTGTAATTTAATTATGTGTGTTTTATTATAATTAAGTATTTTATATATTTTAAGGGGCATCATGGTCATTTCACAATGAACGAAAGATCATATAGCAAAACAGACAACAATTTTGAACTCATGACAGTCGAAAACCTTAAGAGGAGCATAAAAAGATAAATGACATTGTTCACATATATGGTACTGTTCATCATACTGTTCACATTTACAGTACGATGACGAGCCATTGACCGATGGCGTGGCATTCAATTGGGCGAGTGATATGGCATTGATGACGTGGCTTGACCGATGATGTGTTATGATCCTATTGGACTATATTGATTTTGTATAGTTGTCTGGTGTCGTGGCAATATGTTAGTGGACCGAAAAACGTGCGTACGATACATGCATATACACGGAATGACAACCCTGATGATGTGTTCTATCTAATTAGAACTTGCAATGTGGGGTAATCCTGAGCGTTCAAATTATTTTAATTCGATGGCTATGATTTACTCAGTATATCTAGAAACAAGGCTCCCCTCTTAATTTGAGACCCCTGAATCTATTTTTGAGCTCTATTTTCTGTAATTTCTTCTCTATCTTGTATTTTCTACGTATTTTAATAAATTCTCATTTTATCCCTATTTTAATTATGAGTAGCTAATTTTCTTTCAAGCTTGGGTTAAAAGTGAAGTCTCAACATGTTCCATGGACTTAATTTCGTAAATTTACTTTCTCTTACCCTCTAATATTTGTGGATGTTTTGACTTTTCGTCGACAGATGGTAATAATCTTGTCTAGATATTGCCTTGGTACAACCGTCTCCCTAGTGCAAGATTTTACTATTTGGCATAATAAGCACTTAGCACCAAATTTATTGGAGTGTGGTTAATTGGCACTAATAAAGAATATTAAGCTCATGGTGAATGTTGAGTACAGATCCAAAGACTCGAGCGTTTCATTTTAATATTTTTCACTTAAATTCATTCCTGTCATTCTAATTTAAATTTTACAATATTCTAAATCACTTTCACCAAAAATCTAACTACCCGCTTAGAAAATTGACTCTACACGCAATTAAAAGCCACCTCCCCGTGCGATCGACACTCGTCACCGTTGATCTATTCTACAATAGATTCATGCACTTGCGAATTCAATAAAATTTGCACAACAGTTATAATCCAATTCCTCTTTGGAAATTTTCAGTTAGACGTTTTCAGTAAACGGTTCACCATTATTTTCCGAAATCAACACTAAACAACTCTTTGTAGAAAACAATTTTCCACTTTAAAAAACAACAGTCATCCATTTTATTTTATAACTTATCCTCTTAATTAATGTAACTAATAAATGAAATCTTAAAATTCACATATAAATTTTATGAAAATGTTGATAATTGTTATTATATGTTGTTTTTGTAAGTAGCTTAATAGTAGTGACAAATTTATATTAGATTGATATACTTTTTCAATTAGAATTTTTTAAAATAAATTAAAGGGTAATAACATTTTACCCACTAACATTTTTAATTTATTCAATAAATATATAATTTACTCATTTTATAAAATAAGTCACTAATTTCGATTGGAAAAAAATAATTGAATTAAGGATATATTTGAAAATAAAATAAAAACTCTATCATAATATAAAATTAATAAAAATATAAGGGCAATTGAATTAGGGATATGTTAAAAACAAAATAAAATCTCTGTTATTAATTTATTATACAGAATTATTGAAAAAATAAGAGTTATAAATAATTTTTCGTGAGCTAGACTAGGCTAACCAAGCCCAGTAGGTCTGCCACTACAATGAAGACAAGTACATGAAGATTATTGGCCACCTAGCTCAAACACGAGCTGAAGGCCCATATTCTATGAGAAATGGCCTATGTTTTTTTTTCAAAGAAAGGTAAAGTTGTGGTACCATCTTTATTATGTATTAAACATTTGCATGAAGCCCACGATACAAAAATGAGAGGGCATTCTTGTTGGGAAAATATACTCTTTAAAAGCATATGCGTTTATTTAATTATAATAAATATTTTTTCTGATTAATAAAATTAATGAGGTATTTTATTCAAATATCTTAATTGCATTAATATTTTGATCAAAGTCCATTTAATTATATTATATGTATTTATATGATCACCATGTGGATTCACAGAAGACATAAATATAAGTTATCTTATGATTAAATAAATTTAGTTCGCAGTTGATAAATAAAGTTGGGCACTTTATTTAGGTATAGACTGTAATGAATTCATTGAATGATTTGTCTTAATCATGTATAAATTTATTGATTTAGTACGACTACATTGAACATGATCACATGTGAGATTTAATTAACCTTGAAATGACTGTCAGACTTATTAAATCTCATAGGCATTGGTTTTACTGTAATCTTAATATTGAGTTAGTTATGATTTCATAATTGTAATTGTTATTCCATTTGAGTTACCAATGGGCACGACACACAATTGTGGCAAGATTACCCGGTATCTTGGTGGGAGCAATTATGAGTATTGGAATTATAGATTAACAATATTGAATTTGTACAACACATCTCTTGATGGGTTTTTGGCACTTGATCATAGAATTCTCTGGCCAGAGTGTGCCAACATATTTAGTATGTTGAAAATGATTATTAGAGAAAACCAGTAAGTATCAAGGAATAAGATGCTATTAAATTGATTGGACAGTTGAGATATCAATTTAATTAACGATGTGGTACAAAGGATTGTGCAGTAAAGAAATCAATGTGGCTTGGGACGAATTATTATTCGAGCATACAATTATGGAGGTTAATTCCAATCTTTTAGTGGAGTAGATTTGGAATTAAATAATTAGGCTATTTTAATTACATGCCTAATTGTTATAGCCACTATTGTATGCTCCCAAATGATCCCTGGGTTAGCTCATTTAATTGACTGCACCACTACTGGATTAATAAGCAAGATAATTAGTTATTTGGGGTCAAAAACCTAAATATATCATTTAGTGGGAGGCTCCATTTAATTACCTTGTGTGTAATGGGTCTTATGTTATTTTACAAGGTGGGTCCCCTATAGTAAAAGCAAGTCACGTGAGTTTTGATTTTCATTATTTGGAGCCTAGGGTTTTCGCTAACGGGAGATATAAAAAGGTTTATTATCTCTAAAAGAAGTAAGGAGTAGCCACTTTATACAGATTAGAGAAAAAGATTTATCTCTCTATTGTTGAGAGAAAAAATTTCTCGTGCTAGTTGCTTTAGTGGTGATAAAGACGCCCACACGTTAAGTGCAGATCAAACCTGAGTCATAACCTGGAAGATCATTGGTGACAGTTCGTGATCTAACAAGTGTGGTGGTGACGAATTGTGATCTAACAGGAGTGGTGGTGGTGACGGATCGTGATCTGGAAGCCTAAATCACTTCAGCGGAAATAGCCAAATCGGATTTTCAAGGTACGATTTCTAGATTACAAATTCTTATATATTGTATTAGAGCAATCTTAAAAGGTTTTATAAAAATTTAAAAAACTGATCTTTTTCTCCAACAATTGGTATTAGAGTCATCTCATATTAATATATAAGAATTTCGTATGAAATTAATCTTGAAATTTATGTATTAGAGTGGCGCAATTTATTTAGATATATATTATTTGTTTAATATATGAATAAAGCATGTTTATAGTTTGTCTTAATTCATGGTTAGACTTTCTGCTATATTTTTCGTTTGGATCTGTAACAAGAGGGGTGGCTTTTTATCACCATATTTCCATCCTGATTTATTTTACTATTATAGAAATTTTGTAAGCCAAAATTGGCCTAGGAAATTTGTAAATCAATCACGGATGGCAGATCAAAGAACCACCGACTTTGTAGCCAACATGCAGCACGCGCGCGCCGCTACAGCGAGCATGCGCTCCAAGTAGCGCACACAAGGTTGGTCTGTTTCCGACGTATCGACGACGACAAACTCGGCATTGATGGCGACTGTCCGGTGAGAAAGGTCTAAACAGTGGCCGTTTGTGGAGATGGCGGCTGGGAAGAAGAAAGAAAAAAAAAATTGATTTTAAGGTTTCATGGTTTTTATCATGGAGGTCCCTATGGTTTCATAATTTTTCCTTCGGGCAGAAAATTTTTAATTTTTTGTGTTTAAATCCAAAAACAATTTTGGGCTTAATGAATCCTAGTTTTAGGCCCAATTTCAATAGGGCTTAATGGATTAAAATGCATAGATAAAATTGAATACATTAAATTTATTTTTGGTCCAAAAGTTTTATTTTAATAAATTTTTTAATTATTTACTTTTTTCCTTTCAAAATTAAAATTAGACTAATTATAAATTTAAAAGTCCAATTTCCCCTAGTTATTAATAAAGACAAGCTTATAGAAGATGGACATTGACAAGAAGCCTAATGAAGATTAGGCTTAGGGTTAATATATTTTTCATTATTAGGAAAGCCATGAATTAAGATTATTTAATTGTTTTTCTATATGTTATGTTTTGGATGATAACATGTCATATAGAATAGGTAGTGTCACTCTATGCATAATGATACATGTCATTCATTAATTATGAATCTCATTATATTGTTTATAATTTGCGAATGCTTAATAATATTGGATATCATCTAAATAATATTATAGGAAGCATGTAATTAACAATATGTATGTTTTAAAAAGGAGAAACCAACTTTAAAATATTGAGTGGGACAGGAAAAATTCAAGATAATTTTCCCACGGGCTCTATTGTTAGTTCAATAATAAAATTATATATATACCTCGACTTCATGATACGGTGATGCTCCCTTCCGAGGGTATATATATTAGATATTTTATTTGATGAACTTCTTCAAAGATAAAATTGAAATATTTTTCAATCGATTGTTCACCCCAATGGTGACTATTGATATGAAAAATATCTAGCTTGAAACAATGGTTATACACTCAACTAAAATTTGTTATTAACCTTTCCAACGAAGCTCTGTTAACAAATTTAGGCCCAAAAGAATAACGAGAATAATTTATCATGTCTCTACATGAAAGTAAATAATCCAATGGGTAATTAGGTCTAGTAAGTATAGACATGACTTCCCCAACGGATAGCTTGTCAAAGCGGAACTAGATTACCGTTACAATAAATTAAAATGCATTTATGGTTTTATGCATTTTTGTCATTTATTGTGAATATTAGTTCAAATTATTTATGCATGGATGTTTTATTTTTCAGAAAATGTCTTCCCTGAGCCTACTTACTATTATTCTGAGTCAAAACAAATTCACTGGAGAGAACTATATAGATTGGAAAAGAAATCTATTCATTGTCCTGACTGCTGAAAATTATAAATATGTCTTAACCCAGCCATGCCCTCCAGTTCCAGCGGATGATGCTCATAGAAATCAAAGGAGGCTTTATGAGAAATGGCAAAAGGCTAATGAAATGGCAAAATGCTGCATTTTAGCCTCGATTTCTAATATTCTGCAGACCAAACATCAGAACTTGGAGACTGCCACTGAAATAATGGATAGTCTCCAACAGATGTTCGGGCAGAGTACTCGCTCCGCGAGACAAGCAGCGCTGAAAGGAATTATGAACAGTAAAATAGGGAAGGGCACAAGAGTTTGTGATCATGTCCTCAAAATGATGGACTATTTGAATGAGGCTGAGATTCAAGGAGCACAAATTGATGATAACTCAAAGATTGACATGGTGCTAGAATCTCTGCCAGAAACATTCAAGGAGTTTAAGGTCAATTATAACATGAACAAAAGAAACATGACCTTAACTGAATTAATGAACCAACTCCATTCTGCTGAAGAGATCTATCGTGCTGAGAAATCTCTGGGAATAATAAATATTGCTGAAAAAGCTTCTTAAGAAAGCTAGGAAAAAGAGACCGTCTACCAAAAAAGATGGCAAGCCGAAAGGCAAATGCTTCAAGTGTAGACAGAAAGGTCACTAGAAAAAGGATTGCCCTAAGATTGTGAAATCAGGTATGGGAAATTTTTTTGTAATTGAGGTCTGTTTAGTTCAGAATCCTATTGACACTTGGGTGTTAGATTCAGGAGCAACTAATCATATTTGTAATTCACTTTATTGGTTTCGGGAAACTAGGAAAATAAGTTAAGGAAGCGTCAAGCTGCAGTTAGGGACAGGACAATTCGTGTCAGCAGTGAAGACTGGATCTGTTTTATTATCTTTTAATAATGAGACTTTAATTTTGAATAATTGTCTTTATGTTCCAGACATAAAGAGGAATTTAATTTCAGTAGCTTGTTTGTCAAAGTAAAGGTACACTATAAATTTTGGATCCTTTGTTTCTATTTTTTATAATAAGAGACTTATTTGTTCTGGTACATTAGAAGATAATTTATATCATTTAAGTCCAATGATCCATTCTATGCACGACACAGTGATAAATAATGATGAGCATACACATTTATCTAAGAAAAGAAATATTTCTTCCAACCAATGTTACCTCAAGCATTTACACTTGGGTCATATAAACCAAAATAGGATACAAAGAATGATCAAATATGGGCTTTTGGGTCCATTAAAAAATGAATCATTGCCACTCTGTGAATCTTGTTTAGAAGGGAAAATGACCAAAAGGCCATTCTCGGCCAAAGAAGTACGTGCACCAGTACCACTTGAATTGGTACATACAGATGTATGTGGACCAATCAATGTACAAGCTCGAGGAGGTTATGAGTATTTCATCACTTTCACTGATGATTACTCGAGATACGGTTATGTTTATCTGATGTGTTACAAGTCTGAAGCTCTTGAGAAATTCAAAGAGTATAGGGCTAAGACAGAAAAGTAATTAGATAAGAACATAAAGAAACTTCAATCTGATCGAGGTGGTGAATTTCTCTCAGGATATTTCAAAGAGTAGCTAGTTGAAAATGAGATTATATCTCAGTTGACTATCCCAGGAACACCACAACAAAATAGGGTAGCTGAAAGAAGAAATATAACTTTTTTTGATATGGTGAGATCTATGCTTAGTTATTCGTCATTACCAATCTTTTTTTGGGGACTAGCACTAGAAACTGCAGTTTACCTCTTGAACTTAGTTCCATCTAAGTCAGTGCCTTAAACCCCAATAGAATTATGGTCAGGTCGCAAACCAAGTTTACAACATGCCCGTATTTGGGGATCACCAGCACATGTGCTGAAACCAAAGGCAGACAAAATGGATTCACATTCTGAGATTTGTATGTTTGTGGGGTATCCCAAAGGAATAGGGGGAGGTTTATTTTATAGTCCTCAAGATAGGAAAGTGATCGTAAGCACACATTTCACTTCCGTCAAGGAAGACTATATGAATAACTTCAAACCTAAGAGTAAGGTAATACTTGAAGAACTGTCAGGTGATCAGGTTGATGCTTAGCTTTCAACGCCTGTTACAGAACATGAAGAATAGCAACAACCAGATGATCAACACAGGATTATCCCTGAACAACCATCACTTTTAGAACCTCGTCGTAGTGGGAGGGTAACTAGGTTACCTGCGAAGTACATGCTTTTGGGAGAAACCTATACGGCTATCTTAGATAAACATGTACAAGATCCCACTAGTTACAACGAAGCTCTAATAGATAGAGATGTTGAATTTTGGAAAAAGGCCATGAATCAAGAAATGGAATCTATGTATTCCAATAAAGTCTGAGAACTTGTAGAGGTACCAAATGGGGTAAAACCTATAGGGTGCAAGTGGATCTACAAGAGAAAAAGAGGAGTAGACGGAAGGGTGGAAACATTTAAAGCAAGATTAGTAGCCAAATGGTTTACTTAGAAAGAAGGAATCGATTATGAGGAAACTTTTTCTCTGGTTGCTATGCTTAAATCCATCAGGATTCTGCTCTCCATTGCTGCAGTGCTAGATTATGAAATTTGGCAAATGAATGTCAAGACTGTCTTTCTTAACGGGCATCTTGAAGAAAATATCTACATGCAGCAACTAGATGGATTTATACAAAAAGGCCAAGAACACATGGTATGTAAGTTGCAGAGATCCATTTATGGATTGAAGCAAGCATCCCGGTCATGGAACATCAGATTTGATCAAGCGATTAAATTGTTTGGATTCATTCAGAACATTGATGAACCATGTGTGTACAAGAAAATTCAAGAAAAATATGTAACCTTCCTAATTCTTTATGTAGACGATATTCTCCTAATTGGAAACGATACATGAGTATTGACTACAATAAAAAGTTGGTTAGCAAAACAATTTGATATGAAAGACCTGAGAGAGAAGTTATATTCTTGGCATCAAGTTACTACGAGACCAGAAGAATAAAACTTTAGCCTTGTCTCAAGCAGTCTATATCGATAAGATATTGGCTAGATTTAGCATGGAAAATTCCAAGACTGGTATATTACCATTCAGACATGGAATTATATTCTCTAATGATCAATCACCTAAAACATCTGAAGAGATAGAGAGAATGAGACAAGTTCCCTATGCAGAAGCTGTGGGAAGTCTCATGTATGTCATTCTTTGCACTAGGCCAGACATCTGTTTTACAGTAGGGATGGTTAGTAGATATCAATCTAATCCTGGACCTGAACACTGGACTGCGGTCAAGCATATAATAAAGTATCTAAAAAAAACTAAAAATTATATGCTTGTGTATTCTAGTGATGAACTCATTCCAGTGGGTTAAACTGATTCTGACTTTATGTTAGATAAGGATTCCAGAAAATCAACTTCCGGCTATGTGTTTACATTGGGAAGTGGAGCTATTAGTTGAAGGAGTGTGAAACAATCTTGTATCGCAGACTCCACAACTGAAGCTGAATATGTGGCTGCATCCGAAAAGAAGGCATGGCTACAAGATCTTGAGGTGGTACCTGCTGCAACTGCACCCCTTAAACTATTTTACGATAATAGTGGTGCGGTAGCTCAATCTAAGGAACCAAGGAACCACAAGAAACAAAAACATATTGAGAGGAAGTATCATCTTATAAGGGATATAGTGCAGAGAGGTGATGTGGAGGCTACTCAGATTGCGTCACAGCAAAACTTGGCAGATCTTTTTACTAAGGCCATACCTGGGAAACCTTTTAACTTACACTTAGAATCCATGGGCATGCGTACGATGCCAAATATTCTTTGAGAGCTAGTGGAGATTGTTGGGAAAATATGCTCTTTAAAAGCATGTGTGTTTATTTAATTGTAATAAACATTTTTTCTGATTAATAAAATTAATGAGGTATTTTATTCAAATATCTTAATTGCATTAATATTTTGATCAAAGTCCATTTAATCATATTATATGTATTTATGTGATCACCATGTGGATTCACAAAAAACATAAATATAAGTTATCTTATGATTAAATAAATTTGGGAAATTATCACCATACTTAAGTGACACCAGTATCAAACGTGCTACAACACTTTTCAAGTGCATCACTCGTATACCCTAAGTTGACAAAACACCTCTACCGTCCACCTTTCCGTTAACTGCCGTTAAGAACTTAACAGAATTTGAGCAAAATGACTATTTTACCCTTTAAACTCAAAATAAGGTAAAAAAACAATTTTGCCTTGAAAATTAATGTAAATTTTCAATACACAATTTTTTTTTATTTTGTTATTAACAATACATTTTTTAATTAAAAAAATAAATTATTAATGGTACATATTATTAACAATTATCTATAAAAAATATTCATCTTATACCATAAAAAATCATTAACAACATATTATTTATAATTATACATATTATATCATAAAAAATTCAAGTTGGAGCTTGGAGGAGTAGATCTTCAATAATTTAGGTTAAATTTTGGAGGAGTAGATTCGGTTGTAAAGTATTTTTTTTTTAGCAATTATTAACAATTATCTGATAAATGGGATGACATGTCATTTTTATCAAAATATAGCGTATGACATGTCGTTTTTTACTATGTAAATGAGATGACATGTCGTTTTTAAAAAAAGACTAGATTACCCTTATGATGTCAGCGCTCACAAACGGCAGTTAACGGAAAGGTGGACGGTAGAAGTGTTTTGTCAACTTAGGGTATACGAGTGATGCACTTGAAAAGTGTTGTAGCACGTTTGATACTGGTGTCACTTAAGGGTATACCAGTGATAATTTCCCAATAAATTTAATTCGTAGTTGATAAATAAAGTTGGACACTTTATTTAGGTATAGACTGTAAAGAATTCATTGAATGATTTGTCTTAATCATGTATGAATTTGTTGATGTAGTATGACTACATTGAACAGGATCACATATGACTGTCAGACTTATTGAATCTCATAGACATTGATTTTACTGTAATTTTAGTCTTGAGTTAATCATGATTTCATTATTATAATTGTTATTCCATTTGAGTTACCAATGGGCATGACACACAATTGTGGCAAGATTACCCGATATCTTGGTGGGAGCAATTATGAGTATTGGAGTTATAGATTAACAATATTGAATTTGTACAATATATCTCTTGATGGGTTTTCGGCACTTGATCATAGAATTCTCTGGCCAGAGTGTGTCAACATATTTAGTATGTTGAAAATAATTATTAAGGAAAACCAGTAAGTATCAAGGAACAAGATGTTATTAAATTGATTGGACAGTTGAGATATCAATTAAATTAACGATGTGGTACAGAGGATTGTGCAATACTTGAAATTAATGTGGTTTGTGACGAATTATTAATCGAGCATACAATTATGGAGGTCAATTCCAATCTTTTAATGGAGTAGATTTGGAATTAAATAATTAGGCTATTTTAATTACATGCCTAATTGTTATAGCCACTATTGTATGTTCCCAAATGATCCTCGGGTTAGCTCATTTAATTGACTGCACCACTAGTGGATTAATAAGAAAGATAACTAGCTATTTGGGGTCAAAAACCTAAATATATCATTTAGTGGGAGGCTCCATTTAATTACCTTGTGTGTAAGGGGACAGTTCATGATTTAAAAGCGTGGTGGTGACGGATCGTGATCTGGGAGCCTAAGGGCCTGTTTGGTATTGTTTCTGAATTTATATTTTCTGAGAATAAAAATAAAAATGAAAATGGTGTTTTGTAGTTGCTGTATTTCGAATTTAAATATGCGTCTGGTATCATTTTCTGTATCCTGTATTTTAAAACTGAAAACAGTAATATGCGTTTGGTAGACACAGTTGAAAATGATAAAAACATAGATTATGCGTTTGGTAATACTTTTTTCAAAAACAGTTTTTACTAAACATTTAAGTCATAGTAAAAAAATAATTGTTTAATTAATACATACCATAAATAATTTAAACAAAATAATTATAAAAAATCACATAATGATAAAGTTTTAATATTAACATTAATAGGGAAAAGTTTAACATTATCATTATTTTTACAGTATACGTAAGTTACATATTACAACACAAATAAATTAAACAAAATAATTATAAAAAAATTACATGATAGACATCAGACGTTAATACTTGCTGGAGATAAATCAAATTTAATAGTGTACAATGTACTTTCAAGTTACACTTATTTTGTGTAAACAAGCTCTAACAACAACAATATTTATGCTTGCGCCATGCAGCAAAGTGATTAGAGTACGTCAACAGGGTTTGACAAAATTTCAACATGTACTTTCCAGAACAACACAAAACATAAAACTGATACCACATAAATAGAGAATTAAAAAGATGGATGGAAGAAAAGCAAGTCCCATCCGAAAAAAAAAAGGATGAACTACAAGTGCTTATCCTTGAAGCTTATTGATTCCAAATGAAATTGTGCAAACCATAAGTCCAAGCAAAGCCAAGAATCCATGTTTCCTGAACATGAATTATTAAAAATGACATTAAATGCATGTATAAATCATCAAAATTAACTAGGATTGTTCCATTAAACTTAATAAATACATCCAAGATTCACTTTAGCCAAACACTTCTCAATCAAATTCATACCCTTTTAATCAATGAAAATACAAGTAAGAGAACTAAACAAAGTTGTCTGCAATTCATATAGGAAATAAGAATTAATAGACTTTTGAGTAAAAAAAAAATCAAAAACTCTAAGAAAAAAGTTATTTCCTCTGTCGCACAAGTCCCATTAAAGGCTTTCCTATCAATTTCAATTTGAACTACTTTTATGGAGCCACCAAGTACAGAATTTTGTAATTCACTGGACAAATATCCTAATTTCTTTCCTTCTCATATTTCTCATATGGGCATCTAAATAGATATGTGTTTCTTTTCTCACAAATCGAGCCAATAGCAAATCATTCCTTTCTCTAACATTCCTTAAATAAGATACAAATGCAGAGCTCAAGAAACAACCATCCTATTTGTCTAAAAAATTAAATGAATATGATTTGGATCTAAAAGAAACAAAAAGAACCACACTCACAATTTACTCAAATCGAAAAATTGAAGACTAGTACCAGCGAGTAGAGATGGTAACAGAGACGAAGCAAAGAGCAGCATGAGCAGTAGTGCAAATTGAGTAGAGACAGAGCAACAACAGCGGAGACGGAGCAACAATAGTAGCAGAGATGGAGCAGCAGTAGATTTTGGGCACGGAGAGAGAGAGTGGTGACGGTGGATTGCGGTTGACGAACGAGTAACAGCCACCGAGAGTGAGAGAGCTATGAAGTAGAATTGGATGAAGAGGGATGAGACAGAGAGATCTGTACACAGTTCAGGTGGGTTGTGGTTGAAGGAGAAATATGACAGCCACAAAGAAGGGAGAGCTGTGAAGAGATGACGAGAGGCAGGGGATAAGATTTCCGGAGAGGAAGATAACTTTTAGATTTTGTTTTGGGGTTTATTTTTTAATTAATTTGTAATTTGTTTGAAAACGTGTTTAAGACGTTCTCAATTTTATAACTGTAAATGCGAATACGAATTCTTTGTTTTATAATTTATTTTTTGGATTCATCCCACCGAACACGTATTATGTTTGAACTCTGGAAACAAAAATGAAAACAAAGCCTTGAAAACGGTACCAAACATGCCCTAAATCACTTCAACGGAAAAAGCCAAATCAAATTTTCAAGGTATGATTTCTAGATTACAAATTCTTATATATTGTATGAGAGCGATCTTAAAAGGTTTTATAAAAATTTTAAAAACTGATATTTTTCTCCATCAATTCTAGCATGTTACACACCTTCAAGTATCTAGGCCAACAATTTGATTGGCCATCAATGTTCCATGCAATCGGCCATTGTCTGTTAAAAAATGCAAAATATGTTAAAAGACAAAGGCATAAACTTTAATGCCAGCAGGGCTCCCTCCACTTCTACTAATTTCATGCCAAGTATAGGATGACATAACCCTTGACTTCATTGAGGGGCTACCAATTTCACATGGTGAGGATACCATTTTGGTTGTGGTGGGCAGATTAAGCAATAATCTGCTCATTTTGTGTCATTTATCCCACCCATTCACCGCCAAAATAATGGAGGAAAAATTTGTTGAAGGAGTGATAAGCTTCATGGCGTACCTAAGTCAATATTTAGTAACCATGACCCCATATTAATTAGTAAATTCTGGCAAGAAATTTTTAATTAACATGTCTAGTACACAATTAAAAATGAGTTCAGCATACCCTGCAATCCGATGGCCAAACAAAGGTGATCAACCGATGTGTGGAGTAGTACTTGAAAAGCTGCTTCCATTAATGGCCGCGGAAATGGCACGCTCATTTACCATGGGTGGAGTTTTGGTATAACACAACATATCATGTCTCAATCGGGATGACTCCATTACAAGCTGTTTATGGAAGGCCGCCGCTAATTGACACAACTCAAAAAGGATTTCTAACTCCCAAGTATAAGAGTGTCTTATTATATTATAGCTCGGTGAGTTCGAGGTCGATCTACAGAAAAAAGATTTAATTTGTTAATTTCTTTTAATTTTATCTAAGAAATAAAACTAGAATTTAAATATATGCCATTTATTTTAAATGAAATTATGAAAATAAATTAGTTAGGGTCATGGATTCACTCTTAGTAGTAAATATAATTTAATAAATTTCTTTTCCATTTTTTTATTTAGATTTATTGCCCAAAAGATTAATTGAATATATTATCATTATTTTCCCATTAATTTTATTATGGATTAAGTATTTATTGTGTCAAAATTTAATTTGTCTACTAATAAGTCAAAATACTATTTTACCATATCTGATATTAAGATATTAAGAATTTTATTCTGCCAAACTCCTTTGTTTGTCTACAAGAAATTAAAATTTCAAAATATAAATTATGTATAAAACTAAATAAAAATAATTTAATTTATATAATTAAAATAGAATTTGATTAAATCATATTTATTTCCTAAGAGTTTCACCTTACCCTAACTATTATTATTTAGCTAAGCATAATTGAAATAAAAATAATGATTAAAATCAAATTACACATAATTAAAAGGAATAAAAATAATTAAAATTGAAAATAAAGCTAAATTTATTTATAAAATAATTATACAAAATATTAAAACACAACTAAAATTTATTAATATAAGATTATACATAATTTTAGGAGAGAAATTGAGAACAAGAGAGATGATCGAAATATAAAAATGAGGCTTTATTTATAGAAAAATACATTCATAATCTAGTACTTTGCGGTCCATCATAAACTTTATTCATGTGCTCCACACAGCCATTAGACCAAGATTCAACTGTCAAATGCCAAAAGTCAACATTACATGTGACATCATGTGAAGTGTCCAACTCGATCAAAGAACAATTGAGATTTAACGGGTTAATGGGTGGATTGAGTCGACCCAAATACAAATGTTCGGATCCTTCAACTTGCTTCACATTGCCACGTGGCACGACCATGGCCATTGGATTATGAATGGTTGAGATTTAGTCAAATTTAATAGCTATCCAATATATTTATATCTATTGTCAGCCCATTTTATCATCCAATCAGTGCTCGGTCGACAGAAAAGTCAATTTTTTGTACAAACTAAATTTCACGCTAATCTTGACTTATCTTAAGGTTTTCAGACCTTCGGAATCCAAATTTGTCATCTATATATCTATTTAGATTCTCGAATTACATAAAATTAATATTTTACCTAATAAACACACAAAAATATACAAAATTAAATATAATTAAAACATAATTAATAATTCCTAGTACATTGCATAAACACAAATATAAATTATTTTATAAACACAAAATAATATTTTTATCCCTTGATAATCAAATAATTTTTAATACTAATCCCTAATCGTAATGGGTCATCACCAGTGCATGATGTCGATCGAGACATTCTGACTCATTATGAGTTGTTTCAACTGTTGAAAAAGAATTTGGAGACAGCAGCAAACTGAATGAAACAAGCCACGGACAAACAGTGGAGACGTAGTGTTTCAGTAAGGGGATATGGCGTTCCTTAAACTACAGCCCCACTGACGATCTACTGTCTTCAAATGTGCTCAACAAAAGTTGTCCAGTAAGTTCTTTGGCCCGTACCCAGTCCTCAAAAGAGTGGGCAATGTAGCCTACAAATTACAACTTCTACAGGGGACACGGATTCATCCAGTGTTCCATGTATCCTTATTCAAGAAATATATTGGTGATTCCGCCACAACAAGAACGGAGCTTCCACCAATTGGTGAAGAAGGGGTAGTAATTTTGGAACCTGACTCTATCGTTGTCACTCGTTTGGTGAAGTAAGGTGGGAAATTTACAGAACAGAGTTTGGTCAAATGGAAACGACTTCCATTGGAAGAGGCTACATGTGAAGGCACGACGTTTCTGCAGCAACAATTTCTAAACATGACGCTTGAGGACAAGGGTCCACTTCGTCGGGCGGGTATTGATAGGGCAAGGGAGCCACGGAGGTCATGCGACATGCTGAACAAGGAATATTTAAATGCAAAGGAGAAGGGACTGGAACAGTATTCAACAAGAGCTAACAGCTGGTCCGCCTCGTCGACTATTATTGGAGGATTTATAGCTTTAGTTTGTTGAATTTAAGTTATATAATGTTGCTTAGTTGATCAGATTTGTAGCTAAATTGTTGCACTGATATTATCTGCTTTTATTTGTTTAGCTTTGTATAAGCCTTCACTCTGTTGTAACATCGAATTATTTGGTTACATTTTAAAGTATAAATAAGCTCCTGTGGTCAATAAAATTCATGGAGAAAAAATTATCAAAACGGGGTTTCTTCTCACCCAAAGCAGAGCATATAAGTTTACTTTTTGCAATTGTCAGCAAGCTTTTGACTGGGTCCGAATCATTGATAAATTTTTTTTGTTTTCTTTACGAAAAGAGGGAGTAAATTGAAGTTTTTAAAAGTAGATGTAATTAAAAGATAATCAGTTCACGATACAGTAATCTGAAATTAGTCCTTTTTGAGACAAGAAAATCTGAAAATGAAGCCTCTTACATTCCTTGTCAGCATTATTCTCTACTAGAGATTAGGTATAAACAGTCTTCAGTTAGAACAACCTAGTATATTTAGCACCGAAGAAAAGCTTTCATTTACTTTTGCACTACTTTTTTAATATACATATATACACACGCACATTACATACTTTTAATATATATATGTACACACACACACACATATTACATGAATATAAACTAAAACCTTTCCCACTTGATGCAGGCTTGGTTCGAGCAACCTCTTGTACCAACTAAAGAGGTTTTAAAAAGTAAAAAATAAAAGTTTATAGAGAAGGGAAAGAAATATTTTTTAGAAAGTGAGCCTTTTTTTTAATTGTTTTATTTTTAGTTATTTTTCTCCTGGAATGTGGATGTGGATCAGTGGATCCAAGTTTTTTGCTGTTTCTCCTCTATTGCATTGGGATAACTGAAATTTCCATTCGATATAGAAAAAACATTGCAATGATACTGAATTTAAGCTCACATTATAATTTATTTTGATTTAAACATGATTATATCTTATTGCTGTAGGAGCTTATTCAACACTTGATACCCACCAAGAAGAATGTATGGCTTATGCTGAATGGGTCAGGGGCTGCTTGTCTGTCTGATAGAGAACATGAACTTCAAATACTTTGCATCCTTTATGGAACATTGTAGCCAGTATATATAAATCTTTCACATCTTTGATATAGCTTAGCTTAAGGCTTGGCCAAGGCATGTACTTTCGATTTTTACATAATTGAAGCCTGGCACAATTGTTAATAGATGGAGACTCAGACTTATCCTGGTTCAGTATTCCTGATTATGTTTTCATTTTAAAAGAAAAACAAAATCTCTTATCTGCCTGACACATGTCATGTGTCATACAACTACATCTTCAGTTAAGAATATTTAATAGCACTTTCTTACAACAAGTATCCTCAGCATTAATCTTTATCCATCTACTTGTCTTTGAATGTTTTATGGTGCAATAAATGTCTGCGTATTTACTTTCTTTCTGGTACTTGGCAAATGTTGCTTAAGGTATTCATACAGCTAATTTACACCCGTATGTTTCTGCTTCAGAATTCTGTGAATGCACGTTACCAGATAATTCCTTACCCATGGCTGGTCTTTGACGAAAAAATAAAGGTCAATGTAGTTTTCATATGTGATTCCACTGGAATATCTGATTCCATACTAATCCTTTTCGGTGGGGCTCTAAGCTCTGGGGTACAGGTGCTTCATCGTCCACAGATTAATATTTTGCTTTTTATTTCCTCAGTATATCGAACCGCTAGAAATTTTACAATCATGAACTTTCCTCTTCTCAGGCTGGCCACTTGAAAATGCTGCAAGGTTACATTGATTTTTTCATGGATCCTAGCTTGGCAGAATGCTTTTTACAGCTTAAGGAGGAACTTGATAAGCTTATTCAGAAAAAGGTGTGTCTATAGAAGGGGTAGAGCTTAAATTATATCATTCATTAATAGTCACATGGGCATGATTGAAAATCTCTCTTTTCACATGCAACTAATAGTTTCCTTTTTACTGTCTTTTCCTTTTTGTCTTTTTTGTCTTTTCCTTTTTATTTCTTTCTTTAGTATTATTTTAAATGGTCATGCATTTTTTGGGGGAGAAATGGAATACTAAGGCGTCAAACTTACCCATTTCTTTTATGCCATGGTGCCAACAATCTTCAACTTAGGGGTTTATGACCATTTAAAAGGCCAAAATATATGTGATAGTATGCTAATAATAATTTAATTCATTAATAATATGAGACAACAATGGTAGTTAAAAGAAATTATTATAATTGTTATGCATGTGTGGTAAGCCTGAGAATGAAAGAAATCCTCAATTGCACTCGGCTCTGCATAAGTCTAATTAATTATGGTTGGCAATTATAATTGTGATTCAAGTATAGGTGTTTCTCAGGACTGAGTTTATGATTTTTCTCGTGCTTTTATGAGAAATCTTGTTATAGTTAGTGATTATGGTTGTTTGATGATGTAGCTTGACAATCCTAGCCTTGACATTCTTAAGGAAGGCAAGTACCTTATGCTTGCCGTTCAAGAGCTTGTATCAGGAGATTTATGTGAGGGAAGATTTGTTTTTGGTCGCCAAAGCAAGGAGTCTAAGGAGTCTACTGATAGCTGTAGATTTACGAAAGACGGAACAAATCCTAAAAGCTTGCTACAAACTCTGTTGATGAGAGCAAGGCATTCGCCTCCAAAATACAAAACTAAGCACCTTAAGACGAATGAGTTCAGAGCACTTGTAGAATTCAAGGGAATGCAATTTGTAGGCAAACCAAAGAAAAACAAGCAGTTAGCAGAAAGGGATGCTGCTGTTGAGGCGTTGGCCTGGTTAACGCACACTTCTAATAGCAATCAAGATGAAGAAGGTGACTCGCCACCAGATGTCACTGATAATATGCTAAAGCTTCTCGGGAAACGTAGGAAATCTAAACGTCACTCTGGGTAATGATCAATCCTTCAAGAATGCCTCTTCCTCGACAGCTGCCACTGTATATGTTCATGCCATATACTGGTGTACAAATCGGAGCATTTAATGAATCATCGTCCAGAAGTGTGGAATTGCCAAACCTTTGGGCTTTGGTTTCTAATCTAAAGGTCAGGGGGGTTCAAAGCTTCTTGGAACCACCTACTTGATACACTCCGTCGGCAAGGTCTTCAATATTAACAAAGAGATCATGATATGTAAGTAGTTTGTTGATCATTTATCTATCAAATGTGTTGATGGCCTGTGTAATTATAGCCGAGGCAGTTTTTCATTATAGGTGACCACATTTGCCATCAAATAATTCCATTATATATACAAGTCCCGAAATCATTTAGATGACTGGAGTTGATTCATCGAGATTATAATTTACAGTCTGCTGAACCAAAGTCATTTTGCCACTTAACCGAGATACCTGATTTTGATAGTTTATAGTTGAATTAGCCGATTCTACATGTAAATGATTTTATCACATTGGTGGTAAACAATTTTCATAAAATTAACAATATGTTTATTTTCTAGGAAAAAACGTGTATTACATCATCTAAACCACATCAAATAATATTTCAGTAGTATATTACATCTTTCTCCTAGTAACAACTAAGCTAGTTTTAAACGCAAAAAATATCATTGAGTTATTTTAATTTATAATCTAGCAAAAATTATAGGTACAAACATGATAGTCTTACCTTGTCATTTCAGTGCATCTCCCTGATTAGTTGCTCGCCCAAGCATTGGATGATTAATTGAATCTCCATTTTCGAACCCAAACTATATATTATCTTATTATTCACTGGCAGAATCACCCTCGTTCAAAAATAATGATGTGAAGTCGATATCTTTTTGTCATTGTGGGAGAACTCTTCCATTCTTTGCATTTGGTTGGAGCGAGCCATGGATCAGAGGAACCGAATGGCTGTCCAACCATGCTAGAAACAGAAGAAACACAGGATTCCGTCGAAATGACACAGAGAGAGAGAGAGAGAGAGCAACCTGAGCTAAGCTTGTATTTTCGAGTGAAGAGGACAGAGATAACGTCCGTCATTTTATCCAATTTTTGGGTTAGAAAACAGAGATTTAAGTAATTGCTTAGTATGAATCTTAGTGCACAATATTTAAGCAGGTTTGTCAAGTGCTAAATTCACTCTTAGAAAACCAGCATCATAATATTAATAATAGCTAGGCTAATTTTAATTACAAAAACCACGGTATGAATTATTTTAAATTACAAAATTAGCCAAAAAAATGAAATTCAATCATTTTCCTTTCAGTGCACTTGTTCATCATTGAGATTTGAGACGAATGGTGGTTGCATAGATGGAAGCCTACATCTCCTTGATATTAGCTACTAGCACAAGCATGGGATGGTTAATCAAATCTCAATTTCTGTACTCCAACTATACATTATCTCATTATCTACTTGCAAAGTTACATTTACTTAAAATTAAAAAAAAAAAACTATAGAGCTGCTACTCTTTAATCAATTTGATAGAACCCTCCTTTTCTTCAGTGTTAGGTTTGAGCGAGCCATGGATTCGAGGAATTGTATGGTAGTCCAACCACCCCCATGCCAGACACAAAAGAAAGCAAAGATTGAAACGACAAAGAGAGAGCACGTCTGGAGACGCTCTTGTCTTTTTACAGGAAGCCGTGAGTTATTTTAAAATATTATTTTGAAGAGATTACAACAAAAAACATGGCAGTTTTTGTTGGGAAAATATGCTCTTTAAAAGCATATGCGTTTATTTAATTGTAATAAATATTTTTTTTTCTGATTAATAAAATAAATGAGGTATTTTATTCAAATATCTTAATTGCATTAATATTTGGATTAAAGTCCATTTAATCATATTATATGTATTTATGTGATCACCATGTGGATTCACAGAAATACAAGTTATCTTATGATTAAATAAATTTAGTTCGCAGTTGATAAATAAAGTTAGGCACTTTATTTAGGTATAGACTGTAATAAATTCATTGAATGATTTGTCTTAATCATGTATGAATTTACTGATGTAGTACGACTACATTGAACAGGATCACATGTGAGATTTAATTAACTTTGTAATAACTGTCAGACTTATTAAATCTCATAGGCATTGATTTTACTGTAATCTTAATCTTGAGTTAATTATGATTTCATGATTGTAATTGTTATTCCATTTGAGTTACCAATGGGCATGACACGTACTTGTAGTCTAGATTACCCGGTATCTTGGTGGGAGTAATTATGAGTATTGGAGTTATGGATTAACAATATAGAATTTGTACAACACATCTCTTGATGGGTTTTGATCATAGAATTCTCTGGCCAGAGTGTGTCAACATATTTAATATGTTGAAAATGATCATTAGAGAAAACCAGTAAGTATCAAGGAACAAGATGTGATTAAATTGATTGGACAGTTGAGATATCAATTTAATTAATGATGTGGTACAAAGGATTGCGCAGTAAAGAAATCAATGTGGCTTGGGACGAATTATTATTCGAGCATACAATTATGGAGGTCAATTCTAATCTTTTAGTGGAGTAGATTTGGAATTAAATAATTAGGCTAGTTTAATTACATGCCTAATTGTTATAGCCACTATTGTATGTTCCCAAATGATCCCCGGGTTAGCTCATTTAATTGACTACACCACTAATAATAAGCTAGTTATTTGGGTCAAAAGCCTAAATATATCATTTAGTGAGAGGCTCCATTTAATTAGCTTATGTGTAAGGGCCTTATGTTATTTTACTTGGTGGGTCTCTTATTAAATGAAAAGTTACGTGTGTTTTTTTTTGGCATTATTTGGAGTTTTTTAAAGGAAGATATATAAGGCTTATTTTCTCAAAAGAAAAAGAAGCCACTTTTACAGTCGGAGAAAAGATTTTTCTCTCTATTGTTGAGAAAAATTTTCTCGTGCTTTAGTGATAAAGCGCCCACACGTGCAGATCGAACCTGAGTCATAACCTGGAAGATCATTGGTGACAGTTCGTGATCTAACAAGCGTGGTGGTGACGGATCGTGATCTAACAGGAGTGGTGGAGGCGGATCGTGATCTAGGAGCCTAAATCACTTCAGCGGAAAAAGCCAACTCAGATTTTCAAGGTACGATTTCTAGAATACAAATTCTTATATATTATATGAGAGCGATCTTCAAAAGGTTTTATAAAAATTTTAAAAACCTAATTTTTTCCAACAATTGGTATCAGAGCCATCTCATATTACTATATAAGAATTTCGTATGAAATTAATCTTGAAATTTATGTATTAGAGTGGCACATTTATTCAGATATATATTATTTGTTTAATATATGAATAAAGCATGTTTATGGTTTGTCTTAATTCATGGTTAGATTTTCTGTTGTAATTTTTCTTTGGATCTGTAATAAGAGGGGTGGTCTTTTATCACCATATTTCCCTCTTGATTTAGTTTATCGTAATAAAAATTTTGTAAGCCAAAATTAGCATCGGATAATTGTAAATCACTGGAAAATTGCGGAAACTTGAAGCTGCAGCGAACAGCAGCAGCAGCGCAGCGCGCGCAGCACATGCAACTGCGGAGCGTTTTGGTTGGAGTCTTTCCGGCGTTGATGACGGCTGTCCGGTGTGGAAACAGTAAACAACGGCTGGGCTTTTGTGCTGGTGGTGGCTGGGGAAGAAGAGGAAAAGAAAAATGTGATTTTAGGGTTCCATGGTTTTTATCATGGAGGTCCCTATAGTTTCATATTTTTTCAGTTGAGCAGAAACGTTTTAAATTTTTTGCGTTTAAATCTAAACATAGTTTTGGGTTTAATGAATCCTAGTTTTAGGCCCAATTTCAATTGGGCTTAATGGATTAAAATGCATAGACAAAATTAAATACATTAAATTTATTTTTGGTCCAAAAATTTTATTTTAATAAAATTTTTATTTATTTATTTTCTTTCAAAATTAAAATTGGACCAATTATAAATTTAAATGCCTAAATTCCCCTAGTCCATTAACAAAGACAAGCTTATGAAGATGGACATTGACAAGAAGCCCAATGAAGATTAGGTTTAGGGTTAATGTATTTTTCTTTATTAGGAAAGCCATGAATTAAGATTATTTAATTATTTTTCTATATGTTATGTTTTGGATGATCACATGCCATGATAACATGTCATATAGAATAGGTAGCGCCACTCTATGCATAATGATATATGTCATTAATTAATATTGAATTTCATTATATTGTTTGAAATTTGCGTATGCTTAATAATATTGGATATCATCTAGATAATATTATAGGAAGCAAGCAATTAAATATATGTATGTTTTAAAAAGGAAAAACCAATTTTAAAATATTGAGTGGGAGAGGAAAAATTCAAGATAATTTTCCCACGGGCTCCATTGTTAGTTCAATAATAAAATTATATATATCACTTTACGGTGATGCTCCCTTCGGAGGGTATATATATTAGATATTTTATTTGATGAACTTCTTCAAAGATAAAATTGAAATATTTTTCAATCGATTGTTCACCCCAACGGTGACTATTGATATGAAACATACGTAAATTGAAATAATGGTTATACACTAACCTAAAATTTGTTATTAATCTTCCCAACGAAGCTCTGTTAACAAATTTAGGCCCAAAAAGATAACGATAATTATTTATCATGTCTCTACATGAAAGTAAATAATCCAATGGGTAATTGGGTCTAGTAAGTATAGACATGACTTCCCCACTGGATAGCTTGTCAAAGCGGAACTAGATTATCGTTACAATAAATTAAAATGCATTTATGGTTTTATGGATTTTTGTCATTTATTGTGAATATTAGTTCAAATTATTTATGCATGGATATTTTATTTTTCAGAAAATGTCTTCCCTGAGCCCACTTGCTATTATTTTGAGTCAAAAAAAACTCACTGAAGAGAACTATATAGATTGGAAAAGAAATCTATTCATTGTCCTGACTGCTGAAAATTATAAATATGTCTTAACCCAGCCATGCCCTCCAGTTCCAGCAGATAATGCTCATAGAAATCAGAGGAGGCTTTATGAGAAATGGCAAAAAGCCAATGAAATGGCAAAGTGTTACATTTTAGCCTCGATTTCTAATATTCTGCAGACCAAACATTAGAACTTGGAGACTGCCACTGAAATAATGGATAGTCTCCAGATGTTCAGAGTACTCGCTCGAGACAAGCAAAAAGGAATTATGAACAGTAAAATGGGGAAGGGCACAAGAGTTCGTGATCATGTCCTCAAAATGATGGACTATTTGAATGAGGCTGAGATTCAGGGAGCACAAATCGATGATAACTCAAAGATTGACATGGTGCTAGAATCTCTGCTAGAAACATTCAAGGAGTTTAAGGTCAGTTATAACATGAACAAAAGAAACATGACCTTAACTGAATTGATGAACGAACTCCATTCTGCTGAAGAGATCTATCGTGCTGAGAAATCTCTAGGAAGCATAAATATTACTGAAAAAAGTTCATCTTCTGGGCCTAAGCCGAAAGGCAAAGGTAAGAAGAAAGCTGGGAAAAAGAGACCGTCTACCAAGCAAGATGGCAAGCCGAAAGGCAAATGCTTCAAGTGTGGACAGAAAGGTCACTGGAAAAAGGATTGCCCTAAGATTGTGAAATCAGGTATGGGAAATCTTTTTGTAATTGAGGCCTGTTTAGTTCAGAATCCTATTGACACTTGGGTGTTGGATTCAAGAGCAACTAATCATATTTGTAATTCACTTTATTGGTTTCAGAAAACCAGGAAAATAAGTGAAGGAAGCGTCTATTAGGGACAGGACAGTTCGTGTCAGCAGTGAAGACTGGATTTGTTTTATTATCTTTTAATAATGAGACTTTTGTTTTGAATAATTGTCTTTATGTTCCAGACATTAAGAGGAATTTAATTTCAGTAGCTTGTTTGTCAAAGCAAGGGTACACTGTAAATTTTGGATCCTCTGTTTCTATTTTTCATAATAAGAGACTTATTTGTTCTGATACATTGGAAGATAATTTATATCATTTAAGTCTAATGATCCATTCTATGCATGACACAGTGATAAATAATGATGAGCATACACATTTATCTAAGAAAAGAAATATTTCTTCCAACCAATGTTACCTCTGGCATTTACGCTTGAGTCATATAAACCAAAATAGGATACAGAGAATGATCAAAGATGGGCTTTTGGGTCCATTAGAAAATGAATCATTGCCACTCTGTGAATCCTGTTTAGAAGGGAAAATGACCAAAAGGTCATTCTCGGCCAAAGGAGTACGTGCAACAGTACCACTTGAATTGGTACATACAGATGTATGTGGACCAATCAATGTACAAGCTCGAGGAGGTTATGAGTATTTCATCACTTTCACTAATGATTACTCAAGATACGGTTATGTTTATCTGATGCGTCATAAGTCTGAAGCTCTTGAGAAATTCAAAGAGTATAGGGCTGAGACAGAAAAGCAATTAGATAAGAACATAAAGAAACTTCGATCTGATCGAGGTGGTGAATTTTTCTCAGGAGATTTCAAAGAGTATCTGGTTGAAAATGGGATTATATCTCAATTGACTGCCCCGGGAACACCACAACAAAATGGGGTAGCTGAAAGAAGAAATAGAACTCTTTTGGATATGGTGAGATCTATGCTTAGTTATTCGTCATTACCAATCTCTTTTTGGGGAGTAGCACTGAACCTTTTGAACTTAGTTCCATCTAAGTCGCCTAAAACCCCAATAGAATTATGGTCAGGTCGCAAACCAAGTTTACGACATGTCCGTATTTGGGGATCACCAGCACATGTGCTGAAACCAAAGGTAGACAAAATGGATTCACGTTCTGAGGTTTGTATGTTTGTAGGGTATCCCAAAGGAACAAGAGGAGGTTTATTTTATAGTCCTCAAGATAGAAAAGTGATCGTGAGCACACATTTCACTTCCTCGAGGAAGACTATATGAATAACTTCAAACCTAAGAGTAAGGTAATACTTGAAGAGTGATCGGGTTGATGCTCGCTTTCAACGGCAAGAAGCAACAACGGATGATCAACACATGATTAACCCTGAACAACCATCACTTTTAGAACCTCGTCGTAGTGGGAGGGTAACTAGGCTACCTGCAAGATACATGCTTTTGGGAGAAACCTATACGGCTATCTCAGATGAACATGTACAAGATCCCACTAGTTACAACGAAGCTCTAATAGATAGAGATGTTGAATTTTGGAAAAAGGCCATGAATCAAGAAATGGGATCTATGTATTCCAATAAAGTCTGGGAACTTATAGAGGTACCAAATGGGATAAAACCTATAGGGTGCAAGTGGATCTACAAGAGAAAAAGAGGAGTAGACGGAAGGGTGGAAACATTTAAAGCAAGATTAGTAGCCAAATGATTTACTCAGAAAGAGGGAATCGATTATGAGAATCGATTATGAGAAAACCTTTTCTCCGGTTGCTATACTTAAAACCATCAGGATTCTGCTCTCCATTGCTGCAGTGCTAGATTATGAAATTTGGCAAATGGATGTCAAGACTGCCTTTCTTAACGGGCATCTTGAAGAAAACATCTACATGCAGCAACCAGATGGATTTATACAAAAAGGCCAAGAACACATGGTATGTAAGTTGCAGAGATCCATTTATGGATTGAAGCAAGCATCCCGGTCATGGGACATCAGATTTGATCAAGCGATAAAATCGTTTGGATTCATTCAGAACATTGATGAACCATGTGTGTACAAGAAAATTCAAGAAAAATCTGTAGCCTTCCTAATTCTTTATGTAGACGATATTCTCCTAATTGGAAACGATATAGGAGTGTTGACTACAATAAAGAGTTGGTTAGCAAAACAATTTGATATGAAAGACCTAGGAGAGGCAAGTTATATTCTTGGTATCAAATTACTACGAGACCGGAAGAATAAAACTTTAGTCTTGTCTTAAGCGGTCTATATCGATAAGATATTGGCTAGATTTAGCATGGAAAATTCCAAGACTAGTTTATTACCATTCAGACATGGAATTACATTCTCTAAGGATCAATCACCTAAAACATCTAAAGAGATAGAGAGAATGAGACGAGTTCCCTATGTAGAAGATGTGGGAAGTCTTATGTATGCCATGCTTTGCACTAGGCCAGATATCTGTTTTGCGGTAGGGATGGTTAGTAGATATCAATCTAATCCTGGACCTGAACACTGGACTGCGGTCAAGCATATAATGAAGTATCTGAAAAGAACTAAAAATTATATGCTTGTGTATTCTGGTGATGAACTCATTCCAGTGGGTTATACTGATTCTGACTTTATGTCAGATAAGGATTCCAGAAAATCAACTTCTGGCTATGTGTTTACATTGGGAAGTGGAGCTATTAGTTGGAGGAGTGTGAAACAATCTTGTATCGCAGACTCCACAACTGAAGCTGAATATGTGGCTGCATCCGAAGCTGCAAAAGAAGCTGCATCCGAAGCTGCAAAACAATCTTGTATTCTAGTGGGTTCCTACAAGATCTTGAGGTGGTACCTGCTGTAACTGCACCCCTGAAACTATTTTGCGATAATAGTGGTGCGGTAGCTCAATCTAAGGAACCAAGGAACCACAAGAAACAAAAGCATATTGAGAGGAAGTATCATCTTATAAGGGATATAGTGCAGAGAGGTGATGTGGAGGTTACTCAGATTGCGTCATCCTTTTACTAAGGCCATACCTGGGAAACCTTTTAACTTGCACTTAGAATCCATGGGCATGCGTGAAATGCCAAATATGCTTTGAGAGCTAGTGGGAGATTGTTGGGAAAATATGCTCTTTAAAAGCATATGCGTTTATTTAATTGTAATAAATATTTTTTTTTCTGATTAATAAAATAAATGAGGTATTTTATTCAAATATCTTAATTGCATTAATATTTGGATTAAAGTCCATTTAATCATATTATATGTATTTATGTGATCACCATGTGGATTCACAGAAGACATAAATACAAGTTATCTTATGATTAAATAAATTTAGTTCGCAGTTGATAAATAAAGTTGGGCACTTTATTTAGGTATAGACTGTAATAAATTCATTGAATGATTTGTCTTAATCATGTATGAATTTATTGATGTAGTACGACTACATTGAACAGGATCACATGTGAGATTTAATTAACATTGTAATAACTGTCAGACTTATTAAATCTCATAGGCATTGATTTTACTGTAATCTTAATCTTGAGTTAATTATGATTTCATGATTGTAATTGTTATTCCATTTGAGTTACCAATGGGCATGACACGTACTTGTAGTCTAGATTACCCGGTATCTTGGTGGGAGCAATTATGAGTATTGGAGTTATGGATTAACAATATAGAATTTGTACAACACATCTCTTGATGGGTTTTCGATACTTGATCATAGAATTCTCTGGCCAGAGTGTGTCAACATATTTAATATGTTGAAAATGATCATTAGAGAAAACCAGTAAGTATCAAGGAACAAGATGTGATTAAATTGATTGGACAGTTGAGATATCAATTTAATTAATGATGTGGTACAAAGGATTGTGCAGTAAAGCAATCAATGTGGCTTGGGACGAATTATTATTCGAGCATACAATTATGGAGGTCAATTCCAATCTTTTAGTGGAGTAGATTTGGAATTAAATAATTAGGCTAGTTTAATTACAGGCCTAATTGTTATAACCACTATTGTATGTTCCCAAATGATCCCCGGGTTAGCTCATTTAATTCGCACTACTATAATAAGCAAGATAATTGGTTATTTGGGTCAAAAGCCTAAATATATCATTTAGTGAGAGGCTCCATTTAATTAGCTTATGTGTAAGGGGCCTTATGTTATTTTACATGGTGGGTCCCCTATTAAATGAAAAGTAACGTGAGTTTTATTTTGGGCATTATTTGGAGCCTAGGGTTTTCACTAAAGGAATATATATAAGGCTTATTTTCTCAAAAGAAAAAAGAGAAGCCACTTTTACAGATCAGAGAAAAAGATTTTTCTCTCTATTGTTGAGAGAAAAATTTTCTCGTGCTAGTTGCTTTGGTAGTGATAAAGGCGCCCACACGTCAAGTGCAGATCGAACCTGAGTCATAACCTGGAAGATCATTGGTGACAGTTCGTGATCTAACAAGCGTGGTGGTGACGGATCGTGATCTAACAGGAGTGGTGGAGGCGGATTGTGATCTAGGAGCCTAAATCACTTCAGCGGAAAAAGCCAACTCGGATTTTCAAGGTACGATTTCGAGAATACAAATTCTTATATATTATATCAGAGCGATCTTCAAAAGGTTTTCCCAACAGTTTTACCTTGTCCTTCTAATGCACCTATTCATTGTTGAGACGAATGGTGGTGATTAGATGGAAGTCCACGTCTTTTTGATTGGCTGCTCAGAGAAAATGTTACAAGATATTAAAAAAAAAAAAAAGTGCATGCATGAAATCTTATAAGCAAGAATATCCACATTTGGAATCTTACGGTTGCTTCTGCTTAAATAAAAAAACTTTTAATTTCTTTTTCTATGTTTATCTTTGAACATAGAGTCATCTTCACTTGAGAATAAAGGCGCGGAGTCGCTATGTCTTTGTTATTTTGGAAGAAACCTTCCTTTCTTCTGTGTTTGGTTGGAGCCATCATGGATCAGAGGAACTATATGGTTGTCCACCCCATGCTAGATACAGAAGAAAGGAATAAGAATTTTACCGAAATGACAAAAAGAGAGTGCATCTGGAGCCAGGCATATCTTTTGAAATGAAGGTGACTTTGGACTCGGACAATATGATAACGTCTATCATTTCATTCGATGTTTGGGTCAAAAAACATGAATTCAAATTACCACCTAGTGTGCATCTTAGTGCGCAATAATTAAACATCATAATCTAGTGCTAAATCGTAAAGCCAACGACGTCCTCTTAATAATAGTTGGCTAATTTTAAATACAAAAACCATCATATGAGTTATTTTAAATTATTAATTAAAAATAAAATTGATGCAACAAAAGTTTAATGTCCTAACATTTCATTGATTCTTAAGAATACAGAATAAAAAATAAATTAAATCCACATTGATTCTAAGAATACCAGTGAATCTAGGGTGTTAAACCCGTTGATTACACTGAATACCAAGAAATAATAAGAATAGAAATCAAATCAAGAATTTATTTCAAGAAATAATCAATAATAAATGACCAAAGGTTGCTTATAAAAGTTGCAAAAGATATTACTTATGCTAACTATGACTTATTTCAATATGATTAGAAAACCTACTTTAATAAGTCTCATACCTAAACTAGGAATGGAACTCAAATAAGCAATGCTGAAGTAATAAACTCTAAATAGGCAATCAAATTAAACTAGAATAAAAATTAATTAAAATATTTCTAAATATTATAAATTTTTATCTAAATAGGACTTATTTAATTCCTTACTTTTCATCATTCCCCGCAAGGCAAAGAAATTTCGTCCTCAAATTTTACATTTTTAGTCCCCATTAATTTTCAAAATGGAGTTTTGATGTGGAAAATGAACTTTGAATTTTTCAACTTTTGTAGTGAAGTCCATCCGGTCACTCCAAAGGCATAAAAAACTAGTTCATCAATCAACAATTTCTCTAAGATTCCTTCTCGTATTATTCGTTCCAAATTTCAACGCAGTTGAGGAAAAATGAATTTTTCTCATAAATCTACTAATTATTGAAAAATATTGTAACAATCTTCTTTGTTTTCTGTAAGAAAATCAGCAAGAGAATAATATGAGATTGTATCAACGTGTACTTCCTATCATTCCACAAGATCAAAAGATATATTAACAATTGCCTTTTCATGTTCCACAACACCAATATAGTCATCAAATTTGGTGATTGATCTAAATTAATGATAAGATCTTGAGAAGTTGAGATTGATATGAATGACCAATCAATATTCTCTTAGGATGAAGTAACATTGGCAAGGGAAAGGAAAACATCGTGTTTCTCAATAGCGTTTTCTTCATAACTTACATCATCATGAACATCTTTGCTGAATATATATCTCTTATTTATGTGTAAAGATTTCCTATTTTGAAGTTTTTCTAAATCTTGAGCAATCGAATGCAAAGTCCGCTATATTCTAACCAAAACATTGATGAAATCTTCACGACGATGATTTGGTTTCATGACCCAAAATTTGTCTTTTTTTTTTTAAACATTCATTTTTTTTCAAATTCCTTGTTTTCTATATTACCTTTTTTTTGGAAAATTCAAATATAATATAAAGGGCAAAACCGTAAATTAATATAACTACTGAATTTGCAGCTCGTGATGAATCCAACTGTTGAAGGTCTAATCTTTTTGCTGCTGCGGTGAATAACACAATGGTGGCAACATTTTGGTTTAATTCGGAGTGACTTGACAGGAAAATCAAAAGCAAGTATTATTGATGTTTAAAAATATCAGGATAAAGAAATAAATTAAATTTATGTTGATTCTAAAAGTATCATGAATTTAAAGTGTTAAAACCCTTTGATTTCATAAAATATCGAAAAATAACAAGAATATAACTCAAACTAAAAGTTTATTTTAAGAAATAATTGAAAAAATTAAGATGTCTGGAAAAGTTATAAAAGACATTTATTTATACTAATTATAACTTATCCTAATATCACTAAAACCTACGTTAATAAGGCTCACTCCTAAATTAGGAAGACAACTAAAAAAAGTAATACAAAAACAACAGACTCTAAATAGACAAACAAGTTAAACTAGAATTAAAATTAATTAAAATATTTCTAAATATTATAAATTTCAGTTTAAATAGAATTTCTTTAATTTCTTACTGTTCATTGGAAATTCTTACCTTGTACTTCGAGTGGACCTGTTCATCATTGAGACAAACGGTGGTGGTGAGACAGATAGAAGCACACACTCCCTGTTTACTACTAGCCCCCGCATTGGACTGTCAATCTAGTCTACATTTTCAGACCCTAGCTATTCGTTATCTCATTATCTGCTTCCAGAGTCATTTTCACTTGAAAATAAGACACGGAGCCGCTCTCTCTTTGTCATTTTGGTAGAACACTTCTTTTCATTTACGTCTAGTTGGAACGAGCCACATGGTTGTCCAATCACCCCTATGCCAGACACGAAAGAAATGAGGTTCTGCCGAAATGACAAAATGAGCTCTTCAGAAGCTAAGCTTGTCTTTTCGAGTGTAGGGGACTCTAGAAGATGAGGAAGTTGTTGAATGAGTGTTTCACATGAAGTGAAAGTAGATCAAGTGAATGAGGTTTTTGGCATAGAGTGAAAGTGAATCTATTGTAAAATATAACGTAATACACTTTTTGTCTCTCATTTTGACAAATTTATCCTGATAAATTGGGATAATTCAATTCAAAGTTATTATTTTTGTTAATAAATATTTCAAATCTTAGTTGTAAATTTGTTACTAAATATTAAATATCTTATATATGTATATGTGCATGTAGGGTATTGTTCCAATCCGGGAGTTCCGGATTGGAACAATGTGCAGAACAAAGGTTGATGGCCTTTGGATTTAAATCCAAAGACACCAATGGCTGCAAATGTGGGCCAACCAAAAAATAAAAAAGGAGCCACCAGGGGCCGTTCGATGGAAATCCAACGACCGCTGGTGGCTTCCCGGACAGTGATCCAATCCGGGAGTCCCGGATTGAATTGTTGTCCTGTGCATGTATGTATGTATGCATATTTGTATATAGGTATGTAAAATTTTAATTTTACAAAGTAAAGAATGTTTACCAAGTAATGTTTTGATGCTTCAATTTACGTTTTTCTAAAAATAGTTTTTCTTTGCCTATTGATATGCTTGTTTTAAGGATATGGTAAATAGTTTTCTTTATTCATTTGATTTTCAAATGCTCATAATAGCTTACTAAAAAGAATTATAAATTTGAAGTATGTTTAAAATGCTTATGTACATGTGTGTAAAAGTTTATTTCAAAAATCATTAATCAATACTTTTCCTCTAGATACATAAATGAGCATAAAGATGCAATCATGTATATTCATTTATAGAGAACAGTTGAGATAGACACTTTGAGGCCCGTCCAAGTACACACTTTAGGTCATTGTTCTTGAGCTCTATTGCCCTGGGGCTATTTTACGTATGCATTATGATGAGATTTATGAGATGGAATGACATTGATCTACCCATTATAACTCTAAGCACGAAAGTATACTTCTAATATGCCATTGCATTGCCCATATGAGGTTCAGATATGACAAGCTTTTTCCCTTGTCTATTAATAGTTCTAGAATTATTTTTATATACATTCTCTCTTTAGATGATTTTATGACTATTACGTACAACATTATTTGTTCTTTTTTTAATGCTAGTTACTTGATACAAAGTTATAAATATTTTTACTTTTGTTTTTACACATAGATTGATGAAAATTGTAAATAGTAATAACATAATAATTACAAAATAAGTTTATATTCAAAACTTATTATCATTCATTGAGTTTATAAATCACCTTATTTTACTCTATTTTTCCCTCATTCACTGTAGTTATTTTGAGTTCTACCCACATGATGGTACCAAAAGTCATAAATCATATTATTAGAGTATTTTGATCAGCTCATTTTGAATTGTATAATTATGTTATTGTTATTATGTACGTTTAACGTATGTTGGCATTATCACAACTCGTGATTCTAAAAGATATTCACTGGATGATTTATGTTGAATGTTAGGTGTATATATGCTTAATTACATAGATATTTACATATGGAAGGACTCATCACTTTGATTTAGAATCATTGAATAGCATTTTGATCAGCTCATTTATCTAATTTTCAGGGAGGTTGTCTATTGGAGCAGCAATTGGCACATCGTGTGGTTGAGCGGGAGACGTGGTTGTGCGGGAGACATGTCACAGGCGGACAGAACTTGGTGATTGAAGGAGACAACTTGTTTAAGTGGCATTTGAATCTGGGGCACGGCTATATCACATACATGCAAGCAATAAAAAAAAGAAAAAAAAAACATAGCAATTGTTTGGCTGCCAAGTGGCAGCCAAACATTAAAAATAATAAATAATAACCGGGGCCAAGCCCCCTAAAGTAATTACATAATAATAAATAATATTATATTTAAATAAAATAAAATGATTATTTTAGTATTATTTTAGGTCACATAATAATAAAAAATTAGTTCCAAATTTAATGATGTCAATTTTAAGATCAATGATAGCGGTTCCGCATTTATTAGTGCAATATTTGCAAGATTGTAATGGTTACAAGTTAATGATTCCAAGTTTTATGTTTATTGACCTAAGTTTCAATTTACGTAGGATTCACGTTTAATGGTCTATGTTTCAAAACTAATGGTAAATGTTTTATATTTGTTGGTTTATAACATGAAAAACTCTCCGAGTTGCAAGTTAATGATCACATGTTTCATATCTATTGGCCCAAGTTTCAATTTAAACTGGTTCCGTATTTAATGATCGTGACTTCAACATTAATGGTTACGGTTTCGTATTTATAGGTTCATATTTGGCACAACCATTAGGGTTGCAGGTTAATGATCTAATATTTCATATCTATTGACTTAGGTTTCAAGTTCGGTGGGCTTTAAGTCTAATGGTCTTCATTTCAATATTAATGGATATAGGTTTCATATTTATTGGTCCACAACATGAAAAGCTCACGGGGTTGCAAGTTAATGATCACATGTTTCATGTGTATTGGTCCAAGTTTCAATTTACTTTGGCTCCAAGTTTAATGATCCAGATTCCAAGATTAATGGTTCTTGTTTCATATTTATTAGTCAATATTTTGCACACCCATCAAGGTTGCAGGTTAATGATCCAATATTTTATGTCTATTGACCTAGGTTTCAAGTTTGGTGGGCTTCAAGTCAATGGTTCTTATTTCAATATTAATGGTATAAGTTTCCTATTTATTGGTCCACAATAGAAAAAGCTCACAGGGTTGCAAGTTAATGATCACATACTTCATGTGCATTGGTCTAAGTTTCAACTTACTTCGATTCTAAGCTTAATAATTCAGATTTTAAGATTAATGGTACTTGTTTCATATTTATTGGTCAATATTTTTCACACTTATCGGGGTTGCAGGTTAATGATCCAAAGTTTCATGTTTATTGACCTAAGTTTCATATTCCATCGGCATCATGTTTAATGGTCCTAGTTTCAATATTAATGGTATATGTTTCATATTTGTTGGTCCACAACATGAAATGCTCACAGATTGCAAGTTAATGATCACATATTTCATGTGTATTGGCCCATGTTTCAATTTAAAATGGTTCCAAGTTTGATGATCGAGATTGCAAACTTAATGGTAGTTGTTTCATATTTATTAGTTCATATCTGCACAACCATTAAACTTGAAGGTTAACGGTCTAATGTTTCATGTCTATTGACGTAGTTTTCAAGTTGCTTCGGATTCAAGTTTAATGATAATGGTTTCATAATTAATGGTAGATGTTTAACATTTGGTTGACAACATGAAAAGCTGTGGTTGTAAGTTAATGATCATATGTTTCATGTGTATTGCCTCAAGTTTTAACTTATTTTGGTTCCAAGTTTAATGGTTTGTGTTTCATATTTATTGGTGCATTATTTGTAATGGTTTATTTTATTGCAAGTTTAGGGTTTCATGTTCATAGCCCTCAGAAAAAAAAATCAAGTATTTTGAAGATTTTAATTAAAAAATTACTTTAAAAAGAGTTTAAGAAAAATCCTTTTCTTTGAAAGATTGATTTAAAACTCCCCTTACAGATATGCATTTAGATGATTATAAATAAACCAATATAAATTAATAAAACTATTTAATTCTTTAATTAATTTTTATAACTATTTTTAATATTTCATTAGTGACTACTAAATTTAATACAATCAATTATTGCAATAAATTATTAAATAGTTAATTTTATTGGAATAAAATTACTAATTTAATTAGACTATAACAAAATTAAAAAAAATTTAAGTGAATCATGAATAAAATAAAATAATTAATTAATTAAATTTTAAGTGATAAATAAAAAATGGTGTTACATACAAAAGAAATATTGCAAATGAATAAATTTTTTTCTTTTATTCTAATCCCATCTAAACCCGCTTATAAATTGGAATTGTTAATCCAATGAATTAAAGACTAAATTTAGTCCTCCCTAATCCAATCCAAACAAAATTGCCAAACATGACATAAAATATTTAATCCGAAAGTTAATATAATCTGACACTTAATCCTAACTCCCAAAACATAACCTAAGAGGTTATTTGTTAAATGTCTAAAATCTGAAATTTTATTAATTTCAGATCTTTTTTAAAATATGGTTGTTTGTTTTTTGGAACTTATGTCTAGTTTTCAGACATTTACATCTGAATAGAAAAAATAAACTTTTGTAACTTTTATTTGAATGGGAAAACATCTGAACGACAAGTAAATATTATATTCTAAAAATATCTCTATAAAATAACTTATTTTCTAAACTATAAAATCTAATCATCTTTTTTTGTTTTAATTTACAAGGACATAAATGTCAAATATGTAAGTTTAAGATGTTTTTTTCTTGTAAAAACACACAAGATGCCACTTATATTCAGATATTAAAAAAAGAAAAACAAACATGTCATTCAAATTTTTGTATTGATATCCATTCAGATTTAAAAAAATTCGTATTAAGATTTCAGATAAAAAAACAAACCCTACCTAATTAAGTCTCTAACAAATAACATTACAATACTTTGAAAGAAAGAGAGGCGTCACTGCTCTCGATCTAGAGCTCCAACACCGGCTCACATCTCACATTGTCCTGTCATCGTGTCAAGCCTCTAGCCTCTCGCGCAAGCCTCCGTTACACATCACCGCGTCAAGCCTCTCACGCCATCAAGCCTCAGTTACGTGTCACCGCGTCAAGCCTCTTTGTCACGCCATCAAGCCTCCGTTACACGTCACCACGTCAAGCTTCTCTCCACTGTCACAAGTCATCGCCACGGCACCATAGCACTAGCCAACAACCACCAAAATTGATAGCCAGCGACCCACCACTACACTACCATGCCACCGCCTACCAATACTTGACAAAATCTCCTCAAGACTTCGAGCCATGGTGGCCAAGTTTGCTTCTTTAGGTCTTAAAGAGTAGCATCAAGTCTTGCTTCTTCAAATCTTAAAAAGTCTTAGACTCCTTGCGAGGTGTCGCTCTATTCTGACGCTCCCCATTTGGCCTTTGGGGACGAAGCCTTGGATTGGTCACATAACATGCCTTAGCGCAGTGGCGGACCCAGAAATTAAAATGAGGGGGCTTAGTTCAAAATTTTTTATTTAACTTAGTTTTTTTTAATGTTCACTTGAATACATTTTAAGTCTTATAAAGTCAAATTTTATTACTTTTTTTAAATTCTAAATAATAATAGTAATAAATTATTTTTTTAAATGCGTGAAAATAAGTAGTATTTTAAATGCGTGAAAATATCACTTTTCGAAGTAGTTTCCAAAAAATATTTAAAAAAATAAAATAATGTGGCTAATGAGATTTGAACTAAGGTTTTGAAACCATTAAATAACACTCTTACCGTTGAACTACAAGTCTTTTAATATATGAAAAATATGTCCAAATTTTTTTATCTAACATTTTCAGAAGGGCTTGGGGTACATTTAAAAGAAAACTTAATGGCTCAGGGGGCTGAAGCCCCTCCTGTGCCTTAATTGGTGTTGGGGAAAAATCAAGTTTTTAAATTTTTATAAAACCTTTTGAAGATCGCTCTCATATAATATATAAGAATTCGTATTCCAGAAATCGTACCTTGAAAATTCGAGTTGGCTTTTTCCGCTGAAGTGATTTAGGCTCCTAGATCACGATCCGCCACCACCACTCCTTTTGGATCACGATCCGTCACCACCACGCTTGTTAGATCACGAACTGTCACCAATGATCTTCCAGGTTATGACTCAGGTTCGATCTGCACTTAACGTGTGGGCGCCTTTATCACTACTAAAACAACTAGTACGAGAAAATTTTTTTCTCAACAATTGAGAGAAAAATCTTATTCTCTGATCTGTATAAAGTGGCTTCCCTCTTTTCTTTAGAGAAAATAAGCCTTTTATATCACCCTTTAAAAAAAATAATGCCTAAATAAAACTCACGTTATTTTCTTTTTGAATAAGGGACCCACCTTGTAAAATAACATAAGGCCCCTTATACAAAAGCTAATTAAATGGAGCCTCCAACTAAATGATATATTTAGGCTTTTGACCCAAATAGCTAGTTATCTTACTTATTAGTCCAGTAGTGGTGCAGTCAATTAAATGAGCTAACCCGGGGATCATTTGGGAACATACAATAGTGGCTACAATAATTAGTCCTGAAATTAAACTAGCCCAATAATTTAATTCCAAATCTACTCCACTAAAAGATTGGAACTTTTCATAATTGTATGCTCGAATAATAATTCGTCCCAAGCCACATTGATTTCTTTCTTTTTACCATTAATTAAATTGATATCTCAAAATCAATTTAATAACATCTTATTCTTTGATCCTTACTAGTTTTCTCTAATGATCATTTTCAACATACTAAATATGGTGACACACTCTGGCCAGAGAATTCTATGATCAAGTGCCGAAAACCCATCAAGAGATGTGTTGTACAAATTCTATATTGTTAATCCATAACTCCAATACTCATAATTGCTCCCACCAAGATACCGGGTAATCTTGACCACAAGGATGTGTCGTGCCCATTGGTAACTCAAATGGAATAACAATTACAATCATGAAATCATAATTAACTCAAGATTAAGATTACAGTAAAATCAACGCCTATGAGATTTAATAAGTCTGACAGTTATTACAAAGTTAATTAAATCTCATATGTGATCCTGTTCAATGTAGTCATCAATAAATTCATACATGATTAAGACAAATCATTCAATGAATTTATTACAGTCTATACCTAAATAAAGTGCCCAACTTTATTTATCAACTGCGAACTAAATTTATTTAATCATAAGATAACTTGTATTTATGCCTTCTGTGAATCCACATGGTGATCACATAAATACATATAATATGATTAAATGGACTTTAATACAAGTATTAATGCAATTAAGATATTTGAATAAAATACCTCATTTATTTTATTAATCAGAAAAATAGTTTATTACAATTAAATAAACACATATGCTTTTAAAGAGCATATTTTCCCAACAATCTCCCACTAGCTCTCAAAGCATATCTGGCATATTGCACATGCTCTAGTGCTCTAAGTGCAGGTTATAAAGGTTTCCCACTAATGGCCATTGTAATAAGATCTGCCATTTAACATCTAATGTCATTTGGGGTACTGTCATATAACCTTTCTACACTATTCCCTTATAAGATGATGCTTCCTTTCAATATGTTTTGTTTCTTGTGGTTCCTTGGTTCCTTAGATTGAGCTACCGCACCACCATTATCACATAAATAGTTTAAGGGGTGCAGTTACAACAGGTACCACTTCAAGATTTCGTAGGAACTTGCGGAGCCATATAGCTTCTTTTGCCACATATTCAGCTTTAGTTGTTGAGTCTGTGATACAAGATTGTTTCACACTCATCCAACTAATAGCTCCACTTCCCAATGTAAACACATAGCCGGAAGTTGATTTTCTGGAATCCTTATCTGACATAAAGTCAGAATCAGTATAACCCACTGGAATGAGTTCATCACCAGAATACACAAGCATATAATTTTTAGTTCTTTTCAGATACTTTATAATATGCTTGACTGCAGTCCAGTATTGAGGTCCAGGATTAAATTGATATCTGCTAACCATCCCTACCGCAAAAGCAGGATGTAGCATGGCATACACGAGACTTCCCACAGCGTCTGCATAGGGAACTCGTCTCATTCTCTCTATCTCTTCAGATGTTTTAGGTGATTGATCCTTAGAGAATGTAATTCCATGTCTGAATGGTAATAAACCAGTCTTGGAGTTTTCCATGCTAAATCTAGCCAATATCTTATCGATATAGACCGCTTGAGACAAGGCTAAAGTTTTATTCTTCCGGTCTCGTAGTAACTTGATACCAAGAATATAACTTGCCTCCCCCAGGTCTTTCATATCAAATTATTTTGCTAACCAAATCTTTATTGTAGTCAATACTCCTATATCGTTTCCAATCAGGAGAATATTGTCTACACAAAGAACTAGGAATGCTACAAATTTTCTCTGAATTTTCTTGTACACACATGGTTCATCAATGTTCTGAATGAATCCAAGTGATTTAATCGCTTGATCAAATCTGATGTTCCATGACCGGGATGCTTGCTTCAATCCATAAATGGATCTCTACAACTTACATACCATGTGTTCTTGGCCTTTTTGTATAAATCCATCTGGTTGCTGCATGTAGATGTTTTCTTCAAGATGCCCGTTAAGAAAGGCAGTCTTGACATCCATTTGCCAAATTTCATAATCTAGCACTGCAGCAATGGAGAGCAGAATCCTGATGGATTTAAGCATAGCAACCGTGGAAAAGGTTTCCTCATGTCGATTCCTTCTTTCACGAGTAAACCCTTCTACTAATCTTGCTTTAAATGTTTCCACCCTTCCGTCTACTCCTCTTTTTCTCTTGTAGATCCACTTGCCTATAGGTTTTACCCCATTTGGTGCTTCTACAAGTTCCCAGACTTTATTGGAATACCTGATTCCATTTCTTGATTCATGGCCTTTTTCCAAAATTTAACATCTCTATCTATTAGAGCTTCGTTGTAACTAGTGGGATTTTGTACATGTTCATCCGAGATAGCCATATAGGTTTCTCCCAAAAATATGTATCTCGCAGTAACCTAGTTACCCTCCCACTACGAAAAGTGATGGTTGTTCAAGGATAATCTGTCCGATCATTTGTTGTTGTTCTTCCTTCTATAACAAAAGTGAGCATCAACGATCTCTTTTAATTCTCTAGTTTTACCTTACTCTTGGTTATAAGTCATTATAGAGTCTTCCTCAAAGAAAGTAAAGAATATTTCTATAAATACATTCCTATCTTGAGGACTATAATTCGACTTTCCTTATTCCTTTAAGATACCTAAAACATGCAAGCTTCGAACACGAATCCATCTTGTCATCTCGATTCTAGTAGAAATACTAGTAAACTCCAAATACGAATGTGTCTCAAACCATGTTTGTGACTTTTTCATAATTTCTTGGAGTAGTAAACACCGAGATAGATGAAACTAAGTTCAATAAACTTTTTAGTTTTAAATACTAGTATCTGGAATCAAAAAGGTAAATGATAAACCACTTAGTATATATCTTGTCTTATCCAAAAGAATCTTGTTTCTCCATTTAATTACACTATTGTATTATAGTGTTCATTGACAACCAAATAGTGCTTGAATTCTCCATAGAGATATTCTTTGTTTCGATCATATCGAAGTTCTTTTATGTTCCTGTCTAATTGCTTCTGTCTTATCCACGTACTCTTTTGAATTTCAAAAGCAATGGAATCATGACGCATTTAGACAAACATAAATAAAATGAATATTCATCAACAAGATTGATAGAATACTCATAACCTCTTATAACATGTATGCGCTAAATCATCAAATACATAGTTATGCTTTTAGCTCAAAAAGAGCATCCTTGTCATATTACTTTTCTAAATAAGATTTATAGAGTTACAATGATCAATCTTAATAGGCCAACAAGTCTATCATTAATCATTTTCTTAAAATCTTATTATAGTTTATATGACTTAGGCATAAATATCAGAGGTGATTTTTGGTTAGAAGAAACATTTCTTTTCTTAGATAAATGCATATACTTTTTATCATTATATCTTACTTTGAATAGATCAATGTACTTCTATGATATAAATTGTCTTTATAAATAACCAAAATAAGTAATAAACAGAGGATCCATAAATAACAGGTGTTTATTAAAACAAGTCACCGAAATTAAATTCCTCTAATATTTGGAAAAAATAAAGACAAATATCAAAACTAAAGTCTTGTAAAATTGATCTAGTCTTTCAATTGATATAAACTAGCATGTCCTCAACTGCTGTTTGAAGCTTTCTTCACTTAATCTCTTGGTTTCCTGAAAACCAAATAAATGAATTACAAATAAGATTAGTTATCTCAAAATTCATTATTGTATGAATCAATAGAAATCTGAACTAATTAGGAAGCTTAAAGATTTCCTATACCTGATTTTAATAATCTTAGGACAATCTTTCTTTCAGTGACCCTTCTGTCCACATTTGTAACACTTGCCTTTTGGCTTGCCACTTCTTTTAGTGGATAGTTTGCCGATCCCAACTCTTGCTTGCTCATTCTTGTCTTTCGACTTAAGCCTTGAAGAGAATCCTTTTTCAGGAAGTTTTCTGCTATTATAAAATTCTTTTATAGCATGTAGTTCATGCATTAATTCAATTAAGGTCATATCTTTATTGTTTAAGATATAGCTTACCTTAAACTCTTTGAATGTATCAAGTAAAGATTCAATTACCATGTTAATCTTTGATTTATCATTGATTTGAACACCATGAATCTCTACCTCATTCAAATAGTCCATCATTTTGAGGACATGATCACGAACTTTTGTGCCCTCTTCCATCTTAGTATCCGTAATACGTTTCAATGCTGCTTCTCTGGCAAAATGGGTATTTTGCCCAAACATCTGATGAAGACTAGCCATTATTTCAGTGGCTGTTTCCATGCTCCGATGTTTCTTATGCAGTTCCACAGAAATCGAAGCCAATATATAGCGCTTAGCCATTTTGTTAGCTTCGCACCATTTCTCATAAGGCTCCTCTCGATTTCTATAATCGTATAACGATGGTTCGGGAGGGCAAAAAACATATTTGCTTCCTGAGAATATTAAATAGATTGCGTTTCCAATCTAAATAATTTTCGCCAGTGAGTTCATTTTTAACAAGGATAATTAATAATGGGTTGATGGAATACATTTTCTGAAAAATAAAACATCCATGCATAAATAATTTGAAATAATATTCACAATAAATGACAAAAATGCATAAAACCATAAATGCATTTTAATTTATTGTAACGATAATCTAGTTCCGCTTTGACAAGCTATCCGGGGAAGTCATGTATACTTACTAGACCCAATTACCCATTGGATTATTTACTTTCATGTAGAGACATGATAAATAATTATCGTTATCTTTTTGGGCCTAAATTTGTTAATAGAGCTTCGTTGGGAAGGTTAATAACAAATTTTAGTTGAGTGTATAACCATTGTTTCAATCTACGTATTTTTCATATCAATAGTCACCGTTGGGGTGAACAATTGATTGAAAAATATTTCAATTTTATCTTTGAAGAAGTTCATCAAATAAAATATCTAATATATATACCCTCCGAAGGGAGCATCACCATATCATGAAGTCGAGGTATATATATAATTTTATTATTGAACTAACAATGGAGCCCGTTGGTAAATTATCTTGAATTTTTCCTCTCCCACTCAATATTTTAAAATTGGTTTTTCCTTTTTAAAACATACATATTGTTAATTGCATGCTTCCTATAATATTATCTAGATGATATCAAATATTATTAAGCATACGCAAATATCAAACAATATAATGAAATTCATTATTAATGAATGACATGTATCATTATGCATAGAGTGGCACTACCTATTCTATATGACATGTTATCATGGTATGTTATCATCCAAAACATAACATATAGAAAAACAATTAAATAATCTTAATTCATGGCTTTCCTAATAATGAAAAATACATTAACCCTAAGTCTAATCTTTATTGGGCTTCTTGTCAATGTCCATCTTTCATAAGCTTGTCTTTGTTAATGGACTAGGGGAATTTGGGCATTTAAATTTATAATTGGTCCAATTTTTAATTTTGAAATGAAATAAATAAATATTTAAATTTTTTTTTATTAAAATAAAACTTTTGGACCAAAAATAAATTTAATGTATTCAATTTTATCAATGCATTTTAATCCATTGTTAAAAATTAAAACTAGATTCATTAAAACTATATTTGAACTTAAATGCAAAAAATTAAAATTTTTCTAAATGAAAACTTATGGAACCATAGGGACCTCCATGATAGAAACCATGAAACCCTAAATCCATATTTTTCTTTCTTTCTTCCCCAGCCATCTCCAAAAACGACATTCACGCAATTTCCAGCCATCTCCGACGCCGAGTATGCCGCCGCCACGGAAAGACACCAACCAAAACGCACCGCCAGCCGCTGCGCGCTGCTTGCTGCTGCGCTGTGCTGCTGCCGCTTTCATTGTTTGCGCTTCGTTTTCCAGTGATGATTCTTCATTGATTTACAAATTCTCAACGCAAATTTTTGCTTACAAAATTTCAGTTAACAGTAAAATAAATCAAGAGGAAAACATGGTGATAAAAAGCCACCCCCTTGTTACAGATCCAAACGAAAAATACAATGGAAAATCTAACCATGAATTAAGACAAACCAAAACATGCTTTATTCATATATTAAATAATTAATATATATCTGAATAAATTGTGCCACTCTAATACATAAATTTTAAGAATGATTTCATACGAAATTCTTATATATTAATATGAGATGGCTCTGATACCAATTGTTGGGGAAAAATCAGGTTTTTAAATTTTTATAAAACCTTTTGAAGATCGCTCTCATATAATATATAAGAATTCGTATTAAATCGTAAAATTCGAGTTGGCTTTTTCCGCTGAAGTGATTTAGGCTCCTAGATCACGATCCGCCACCACCACTCCTATTAGATCACGATCCGTCACCACCACGCTTGTTAGATCACGAATTGTCGCCAATGATCTTCCAGGTTATGACTCGATCTTGACGTGTGGGCACCTTTATCACTACCAACTAGCACGAAAAAATTTTTCTCTCAAGATTAGAGAGAAAAATCTTTTTCTCTGATCTGTATAAAGTGGCTGCTCTCTTTTTTCTTTAGAGAAAATAAGCCTTTTTATCACCCTTTAAAAGCGCCAAATAATGCCCAAATAAAACTCACGTTATTTTCTTTTTGAATAGGGGACCCACCTTGTAAAATAACATAAGGCCCTTATACAAAAGCTAATTAAATGGAGCCTCCCACTAAATGATATATTTAGGCTTTTGACCCAAATAGTTATCTTACTTATTAGTCAAGTGGTAATTAAATGAGCTAACCTGGATCATTTGGGAACATACATAGTACAATAATTAAACTAATTATTTAATTCCAAATCTACTCCACTAAAAGATTGGGCGAATAATTGTAATAATAATTCGATTTATTTATCGCACAATCTTTGTACCACATCGTTAATTAAATTGATATCTCAACTGCCCAATCAATTTAATAACATCTTATTTCTTGATCCTTTTTTCTAATGATCATTTTCAACATACTAAATATGTTGACACACTGCATGATCAATCAAAGAGATGTGTTGTAAATTCTATATTGTTAATCCATAACTCCAATACTCATAATTGCTCCCACCAAGATATCGTAATTTGGTAACTCAAATGGAATAACAATTACAATCATGAAATCATAATTAACTCAAGATTAAGATTACAAAAATCAACGCCTGAGATTTAATAAGTCTTATTACAAAGTTAATTAAATCTCATATGTGATCAATGTAGTCATCAATAAATTCATACATTAAATCATTCAATGAATTTATTATCTATACCTAAATAAAGTCAACTTTATTTATCAATCATGAACTAAATTTATTTAATCATAAGATAACTTGTATTTATATGTAATCCACATGGTGATCACATAAATACATATAATATGATTAAATGGACTTTAATACAAGTATTAATGCAATTAAGATATTTGAATAAAATACCTCATTTATTTTATTAATCAGAAAAATAGTTTATTACAATTAAATAAACACATATGCTTTTAAAGAGCATATTTTCCCAACAATTGAGTCCGCCCATACCTTAGCGGCATGACCAAGGTGCTTACATATAGAGGACGAAGCCCTATATGTACATGTATAGAGTTAAATATTGTATATTTACGTCATAATCATGTTAGATATATGTTGTTGCATTCATACATTTGACATTAATTATTTATAATATTAGGTTTCATATTTATGTCACATGGTGCATGCTTGAAGTTTGGGTTTTTCATGTGTCAATTGCCTCCAAAAATTAAATCTTTTTTCTAGTTTCAAATCTGATGTTCTTTTTTCATATGTAACATTTGTTGCACATATATTGAGTTAAATGTGGTAGGTTTATATCGTAATCATTCTTTATTCTATTCTATTGTTGTATATTTGACTTTAATTGTTTGCATTTTTTTTACTAAAATATTTTTCTGCTTTGTCTTTTATAAAAAGCAATTACATAATAAAAAAGAGGTGAATGAGGCATAATTTTGTTAAGGAAAATTAGAGATTTTGGCAATCTACAAGAATGACATACTTGTCCTACGATAAAATAGAACTTTTCAATATAATATATTTTCTTGGAGGTTATTTTGGAATTCAAAAAAATAATTATAATTTTCAGATAGCACCCTAAGCGCTACTTCAGAAAAGCATCGAGCTTTGTGCCATGACATCTATGCATTTAAATTGTAATAAATATTATAATAAAAATTACTATAAGTATTTCAAAAAGTAATATTGCCATAACACCCACAAAAATATTTCTGTTCTTTCAAAAATTGTTTTATCACAGTTGCAAGCAATGCAAAATAGACTCCAATTTTAAGGGCCTTTTTGATATTGTAATTGCATAATTATACGTAGTTTGAGAGGTATAGTTTTAAAGTTTTTGGTGAACATTTGTTGCTCACGCTTGTATGACGAAAAGTTTAGTTTAGTTTATTTCACGCAATATGTAATCACTTTATTTTTCTTTTGTCAAAGTTATGATTTAAAGTCAGATCCAGTCAAAGTTATGATTTAAAGTCGGATCTAGCTACGGTACCACTGGTTTTGTCTTTTGTGCCAGCAATGTTGTAAAATTTCATTGAACCTCATTCATTCATTTTTATTTAAACTTTACCTCATAAATATTAAATTAATTTCTATTGCATCCATATAAACATTATAATTAGCACCTTATACTATTTTCTATTTATACATTTTTCTTCTATATTGCACCTTTATCACAATACCCCTCTCTTTATCACAAATACCGACGAACCCGACCGAAATTTCGTTTCCATTTCTATCCACGCCATCGCCCAAGGTTGGTATCGATTGGAAGATCGTGCGACGCCGGTCATCTCCACGCCATCCTTGTCGCAAAAATAACTGGGTCAACCCGACCCGGATTTTGTTTCCGTTTCCGGCTACACCACCGGTCAAGGTTGGTACCGATCAGAAGCTTGTGCGACGCCGGTCATCTCCATGCCATCCTTGTCACCGAAAAGCATTTGAAAAGCTACCGATCGAAGCCGTGAAAGGTCACAGAATCCTCGCTTCAATTCGCCGTGGTTTCTCTGGTTTCTGGTGACGCCACCACTTGAGTTTTATTCTCCATAGTTCCCTTTGTCTTTTCTGACCAACCACAGCCACCGAAGGAGCCGATTTGCCGTTGATCGGCCATTGAAGGATTCACGAGTTTGGGAGAAATGAACTTAATATTTGTGAAGCAAATTTTAAATAAGAATAAGTGAAAGGGCTTCATGAAATTTTACACAGAAAAGAAAAAAGCGGTGGCATGTGATAAGTCATCATTCATCGCATCTTATTAACATTTATTTTATTGCTTCAATTATTTTTCATATATAACACCTCAAAACTATTCAAAACCTAAGTGTCGTCTCTAGTTGCTTCAACTGACATGTATAATATATTTAGTGTTTTGATCATTTAAAGTTTGTCAGTCTCACTGCATAAAAATTATATGTTGCATAGTGAAGAAGAAGGAAAAGAAGCAAATCATCATGCTGCTTCAAATGAATTTGTGTTCAAGCTTCTCTCTGAAATACCATCCTTTGCAGCAAAATGGTAAGCTTTGTTCTAAAACTTTAATATTGTTGAGGCTTTTTGCATCCTAAAACGTAATCTGAACACTTATTTTTTAATTAAATTCTTTATTATTGAAAGGATTTTTCTATGATATTGTATTACTTTTAACAACATTGATAATAGGTTTATATGGATCTTTATAATTAAATGTTTTAATTACCACCATTGACTTAATTTAGTAGATATAGGTAATATTCAAGTTGCTGGTAATATGTAGGTTGATAAATATACACTACTACAAAATGAGTCAATAATGACGGTTTTAAAAGACATAAGATGACGGTTTTAAAACCGTCATCTTAGGCCGCGACATTAAAAGGGGTATACTTTTTATGACGGTTCATAAACCGTCATAAAAAGTCTATTTATAATGACGGTTAATTTCTTTAACCGTCATTATTGGCCAATCTCCATTGGTTTTTAATGACGGTTTTGGTATTAAACTGTCATTAAAAAGTGACATTTAATGACAGTTATTTAGAAAACCGTCATCAAATATAACTTTTAATGACGGTTTTTATAACAAAACCGTCATTAAAAGTTAACATTTAATGACGGTTTATTTTAAAAACCGTCATTAAATATTGAAATAACATTTAATGACGGTTTTAAAAAGGAACAGTCATCTTTGTTGGAGAAAACTACATTTAATGGCAGTTTTTTTCAAGTAACCGTCGTCTTTGTTGTTGATTTAAAAAATAAATAAATATGGCAATTTTAAAACCATTTCAAGCATGTGATCTAAACCATAGATTTGGCAAAACTAGGGAACTGAAGCTCTAGATTGGACTGAACCTTTTCTGCCCTAATCGTAGCAGGAGACTTGGGTTCAATGGGAGAACATTTCCCGTCAATCACATCCTTATTTTTCTTAGAGCTGCAAATTAAGCCCAAAAGAATTCATTTAGTCATAAATCAAATTAATTCAAATCAAGTCAAATCTACAATAAAGTTAAAAAAATAAAAAGTGGTCACTAACATCCTAATCTTCCCTCCTCCTCCTAGAATCAGGCTCTACCTGTTCGAATTCATAATTTTTTCTATTAAAACAATTTAGCAGCTCAAGAATAAAATATGACAGTCAGTAGCAAAAGTAAAATGAGCACAATATTGTTTGAGGTGAAGAACAATAAAGGCAGCTTACGGTTATAGGAACAGGGGTGATTCATCATGACAGAAGGTTTTGCTCACAGAGCTATCTTTTTTATTAGAGATTACAATCCGGAACAGAATGAGGATAATGAATTGGCAAGATTGATTTTTCAGGTGGACTCTTCTTGAACTTTAATATAATCAAACAAATTTGTACTAAGACTTTAAGGTTTTGAAGAATAGTCCATGGGTAATTGCTCTGGCCACTCAATATCATTCAAAACTTGTGAAATTGAAGTGAAATCATTTCAGCTTTCACAATAATTAATGTTCCCGAAAGACAAATCAATATATTTTTATTTGGCTGCATAATAATTTATCAACACATTATCTATATGTTGTACATCTATTTTTTTTTCAAATTCAAAGATTTATAAGTTGAGAAAGCACTTTAAATAAAGAGCTAGAGGATACTCAAAGCCCCATAGAATACCATCTTTATCTCATCTCCCCTAGCTTGTATCTCTAAAAAATACTAGTCTAATTGTATATGCAAATTAAATTCCTCATAGGCAGCCCTGCATTATAGCATGTAGAGAACAATGTTAACACACTACTTTTTTTTCTTTTTTTTTCCAATCAAAGAAGCCTACTACAAGCAAAATAGTTGAGTATTATAATAATCAACATGAACATATTTTGCTACTCAACCTTTTATTAAACTTCAAAGTAATATTGACCAACCTCAAGTAATCATCCAAATCCTTGTACTTGATAACCTCAACAATTTTTCACATTCGCTCCTCCATCTTTGAATCTTACCCATTGTTCATTTTCACTATATATATAAATCATCTACAATTTTATTAGCTACAAATACAGTGCATATTGTCACGGGATGAGTGTTTTGCGCAGCTAACCCGTGCGGCACTTAGACAACTTTGACGAATGTTGCTAAGTAAGCCTAGAGCTTCTCGAACTAGAGAAGAGAGCAATTGAGCCAAAGAAGAAAACTTGTATTGCACAAAGAGAGAATACAATGCTTGAAAGCTTGTTGTATACAAATGCCTAATGTCATCCCATATTTATAGGGAGAGATTCTAGAGAATTCTACCACTTCCTTATTTACATGTGAAATTCATGGAGAATTAGAGTATTTACATGTTCAAAGGTGCTAGATTTGCCTAGAATGTTCTAAGCTCTTGGCCTCTCTTATGGGCAATTGGGCTAGTGAATTGGGCGGTCCACAACATCCTCCCCCACCTAAGCTCGTGGCGTCCTCGTCGCACTCTCGTGCTTGAAGTGCTGGATGTGCTCAGCGAATTGTCACAAATCATCTTCACGTTCCCACGTGGCTTCGCTCTCGGGGAGGTTTTTCCACTTCACCAAGTACTCGCTATGTGCTGGCACGCCCCTCCTCGAAACTGTTCGGTCCGCAATGATGTAGTCCACATCTTTGTCGAATGCGGTGACAACGACGGTTGGTGCGCTCAATTCCTGGGTGACCAGCCCACTTGGAGTCGTGGCACTCCTTGATAACTTCCTTTCGCAAGCTTCCCCACCTTAGCACGAACAGTCGATCTCCCTTGGTGAGAAGGATGCCTTCCTCTTGCCAAAATCGCCTTGTCTTTCCCTTGAGCACCTTTTTCCAGCAAATCCTTTGCTAGCGGATCTTGTTGGAGACCTTCCTTGATGCGTGAGACAAGGTCGGACTTCGGTTGGCTCATGCTAAGAGTCACCAATTCGTCCTTGCAGCTTAGAGCGTCCGCAACAACATTGGCCTTGCCTGGTTTGTACTCGAGCCGATAGTCGAATTCCGCTAGGAAATCTTGCCACCGTGCTTGCTTCGGACTTAACTTCTTTTGCGTCTGAAAGTAGCTTGTCGCCACGTTGTCCGTCATAATCGTGAAGTGTGAGCCAAGCAAGTAATGTCGCCACACTCTTAGACAATGGATGATGGCTGTCATCTCTTTTTCTTGCACCATGTAGCGGCGCTCCGTATCGTTTAGCTTTCGACTCTCGAACGCTATGGGGTGGCCTTCTTGCATAAGGACTCCACCTATGGTGAAATCCGAGGCATCCGTTTGAACTTCGAAGGGATTTGTGTGGTCCGGAAGGGCAATGACAGGTTCCTCCGAAATTGCTTTCTTCAACTCCTCGAATGCGCGTTGGCACTCTTCGGACCAATGCCACGTTCTGTTTTTCTTGAGCATATCCGTCAAGGGTGCCGCTTTGGCTGAATAGCCCAGGATGAAGCATCGGTAGTAATTCACCAGCCCAAGGAATGAGCAAAGCTCGGGTACTTTCGAAGGAGGCTCCCAATCGAGGATGGCCTTTACTTTGGCATTCTCCATCATGATCTTCCCGCCCGCAATCTTGTGGCCAAGAAACACCACCTCTTGTTGGGCAAACGAGCACTTCTCTAGTTTGAGAAAGAGCTCATTGTCTCGAAGTACTTGGAGGACTTGTCGCAAGTGTTGGGCATGTTCTTCGAGCGTGGTGCTATACACCACTATGTCATCCAAGTACACGACCACGAAGCGGTCGAGGAATGGTTGGAGCACCTTGTTCATGAGTGTGCAAAATGTGGCGGATGCATTAGTAAGGCCAAAAGGCATCACAAGGAATTCGAAAGACCCGTACCTTGTTGCCTTCTTCGGCGATGCGCACTTGATAGTACCAGCGCAAGTCAAGTTTGGTAAAGTACCGCGCTTGGCCAACAAGTCCGCAATCAATGGAATCGGATACTTGTTCTTGATGGTGATCTTGTTGAGCGCTCATAGTCGATGCACATCCGCAGCGATCCATCCTTTTTCTTTTGGAAGAGCACGGTGCACCGAATGGGGCCTTTAAGGGTGAATATAGCTCGTCCAAGTCTTTGAGTTGTCTCCGCAACTCCTCTAATTGGCGCCATGCGGTAGGGCACCAAGGGGTGGCTTCACGCCTTGTTCCTCGATCGCATGATCTACCTCTCGCCGAGGTGGGAGCTTCTTCGGAGGCATCACGTCCTTGTACTCATCGAGGAGGAGGACTTGGCTTGGCGACGTTCGCTATTTCCTTCCTCGTTTAATTCCGGATGGAGACCAAGCTTGGGTCCTTCTTGAAAGCCCTTTTGAATTGCATGGCAGAGTGTCTTCTCCTGGACTTGCCTCGCTCCGTGGGTACCATGCATGCTTTGCCCCCGTCGAGGATGCTTAGGGAGTTTGTAGCGGGCAGCGGGAAGGCATGGACTTGGTCGAAGAATTCCATGCCGAGGACCATCTTGAAGTCATCCATGGGCACAATGGAGAAGTCAAGCTTTCCGCTCCACGTCTTGAGTGTGATGTGCACGCCTTGTGCAATTCCCGCTTGGCGGGTGAGTTCACAGCCTTCCTCCTTCCTTGGTAGCCTCGAGGCCTAAGCGCTTGGCCTCGTCTACGGACACGAAATTGTGTGTCGCTCCCATGTCTAGCATTTACGCGCTTACATACATGAGCCCTTTCTTGACGAGTGGTGGTTGAGTGCGCGTTGGAGGGAACCCATGCTTGAGTTGGGGTTCCTCCGAGAACATTGTGGGGTTGCTCTTGAATTGGGCGGCAAGCGACCTCTTCTCCTGCACCCAATGAGGGCTGCATGGGCTTTAGCGCCTCCTTCTTGCCCTCCGATTTTCCTTGGCCACTCTTGTTGCTAGGCGGCTTTTTCTGCCCCCAATCTTTGCGGTTGTTGCCCTTGTCCTTGCGACTCTCTCCCCCACTTTTGCCTTGGTTGGCCTTTTTGTCCTTGGATTGGGCGGAGTATTCGGTGAGCGACTCCGCAATGGCGATGGCGTCGTCAAGTGTCTGAACACCACGCCTATCAAGCTCGGTCTTGGCCCAATCCTTGAGGCCATCTTGGAAGTAGAAGAGTGAATCCTTATCGGACATGTCGCTTATCTCCAACATAAGGGTAGTGAACTCGTTGATGTAGTCCCGAATGCTACCCGATTGCTTGAGGCGACGTAAGCGCGCTCGCGCTTCCTTCTCCGCATTGCTTAGGGCGAACTGCTTTCGGAGTTCTTGCTTGAAGTCGGCCCAAGTGTCGATGGTGCAAATGCCCTTGCCCATCTCTCCATGCTTGCGACGCCACCATAGTTGTGCAGCGCCTCTAAGATAGGTGGGTGCAGTGCCCACTTTCGATGCCTCGTCTCGGACACCCATGGCATCGAAGTATTGATCAAGCCCAAAGAGGAAATTGTCCACGATGGTGGCATTGCGTGTGCCATCGTAGGTGTCAGGCTTTGGCACGTCAATGCGGCGTGCATCACTCGAGTTTGCAGAAGCTGGACTTGCGGAGAGTGTGCGCTTGTGCCATGCCCAATCCGAGCGGACTTTATCCACTTCCGCACGGACGGCTCGTAGTTCATCCTGAACAAAGCTACGAAGTTTAAGCAACTCATCATGGAAGGAACGGAACTCACCTCGGAGAGTGTTCGCTTGCTCTTGGATTAGAGCTTTGGTTGCCACCGTGAACTCGGCGTATTCCCCCTCGAGACCGTCCACTCGTTCCTCCAATCCCTCGAGGCTATCTTGAGCGGTGGACAAAGTGATTTCGAGAGTAGTCACACGAGGCTCCAACGCATCTACGGATGGGGCCTTGGACTTACCGCGAGTCTTGCCTTGGGCGCGTTCTCCCTCTCGGCCGCGGCTTGGTTCCGGTGGAACATCCACACCAACAACACCCTCTTGTGCTACGTTCGAAGGGTTGGCCATTGCTTCGTGAGCTAACTTGCGTGCGTGCAAACCTTAGCTCGATACCACTTGTCACGGGATGAGTGTTTTGCGCTAACCGTCTTGACAACTTTGCTTAAGTAAAGTTCTTCGAACTGCAGAAGAGAAAAGCAAAGAAAACTTGTATTGCAAGAGAATACAACGCTTACAAAAACTTATTGGATACAAATGCCTAATGCCATCCCATATTTATAGGGAGGCTGCAGAGATTCTACCACTTCCTATTTTACATTCTGAGATTTACATGTTCAAAAGTGCTTTGTTCTCAAAATTGTGGGCAACAATATGCTCAATTTAAATCATCGATCCTATTACATTTAAGATGTTAAAACAATTTTTCTGCATTATCTACTTAGATTTGTGTACAAACCTAGCAATTTCCTTGATAGAAGCAAACTAAGAATAATTGTAAGAAAACTATAAAATATTAAAGACCAAGGATCCAGTACAGTCATCCAAATTGACTATATAATGAACAAAAATACAAGACCCAAAAAATGGGTAGTTGACATCAAATTAATTTTCAACAAAATGCTACCACCACAAAATTAAATCCAACCCCTAAATACAACAAATCAAATTAACAAAGCCATACCCAACTCAGGCAGAGACTGTGTCAGGTATCATCGAATGGACCCGCAGCTCCCGTTTTACGCATCTCCGATCAAATCAACTGAAACGACCCGCCCCGCACTCCCCAGGACGAGTCTATCTAAACTCGTAAAATTAAATCAATCTGCTTAAGAATTCTATAAAAAATTTCGGCAGCAACTCCCTTATAAATAAAACATTCCCAATCCTGCAAATTACAAAACAACACTCCCAAAATAAATCAATATTCATCCATCCTCCATAACCAACTTCTCAAGTCAACACATCAAAAATCACCCAAAACATCCTAATATTAAAATACATCAGTTATTCTTAATAACAAAATATAACAAATAACTACAATTCGCAATCTCCCAAATATCAAAAGAATTAAATCTGCGACTCCTAACACCATCACGCGGCCACAATTCAAAACTAACGTTCAATACTGAGTCGACTGATGTACCTGCAAATCTCTTGTGGGGGGAAAAAATATAATAAAAGAGGGGTGAGTATAAAACTCAGTTAGCTCAGTGAGTGGATAGTAGTTGCTGACAATTTAATAATTTATTTAAAAAAATGATTAACCTTTCTCAAATCAATTTCAATTTCGCAAATAAATTCTCCAATAAATTTCTCAAAATATCATAAGAACTTACATAAACTTATTTAATTCAAATCAATCACCGAAATACTATATTACATAAATCTGCATAAAATCGATGGAATCATAATACTTATCATATTAAATACTGAATACCAAAACTATCATCAAACAAGTACCCAGGAGAATAATCTGATCATATCCGGACCTCATCGGACGAGCAATGACGTACTATCTGGGTAACGTAACGCTCCGGAGCTACACGGATAGTCAGGAAATAATCTCGTCATATTCGGACCTCAACAGACGGGCAATGACGTACTATCTGGGTAACGTCACGCTCCGGAGCTACACGGATAGATAGGAAATAATCTCGTCATATCCGGACCTCAACAGACGTATCTAACGTCACGCTCCGAGCTACACGGATAGGCAAATACTTATCTCATATCATGCATAATCTAGTCCCCAAAGGACAAAAGTAAAAGTGTCCAAGCACACTATATCTCATCTCAGTATCTCATATCTATTTCATCAGATCGTATCTCTCTCAGATTCTCATATCAGATTCTATATCTCTCGTATCTCAATCTCAGATCTGATCCCATATCTGAAATCTCATTTTCTTTCTATTCAACATATCTCAAATCTGCTCAATTCTAATCTCATGCATTTACTCAAAATCGATAGTAAAATCATTAATCAAAACTCATTCTCAATAACAATAAATATCAACACATAAATAAAAATCAATCATTAAATCGAAGCATTAAACACTTATTTATCAAAACATATTGCACTGTACCATAAAATCAGCATATACTATGAAAATAGATTTTGTATATTCCACTCGCGGTTAATTCTCGTTCACGAATCCTCCTAATCAAGGAAACGACATAATTATTCTCCGTAAACTTGAAATACAACCAATTTTATATAATAAATCTCGAAACGAATATCTATCAACGATAAACTATTTCTGCATGTACAAAATTACCAAAATGCCCCTACATGCTAAAATTACCACAATACCCCCAACATCAATATTTTACCAACTTATCCTCAAACTTCATTATTTTACCAAATTATCCTCAGAATCGTCAGTTACCAAATTGTCCTCCATTCAGATCACATAAATAATCACAATGTCAAAAATTATGAAATTACCCTCGGAACGTAAAATTACCAAAATGTCCTTACGACTTAAATTACCGAATTACCATCGTAATCTCAAATTACCTCGCTGCCCTAACTTAAAATTACCAATTTGTCCAATGATTCCACAAATTACAAATTCACCCTCAAGTTTTATGAATTACCGAATTGCCCTTGAATTCACTATTACCAAAATACCCTCATATCAAAATTATCAAATTAACCTCAAAATCATAAATTACCCACTTTATCCTCAATTTCAGTAATTACCAAAATACCCACAAAGTCTGAAATTACAACATTGCCCTTAGATTATGAAATTACCAAAATACCCTTGCCGGTCAACAGTCACCGGAATTCATCCAACGGCGACGGGAAGCTCAGGTCTGATAGCTCAGACCTCGGTGAGTCCAACTGTGGTGGCCGTGACCTCCCACGCGCGACGGCGACGACGGATCGAAGCTCCAAAAATCCGAAACTTTCCGGTAATCGTTCGGTGATTTTCCGGCATCCTTGGTGGTTGTGGTTGGTTGGGAAATGTTGCTGGAGACGTGAGGAACCAGTTCCAAGTGGTGGTGCGTCAAAAATCCAGCGGGATCAACGGCGGCAAAAACGGGTCTAAGCCGCGAGTTTTCGAGCTCAAATCGCCGGCGTTCTGGTCGGTTTCCAGTGACAAGGATGGCATGGATACATTGCTCGTCTTTCAAGCTTCGAATCGGTACCAAGCACGGCCGGTAAGGTGGCCGGAAATGGGAGAACTCGTCGGGTCAAGTCGCGGGTTCGGGTCGGGTCAAACGAGTCAACGGGTCAAAATTCCTCTTTCTCTCTCTCTCTCTCGGGTTCTCTCACTTGTTTTTTTTTAATTCAAAAACAGTTCCCCCTTACCAAATATACAATCCGGCACTTTTTTTTTTTTTAAGCTTAATACAAATTAAGCTCATTCCGGACCCGAGATAAAAATAAGGATTTTTTTATAATGCTGTATGTGCTTTTACAGCATTAATAGTGCAGTTATTATACACCCTTAGATTTGAGTGATTTAATATTAATCATTCATTTAATATAATAAATAAATAATTAATTAATTAATTAAAAGCTAGCAAGTAACTTGTAAGTTGTAGGTAAATATTAGTTTTTTAATTTTAAATTAATATTAACTTTATAGCATTTAATATAAGTTATCAGAACGAGATGCATGTAATCCAAGTTGATCATCGAGTTCATGATCATGACCCTGCTGCTTGGTCAATTGAGATATTTCCGACAATACCACATGAAAATTCATTTTGTGGAGAAGCTGCTGAAGTTGTACAGGAAGAAACAGATCCAATCTCTCTGGCCCGATCAGTACATTTCTCCAGGTCGCCGTCCACCAGGGTCTGGTCGCGTTGGCAGTCGAATTTGGCGGTGGCAGTCTCTGCTAGAAACGGGAAAATTCTCTTGTGCTCCGTGGAACTCTGTAGTGCAGCTGGATTCATTGCCTGCTGTGGTGGTTATATCTTAGAACATAGAGGCAAAGCTAAATTGGCTTGCTCAGATTATGACAGGAGTAGGAGGTGTTGCCATTGCCAGTAGATTTACAAATGGTATGAAAAAAACTACATTAACAAGTGCGCAAGATCACGTGAGAAGGAACTCGTCGAGCTGTAGATGATCAAAACAAGGAAGGCATTGAAGGGTGAGGCGGAGAGAAGGAGAACGGAATCAGAGGCTGAGATGACTCAGATGACGATGCAAACTCAATTGCAGATCGTCCTTTGTCGAGGGAATAAATTCGAGTCGAAAGAGAAAGCGCGATGAAGAAGACGAATCACGAGTTTCCCAGAGGTCAATGGTTAATCATTCAGGAACTTGAGACACACTTCAAGAATCCAATTTCCTTCAAGAACATGAGAAAAAAAAACCGATGGTTAAATTTATGAGATAAATAAAGAGATTGGATTTTATCAAATTTTTATCTCTTTTTTTTAATCTAAAACAACCTTTTCAACCGGTTTGTTAACCGATTATAGCATTTTTTAAATGATTAAATTTTTCATTAATAAAAATAATGTGTACCGTTGATTAGATCTAATGGCACATATTTCTTACACTATTGATGCTGTCAAAAAAATTGCGGTACTATAGAGGGACCCTAAAAATAAAGTCCGACTACTTGAGCTTTTAATCGCGCTCAATTTATATAAGTGGAGAGTCAAAAATAATCGGGTGCGGGGTATTACATCAACAAAAGCCTCCAGAAATTAAATGATTAGATAAAAGAAATTACAAATTGTGAGGAAACTAGTTTAGGAAAAAATGAAAGAGGGAAATCGCATTTGAAAATATTTAAACAATTTCCCCACTTACCTCTAAACAAGAAAATCCAAAATTTAATCACCCCCCCCGGGCGAAAAGAAAAAAGAGATCACGCAAGGGGTACCCAATTGAAACAAAGTTGAAAACAATAATTTGCATACCTTAAATGAAAAGAAAAAAAAAAAAGAACTGGTAGTTACTAATAATTTTGATTTTTATAGAACAAACCCATCAACAATTAAGGCTCAAAATTGACAAAAATTTAAATTTCATAATTCAAAACCCCCTGCAAATTGACAAGCACTGGAATACCCAAATCAAAACGCACCCACAAAACAAAAAATATTACCAGAAATTTGTGAAGATTTACCAAGTGTAGAAGCAACAGCAACAGAGCTATGGCCTTTCAGGCAACTACGCCATTATTCTCACTGAATGTAGCAACAAAAGCTACGGAAATTGAAACTCTGGTGCGACAGCAACAATGGATACGATTCAAATGAAAACTCCAAAATAATAGCGGCTAGGGTTTTGATCGTTTTCAACAATAGCAGCTATGTCAAGTGAAAAAGACGTTGACAAGGGATAGGACTAGCGATATAGGTGTCGACAACATAAGAACGACAATAAATTCGGCCTTGGGTATCTGGCTGTTGGAGATCGATTTCGATGAGTTCGAAGAGTCGAGAGTGATAAGTTTGTAAACACTCGGAGAAAATTTTGAGTTCATAAATGCTTAACTCTCAAAACTCACCGTTTGGAGACTAAATATAATTTTGTAGTTGTGACTTTTAATGACGGTTGTTAAATAGAACCGTCATTAAAAGTAATAGTTGAATATTTAATGACAGTTATATAATAAAATCGTTATGATAAATTTTTAATGACTGTTTTTATAAATAACGGTCATTAAAAATAAGATTGACATTTAATAACGGTTATATAATAGAACCGTCATTAAAAATTTAAAATTTACAATGACTGTTTTTATAAATAACTGTCATTGTAAATTTCTAACTTTTAATGACCATTTTTATAAATAACCGTCATTAAAAATAAAAATATATTTTAACATAATATTTAATGAACCATCATTATAAATTTCTAACTTTTAATGACCGTTTTTATAAATAACCGTCATTAAAAATAAAAATATATTTTAACATAATATTTAAGGACGGTTCTATAATAGAACCGTCATTATAAATGTTAGATATTATGACGGTTTTTCTAAGAACCGTCATCAAATATTTTTAATGACGGTTAAATAACAGTCATAACATATGGGTCATTATTTAGCATTTTTGTAGTAGTGATAATTTTACATTTTATTCAGTTTATTACAATTTTCTAAATCATCAACAAAATTAAAAATTAAATATGCAAATATGTGTACTAATTTAGATTTCTACATAATAAATATGAATTATTTAATTTTTAACAACAATGTTAATACATATCTCTTTTGTCATTTATAATTAGACCAATATAATTTTTATTTATTTTTGTTTTGGAAATTACTCATTTGCTAAGATCTAGTTGAATCGATTGTGACAATATTTATTAATCTAACAATTTTTTTTGGTGAAGAAGAAATAATAATACATTGATAAACTAAGATTGCGTTGTGTTAATATTAAAATACATATAGCTTTAAAAAAAATGTTGAAGTTTAGATAAATTTACTTGTTCTTTTTATTATTTAATCTTAATAAAAATATGTTAACTGATACTATGATTGATAAAATAAATTTTTAAACAATTGAAATCAAAATATTATCCTAATAAACTTCAAGTTTGTGATCTATTGATTAGATCTAATGGTATCATTATTGATGTTGTAATTTTTATAACAGGATTATAGAATGGCTCTTATTAAAATTATAAAAAAGTAATTAAATTAAATCAAATTATTTCTTCTTATCTTATTTTGTTGATTTTATCATCTGGCCATAATAATTTGTTTTTTAAATGGAATGGATAAAAAACTACCATGTCAAATATTTAATTCTATGATTTGTCTTATATAGTTTGTAAGCATGATACTTGCTGCTAAGCTTCATTCTAATATTTCAATAATGTCTAAATTAAACTAGCACTTAGATGATTTTTTCCCCCTGGAATGGCGAATTTATATGTGTAATTAATAATATATGGGATAAATTTTATATTCTTTTGGCCATTTTAGGTACTGTTAAAACATTCCAGTCGCCATTGACACAAATATATGGCTTGGCAAATAGAAGGGAGAGCAACAAGTACTCTGTCAAAGGCTCCATACAAAGCTCATTTTATTTAACCAATAATAAAATTGGAAACAATGAGGATATGATGAATAGATATCACAAACCATTGAAGAAATCAACGGTTCCTATGGCGTTACAAGATGATTCTGCAACAAAATCCCAGAATGAGAATATTGTTTCGACGAGCTTTCTGGATTTTTTTACCAAAAAGTTAGATGCGTTCTATCGTCTTTCCCGTCCCTATGCGTGGACTAGCATTGTGAGTTGCTTTATAGTATGTGATAGACAAATATATTATTATTCTTAGGTGCAGTACTATCATTTTTTTAATGCAGACACGTTATTAAGCTGTGTAGTTTAATAGATTATTTTCTCCAAAGCTATTTTGTCATCCTTAAATTGATAAAGTATGATAAATTTTTAATTGATTAAATGTATATTCATTGACTTGTAAATATACACTATAAATTAATAGACTATTTATTTGCCAGTCAATTAATATCTCTTTTGATTAATAGATTTTATATGATCCCAACACTATTAATTTATAGAGGTTGTGTTATATAATGACTTAAATTAAGTTTCTTAAAATTTTGTCAAATTTAACTTTTTTATCTTTCATTTTATCAGATTGTAGGGATATTATCATCTTCTTTGCTTCCAATTCAAAGTCTTGCTGATTTGACTCCCACATTTTTAATTGAAGTATTGAAGGTAAACTTAAAGTGTCGGCTTACTTGTTAAGATTATTTGAACGACATTAATTACATTTTTATGAATATTTCAGCCCATAGTGCCCACAATAATGATGAATATTTTTGTGGTTGCCATAAACCAATTGTCGGATATTGCTATAGACAAGGTACTTCCGTCTACTCTTTTTCCGTTTTTCTAGCTTCATATGTTTTTCCTAGTTTGCTAACGAATCCACTTAACATTGTAAAAGGTTAACAAGCCTAATCTCCCGCTTTCCGGAGACATTTCAATAGGAGAGGCAATTGCAATTGCCGTAATATCTACATTGACGGTAGGCAAGGGCCAACCAAAGCTTCTATATGTGTGCTTTATATGATACACTCTTTTATATATGTTTGTTATCACATCTTAATAGCAGTTCTACTTATCCGTTGATCTTCAATTAAATATACAATCTTGGGACAAGCCTCAATTTATGACCTATCTTTTGAATATGATTTAGGCTTATGAATTTTATCCTATATTAAAACCAAAATTATGCATGAATGGACTCATATTACATTTTTCACATGATAAGGATTGGTCAAAAAAGGCAAGCCTAAAAACAACAATAAATTCTATACTAAATATTTAAACTTGAAGCAATCCTAGATTTTGAAGTAATCTTGAAGTATGAGTTAGGTCTCGTTTAGAATCACAGTTGAAACACCAAAAATAACTTATTTCATAATTTTTTTCATTAAAAAAATATTTGATAAACTTTTTAAAATCTTCTTATTTTATAATTTTCTCTAGAGATTGTAGCCTATCAATTAATCCACCACATATATATATCTAATAACAATTCTAGAGTTCATGTCGTAACTTTATAATTTTAACAAAAAGATAATATTATATCTTAATTAATTTCACATAGACTACTTTATAAATTATATCCCAAATATCTTAAATTACCACAGTTGATGTAATTAGCTCGTCTATTCAAGTATAGTTAGCTATTGTATTTCACAAATTAGATTGAAATTTTATGTTACTATTTTTTCCTCTTCGTCCAGATCATGAATAGTTAATTTCCCATCGGAGGAAACAATTAGGTCTGCATATTGTAATCGCATCATTTAATTTTATTCTTAAGTGTTCTTTTAACGTGGAAGAATTTGCTTTTAATTTGAATTATACTGCAAAATTATATGTAACCCTTAATTGTTTGATCTCAATTTTCAGAGTCTGGCCATGGGGGTTATGCTTCGATCTCCACCACTTGTTATCGCCCTCATCCTACGGTGCATACTTGGAGCCGCTTATTCCATCGATGTAAGCACCTAAATTGGTTCTCTCTATATTAACATACATGTTTGGAGACTAAAATAAAAATCGAAAGCGGAAGTTTAAGTGCTTCAGGCCCCATTTGGGATTGCTTTTGGGAGGGTTAAAAGTGATTTTAAAAATCTAAAAGCTAATTTTGGTGTTTGGTAAAAAAAATCAAAATTACTTTTGCCAGAATCAGCTCCTACAGCTAATTTTGAAAAGCGGGGGAGGAGTAACTTTTAGATTCTGATTTTGAGAATCAATTTTATCATTTAATATAATTACATAAATATCCTTACAATTATTACTTAAACCTGAAATTATCCTTATTTAAATTGGAAACAAAATCAATATTTTAATAATTTTTTATTGTAATTAACGCACACCTTTCGTTTACCCTATTTCTTCATATTTTGTGTTCTATCAAAACTTCTCTAGTGCAACAAAGCAAGCAGTTAATATGCCAATTCCACATTTTTATAAAAAAAAAAATATTGTTTGATTCAACGAGATATTGTACGTGTACATTTTTATATGTATAAGTAAATTTCATCCTACATTATGTATATTTTAGTCATTTATTTTTTTACAACAGTTTAACAATAAAATTTACCAAACACCTATAACTGCTTTCAAAATTCACAGTACTTTTGAAAATAAAATTTACCAAACACATAACTGATTCTCTTCATAACTGATTATTTCTACAGCACATCTAACAACAATTATTTTAAAAGCTGCAGTATTACCAAACTGGCCCTCAGTCTATGAGAAGTCAATTCACTTAAAACACTTACTATGATCTAGTATTTTTGCTTTTCCATTCAACTTCATGTTTTAATATCAATTTAATATTGCATTATCTGACTAATTTTGTCTCGGTAAATTTCTCTCTAGCCTTGGAATAATATTATATATAACTGCCAGAATTATTTCAAATTAAGTTCATCTAATTGTTCTTCTCGAGTTTGCAGCTTCCCCTTCTTCGATGGAAGGCAAGTCCATTGCTGGCTGCATTGGCCATTGTCATTGGGAACGGAATTAATAATGTTTTACCTTACTTCCTACACGTACAGGTATATGTATTTATTTTTAGTCTTTTTTTTTTTTTGAAAAATGTATAGTAATCATAAGTTATATGCTTCACCTCATATACATTACTTGAATTTGGATGATCACTGTACGCGGGCGCAAAGAGTCTTTAAGGCCTACCGAGTTATGCCCAGTGGCTCTTTCACATCGTATTTTGGTCGCAATTGCCACATTTACATCATTATTTGATTACATTTTTAACTAATCAAATTATTGGATTTGATACCTTCATTCAGAAATATGTGCTTGGTAGACCTGTGGTGTTCACGAAACCAGTACTATTTGCTGTCGCTTTCTCAGCGATTTTCAGCATTGTACTTTCATTTCTCAAGGTATTTTTAGAAATTGAATACATATGTTAACTTATAAAAATTGAAAAAAGCTTAATCACTCAGAAATATGATGTGTAAAACACTCAAACATTAATCACAGACCCCATCATTCACAATACCGCCTTCAACTCTTATATGTGAAACAAATATTTAGTCTTTTAATATATCCACACCCATAAAAGATGAATAAAAGTCATAGAAAAAAACAATTTAAAAAGAAAAAGAAGAAGCAAGTTTGTATTATCAACTAAAGCACAAAAGGCACCGAAAATAATCCTTTCAATTCTGTACAAAGCGAGATCCGTTTAAAAGAAGAACCTGTATTATTAAATGAGGAATGGGCAGTAGAAACAATAGAAAAACAGAGCAGGAAGGAAGTCTAATAAGAAGAAGACAACTACTTAGTTTTGTGTAACTGTGACACAGGTATTGTAGGATCATACAATTCAAGATTTCCCTTCACCTAAAATATAATTTTCATATTTCTTATGATAGCAAAAGTAGCTAATGAAGGCAAAGGCAAGCATCCATATAAGCATGAAACTAAGGAAAATTTCAGATATAATGAAGAACAGCTTTCTGAAACGTGTTTACTATTAAGGTTTATTATACCCAAAAGAACCCTGTTGAATTTGGGTTTAACAATTATAAAAGAATTGAAGAATGAGATTTATACAAATAAAATTTTAATTGAAGGTATTTTTGTCATTAATGGAGTTGTTAACAGAATTTTATATTATTTCAAAAGTTTATTGGGGTTAACAAAGAAAAGTGGTATTGTGAGGTATTTGCTTGTGGGTTGCCAATGTCCCACTTTTTATTAATATATCCGAGAATTTTGACCTTGCATATATGTGCTTGAATGCGATTTTTTTTTTATCACTAATTAAGATTTTCTTTTACTTGCAGATGATAGGCCACTCTGTACTGGGATTCATTTTGTGGATTAAAGCCCAAACGGTTGATCTCTCCAATGCCAAATCAACGTACTCTTTTTTTATATTTATTTTCCAGGCAAGTACTTTTACTTAAATCCAAGCACGTTCCATTATTTAGATCGAGATTACTGATTTATTATATATACATATATTAAAATATTTTTGCAGTTGTATTATACCGAATTCTTCCTTATGCACTTTGTACGCTGAGAAGGAGAGAAACGTGCGCGTTGCTTTTATAGAATATATTTTTGTTAAACTCTACGAAATGAGGAGAACTTGTTTGTTAAATCAATTTGTACATTTTCCCCTTTTTTTTCAACCTTCAGCAATGAGCTCAGGACTTACGGAGGTCTCTTCCTCTGTTTTTATTTTTTATAATAAGAGACTTATGTGTTCTGGTACATTGGAAGATAATTTATATCATTTAAGTCCAATGATTCATTCTATGCACGACATAGTGATAAATAATGATGAGTATACACATTTATCTAAGAAAAGAAATATTTCTTCCAACCAATGTTACCTCGAGCATTTACACTTGGGTCAAATAAACCAAAATAGGATACAGAGAATGATCAAATATGGGCTTTTGGGTCCATTAGAAAATGAATCATTGCCACTCTGTGAATCTTGTTTAGAAGGGAAAATGACCAAAAGGCCATTCTCAGCCAAAGGAGTACGTACAACAGTACCACTTGAATTGGTACATACATATGTATGTGGACCAATCAATGTACAAGCTCGAGGAGGTTATGAGTATTTCATCACTTTCACTGATAATTACTCGAGATACGGCTATGTTTATCTGATGCTTTACAAGTCTGAAGCTCTTGCAAAATTCAAAGAGTATAGGGCTAAGACAGAAAAGTAATTAGATAAGAACATAAAGAAACTTCAATCTGATCGAGGTGGTGAATTTCTCTCAGGAGATTTCAAAGAGTATCTAGTTGAAAATGGGATTATATCTCAGTTGACTACCCCAGGAACACCACAACAAAATAGGATAGCTGAAAGAAGAAATATAACTTTTTTGGATATGGTGAGATCTATGCTTAGTTATTCGTCATTACCAATCTCTTTTTGGGGACTAGCACTAGAAACTGCAGTTTACCTCTTGAACTTAGTTCCATCTAATTCAGTGCCTTAAACCCCAATAGAATTATGGTCAGGTCGCAAACCAAGTTTACAACATGTCCGTATTTGGGGATCACCAAAGACATGTCTAAACCAAAGGCATAAAATGGATTCACATTCTGAGGTTTGTATGTTTGTGGGGTATCCCAAAGGAACAAGGGGAGGTTTATTTTATAGTCCTCAAGATAGGAAAGTGATCGTGAGCACACATTTCACTTCCCTCGAGGAAGACTATATGAATAACTTCAAACCTAAGGGTAAGTTAATACTTGAAGAACTGTTAGGTGATCAGGTTGATACTCAGCTTTCAACGCCTGTTACAGAACAGGAAGAATAACAACAACCAGATGATCAACACAGGATTATCCCTGAACAACCCAGGATTATCCCTGAACAACCATCACTTTTAGAACCTCGTCGTAGTGGGAGGGTAACTAGGTTACCTGCGAGGTACATGCTTTTGGGAGATTAATAGGGAAAAGTTTGACATTATCATTATTTTTACAGATAATGTTACATATTACAACACAAATAAATTAAACAAAATAATTATAAAAAAATTACATGATAGACATCAGACGTTAATACTTGCTGGAGATAAATCAAATTTAATAATGTACAATGTACTTTCAAGTTACACTTATTTTGTGTAAACAAGCTCTAACAAGAATAATATTTATGCTTGCGCCATGCAGCAAAGTGATTAGAGTACGTCAACAGGGTTTGACAAAATTTCAACATGTACTTTCCAGAACAACACAAAACATAAAACTGCTACCACATAAATAGAGAATTAAAAAGATGGATGGAAGAAAAGCAAGTCCCATCCGAAAAAAAAAGGATGAACTACAAGTGCTTATCCTTGAAGCTTATTGATCCCAAATGAAATTGTGCAAACCATAAGTCCAAGCAAAGCCAAGAATCCATGTTTCCTGCACATGAATTATTAAAAATGACATTAAATGCATGTATAAATCATCAAAATTAACTAGGATTGTTCCATTAAACTTAATAAATACATCCAAGATTCACTTTAGCCAAACACTTCTCAATCAAATTCATACCCTTTTAATCAATGAAAATACAAGTAAGAGAACTAAACAAAGTTGTCTGCAATTCATATAGGATGAAGAGGGAGGAGACAGAGAGATCTGTACACAGTTCAGGTGGGTTGTGGTTGAAGGAGAAGTATGACAGCCACGAAGAAGGGAGAGCTGTGAAGAGATGACGAGAGGGAGGGGATTAGATTTCGGGAGAGGAAGATAACTCTTAGATTTTGTTTTGGGGTTTATTTTTTAATTTAATTTGTAATTTGTTTGAGAACGTGTTTAAGACGTTCTCAAATTTATAACTGTAAATGCGAATACGAATTCTTTGTTTTATAATTTATTTTTTGGATTCATCCCACCGAACACGTATTATGTTTGTACTCTGGAAACAAAAATGAAAACAAAGCCTTGAAAACGGTACCAAACAGGCCCTAAATCACTTCAGCGGAAAAAGCCAAATCAAATTTTCAAGGTACGATTTCTAAATTATAAATTCTTATATATTGTATGAGAGCGATCTTAAAAGGTTTTATAAAAATTTTAAAAACTTATATTTTTCTCCAACAATTCTAGCATGTTACACACCTTCAAGTACCTAGGCCAACAATTTGATTGGCCATCAATGTTCCATGCAATCGGCCATTGTCTGTTAAAAAATGCAAAATATGTTAAAAGACAAAGGCATAAACTTTAATGCCAGCAGGGCTCCCTCCACGTCTACTAATTTCATGCCAAGTATAGGATGACATAACCCTTGACTTCATTGAGGGGCTACCAATTTCACATGGTGAGGATACCATTTTGGTTGTGGTGGACAGATTAAGCAATAATCTGCTCATTTTGTGTCATTTATCCCACCCATTCACAGCCAAAATAATGGAGGAAAAATTTGTTGGAGTGATAAGCTTCATGGCGTACCTAAGTCAATATTTAGTAACCATGACCCCATATTAATTAGTAAATTCTGGCAAGAAATTTTTAATTAACATGTCTAGTACACAATTAAAAATGAGCTCAGCATACCACCTGCAATCCGACGGCCAAACAGAGGTGATCAACCGATGTGTGGAGCAGTACTTGAAAAGCTTCTTCCATCAATGGCCGCGGAAATGGCACGCTCATTTACCATGGGTGGAGTTTTGGTATAACACAACATATCATGTCTCAATCGGGATGACTCCATTACAAGCAGTTTATGGAAGGCCGCCGCTAATTGACACAACTCAAAAAGGATTTCTAACTCCCAAGTATAAGAGTGTCTTATTATATTATAGCTCGGTGAGTTCGAGGTCGATCTACAAAAAAAAGATTTAATTTGTTAATTTCTTTTAAGTTTATCTAAGAAATAAAACTAGAATTTAAATATATGCTATTTATTTTAAATGAAATTATGAAAATAAATTAGTTAGGGTCATGGATTCACTCTTAGTAGTAAATATAATTTAATAAATTTCTTTTCCATTTTTTTATTTAGATTTATTGCCCAAAAGATTAATTGAATATATTATCATTATTTTCCCATTAATTTTATTATGGATTAAGTATTTATTGTGTCAAAATTTAATTTGTCTACTAATAAGTCAAAATACTATTTTACCATATCTGATATTAAGATATTAAGAATTTTATTCTGCCAAACTCCTTTGTTTGTCTACAAGAAATTAAAATTTCAAAATATAAATTATGTATAAAACTAAATAAAAATAATTTAATTTATTTAATTAAAATAGAATTTGATTAAATCATATTTATTTCCTAAGAGTTTCACCTTACCCTAACTATTATTATTTAGCTAAGCATAATTGAAATAAAAATAATGATTAAAATTAAATTACTCATAATTAAAAGAAATAAAAACAATTCAAATTGAAAATAAAGCTAAATTTATTTATAAAATAATTATACAAAATATTAAAACACAACTAAAATTTATTAATATAAGATTATACATAATTTTAGGAGAGAAATTGAGAACAAGAGAGATGATCGAAATATAAAAATGATATTTATAAAAAATAAATTCATAATCCAAAGATTTTTCATCAAAACTTTATTCATGTGCCCATTAGACCAGGATTCAATCACAATGCCAAAAGTCAACATTACATGTGACATCATGTGAAGTGTCCAACTCGATCAAAGAACGATTGAGATTTAACGGGTTAATGGGTGGATTGAGTCGATCCTTCAACTTGCTTCACATTGCCACCATGGCTTGAGATTTAGTCAAATTTAATAGTTATCCAATATATTTATATCTATTGTCAGCCCATTTTATCATCCAATCAGTGCTCGGTTGACAGAAAAGTCAATTTTTTGTACAAACTCAATTTCGCGCTAATCTTGACTTATCTTAAGGTTTTCGGACCTTCGGAATCCAAATTTATCATCTGTATATCTATTTGGAGTCTCGAATTTTATAATATTAATATTTTACCTAATAAACACACAAAAATATACAAAATTAAATATAATTAAAACATAATTAATAATTCCTAGTACATTGCATAAACACAAATATAAATTATTTTATAAACACAAAATAATATTTTTATCCATTGATAATCAAATAATTTTTAATACTAATCCCTAATCGTAATGGGTCATCACCAGTGCATGATGTCGATCGAGACATTCTGACTCATTATGAGTTGTTTCAACTGTTGAAAAAGAATTTGGACATAGCAGCAAACTGAATGAAACAAGCTACGGACAAACAGTGGAGACGTAGTGTTTCAGTAAGGGGATATGGCGTTCCTTAAACTACAGCCCCACTGACGATCTACTGTCTTCAAATGTGCTCACCAAAAGTTGTCCAGTAAGTTCTTTGGCCCGTACCCAGTCCTCAAAAGGGTGGGCAATGTAGCCTACAAATTACAACTTCTACAGGGGACACGGATTCATCCAGTGTTCCATGTATCCTTATTCAAGAAACATATTGGTGATTCCCCCACAACAAGCACGGAGCTTCCACCAATTGGTGAAGAGGGGGTAGTAATTTTGGAACCTGACTCTATCGTTGTCACTCCTTTGGTGAAGTAAGGTGGGAAATTTACAGAACAGAGTTTGGTCAAATGGAAACGACTTCCATTGGAAGAGGCTACATGTGAAGGCACGACGTTTATGCAGCAACAATTTCTAAACATGACGCTTGAGGACAAGGGTCCACTTCGTCGGGCGGGTATTGATAGGGCAAGGGAGCCACGGAGGTCATGCGACATGCTGAACAAGGAATATTTAAATGCAAAGGAGAAGGGACTGGAACAGTACTCAACAAGAGCTAACAGCTGGTCCGCCTTGTCGACTTTATTGGAGGATTTATAGCTTTAGTTTGTTGAATTTAAGTTATATAATGTTGCTTAGTTGATCAGATTTGTAGCTAAATTGTTGCACTTATATTATCTGCTTTTATTTGTTTAGCTTTGTATAAGCCTTCACTCTGTTGTAACATCGAATTATTTGGTTACATTTTAAAGTATAAATAAGCTCCTGTGGTCAATAAGATTCATGGAGAAAAAATTATCAAAACGGGGTTTCTTCTCACCCAAAGCAGAGCATATAAGTTTACTTTTTGCAATTGTCAGCAAGCTTTTGACTGAGTCCGAATCATTGATAAATTTTTTTTGTTTTCTTTACGAAAAGAGGGAGTAAATTGAAGTTTTTAAAAGTAGATGTAATTAAAAGATAATCAGTTCACGATACAGTAATCTGAAATTAGTCCTTTTGAGACAAGAAAATCTGAAAATGAAGCCTCTTACATTCCTTGTCAGCATTATTCTCTACTAGAGATTAGGTATAAACAGTCTTCAGTTAGAACAACCTAGTATATTTAGCACCGAAGAAAAGCTTTCATTTACATTTGCACTACTTTTTTTTTTTGGTTTTGAGGCGTTCCCGCTAAAGACACAGGTTCTCCCAACAGCGCGACTTCCCGAGGAAAGAAACTCAATTTTGTTGGTACATTTGCACTACTTTTTTAATATACATATATACACACGCACATTACATACTTTTAATATATATATGTACACACACACACACATATTACATGAATATAAACTAAAACCTTTCCCACTTGATGCAGGCTTGGTTCGAGCAACCTCTTGTACCAACTAAAGAGGTTTTAAAAAATAAAAAATAAAAGTTTATAGAGAAGGGAAAGAAATATTTTTTAGAAAGTGAGCCTTTTTTTAATTGTTTTATTTTTAGTTATTTTTCTCCTGGAATGTGGATGTGGATCAGTGGATCCAAGTTTTTTGCTGTTTCTCCTCTATTGCATTGGGATAACTGAAATTTCCATTCGATATAGAAAAAACATTGCAATGATACTGAATTTAAGCTCACATTATAATTTATTTTGATTTAAACATGATTATATCTTATTGCTGTAGGAGCTTATTCAGCACTTGATACCCACCAAGAAGAATGTATGGCTTATGCTGAATGGGTCAGGGGCTGCTTGTCTGTCTGATAGAGAACATGAACTTCAAATACTTTGCATCCTTTATGGAACATTGTAGCCAGTATATATAAATCTTTCACATCTTTGATATAGCTTAGCTTAAGGCTTGGCCAAGGCATGTACTTTCGATTTTTACATAATTGAAGCCTGGCACAATTGTTAATAGATGGAGACTCAGACTTATCCTGGTTCAGTATTCCTGATTATGTTTTCATTTTAAAAGAAAAACAAAATCTCTTATCTGCCTGACACATGTCATGCGTCATACAACTACATCTTCAGTTAAGAATATTTAATAGCACTTTCTTACAACAAGTATCCTCAGCATTAATATTTATCCATCTACTTGTCTTTGAATGTTTTATCGTGCAATAAATGTCTGCGTATTTACTTTCTTTCTGGTACTTGGCAAATGTTGCTTAAGGTATTCATACAGCTAATTTACACCCGTATGTTTCTGCTTCAGAATTCTGTGAATGCACGTTACCAGACAATTCCTTACCCATGGCTGGTCTTTGACGAAAAAATAAAGGTCAATGTAGTTTTCATACGTGATTCCACTGGAATATCTGATTCCATACTAATCCTTTTCGGTGGGGCTCTAAGCTCTGGGGTACAGGTGCTTCATCGTCCACAGATTAATATTTTTCTTTTTATTTCCTCAGTATATCGAACCGCTAGAAATTTTACAATCATGAACTTTCCTCTTCTCAGGCTGGCCACTTGAAAATGCTGCAAGGTTACATTGATTTTTCCATGGATCCTAGCTTGGCAGAATGCTTTTTACAGCTTAAGGAGGAACTTGATAAGCTTATTCAGAAAAAGGTGTGTCTATAGAAGGGGTAGAGCTTAAATTATATCATTCATTAATAGTCACATGGGCATGATTGAAAATCTCTCTTTTCACATGCAACTAATAGTTCCCTTTTTACTGTCTTTTCCTTTTTGTCTTTTTTATGTCGTTTCCTTTTTATTTCTTTCTTTAGTATTATTTTAAATGGTCATGCATTTTTTGGGGGAGAAATGGAATACTAAGGCGTCAAACTTACCCATTTCTTTTATGCCATGGTGCCAACAATCTTCAACTTAGGGGTTTATGACCATTTAAAAGGCCAAAATATATGTGATAGTATGCTAATAATAATTTAATTCATTAATAATATGAGACAACAATGGTAGTTAAAAGAAATTATTATAATTGTTATGCATGTGTGGTAAGCCTGAGAATGAAAGAAATCCTCAATTGCACTCGGCTCTGCATAAGTCTAATTAATTATGGTTGGCAATTATAATTGTGATTCAAGTATAGGTGTTTCTCAGGACTGAGTTTATGATTTTTCTCGTGCTTTTATGAGAAATCTTGTTATAGTTAGTGATTATGGTTGTTTGATGATGTAGCTTGACAATCCTAGCCTTGACATTCTTAAGGAAGGCAAGTACCTTATGCTTGCCGTTCAAGAGCTTGTATCAGGAGATTTATGTGAGGGAAGATTTGTTTTTGGTCGCCAAAGCAAGGAGTCTAAGGAGTCTACTGATAGCTGTAGATTTACGAAAGACGGAACAAATCCTAAAAGCTTGCTACAAACTCTGTTGATGAGAGCAAGGCATTCGCCTCCAAAATACAAAACTAAGCACCTTAAGACGAATGAGTTCAGAGCACTTGTAGAATTCAAGGGAATGCAATTTGTAGGCAAACCAAAGAAAAACAAGCAGTTAGCAGAAAGGGATGCTGCTGTTGAGGCGTTGGCCTGGTTAACGCACACTTCTAATAGCAATCAAGATGAAGAAGGTGACTCGCCACCAGATGTCACTGATAATATGCTAAAGCTTCTCGGGAAACGTAGGAAATCTAAACGTCACTCTGGGTAATGATCAATCCTTCAAGAATGGCTCTTCCTCGACAGCTGCCACTGAATATGTTCATGCCATATACTGGTGTACAAATCGGAGCATTTAATGAATCATCGTCCAGAAGTGTGGAATTGCCAAACCTTTGGGCTTTGGTTTCTAATCTAAAGGTCAGGGGGGTTCAAAGCTTCTTGGAACCACCTACTTGATACACTCCGTCGGCAAGGTCTTCAATATTAACAAAGAGATCATGATATGTAAGTAGTTTGTTGATCATTTATCTATCAAATGTGTTGATGGCCTGTGTAATTATAGCCGAGGCAGTTTTTCATTATAGGTGACCACATTTGCCATCAAATAATTCCATTATATATACAAGTCCCGAAATCATTTAGATGACTGGAGTTGATTCATCGAGATTATAATTTACAGTCTGCTGAACCAAAGTCATTTTGCCACTTAACCGAGATACCTGATTTTGATAGTTTATAGTTGAATTAGCCGATTCTACATGTAAATGATTTTATCACATTGGTGGTAAACAATTTTCATAAAATTAACAATATGTTTATTTTCTAGGAAAAAAACGTGTATTACATCATCTAAACCACATCAAATAATATTTCAGTAGTATATTACATCTTTCTCCTAGTAACAACTAAGCTAGTTTTAAACGCAAAAAATATCATTGAGTTATTTTAATTTATAATCTAGCAAAAATTATAGGTACAAACATGATAGTCTTACCTTGTCATTTCAGTGCATCTCCCTGATTAGTTGCTCGCCCAAGCATTGGATGATTAATTGAATCTCCATTTTCGAACCCAAACTATATATTATCTTATTATTCACTGGCAGAATCACCCTCGTTCAAAAATAATGATGTGAAGTCGATATCTTTTTGTCATTGTGGGAGAACTCTTCCATTCTTTGCATTTGGTTGGAGCGAGCCATGGATCAGAGGAACCGAATGGCTGTCCAACCATGCTAGAAACAGAAGAAACACAGGATTCCGTCGAAATGACACAGAGAGAGAGAGAGAGAGAGCAACCTGAGCTAAGCTTGTATTTTCGAGTGAAGAGGACAGAGATAACGTCCGTCATTTTATCCAATTTTTGGGTTAGAAAACAGAGATTTAAGTAATTGCTTAGTATGAATCTTAGTGCACAATATTTAAGCAGGTTTGTCAAGTGCTAAATTCACTCTTAGAAAACCAGCATCATAATATTAATAATAGCTAGGCTAATTTTAATTACAAAAACCACGGTATGAATTATTTTAAATTACAAAATTAGCCAAAAAAATGAAATTCAATCATTTTCCTTTCAGTGCACTTGTTCATCATTGAGATTTGAGACGAATGGTGGTTGCATAGATGGAAGCCTACATCTCCTTGATATTAGCTACTAGCACAAGCATGGGATGGTTAATCAAATCTCAATTTCTGTACTCCAACTATACATTATCTCATTATCTACTTGCAAAGTTACATTTACTTAAAATTAAAAAAAAAAAACTATAGAGCTGCTACTCTTTAATCAATTTGATAGAACCCTCCTTTTCTTCAGTGTTAGGTTTGAGCGAGCCATGGATTCGAGGAATTGTATGGTAGTCCAACCACCCCCATGCCAGACACAAAAGAAAGCAAAGATTCGATTGAAACGACAAAGAGAGAGCGCGTCTGGAGACGCTCGTCTTTTTACAGGAAGCCGTGAGTTATTTTAAAATATTATTTTGAAGAGATTACAACAAAAAACATGGCAGTTTTACCTTGTCCTTCTAATGCACCTATTCATTGTTGAGACGAATGGTGGTGATTAGATGGAAGTCCACGTCTTTTTGATTGGCTGCTCAGAGACAATGTTACAAGATATTAAAAAAAAAAAGTGCATGCATGAAATCTTATAAGCAAGAATATCCATATTTGGAATCTTACAGTTGCTTCTGCTTAAATAAAAAAACTTTTAATATCTTTTTCTATGTTTATCTTTGAACATAGAGTCATCTTCACTTGAGAATAAAGGCGCGGAGTCGCTATGTCTTTGTTATTTTGGAAGAAACCTTCCTTTCTTCTGTGTTTGGTTGGAGCGATCATGGATCAGAGGAACTATATGGTTGTCCACCCCATGCTAGATACAGAAGAAAGGAATAAGAATTTTACCGAAATGACAAAAAGAGAGTGCATCTGGAGCCAGGCATATCTTTTGAAATGAAGGTGACTTTGGACTCGGACAATATGATAACGTCTATCATTTCATTCGATGTTTGGGTCAAAAAACATGAATTCACATTACCACCTAGTGTGCATCTTAGTGCGCAATAATTAAACATCATAATCTAGTGCTAAATTGTAAAGCCAACGACGTCCTCTTAACAATAGTTGGCTAATTTTAAATAAAAAAACCATCATATGAGTTATTTTAAATTATTAATTAAAAATAAAATTGATGCAACAAAAGTTTAATGTCCTAACATTCCATTGATTCTTAAGAATACAGAATAAAAAATAAATTAAATCCACATTGATTCTAAGAATACCAGTGAATCTAGTGTGTTAAACCTGTTGATTACACTGAATACCAAGAAATAATAAGAATAGAAATCAAATCAAGAATTTATTTCAAGAAATAATCAATAATAAATGACCAAAGGTTGCTTATAAAAGTTGCAAAAGATATTACTTATGCTAACTATGACTTATTTTAATGTGATTAGAAAACCTACTTTAATAAGTCTCGTACCTAAACTAGGAATACAACTCAAATAAGCAATGCTGAAATAATAAACTTTTAATAGGCAATCAAATTAAACTAGAATAAAAATTAATTAAAATATTTCTAAATATTATAAATTTTTATCTAAATAGGACTTATTTAATTCCTTACTTTTCATCATTCCCCGCAAGGCAAAGAAATTTCGTCCTCAAATTTTACATTTTTTAGTCCCCATTAATTTTCAAAATGGAGTTTTGATGTGGAAAATGAACTTTGAATTTTTCAACTTTTGTAGTGAACTCCAAAGGCATAAAAAACTAGTTCATCAATCAACAATTTCTCTAAGATTCCTTCTCGTATTATTCGTGCCAAATTTCAACGCAGTTGAGGAAAAATGAATTTTTCTCATAAATCTACTAATTATTGAAAAATATTGTAACAATCTTCTTTGTTTTCTGTAAGAAAATCAGCAAGAGAATAATATGAGATTGTATCAACGTGTACTTCCTATCATTCCACAAGATCAAAAGATATATTAACAATTGCCTTTTCATGTTCCACAACACCAATATAGTCATCAAATTTGGTGATTGATCTAAATTAATGATAAGATCTTGAGAAGTTGAGATTGATATGAATGACCAATCAATATTCTCTTAGGATGATGTAACATTGGCAAGGGAAAGGAAAACATCGTGTTCCTCAATAGCGTTTTCTTCATAACTTACATCATTATGAACATCTTTGCTGAATATATATCTCTTATTTATGTGTAAAGATTTTCTATTTTGAAGTTTTTCTAAATCTTGAGCAATCGAATGCAAAGTCCGCTATATTCTAACCAAAACATTGATGAAATCTTCACGACGATGATTTGGTTTCATGACTCAAAATTTGTCTTTTTTTTTTCAAACATTCATTTTTTTTCAAATTCCTTGTTTTCTATATTACCTTTTTTTTTGGAAAATTCAAATATAATCTAAAGGGCAAAACCGTAAATTAATATAACTAGTGAATTTGCAGCTCGTGATGAATCCAACGGTTGAAGGTCTAATCTTTTTGCTGCTGCGGTGAATAACACAATGGTGGCAACATTTTGGTTTAATTCGGAGTGACTTGACAGGAAAAATCAAAAGCAAGTAGTATTGATGTTTAAGAATATCAGGATAAAGAAATAAATTAAATTTATGTTGATTCTAAAAGTATCATGAATTTAAAGTGTTAAAACCCGTTGATTTCATAAAATATCGAAAAATAACAAGAATATAACTCAAACTAAAAGTTTATTTTAAGAAATAATTGAAAAAATTAAGATGCCTGGAAAAGTTATAAAAGACATTTATTTATACTAATTATAACTTATCCTAATGTCACTAAAACCTATGTTAATAAGGCTCACTGCTAAATTAGGAATACAACTAAAAAAAGTAATACTAAAACAACATACTCTAAATAGACAAACAAGTTAAACTAGAATTAAAATTAATTAAAATATTTCTAAATATTATAAATTTCAGTTTAAATAGAATTTCTTTAATTTCTTACCGTTCATTAGAAATTCTTACCTTGTACTTCGAGTGGACCTGTTCATCATTGAGACAAACGGTGGTGGTGAGACAGATAGAAGCACACACTCCCTGTTTACTACTAGCCCCCGCATTGGACTGTCAATCTAGTCTACATTTTCAGACCCTAGCTATTCGTTATCTCATTATCTGCTTCCAGAGTCATTTTCACTTGAAAATAAGACACGGAGCCGCTCTCTCTTTGTCATTTTGGTAGAACACTTCTTTTCATTTACGTCTAGTTGGAACGAGCCACATGGTTGTCCAATCACCCCTATGCCAGACACGAAAGAAATGAGGTTCCGCCGAAATGACAAAATGAGAGCTCTTCAGAAGCTAGGCTTGTCTTTTCGAGTGTAGGGGACTCTAGAAGATGAGAAAGTTGTTGAATGAGTGTTTCACATGAAGTGAAAGTAGATCAAGTGAATGAGGTTTTTGGCATAGAGTGAAAGTGAATCTATTGTAAAATATACCGTAATACACTTTTTGTCTCTCATTTTGACAAATTTATCCTATAAATTGGGATAATTCAATTCAAAGTTATTATTTTTGTTAATAAATATCTCAAATCTTAGTTGTAAATTTGTTACTAAATATTAAATATCTTATATATGTATATGTGCATGTAGGGTATTGTTCCAATCCGGGACTCCTGGATTGGAACAGTGTGCAGAACAAAGGCTGATGGCCTTTGGATTTAAATCCAAAGGCACCAATGGCTGCAAATGTGGGCCAACCAAAAAATAAAAAAGGAGCCACCAGGGGCCGTTCGATGGAAATCCAACGACCCCTGGTGGCTGTTGGAGGATTAACAATTAAAACATACAAAAAAACACACTATTTTATTTCTTCAACAACACTCCTCACCAATTACAACTCTTGTTTTTCACTCTCTACACCTTAGAGATTTTGCTGCTTCACTTGATGTTTAAACCAAAGAGGAGAAGGGATATTTATACATGAAACAAACTAATCACAACCATTCATTTATTCAACTAATAAACACATCCTCACCATCCATTAAAACCTACCACTCACCTACTTCACCAACCACACCTAACACACCTAACACAAATAATTCAAACCTCACTAACCATACCTACTCATGGAACCTTCCATGAGTTGGGCTTGATTTATTCATCTTGGATCAAGTTTATGATCCAACACCTCCCTTTAAACTTGATCCTGTGACACCAAGCAAACTTCTGAATCTTACAAAGTCTTCTTGTTTGAGTGGTTTAGTGAAGATATCAGCTGCTTGATCTTGTGATTTTACATACTTGATTTGCACTTCTTTTCTTGCAATACACTCTCTTATGAAATGATAGCGAGTGTCTATGTGTTTACTTCGATCATGAAAGACTGGATTCTTGGATAGGGCAATTGTTGATTTGTTATCAACACAAATCTCAGTTGGCTCTTCTTCTGCCAAACTCAACTCCTTTAGCAAATTTCTGAGCCAAATTGCATGACAAACACTTGATGTGGCAGCTACATATTCACTGGATAGCGTGACAATTGGTTGCTTTTTTGACATCCATGTGAAAGCAGTATCTCCCATGAAGAACACAAATCCCGTGGTGCTCTTTCGATCATCTACATCTCCACCCCAATCGCTATCGCTATATCCAACAAGCTTGTAGTCATTAGAAAATGAGTATAGCAAGCCGAAATTAGTTGTACCTTTGATGTAGCGAATGATTCTTTTTGCAGCTTTAAAATGGGTGGTCTTTGGATTCTCCATGTATCGGCTCACAAGTCCAACAGCATAAAGGATATCTGGTCTTGTGCATGTCAAATAACGTAGGCTTCCAACCAAACTTTTAAAGAATGTTGGATCTATATCTTCGCCTTCATCATGTTTGGATAACTTGACTCCGCATTCCACTGGCGTGCTTATAGGCTTACAATCATTCATCTTGAACTTCTTGAGAATCTCCTTTGCATAGCTTTCTTAGGAGATAAATATGCCTTCTTCCTTTTGCTTGACTTCAATGCCGAGGTAATATGCCATCAGTCCGATGTCAGTCATCTCGAACTCTTTGATCATCACTCTCTTGAACTCTTCAAACAAGCTTGGATTACTTCCAGTGAAGATGAGATCATCCACATACAGGCACACAATCAAAATATCTCCATATTTTTCTTTGACGTAGAGAGCATGTTCATATGGGCATTTGGTGAAGCCTTTCTCTTGAAAATACTTGTCAATTCTGCTATTCCATGCCCTTGGTGCTTGCTTTAACCCATAAAGAGCTTTCTTCAATCTCAAAACTTTGTCCTCGTGTCCTTTCACCACATAGCCTAATGGTTGTTCGATGTAAACTTCTTCTTCAAGGAATCTATTCAAGAAAGCAGACTTCACATCCATTTGAAAAATCTTCCATTTATTCTGAGCAGCCAAAGAAATAATAAGTCTAATAGTTTCAAGTCGAGCTACAGGAGCAAATACCTCGTCATAGTCTATGCCAGCCTTTTGACTATAGCCTTTTGCAACTAGCCTCGCCTTGTGCCTTTCAATTTCTCCCTTCGCATTTCTTTTTGTTTTATACACCCATTTGACACCGATCGCCTTGTGACCTTTTGGAAGAATAGTAAACTCCCAAGTATCATTCTTCACAATGGCTTTGATTTCTTCATCCATTGCAATTCTCCACTTCTCATCTAGTGCAGCTTCTTGGAAGTTGTCTGGCTCACAATCAGCAAAGAGGCAAAAGAGAGTGAGATTATCATGTCTCTCAGTTACCTCATAGAGATCTTGAAGACTCCTTGTACGTTCTTCGGTTCTTTCATTTAAGAAAGACGGCGGTGAATCTCCGCATGTGGTTGGTGCTGGTGAGATAGGTGGAGTGGCAGGCTCTTATTGTTCGTCTACTTGTTTTACCTGTGTATGATCATCTTCTTCAATGGGAAAGAAGTTGAAGTCGTCCACACCAGAGCCAAAATCCCATTCTCCTTCTTCATCAAAAATTACATCTCGACTGATCACGATCTTTCCGTTGTTTGGATTGTAAAGCTTGTATCCTTTGGAGTTGTTGTCGTAGCCGATGAAGATGAACTGCTCACTTTTGTCATCCAGGCTCTACTTTACATGTACATGGGCAATGCTTCCGAAAACTCTTAGATGGGTGATGCCAGGTTTTCTTCCACTCCAAGCTTCTTGTGGCGTCTTGCCCCACACGCTTCTTGTTGGAGATCGATTGGATAAGTAGACTGCACATGCAACTGCTTCAGCCCAAAATTCTTTAGGTAGCCTCTTACTCTTAAGCATGCTTCTTGCCATGTCGAGGATGGTTCTGTTCTTCCTTTCTGCAACACCATTTTGTTGGGGGGATCTTGGAACTGTCAAATGGCGTCGAATTCCATTTGCTTCACAAAACTCTAAAAATTCTTTGGAAGTGAACTCTCCACCTCGATCAGATCTCATGGCTTTAATCTGGTATCCACTTTCTTTTTCAACTGCAGCTTTAAACTTTTTGAAAGCTTCAAAGACTTCTGATTTTTGCTTCAAAAAATACACCCAAGTTTTTCTTGAAAAATCATCTATGAAGAGAAGGAAGTAGTTACTTTTACCAAGGGAGTTTGGCTTGAATGGACCGCACACATCAGTATGAATGAGCTCGAGTGGCTTCTGAGCTCTTGAGTTTGACTCCTTTGGAAAGCTCTTTCTGAACTGCTTGCCAAGTAAACATCCTTCACAAAGTTGATCAGGGTGATTGATGTATGGTAAGCCTTTCACCATGTTTTTCTTAGATAGTAGCTCCAGTCCTCCAAAGTTGAGATGCCCATATCGAAGATGCCAAGTCCAGGATTGATCTTTGTGACAGGCTTTGAGACATTTTGCAACATCATTTTGAATATTTAAAGGAAACATTCTATTCTTTGACATTCTCACCTTTGTAATTAGATTTCCTTTGTCATCTCTTAGGAAAAGACTATAATCTTTTAAGTGAATATCATAGCCTTTTTCTAAAAGTTGACCTAAACTAAGAATGTTGCTTTTCATATTGGGCACATAGTAAACATTCGAAATTATTTGGTGGCTACCATCTTTTGCACGAAAAAGAATGTTACCTCTACCCTTCACTGGTACTTTTGAATCATCTCCAAAAGCGACATTGCCATTCACAGATTCACTTAGTTGCACGAATATGCTTCTGTTTCCACTCATATGATTGCTAGCACCTGTGTCAAGATACCATGTATTTTCTTGACCTCCACTTGTGTCATTGCGTGCTAGTAAAAGTGTGCCATCTTCACCATTTTTCTCTTCAGCATAGTTCACTCTCTCTTCAATTCTGGTGCTTGGAACTCTGCATTCTGAAGCATAATGCCCAAACTTTTGACAATTATAGCACTGTACTTGGGATTTGTCATACCTCGATCTTGGATTGCCTCTGCCTCGTCCTCTGGTTGAGCTTTCTCCTTTGGCATAATTGGAGTTGTTGTTGTTAAAATTCCAACCTCGTCCATGACCACGACCTCTACTTCGTCCTCGTCCTCTTCCTCGGACATAGTGCCTTCTCTCATTATCAGAGCTTTCTTCTATTTTCTTTGGATTGACCTCTATCTTGATAAGTTGTTCTTCGATTCCTTGCTTCTTTTTTAGTTTTTCTTTGTAAGTCGCAACCTTCCTTGAAGTTGCTTGATCGTCATATTCTCTAGATCTCTTGTTTCCTCAATTGTCACAACAATATGGTCAAACTTCGAGTCTACTAATCGAAGTATCTTTTCAATGATCCTTACCTCTTTTAACTCCTCGCCATTTCTTTTTAATTCTTTGGAAACGGTCACAACCCGAGTAAAGTAGTCAGAAATTGACTCCGACGCCTTCATGTGTAAGGACTCAAATTCTCCTCGTAATGTTTGGAGACAAACCTTCTTTACTTGCTCCGCTCCTTTGTAAGAGGTCTCTAGTTTCTCCTATGCTTCTTTTGAGGAGGTTGTACCAGCAATCTTTTCAAACGCATCTTCATCTAATGATTGAAAGATGAGATACTTTACTTTATTCTCTTTCTTCTTCAAATCTTTTAAATTCTCCTTCATTAAAGTGGCTTTTTCACAATAAAGCCTTTCTCTACGACATCCCATACGTCATGTGCACCCAATAGAGCCTTCATTTTAATACTCCAATTGTCAAGCTTACTTCCTTTTAATTGTGGAACTTGAAATGACATCATACTACCGTTTGCCATAACTCACAAATTGAGTGAGAATTTGGAGATTCTGAATGCACAGATGGATCCGGCACATCGAAAAACCTTGGGAAGGACTCAAGTCAACTTTCGGTCAACGGTCAACGGTCAACGCTGGTCAACGGTCAACGTCGGTCAACGGTCAACACCGGCTTGGTAGTCTCGGTTCGGTCCGGACTGGTTCAGCTCGAGTTGGCTCGGTTCGACTTGATTCGGTTCAGCTCGGATCGGCTTGGTTCAACTCGGTGAGTCGACTCAGAAAAACTTCCAAGTGTGGGCGCGTCCGGTCTCGGATCGGGATGATTTTTGCGGCGTCACGTTCCTCTCGTCGAGATATTCGATTTGATATGCTATATGACTATATATAGAATCAAGCACTAGCTCTGATACCACTTTGTTGGAGGATTAACAATTAAAACATACAAAAAAACACACTATTTTATTTCTTCAACAACACTCCTCACCAATTACAACTCTTGTTTTTCACTCTCTACACCTTAGAGATTTTGCTGCTTCACTTGATGTTTAAACCAAAGAGGAGAGGGGATATTTATACATGAAACAAACTAATCACAACCATTCATTTATTCAACTAATAAACACATCCTCACCATCCATTAAAACCTACCACTCACCTACTTCACCAACCACACCTAACACACCTAACATAAATAATTCAAACCTCACCAACCATACCTACTCATGGAACCTTCCATGAGTTGGGCTTGATTTATTCATCTTGGATCAAGTTTATGATCCAACAGTGGCTTCCCGGACAGTGATCCAATCCGGGAGTCTCGGATTGAATTATTGTCCTGTGCATGTATGTATGTATGCATATTTGTATATAGGTATGTATAATTTTAATTTTACAAAGTAAAGAATGTTTACCAAGTAATGTTTTGATGCTTCAATTTACGTTTTTCTAAAAATAGTTTTTCTTTGCCTATTGATATGCTTCTTTTAAGGATATGGTAAATAGTTTTCTTTATTCATTTGATTTTCAAATGCTCATAATAGCTTACTAAAAAGAATTATAAATTTAAAGTATGTTTAAAATGCTTAAGTACATGTGTGTAAAAGTTTATTTCAAAAATCATTAAACAATACATTTCCCTCTAGATACATAAATGCGCATAAAGATACAATCATGTATATTCATTTATAGAGACCTGTTGAGATAAACACTTTGAGGCCCGTCCAAGTAAACACAAAGCTTTAGGTCATTGTTCTTGAGCTCTATTGCCCTCTGGGGCTATTTTATGTATGCGTTATGATGAGATTTATGAGATGGAATGTCATTGATCTACCCATTATAATTCTAAGCACGAAAGTATACTTCTAATATGCCATTGCATTGCCCATATGAGGTTCAACTATGACAAGGTTTTACCCTTGGGTAAACTTGTCTATTAATAGTTCTAGAATTATTTTTATATACATTCTCTCTTTAGATGATTTTATGACTATTACGTACAACATTATTTGTTCTTTTTTTAATGCTAGTTACTTGATACAAAGTTTAAATATTTTTGTTTTTGTTTTTACACATAGATTGATGAAAATTGTATATTGTAATAACATAATAATTACAAAATAAGTTTATATTGAAAACTTATTATCATTCATTGAGTTTATAAATCACCTTATTTTACTCTATTTTTTCTCTCATTCACTTTAGTTATTTTGAGTTCTACCCACATGATGGTACCAAAAGTCATAAATCATATTATTAGAGTATTTTGAGCAGCTCATTTTGAATTGTATAATTATGTTATTGTTATTATGTACGTTTAACGTATGTTGGCATTATCACAACTCGTGATTTTAAAAGATATTCACTGGATAATTTATGTTGAATGTTAGGTGTATTTATGCTTAATTACATAGATATTTACATATGGAAGGACTCATCACTTTGATTTAGAATCATTGACTAGCATTTTGATCAGCTCATTTATCTAATTTTCAGGGAGGTTGTCTATTGCAGCAGTAATTGGCACACCATGTGGTTGAGCGGGAGACATGTCACAGGCGGACAGAACTTGGTGATTGAAGAAGACAGCTTGTTTAAGTGGCATTTGAATGGCATTTGAATCTGGGGCACGGCTATATCACATACATGCAAGCAATAAAAAAATGAAAAAAAAAACATAGCAATTGTTTGGCTGCCACAAACATTAAAAATAATAAATAATAACCGGGGGCAAGCCCCCTAAAGTAATTAAATAATAATAAATAATATTATATTTAAATAAAACAAATATAATAATAATAAAATAATTATTTTAGTATTATTTTAGGTCACATAATAATAAAAAATTAGTTATAATAATAAAAAAATTAGTTCCAAATTTAATGATGTCAATTTTAAGATCAATGATAGCGGTTCCACATTTATTGGTGCAATATTTGCAAGATTGTAATGGTTACAAGTTAATGATTCAAAGTTTTATGTTTATTGACCTAAGTTTCAATTTACGTAGGATCACGTTTAATGGTCTATGTTTCAAAACTAATGGTAAATGTTTTATATTTGTTGGTTTATAACATGAAAAACTCTCCGCGTTGCAAGTTAATGATCACATGTGTTCATATCTATTGGTCCAAATTTCAATTTAAACTGGTTCCATGTTTAATGATCGTGATTTCAAAATTAATGATTACTGTTTCGTATTTATAGGTTCATATTTGGCACAACCATTAGGGTTGCAGGTTAATGATCTAATGTTTCATATCTATTGACCTAGGTTTCAAGTTCGGTGGGCTTTTAGTCTAATGATCTTCGTTTCAATATTAATGGATATAGGTTTCATATTTATTGGTCCACAACATGAAAAGCTCATGGGGTTGCAAGTTAATAATCACATGTTTCATGTGTATTGGTCCAAGTTTCAATTTACTTTGGCTCCAAGTTTAATGATCCAGATTTCAAGATTAATGTTTCTCGTTTCATATTTATTAATCAATATTTTGCACACCCATCGAGGTTGCAGGTTAATAATCCAATATTTTCTGTCTATTGACCTATGTTTCAAGTTTGGTGGGCTTCAAGTCAATGGTTCTTATTTCAACATTAATGGTATATGTTTCATATTTATTGGTCCACAACAGGTTAATCTCATAGGGTTGCAAGTTAATGATCACATATTTCATGTGCATTGGTCTAAGTTTCAACTTACTTCGGTTCTAAGCTTAATAATTCAGATTTTAAGATTAATGGTACTTGTTTCATATTTTATTGATCAATATTTTTCACACTTATCAGGGTTGCAGGTTAATGATCCAAAGTTTCATGTTTATTGACCTAAGTTTCATATTCCATTGGCATCATGTTTAATGGTCCTAGTTTCAATATTAATGGTATATGTTTCATATTTGTTGGTCCACAACATGAAATGCTCACAGATTGCAAGTTAATGATCACATATTTCATGTGTATTGGCTCATGTTTCAATTTAAAATGGTTCCAAGTTTGATGATCGAGATTGCAAACTTAATGCTAGTTGTTTCATATTTATTAGTTCATATCTGCACAACCATTAAACTTGAAGGTTAATGGTCTAATGTTTCATGTCTATTGACCTAGGTTTCAAGTTGCTTCAGATTCAAGTTTAATGATAATGGTTTCATAATTAATGGTAGATGTTTAACATTTGTTGGTTAACAACATGAAAAGCTCTCATGGTTGCAAGTTAATGATCATATGTTTCATGTGTATTGCCCCAAGTTTTAACTTATTTTGGTTCCAAGTTTAATGGTTTGTGTTTCATATTTATTGGTGCATTATTTGTAATGATTTATTTTATTGCAAGTTTAGGGTTTCATGTTCATAGCCCTTAGAAAAAAAATCAAATATTTTGACGATTTTAATAAAAAAAATTACTTTAAAAAGAGTTTAAGAAAAATCCTTTTTCAGTTTGAAAGATTCAGTTTAACAGAACTCCCCTTACAGATATGCATTTAGATGATTATAAATAAACCAATATAAATTAATAAAAATATTTAACTCTTTAATTAATTTTTATGACTATTTTTAATATTTCATTAGTGACTAATAAATTTAATACAATCAATTATTGTAATAAATTATTAAATAGTTAATTTTATTGGAATAAAATTACCAATTTAATTAGACTATAAAAAAAATTTGAGTGAATCATGAATAAAATAAAATAATTAATTAATTAAATTTTAAGTGATAAATAAAAAATGGTGTTACATACAAAAGAAATATTGCAAATGAATAAATTTTTTTTCTTTTATTCTAATCCCATCTAAACCCGATAAAAAATTGGAATTGTTAATCCAATGAATTAAAGACTAAATTTAGTCCTCCCTAATCCAATCCAAACAAAATTGCCAAACATGACATACAATATTTAATCCGAAAGTTAATATAATACGACACTTAATCCTAACTCCCAAAACATAACCTAAGCGGTTATTTGTTAAATGTCTAAAATCTGAAATTTTATTAATTTCAGATCTTTTTTAAAATATGCTTGTTTGTTTTTTGGAACTTATGTCTAGTTTTCAGACATTTACATCTAAATAGAAAAAATAAACTTTTGTGACTTTTATTTGGATGGAAAAATATATGAATGACAAGTAAATATTATATTCTAAAAATATCTCTGTAAAATAACTTATTTTCTAAACTATAAAATCTAATAATCTTTTTTTTTAATTTACAAGGACATAAATGTCAAATATGTAAGTTTAAGATTTTTTTTATTGTAAAAACAAACAAGATGTCACTTATATTCAGATATGAAAAAAAGAAAAATAAACATGCCATTCAAATTTTTGTATTGATATCCATTTAGATTTTTAAAAAATCAGACATATTAAGATTTCAGATAAAAAAACAAACACTACCTAATTAAGTCTCTAACAAATAACATTACAATACTTAGAAAGAAAGAGAGGCGTTGCTGCTCTCGATCTAGAGCTCCAATACCGGCTCACATCTCACATTGTCCTGTCATCGTGTCAAGCCTCTAGCCTCTCTGTGACGCAGTCAAGCCTCCGTTACGCATCACTGCGTCAAGCCTCTCTGTCACGCCGTCAAGCCTCAGTTACATGTCACCGCGTCAAGCCTCTTTGTCACGCCGTCAAGCCTCCGTTATGCGTCACCACGTCAAGCTTCTCTCCACTGTCACAAGTCATCGCCACGGCACCACAGCACTAGCCAACAGCCACCAAAATTGACAGCCGCGGTAGCGACCCACAACTACACTACCATGCCACCGCCTACCAATACTCGACAAAATCTCCTCAAGATGTCAAGCCATGGTGGCCGAGTTTGCTTCTTTAGGTCTTAAAGAGTAGCACCAAGTCTAGCTTCTTTAAATCTTAAAAAGTATTAGACTCCTTGCGAGGTGTCGCTCTATTCTGACGCTCCCCATTTGGCCTTTGGGGACGAAGCCTTGGATTGGTCACATAACATGCCTTAGCGCAGTGGCGGACCTAGAAACTAAAATGAGGGGGCTTAGTTCAAAAAATTTGATTTAACTTAGATTTTTTTAATGGTTACTTGAATACATTTTAAGTCTTATAAAGTCAAATTTTATTACTTTTTTTTAAATTCTAAATAATAATAGTAATAAATTATTTTTTTTAATGCGTGAAAATACATTTTTCGAAGTAGTTTCCACAAAATATTTAAAAAAAATAAAATAATGTGGCTAATGAGATTTGAACCAAGGTTTTGAAACCATTAAATAACACCCTTACCATTGGACTACAAGTTTTTAAACCATTAAACCAAATTTTTGTCTAATATTTTCAAAAAGGGCTTGAAATACATTTAAAAGAAAACTTAATGGCCCGGGGGCTGAAGCCCCTCCTAGGCCTTAATTGGGTCAGCCCATGCCTTAGCGGCATGACCAAGGTGCTTACATATAGAGGACGAAGCCCTATATGTACATGTATAGAGTTAAATATTGTATATTTATGCCTTAATCATGTTAGATATATGTTGTTGCATTCATACATTTGACATTAATTATTTATAATATTAGGTTTCATATTTATGTCACATGGTGCATGTTTGAAGTTTGGTTTTTTCATGTTTCAATTGCCTCAAAAAATTAAATATTTTTTCTAGTTTCAAATCTGATGTTCTTTTTTCATATGTAACATTTATTGCACATATATTGAGTTAAATGTGGTAGGTTTATATCGTAATCATTCTTTATTCTATTGTATTGTTGTATATTTGACTTTAATTGTTTGCATTTTTTTTACTAAAATATTTTTCTGCTTTGTCTTTTATAAAAAGCAATTACATAATAAAAAAGAGGTGAATGAGGGATAATTTTGTTAAGGAAAATTAGAGATTTTGGCAATCTACAAGAATGACATACTTGTCCTACGATAAAATAGAACTTTTCAATATAATATATTTTCTTGGAGGTTATTTTGGAATTCAAAAAAATAATTATAATTTTCAGATAGCACCCTAAGCGCTACTTCAGAAAACCATCGAGCTTTGTGCCATGAAATCAATGCATTTAAATTGTAATAAATATTATAATAAAAATTGTTTCTGTTCTTTCAAAAATTGTTTTATCACAGTTGTAAGCAATGCAAAATAGACTCCAATTTTAAGGCCTTTTTGGTATTGTAATTGCATAATTATACGTAGTTTGAAAGGTATAGTTTTAAAGTTTTTGGTGAACATTTGTTGCTCACGCTTGTATGACGAAAAGTTTAGTTTAGTTTATTTCACGCAATATGTAATCACTTTATTTTTCTTTTGTCAAAGTTATGATTTAAACTCGGATCCAGCTACGGTACCACCATGGTACCGTACCACTGGTTTTGTCTTTTGTGCCAGTAGTGTTGTAAAATTTCATTGAACCTCTTTCATTCATTTTTATTTAAACTTTACCTCATAAATATTAAATTAATTTCTATTGCATTCATATAAACATTATAATTAGCACCTTATAATATTTTCTATTTATACATTTTTCTTCTATATTGCACCTTTATCACAATACCCCTCTCTTTATCACAAATACCGGCGAACCCGACCAGAATTTCATTTCCATTTCCATTTCCGTCCACGCCACCGGCCAAGGTTGGTACCGATCGGAAGATCGTGCGACGCCGGTCATCTCCACGCCATCCTTGTCGCAAAAATAAATGGGTTTACCCAACCCGAATTTTGTTTCCGTTTCCGGCTACGCCACCGGTCAAGGTTGATACCGATCGAAAGCTCGTGCGACGCCGGTCATCTCCATGCCATCCTTGTCACCGTAAAGCATTCGAAAAGCTGCCGATCGAAGCCGTGAAAAGTCACAAAATCCTCGCTTCAATTCGCCACGGTTTCTCCAGTTTCCGGTGACGCCACCACTTGGGTTTTGTTCTCCACAATTCCCTCTGTCTTTTCTGACCAACCATAGCCACCGGAGGAGGCGATTTGCCGTTGATCGGCCGTTGAAGGATTCACGGGTTTGGGAGAAATAAACTTAATATTTGTGAAGCAAAGTTTAAATAAGAATAAGTGAAAGGGCTTCATGAAATTTTACACAGAAAAGACAAAAGCGGTGGCATGGTGCCACTGTTGCATGATAGGCGAGTCCTTTAAAGTCATATTCATCGCATCTTATTAACATTTATTTTATTGCTTCAATTATTTTTCATATATAACACCTCAACACTATTCAAAACCTAAGTGTCGTCTCTAGTTGCTTCGACTGACATGTATAATATATTTAGTGTTTTGATCATTTAAAGTTTGTCAATCTCACTGCATAAAAATTATATATTGCACAGTGAAGAAGAAGGAAAAGAAGCATATCCTCATGCTGCTTCAAATGAATTTGTGTTCAAGCTTCTCTCTGAAATACCATCCTTTGCAGCAAAATGGTAAGCTTTGTTCTAAAACTTTAACACTGTTGAGGCTTTTTGCATCCTAAAACGTAATCTGAACACTTATTTTTTAATTAAATTCTTTATTATTGAAAGGATTTTTCTATGATATTGTATTACTTTTAACAGCATTGATAATAGGTTTATATGGATCTTTATAATTAAACGTTTTAATTACCAGCATTGACTTAATTTAGTAGATATAGGTAATATTCAAGTTGCTGTTAATATGTAGGTTGATAAATATAATTTTACATTTTATTCAGTTTATTACAATTTTCTAAATCATCAACAGAATTAAAAATTAAATATGCAAATATGTGTACTAATTTAGATTTCTACATAATAAATATGAATTATTTAATTTTTAACAACAATGTTAATACATATCTCTTTTGTCATTTATTTTTGTTTTGGAAATTACTCATTTGCTAAGATCTAGTTGAATCGATTGTGACAATATTTATTAATCTAACAATGTTTTTTGGTGAAGAAGAAATAATAATACATTGATAAACTAAGATTGCGTTGTGTTAATATTAAAATACATATAGCTTTAAAAAAATGTTGAAGTTTAGATAAATTTACTTGTTCTTTTTATTATTTAATCTTAATAAAAATATGTCAACTGATACTATGATTGATAAAATAAATTTTTAAACAATTCAAATCAAAATATTATCCTAACTAACTTCAAGTTTGTGATCTATTGATTAAATCTAATGGTACATATTTATATCATTATTGATGTTGTGATTTTTATAACAGCATTATAGAATGGCTCTTATTAAAATTATAAAAAAGTAATTAAATTAAATCAAATTATTTCTTATTATCTTATTTTATTGATTTTATCATCTGGCCATAATAATTTGTTTGTTAAATGGAATGGATAAAAAACTAACATGTCAAATATTTAATTCTATGATTTGTCTTATATAGTTTGTAAGCATGATACTTGCTGCTAAGCTTCATTCTAATATTTCAATAATGTCTAAATTAAACTAACACTTAGATGATTTTTTTCCCCCTGGAATGACGAATTTATATGTGTAATTAATAATTTATGGGATAAATTTTATATTCTTTTGGCCATTTTAGGTACTGTTAAAACATTCCAGTCGCCATTGACACAAATATATGGCTTGGCAAATACAAGGGAGAGCAACAAATACTCTGTCAAAGGCTCCATACAAAGCTCATTTTGTTTAACCAATAATAAAATTGGAAACAATGAGGATATGATGAATAGATATCACAAACCATTGAAGAAATCAACAGTTCCTATGGCGTTACAAGATGATTCTGCAACAAAATCCCAGAATGAGAATATTGTTTGGACGAGCTTTCTGGATTTTTTGACCAAAAAGTTAGATGCATTCTATCGTCTTTCCCGTCCCTATGCGTGGACTAGCATTGTGAGTTGCTTTATAGTTTGTGATATACAAGTATATTATTATTCTTAGGTGCAGGTACTATCATTTTTTTAATGCAGGCACATTATTAAGCCGTGTGGTTTAATAGAATTATTTTCTCCAAAGCTATCTTGTCATCCTTAAATTGATAAAGTATAATAAATTTTTAATTGATTAAATGTATATTCATTGAATTGTAAATACACACTATAAATTAATAGACTATTTATTTGCCAGTCAATTAATATATCTTTTGATTAATAGATTTTATATGATCCCAATACTATTAATTTATAGAGGTTGTGCTATATAATGACTTAAATTAAGTTTCTTAAAATTTTGTCAAATTTAACTTTTTTATCTTTCATTTTATCAGATTGTAGGGATATTATCATCTTCTTTGCTTCCAATTCAAAGTCTTGCTGATTTGACTCCCACATTTTTAATTGAAGTATTGAAGGTAAACTTAAAGTGTCGGCTTACTTGTTAAGATTATTTGAACGACATTAATTACATTTTTATGAATATTTCAGCCCATAGTGCCCACAATAATGATGAATATTTTTGTGGTTGCCATAAACCAATTGTCGGATATTGCTATAGACAAGGTACTTCCGTCTACTCTTTTTGCGTTTTTCTAGCTTCATATGTTTTTCCTAGTTTGCTAACGAATCCACTTAACATTGTAAAAGGTTAACAAGCCTAATCTCCCGCTTGTTTCCGGAGACATTTCAATAGGAGAGGCAATTGCAATTGCCGTAATATCTACATTGACGGTAGGCATGGGCCAACCAAAGCTTCTATATGTGTGCTTTATATGATACACTCTTTTATATATGTTTGTTATGACATCTTAATAGCAGATCTACTTATCCGTTAATCTTCAATTAAATATACAATCTTGGGACAAGCCTCAATTTATGACCTATCTTTTGAATATGATTTAGGCTTATGAATTTTATACTATATTAAAAACAAAATTATGCATGAATGGACTCATATTACATTTTTCACATGATAAGGATTGGTCAAAAAAGGCAAGCCTGCAAACAACAATAAATTCTATACTAAATATTTAAACTTGAAGCAATCCTAGATTTTGAAGTAATCTTGAAGTATGAGTTAGGTCTCGTTTAGAATCACAGTTGAAACACCAAAAATAACTTATTTCATAATTTTTTTCATTAAAAAAATATTTGATAAACTTTTTGAAATCTTCTTATTTTATAATTTTATCCAGAGATTGTAGCCTATTAATTAATCCACCACATATATATATCTAATAACAATTCTAGAGTTCATGTCGTAACTTTATAACTTTAACAAAAAGATAATATTATATCTTAATTAATTTCACATAGACTACTTTATAAATTATATCCCAAATATCTTAAATTACCACAGTTGATGTAATTAGCTCGTCTATTCAAGTATAGTTAGCTATTGTATTTCACAAATTAGATTGAAATTTTATGTTACTATTTTTTCCTCTTCGTCCAGATCATGAATAGTTAATTTCCCATCGGAGGAAACAATTAGGTCTGCATATTGTAATCGCATCATTAAATTTTATTCTTAAGTGTTCTTTTAACGTTGAAGAATTTGCTTTTAATTTGAATTATACTGCAAAATTATATGTAACCCTTAATTGTTTGATCTCAATTTTCAGAGTCTGGCCATGGGGGTTATGCTTCGATCTCCACCACTTGTTATCGCCCTCATCCTACGGTGCATACTTGGAGCCGCTTATTCCATCGATGTAAGCACCTAAATTGGTTCTCTCTATATTAACATACATGTTTGGAGACTAAAATAAAAATCGAAAGCGGAAGTTTAAGTGCTTCAGTCTATGAGAAGTCAATTCACTTTAAACACTTACTATGATCTAGCATTTTTGCTTTTCCATTCAACTTCATGTTTTAATATCAATTTAATATTGCATTATCTGACTAATTTTGTCTCGGTTAATTTCTCTCTAGCCTTGGAATAATAGTATATATAACTGCCAGAATTATTTCAAATTAAGTTAATCTAATTGTTCTTCTCGAGTTTGCAGCTTCCCCTTCTTCGATGGAAGGCAAGTCCATTGATGGCTGCAGTGGCCATTGTCATTGGGAACGGAATTAATAATGTTTTACCTTACTTCCTACACGTACAGGTATATGTATTTATTTTTAGTCTTTTTTTTTTTTTTGAAAAATGTATAGTAATCATAAGTTACTTGCTTCACCTCATATACATTACTTGAATTTGGATGATCACTGTCCGCGGGCGCAAAGAGTCTTTAAGGCCTACCGAGTTATGCCACATTTACATCATTATTTGATTACATTTTTAACTAATCAAATTATTGGATTTGATACCTGCATGCAGAAATATGTGCTTGGTAGACCTGTGGTGTTCACGAAACCATTACTATTTGCTGTCGCTTTCACAGCGATTTTCAGCATTGTACTTTCATTTCTCAAGGTATTTTTAGAAATTGAATACATATGTTAACTTATAAAAATTGAAAAAAGCTATCTCATGTTCATCATCAGCACCATATAATTTGCTTGTTTCGGTTTCACAATAGGATATACCTGATGTGGAGGGCGACAAGAAATCTGGCATTCGAACACTTCCTGTTATTCTAGGAAAAGAAAGAGTGAGTGAAAAATTTTCTTTACCGTCTCTTTTTTTTTTTTTTTTGAAGAATAATATTTTGGTCCTTCTAAAAAATTGTAGTTAGGTCCTTACTAAATAAAATTTTAATATCTTATTTCATCATTAGTGTTAAAATCATAACTAAAAAGTACATTGTTAAATGATACATTTGACCTTTTAATAAACAAATTAACTAGTTTTGATTTGCAATGGTCTCAAAAAAGCGTTTTCGAATGTGAAAATATATTGAGCAATTAAAAAATTTAGTAGAGATCTCGAGTGGTGAGAACAAAATCATATGAGGGACAAAGTCTCATTCTCTCTTCTTCTTTGACCTGAATCTCAACAACAGTATTACAATTGGCTAACAAATTATGTTTTGTTTGCTAAAGGTGTTATCGATGTCTACTGGTATCTTGTTAATGGCTTATGCAAGTGCTGCACTAGCTGGAGTTTTTTCACCTATCCTGCTATGCAAACTTGTAACGGTAAGAAACTTATTAATGGGTGGGACTATTAATTGGCACCCCTCCAAATACCTCTTAAAAACCCATTAATTTGTTTTACAACGTTAACCTAGCAGTTTCTAATTAAATCCACCTAACAGTCAAAGAAATTTTATCTGCTAAAAATTCTTTAAGCAGACATTCCGTTTTTTTTTTTTTTTTAAACGAACAGACATTCCTTTTAAACTCTTTTATTTTTTAAACTGTAGTTTAAGAGTTTTAAATTTAGGAGAAAATAGTCATGCAAATTGAAGGAGATGATAAAGGAAAAGAATTTTTAACCAATCTCAAATATGATGTGTAAAACACTCAAACATTAATCACAGACCCCATCATTCACAATACCGCCTTCAACTCTTATATGTGAAACAAATATTTAGTCTTTTAATATATCCACACCCATAAAAGATGAATAAAAGTCATAGAAAAAAACAATTTAAAAAGAAAAAGAAGAAGCAAGTTTGTATTATCAACTAAAGCACAAAAGGCACCGAAAATAATCCTTTCAATTCTGTACAAAGCGAGATCCGTTTAAAAGAAGAACCTGAATTATTAAATGAGGAATGGGCAGTAGAAACAATAGAAAAACAGAGCAGGAAGGAAGTCTAATAAGAAGAAGACAACTACTTAGTTTTGTGTAACTGTGACACAGGTATTGTAGGATCATACAATTCAAGATTTCCCTTCACCTAAAATATAATTTTCATATTTCTTATGATAGCAAAAGTAGCTAATGAAGGCAAAGGCAAGCATCCATATAAGCATGAAACTAAGGAAAATTTCAGATATAATGAAGAACAGCTTTCTGAAACGTGTTTACTATTAAGGTTTATTATACCCAAAAGAACCCTGTTGAATTCGGGTTTAACAATTATAAAAGAATTGAAGAATGAGATTTATACAAATAAAATTTTAATTGAAGGTATTTTTGTCATTAATGGAGTTGTTAACAGAATTTTATATTATTTCAAAAGTTTATTGGGGTTAACAAAGAAAAGTGGTATTGTGAGGTATTTGCTTGTGGGTTGCCAATGTCCCACTTTTTATTAATATATCCGAGAATTTTGACCTTGCATATATGTGCTTGAATGCGATTTTTTTTTTATCACTAATTAAGATTTTCTTTTACTTGCAGATGATAGGCCACTCTGTACTGGGATTCATTTTGTGGATTAAAGCCCAAACGGTTGATCTCTCCAATGCCAAATCAACGTACTCTTTTTTTATATTTATTTTCCAGGCAAGTACTTTTACTTAAATCCAAGCACGTTCCATTATTTAGATCGAGATTACTGATTTATTATATATACATATATTAAAATATTTTTGCAGTTGTATTATACCGAATTCTTCCTTATGCACTTTGTACGCTGAGAAGGAGAGAAACGTGCGCGTTGCTTTTATAGAATATATTTTTGTTAAACTCTACGAAATGAGGAGAACTTGTTTGTTAAATCAATTTGTACATTTTCCCCTTTTTTTTCAACCTTCAGCAATGAGCTCAGGACTTACGGAGGTCTCTTCCTCTGTTTCTATTTTTTATAATAAGAGACTTATGTGTTCTGGTACATTGGAAGATAATTTATATCATTTAAGTCCAATGATTCATTCTATGCACGACACAGTGATAAATAATGATGAGCATACACATTTATCTAAGAAAATAAATATTTCTTCCAACCAATGTTACCTCAAGCATTTACACTTGGGTCAAATAAACCAAAATAGGATACAGAGAATGATCAAAGATGGGCTTTTGGGTCCATTAGAAAATGAATCATTGCCACTCTGTGAATCTTGTTTAGAAGGGAAAATGACCAAAAGGCCATTCTCAGCCAAAGGAGTACGTACAACAGTACCACTTGAATTGGTACATACATATGTATGTGGACCAATCAATGTACAAGCTCGAGGAGGGTATGAGTATTTCATCACTTTCACTGATGATTACTCGAGATACGGTTATGTTTATCTGATGCTTTACAAGTCTGAAGCTCTTGCAAAATTCAAAGAGTATAGGGCTAAGACAGAAAAGTAATTAGATAAGAACATAAAGAAACTTCAATCTGATCGAGGTGGTGAATTTCTCTCAGGAGATTTCAAAGAGTATCTAGTTGAAAATGGGATTATATCTCAGTTGACTACCCCAGGAACACCACAACAAAATAGGATAGCTGAAAGAAGAAATATAACTTTTTTGGATATGGTGAGATCTATGCTTAATTATTCGTCATTACCAATCTCTTTTTGGGGACTAGCACTAGAAACTGCAGTTTACCTCTTGAACTTAGTTCCATCTAATTCAGTGCCTTAAACCCCAATAGAATTATGGTCAGGTCGCAAACTAAGTTTACAACATGTCCGTATTTGGGGATCACCAGCACATGTACTGAAACCAAAGGCAGACAAAATGGATTCACATTCTGAGGTTTGTATGTTTGTGGGGTATCCCAAAGGAACAAGGGGAGGTTTATTTTATAGTCCTCAAGATAGGAAAGTGATCGTGAGCACACATTTCACTTCCCTCGAGGAAGACTATATGAATAACTTCAAACCTAAGAGTAAGTTAATACTTGAAGAACTGTTAGGTGATCAGGTTGATACTCAGCTTTCAACGCCTGTTACAGAACAGGAAGAATAGCAACAACCAGATGATCAACACAGGATTATCCCTGAACAACCATCACTTTTAGAACCTCGTCGTAGTGGGAGGGTAACTAGGTTACCTGCGAGGTACATGCTTTTGGGAGATTAATAGGGAAAAGTTTGACATTATCATTATTTTTACAGTATACGTAAGTTACATATTACAACACAAATAAATTAAACAAAATAATTATAAAAAAATTACATGATAGACATCAGACGTTAATACTTGCTGGAGATAAATCAAATTTAATAATGTACAATGTACTTTCAAGTTACACTTATTTTGTGTAAACAAGCTCTAACAACAACAATATTTATGCTTGCGCCATGCAGCAAAGTGATTAGAGTACGTCAACAGGGTTTGACAAAATTTCAACATGTACTTTCCAGAACAACACAAAACATAAAACTGCTACCACATAAATAGAGAATTAAAAAGATGGATGGAAGAAAAGCAAGTCCCATCCGAAAAAAAAAAGGATGAACTACAAGTGCTTATCCTTGAAGCTTATTGATCCCAAATGAAATTGTGCAAACCATAAGTCCAAGCAAAGCCAAGAATCCATGTTTCCTACACATGAATTATTAAAAATGACATTAAATGCATGTATAAATCATCAAAATTAACTAGGATTGTTCCATTAAACTTAATAAATACATCCAAGATTCACTTTAGCCAAACACTTCTCAATCAAATTCATACCCTTTTAATCAATGAAAATACAAGTAAGAGAACTAAACAAAGTTGTCTGCAATTCATATAGGATGAAGAGGGAGGAGACAGATAGATCTGTACACAGTTCAGGTGGGTTGTGGTTGAAGGAGAAGTATGACAGCCACGAAGAAGGGAGAGCTGTGAAGAGATGACGAGAGGGAGGGGATAAGATTTCGGGAGAGGAAGATAACTCTTAGATTTTGTTTTGGGGTTTATTTTTTAATTTAATTTGTAATTTGTTTGAGAACGTGTTTAAGACGTTCTCAAATTTATAACTGTAAATGCGAATACGAATTCTTTGTTTTATAATTTATTTTTTGGATTCATCCCACTGAACACGTATTATGTTTGTACTCTGGAAACAAAAATGAAAACAAAGCCTTGAAAACGGTACCAAATAAATCACTTCAAAAAAAATCAAATTTTCAAGGTACGATTTCTAAATTATAAATTCTTATATATTGTATGAGAGCGATCTTAAAAGGTTTTATAAAAATTTTAAAAACTTATATTTTTCTCCAACAATTCTAGCATGTTACACACCTTCAAGTACCTAGGCCAACAATTTGATTGGCCATCAATGTTCCATGCAATCGGCCATTGTCTGTTAAAAAATACAAAATATGTTAAAAGACAAAGGCATAAACTTTAATGCCAGCAGGGATCCCTCCACGTCTACTAATTTCATGCCAAGTATAGGATGACATAACCCTTGACTTCATTGAGGGGCTACCAATTTCACATGGTGAGGATACCATTTTGGTTGTGGTGGACAGATTAAGCAATAATCTGCTCATTTTGTGTCATTTATCCCACCCATTCACAGCCAAAATAATGGAGGAAAAATTTGTTGGAGTGATAAGCTTCATGGCGTACCTAAGTCAATATTTAGTAACCATGACCCCATATTAATTAGTAAATTCTGGCAAGAAATTTTTAATTAACATGTCTAGTACACAATTAAAAATGAGCTCAGCATACCACCTGCAATCCGACGGCCAAACAGAGGTGATCAACCGATGTGTGGAGCAGTACTTGAAAAGCTTCTTCCATCAATGGCCGCGGAAATGGCACGCTCATTTACCATGGGTGGAGTTTTGGTATAACACAACATATCATGTCTCAATCGGGATGACTCCATTACAAGCAGTTTATGGAAGGCCGCCGCTAATTGACACAACTCAAAAAGGATTTCTAACTCCCAAGTATAAGAGTGTCTTATTATATTATACCTCGGTGAGTTCGAGGTCGATCTACAAAAAAAAGATTTAATTTGTTAATTTCTTTTAAGTTTATCTAAGAAATAAAACTAGAATTTAAATATATGCTATTTATTTTAAATGAAATTATGAAAATAAATTAGTTAGGGTCATGGATTCACTCTTAGTAGTAAATATAATTTAATAAATTTCTTTTCCATTTTTTTATTTAGATTTATTGCCCAAAAGATTAATTGAATATATTATCATTATTTTCCCATTAATTTTATTATGGATTAAGTATTTATTGTGTCAAAATTTAATTTGTCTACTAATAAGTCAAAATACTATTTTACCATATCTGATATTAAGATATTAAGAATTTTATTCAAACTCCTTTGTTTGTCTACAAGAAATTAAAATTTCAAAATATAAATTATGTATAAAACTAAATAAAAATAATTTAATTTATTTAATTAAAATAGAATTTGATTAAATCATATTTATTTCCTAAGAGTTTCACCTTACCCTAACTATTATTATTTAGCTAAGCATAATTGAAATAAAAATAATGATTAAAATTAAATTACTCATAATTAAAAGAAATAAAAACAATTCAAATTGAAAATAAAGCTAAATTTATTTATAAAATAATTATACAAAATATTAAAACACAACTAAAATTTATTAATATAAGATTATACATAATTTTAGGAGAGAAATTGAGAACAAGAGAGATGATCGAAATATAAAAATGAGGCTCTATTTATAGAAAAATAAATTCATAATCCAGTATTTTGCGGTCCATCATAAACTTTATTCATGTGCTCCACACAGCCATTAGACCAGGATTCAACTGTCAAATGCCAAAAGTCAACATTACATGTGACATCATGTGAAGTGTCCAACTCGATCAAAGAACGATTGAGATTTAACGGGTTAATGGGTGGATTGAGTCGACCCGAGTACAAAGGTTCGGATCCTTCAACTTGCTTCACATTGCCACGTGGCACAACCATGGCCATTGGATTATGAATGGTTGAGATTTAGTCAAATTTAATAGTTATCCAATATATTTATATCTATTGTCAGCCCATTTTATCATCCAATCAGTGCTCGGTTGACAGAAAAGTCAATTTTTTGTACAAACTCAATTTCGCGCTAATCTTGACTTATCTTAAGGTTTTCGGACCTTCGGAATCCAAATTTGTCATCTGTATATCTATTTGGAGTCTCGAATTTCATAAAATTAATATTTTACCTAATAAACACACAAAAATATACAAAATTAAATATAATTAAAACATAATTAATAATTCCTAGTACATTGCATAAACACAAATATAAATTATTTTATAAACACAAAATAATATTTTTATCCCTTGATAATCAAATAATTTTTAATACTAATCCCTAATCGTAATGGGTCATCACCAGTGCATGATGTCGATCGAGACATTCTGACTCATTATGAGTTGTTTCAACTGTTGAAAAAGAATTTGGACATAGCAGCAAACTGAATGAAACAAGCTACGGACAAACAGTGGAGACGTAGTGTTTCAGTAAGGGGATATGGCGTTCCTTAAACTACAGCCCCACTGACGATCTACTGTCTTCAAATGTGCTCACCAAAAGTTGTCCAGTAAGTTCTTTGGCCCGTACCCAGTCCTCAAAAGGGTGGGCAATGTAGCCTACAAATTACAACTTCTACAGGGGACACGGATTCATCCAGTGTTCCATGTATCCTTATTCAAGAAACATATTGGTGATTCCCCCACAACAAGCACGGAGCTTCCACCAATTGGTGAAGAGGGGGTAGTAATTTTGGAACCTGACTCTATCGTTGTCACTCCTTTGGTGAAGTAAGGTGGGAAATTTACAGAACAGAGTTTGGTCAAATGGAAACGACTTCCATTGGAAGAGGCTACATGTGAAGGCACGACGTTTATGCAGCAACAATTTCTAAACATGACGCTTGAGGACAAGGGTCCACTTCGTCGGGCGGGTATTGATAGGGCAAGGGAGCCACGGAGGTCATGCGACATGCTGAACAAGGAATATTTAAATGCAAAGGAGAAGGGACTGGAACAGTATTCAACAAGAGCTAACAGCTGGTCCGCCTCGTCGACTTTATTGGAGGATTTATAGCTTTAGTTTGTTGAATTTAAGTTATATAATGTTGCTTAGTTGATCAGATTTGTAGCTAAATTGTTGCACTTATATTATCTGCTTTTATTTGTTTAGCTTTGTATAAGCCTTCACTCTGTTGTAACATCGAATTATTTGGTTACATTTTAAAGTATAAATAAGCTCCTGTGGTCAATAAGATTCATGGAGAAAAAATTATCAAAACGGGGTTTCTTCTCACCCAAAGCAGAGCATATAAGTTTACTTTTTGCAATTGTCAGCAAGCTTTTGACTGAGTCCGAATCATTGATAAATTTTTTTTGTTTTCTTTACGAAAAGAGGGAGTAAATTGAAGTTTTTAAAAGTAGATGTAATTAAAAGATAATCAGTTCACGATACAGTAATCTGAAATTAGTCCTTTTTGAGACAAGAAAATCTGAAAATGAAGCCTCTTACATTCCTTGTCAGCATTATTCTCTACTAGAGATTAGGTATAAACAGTCTTCAATTAGAACAACCTAGTATATTTAGCACCGAAGAAAAGCTTTCATTTACATTTGCACTACTTTTTTTTTTTGGTTTTGACCACGAGGTATTCGGGGGAGGCACCAGAGAGACACAAAAAGGCGATTTCCTTGCGACTCAGCAAACTTTCATTTGCACTACTTTTTTAATATACATATATACACACGCACATTACATACTTTTAATATATATATGTACACACACACACATATTACATGAATATAAACTAAAACCTTTCCCACTTGATGCAGGCTTGGTTCGAGCAACCTCTTGTACCAACTAAAGAGGTTTTAAAAAATAAAAAATAAAAGTTTATAGAGAAGGGAAAGAAATATTTTTTAGAAAGTGAGCCTTTTTTTAATTGTTTTATTTTTAGTTATTTTTCTCCTGGAATGTGAATGTGGATCAGTGGATCCAAGTTTTTTGCTGTTTCTCCTCTATTGCATTGGGATAACTGAAATTTCCATTCGATATAGAAAAAACATTGCAATGCTACTGAATTTAAGCTCACATTATAATTTATTTTGATTTAAACATGATTATATCTTATTGCTATAGGAGCTTATTCAGCACTTGATACCCACCAAGAAGAATGTATGGCTTATCTTTGAATGGGTCGTATAGAGAACATGAACTTCAAATACTTTGCATCCTTTATGGAACATTGTAGCCAGTATATATAAATCTTTCACATCTTTGATATAGCTTAGCTTAAGGCTTGGCCAAGGCATGTACTTTCGATTTTTACATAATTGAAGCCTGGCACAATTGTTAATAGATGGAGACTCAGACTTATCCTGGTTCAGTATTCCTGATTATGTTTTCATTTTAAAAGAAAAACAAAATCTCTTAAATAAAACAAATATAATAATAATAAAATAATTATTTTAGTATTATTTTAGGTCACATAATAATAAAAAATTAGTTATAATAATAAAAAAATTAGTTCCAAATTTAATGATGTCAATTTTAAGATCAATGATAGCGGTTCCACATTTATTGGTGCAATATTTGCAAGATTGTAATGGTTACAAGTTAATGATTCAAAGTTTTATGTTTATTGACCTAAGTTTCAATTTACGTAGGATCACGTTTAATGGTCTATGTTTCAAAACTAATGGTAAATGTTTTATATTTGTTGGTTTATAACATGAAAAACTCTCTGCGTTGCAAGTTAATGATCACATGTTTCATATCTATTGGTCCAACACTACTAGAAAAATGGTCTTTACTGACTTTAGAATAGTGTCAGAAATTACTTTTACTGACACTTGTTAATTGTGTCAGTAATATGGGAGTCAGAAAAATAGTGACACTTGTAAGTGGTGTCAGTGATTACTATTACTATAGTATCACTAAAATAATAACACCATGATATCAAAAATATTACAATACTATATTAGTATTTGTGATTACTGTTACTATAGTATCACTACTTTATTTATTATTTAAAAAAATAATTATATAAAATGACATGTTGCCCATTGATTTGTTGATATAATTAAAAGGCTGTGAGAAATAAGAACAAAAATCAATTTATATATCAAAACCTTTCATAACATTTAAATATTATCAATATATATTACACAATCTAAATACTTCAATACACAAAGACGTCTTATTACAAGACATCTTATTCTTATAATTGAATAATCTTAACTGCTATTATCCAATCAAATTCCTTCTACAATCTAAATCAATTTATATATCAATTCCTTCTACCCAGTAAAAAATTAACTCCAAGCAAAAATCTAGATTTGCATCTCAATGTCTTAGAGTTGTGCATGTAAGTCTGATGAGTTGGTAGCTTGGGCAGAAACAGAGTTTCTGTCACCTCCCACCTCAGTGGAGTTTGCAACTCTACTAGTATCTTGAGAACATAGGTAAGACAATAACTGCAGCCACGAAACTAAAGTGGGCTTGTGTGTAACATCATCAGATTCAGCAACCAATGAGAATAACTCATTAAGGACCAAATTCTGTCCATCTTTTGGCAACTTCATGATCAGCTGTGCCAACAACTTCATCAAGTTTGATAGTACCTAAAATAGCAAGTAAATGCTAATTTTAGAAAAATCATACAATGGTTTAAGTAATTAGTGCATTAATTTTAACATTTGTATATTTAAATGGACGTGGAGAGAAATTTACACATTTATTTTTTCTTTGATTTTTTTCCTTTGATTCCAAGAAAACCAACTTCTACATCCAAAACATTGTGGCAAGCAATGGAACAAACTATGTAAGCAAGCAAACATTCCACATGGAGAATGAAATGTAGGTACGAGTGGTGGGGGAGGGGGTGCAGCATGGGGTGGGTAGGAAAAGGAGGGCACTATTTAACAAGATACATTAAAGTGTGTAAAGTGATATTATTAGATAATTACTTGCCTGTATATCAACTAGAGAAATGAGCCGTAAAAGCAACTCTATGATTTCCTTACAAGGTTCTGACTCTCCTTGCCAGTTCTTCCATATATCAACCTTGTAAGCAAACACTTCACCACAGAGCCTATCAGCTTTTACAACAAGACTGTTAATACAATAAAATATGGCTGGACTTCCAGCAGGAAGATGTCGAACCAAGGCCACAACCCCAGAAGCCATACCTTTAAACGGAGTAGTGCCAGGATATTCCTGTATTCAAATCCACACAAAAAAAAGAGCAAAAAAAGGTGTTAATACCTATAATGTGATTATAAAACCTCAGATTTCACCGACACAGTTTTCAGCTACTTCAAATACCGCTAAAGATCTCTCCATGTAATAGAAAACAAGTTGCTCCTTCAATGAGACTCTTTTATCTTGGTTAGAATCCTTCCCTGAAGAGATGAATCCCACAAACATAGAATGTGAAGCTCGAGCTACCTTTTTATTTGGATGTCCCATATACCTGATTTCACATTGTAAGGAACCAAAACTTCCATACATGCATACATGATTTTACATAAATATTAGCTTCCTGATAAACTTAGTACGCGGAGGATACAAGAACATAGTAGGCGCTAACACTGTTTGAAAATAGGAGCGATTACACGTTCAATGCAAGTTGGAATAACAGTAAATAAAACAAGATGTGAGCAGTTTGTACCTCATCCTTGTACCAAATGTATTCCATCTTCTGTAGGACGGAAAAGTCTACAAGAAAATAATTTCAGTATAATAAAAAATAACAATCTAATGAGTGAAATCAACCAAAAAAAGGGAACTCATTTTACATGCATAATCAGCACTTGATAAAATATCAAGCATAACAAGAAGATGATAACCAAATACAGATCAATCGATTACCTTGCCAATTTGTCAAGTCAGCATAAGAGGGCATGGATTCTACAAAAGAGACACACGCAGATTCGTTCTCCTGAACACTCACAACAACTCCTCGAATCGTGTCCATGTATTCTGAAAGACGCATCCGACGGAAGTACTCTACACAAGAAAATGAAAAGGCTCGCTTGGATTCGAAGAGGCTCGCTTTCCGCTGCTGATGCACTCGCTCACGTGCTGGGTTTGAAGAGGCTCGGTTTCTTTGCTTCGCTCGTGTCTTTGGGTTCGCAGAGGCTTCTTGCTGCGCTCGCGTCTTTGGGTTCGCGAGAGGCTTGCGTCTTTCGCGCTCGTGTTGGGTTCGTATGGTTCTCGTGGCTGTTGCATCGCTAGCTGGTGGTGATAGCTGATGGGTTCGATTGGCATTCAACAATGGTTGGATTGATCGGTGATGGCTGCGATTTAAGTTGTATGGGTGTCGGCCGACGGTTGTTGGCTTTTGACAATTTAGATGTTAGGGATTTTTTAGATCTGGGGATTTTTCAGATCTGGGGAGCTTAGGAGGGAACCAAATACTTTGGTAGAGGGAGTTGAAAAGTTATATTTTGGATAAGATAAGACTTGTCTATTTGTTTTGTTTTTACCCACTCAAAAAGCACAACTCTAAAAAAATTAAAAATCTTAGCCTAGTGGTCTTTTGATTCAATGTAGAAGCACTAGGTTTAAGAGGTCTTGGGTTCGAATTCAGACTAAAACAAAATTAAAATGATAATTTTTAATTGTTGATACCTAAGCGTCATTGATCGCTATTACTAAAACTATTGATACTTCAGTATTAGTAATTACTGATACATATCTGTTAAATGCGGAAAATGATCCAAATATATGTATATACTGATACTTTTAAATAAAGTGTCAGAACACAAGTATTAGTAAAGACCATTTTTCTAGTAGTGCAAGTTTCAATTTAAACTGGTTCCATGTTTAATGATCGTGATTTCAAAATTAATGGTTACTGTTTCGTATTTATAGGTTCATATTTGGCACAACCATTAGGGTTGCAGGTTAATGATCTAATGTTTCATATCTATTGACCTAGGTTTCAAGTTCGGTGGGCTTTTAGTCTAATGATCTTCGTTTCAATATTAATGGATATAGGTTTCATATTTATTGGTCCACAACATGAAAAGCTCATGGGGTTGCAAGTTAATAATCACATGTTTCATGTGTATTGGTCCAAGTTTCAATTTACTTTGGCTCCAAGTTTAATGATCCAGATTTCAAGATTAATGGTTCTCGTTTCATATTTATTAATCAATATTTTGCACACCCATCGAGGTTGCAGGTTAATGATCCAATATTTTATGTCTATTGACCTATGTTTCAAGTTTGGTCACATAACATGCCTTAGCGCAGTGGCGGACCCAGAAATTAAAATGAGGGGGCTTAGTTCAAAAATTTTTATTTAACTTAGTTTTTTTTAATGTTCACTTGAATACATTTTAAGTCTTATAAAGTCAAATTTTATTACTTTTTTTAAATTCTAAATAATAATAGTAATAAATTATTTTTTTTAATGCGTGAAAATAAGTAGTATTTTAAATGCGTGAAAATACATTTTTCGAAGTAGTTTCCACAAAATATTTAAAAAAAATAAAATAATGTGGCTACTGAGATTTGAACCAAGGTTTTGAAACCATTAAATAACACCCTTACCATTGGACTACAAGTTTTTTAATATATGAAAATAGGTCCAAATTTTTTTATCTAATATTTTCAGAAAGGGTTTGGAGTACATTTAAAAGAAAACTTAATGGCCCGGGGGCTGAAGCCCCTCCTGGGCCTTAATTGGGTCAGCCCATGCCTTAGTGGCATGACCAAGGTGCTTACATATAGAGGACGAAGCCCTATATGTACATGTATAGAGTTAAATATTGTATATTTATGCCTTAATCATGTTAGATATATGTTGTTGCATTCATACATTTGACATTAATTATTTATAATATTAGGTTTCATATTTATGACACATGGTGCATGTTTGAAGTTTGGTTTTTTCATGTTTCAATTGCCTCAAAAAATTAAATATTTTTTCTAGTTTCAAATCTGATGTTCTTTTTTCATATGTAACATTTATTGCACATATATTGAGTTAAATGTGGTAGGTTTATATCGTAATCATTCTTTATTCTATTGTATTGTTGTATATTTGACTTTAATTGTTTGCATTTTTTTTTACTAAAATATTTTTCTGCTTTGTCTTTTATAAAAAGCAATTACATAATAAAAAAGAGGTGAATGAGGGATAATTTTGTTAAGGAAAATTAGAGATTTTGGTAATCTACAAGAATGACATACTTGTCCTACGATAAAATAGAACTTTTCAATATAATATATTTTCTTGGAGGTTATTTTGGAATTCAAAAAAATAATTATAATTTTCAGATAGCACCATAAGCGCTACTTCAGAAAAGCATCGAGCTTTGTGCCATGAAATCAATGCATTTAAATTGTAATAAATATTATAATAAAAATTGTTTCTATTCTTTCAAAAATTGTTTTATCACAGTTGTAAGCAATGCAAAATAGACTCCAATTTTAAGGGCCTTTTTGGTATTGTAATTGCATAATTATACGTAGTTTGAAAGGTATAGTTTTAAAGTTTTTGGTGAACATTTGTTGCTCACGCTTGTATGACGAAAAGTTTAGTTTAGTTTATTTCACGCAATATGTAATCACTTTGTATTATCAACTAAAGCACAAAAGGCACCGAAAATAATCCTTTCAATTCTGTACAAAGCGAGATCCGTTTAAAAGAAGAACCTGAATTATTAAATGAGGAAAGGGTAGTAGAAACAATACAAAAACAGAGCAGGAAGGAAGTCTAATAAGAAGAAGACAACTACTTAGTTTTGTGTAACTGTGACACAGGTATTGTAAGATCATACAATTCAAGATTTCCCTTCACCCAAAATATAATTTTCATATTTCTTATGATAGCAAAAGTAGCTAATGAAGGCAAAGGCAAGCATCCATATAAGCATGAAACTAAGGAAAATTTCAGATATAATGAAGAACAACTTTCTGAAACGTGTTTACTATTAAGGTTTTGTGAAGCTGACAAATGAATCTAAGTTGCATTCAGAAATGCGACAACGTTTTAAGGCTTCTAATTACTTAAGAAGACTCACGTGCAGCTCAGCTACTCTCAGCAGAAATCAAATGCATCTAAACAACGTGTCTGAGGCACGTTTTAGATGAGGAACTTAAGTGATCACGTGAGGAAGCACATGCTGGAGTCTGAAATAAGTTCGTTAAGTTTGTTATCCACGTGTTAACAACTGAACGATCTGGAAATTCCTACTTGGCCTCTGGAACAGATTATAAAGGCTGAGAATGAGAGTTAGCAAAGCATGGTTCTGAGTGAGTCTTGTAGAGAGAGTTCTAGAGAGAGAAAGAGTGCATCTTTTTCTCGAATAGAATCTTGTAAAGGCTCTGTGTAAGATCTCCATTGTAGAATCAATAAAAGCTCATCAAAGACTTCTTCCGTGGATGTAAACAGAGTGCTTTGCGCTCTATTGAACCACGTAATCTTTCTGGTTCTTGGTTAGTTTTATCTTTTGATTCTTAGTTCTTTCTGGTGCTTGGTCAAATCTAATTTGATTACTTAAGCTGTGACAGATTCTATTCGATCTTAAGCATTGTGCAACTTGAGTTTGATCTGATCTAAGAAATCTTGGGCAGTAACTAGTTTTGTTTTAGGTTAAAGAACTGACAAGTTACTACAATTGGTATCAGAGCGAGGTATCTTCAGATTAGATCCAAGTATGGCGTCATCAAAGGTTGATTTAGAGAAGTTCACAGTGAAAAATGATTTCAATATGTGGAAAATTAAAGTGGAAGCTTTGCTGATCACACAGGGTTTGGGAGATGCAATTGAGTGCAAAGAAAGAGGGTTCATCATCCAAGACTCAGGAAGAAATTGCTGAGATCAACAAGAGAGCAAGTGCAATAATTCTCGGTCTTGGTGACTCAAATAAGGAAGTGGCCAAAGAAAAGATGGGCCAAGCTTGAAAGTCTCTACATGACTAAATCTCTTGAAAATAGACTACATTAAAAAGAGGATGTTTACTTTGAGAATGGTAGAGGATCTTCTCGGAAAAACATATTGATGAGTTTAATAAGGTGTATGACACTGGAAACCATTGATCTTTGCTTTGGATGATGAAGGGAATGCTCTTCTCGATCATTACCAAAGTCCTATGAGAATCTTGTTGATGCATTGATGTATGGCAGACAAACTTTGACACTTGATGAAGTTAAATCTGCCTTAAACATAAGGGGACTTCAAGAAAAGCAAACCCACCTGGAGAAGGGCATAAGTGAAGGATTGACAGCAAAGTTCAAGACTGACAAGAAGAAGAAGAAACAAGGGAAGCAAAAGAACAAGAACAAAGATCTAAAGTGTTTTCAATGCCACAAAGAGGGTGATTTTAAGAAGGATTGCCCTGAAAAGCAAAGAAATCCTAAAGACTCAAGAAATCAAAATGGAGATGCAGCTGTAGTTGAAGAAGAGGGGTATGAGTCTGCTGGTGTGTGTGTGGCAACAGAAAATAGCCAAAAAGGTAAATGGGTTCTGGACTCTGGCTGCACCTTTCATATGTGTCCTGTCAAAACTTACTTTACTCTCCAGCCTCTCCAGATATCACCTCTCCATCTAAGACATAAACCCCATTCTTCCTAGTCCCCTTCATGACCAGATTTGAACCATTCAATACCCACAATTGTCCAGATTCAAGCCTAATTTTACACCCAATCTGATCCAGCATTCCAAGAGAGATTAAATTCCTTTTCAAATCAGGCACATGTCTAACTTGATTAATCACTCTAGTTGAACCATCATGTAACCTAAGGCTGACATTTCCAATTCCAATGATTCTACAGATTGAGTTATTTCCCATCATTACTCTACCACCATCAATCTCTTGATATTCTAGGAAAATCTTCACGGGGTAGCTTCAAGAGATCAAATCAAAAGTCACAAGGTAGATTGGAATATGCACACACTGATTTGTGGGGGCCAGCATAAAATGTTTCACTTGGAGGCAATAGATATTTCTTATCCATCATAGATGACTTCTCTAGGAAAGTCGGTGTGTATGTTTTGAAGAACAAAGACCACGTATTTGAGAAGTTCAAGGAATGGAAACATTTGGTTGAAAACCAAACAGGACAGAGGTTGAAGAAACTGAGAACAGACAATGGATTGGAATTTTGCAATCAGCCATTTGACAGTTTCTGTGCTGCTAAAGGTGTTGCAAGACATAGAAGATGACACCACAACAGAATGGATTGGTGAAAGAATGAATAGGACCCTTATGGACAAGGTAAGGTGCATGTTAATTCGAGTAAGCTTCCTAAGACATTGTGGCGAAACCTTACTGCTATCCGGTAAATCTAAGCCCTCAATATTAATTTCAAAACACCATTTGAAATATGGTATGGGAAACCTGCTGACTATGGAAATTTGAAAGCTTTTGGATGTCCAGCTTATGTCCACATCAGTCAAGGTAAACTTGCTCCCAGGGCCTTGAAAGGTGTGTTCATAGGCTATCCAGAAGGAGTAAAAAGGTTTAAAGTCTGGTGTACAGACCTTAATCCACCTAGGTGTATAGTGAGCAGAGACATAGTGTTTAATGAAGGTGGCCTGATTCAAGATAGTGAAGCAGCTATAGAAGAAAATGAAAAATCCAGTATAGAAGATAGACTAGAACTTGAGGTGGAGTCTTCTGCATTCAAAAATAGAACCGAAGCTGCAGATTCAGGTGGAGTAAATGAACAAGATGAAGACACAATATCACCTCAAGAGCAGTCAAGTTCTCAAGAATAAATTCAAGAATATCAACTCACAAAAGACAGACAGAAAAGGCAAGTCAAACCCACAAAGAGATTTGGATATGCAGACCTCATTGGCTATGCCCTGTCAGCTGCAAATGAAATTGATGATGAGGAACCAAAAAGCTTTAAAGAAGCAACTTAGAGCTTATTCAAAGAGGAATGGCAGAGAGCTATGGACGAAGAAATGAATTCACTCTATAAAAACAAGACTTGGGAGCTGATTGAAAGGCCAAAAGGCAGGAGAGTGGTTGGGTGCAAATGGATATTCAAAGTCAAGGAGGGCCTAAGTGGATCTGAACCAAGAAGATTCAAAGCCAGATTAGTAGCTAAGGGCTATACACAAAAGGAATGGATAGACTTTAAAGAAGTTTTCTCACCTGTTGTCAAACATGCCTCTATCAGGGTGATACTAGCTATCACTGCTGTTCAAGACATGGAGCTTGATCAACTCGATGTCAAGACAGCATTTCTACATGGCAGACTTGAGGAAGAGATACTGATGTCCCAGCCTGAAGGGTTTACTCTCCCTGGAAAAGAAGACCATGTATGCAAACTGAAGAAGTCTCTCTATGGCCTCAAACAGTCCCCTAGGCAGTGGTATCTTAGGTTTGATGAATTTATACAAATGCATGAGTTTATCAGATGCAGCTATGATTGTTGTGTTTACTACAAAATAATCAAAGATGGTCTATACATATATCTCCTTCTATATGTAGATGACATGCTGGTTGCTTGTAAGGATAGAGATGAGATAGACAAGCTCAAGGTGCTACTAAATTCAGAATTCGAAATGAAGGATCTGGGGTATGCTAAAAAGATTCTGGGAATGGAGATAAGAAGAAATAGAGGTAAGGGCAAGCTATTTCTGTCACAAGAGAAATACTTGAGGAAAGTACTAGAAGTGTTTGAGATGGATAATGCCAAGCCTGTGCAATTGCCCCTAGCTTCTCACTTTAGGCTGTGCAACCTGCAGTGTCCCCAAACAGAAGCTGAAAAGCAAGACATGGCCAATATTCCCTATGTAAATGCAGTAGGCTGCCTCATGTATGCAATGGTACTCACAATGCCAGACATAGCACATGCTGTTAGTATTGTGAGTAGGTACATGGCTCAGCCTGGCAAACAGCATTGGAAGGCTGTCAAATGGATACTAAGGTATCTACATGGCACTGTGAAATGTGGCCTGACATTTGGCAAAGCTAAATAAGAAGATGATGGACTGAGAGGGTATGTAGACTCAGACTATGCTGGGGATTTGGACAGAAGAAGGTCTCTCACTGGTTATATATTCATGTTGAATGGTTGTACTGTAAATTGGAAGGCTACTTTACAGAGTGTGGTAGCCCTTTCAACAACTGAAGCAGAGTATATAGCTGCTACAGAAGCAGTAAAAGAAGCACTATGGCTCAAGGGGTTATTAGCAGAATTGGGGTTAAGTCAGAAATCAGTGCCTATTCACTGTGACAGCTCGAGTGCAATACACTTGAGTAAAAATCCAGCACACCATGAGAAGACCAAGCATATAGATATCAAACTACATTTCATCTGAAATGAGGTGTCAAGAGGTGCTATGAAAATGGTAAAGATACACACTGATTTGAACCCTGCAGATGCTCTTACTAAGGTAGTACCAGTAGCTAAGTTCAGAACCTGTCTGGACTCAGCTGGCTTATGTGACCAATAAGTTGCATAAGGTTGAGGAGAAGGAGTATGATTGAGGAAAACTTTGATTCAAGGTGGAGAATGTGAAGCTGACAAATGAATCTAAGTTGCATTCAGAAATACGGCAACGTTTTAAGGCTTCTAATTGCTTAAGAAGACTCACGTGCAGCTCAGCTACTCTCAGCAGAAATCAAATGCATCTAAACGACGTGTCTGAGGCGTGTTTTAGATGAGGAACTTAAGTGATCACGTGAGGAAGCACATGCTGGAGTCTGAAATAAGTTCGTTGAGTTTGTTATCCACGTGTTAACAAACTGAACGATCTGGAAATTCCTTCTTGGCCTCTGCAACAGATTATAAAGGCTGATAATGAGAGTCAGCAAAGTATGGTTCTGAGTGAGTCTTGTAGAGAGAGTTCTAGAGAGAGAAAGAGTGCATCTTGTTCTCGAATAGAATCTTGTAAAGGCTCTGTGTAAGATCTCCATTGTAGAATCAATAAAAGCTCATCAAAGACTTCTCTCGTGTATGTAAACAGAGTGCTTTGCGCTCTGTTGAACCACGTAATCTTTCTAGTTCTTGGTTAGTTTTATCTTTTGATTCTTAGTTCTTTCTGGTGCTTGGTCAAATCCAATTTGATTACTTAAGCTGTGACAGATTCTATTCGATCTTAAGCATTGTGCAACTTGAGTTTGATCTGATCTAAGAAATCTTGGGCAGTAACTAGTTTTGTTTTAGGTTAAAGAACTGACAAGTTACTACAGGTTTATTATACCCAAAAGAACCCTGTTGAATTTGGGTTTAACAATTATAAAAGAATTGAAGAATGAGATTTATACAAATAAATTTTAATTGAAGTTATTTTTGTCATTAATGGAGTTGTTAACCGAATTTTATATTATTTCAAAAATTTATTGGGGTTAACAAAGAAAAGTGGTATTGTGGTATTTGCTTGGGGGTTGCCAATGTCCCACTTTTTATTAATATATCCGAGAATTTTGACCTTGCATATATGTGCTTGAATGCGATTTTTTTTTATCACTAATTAAGATTTTCTTTTACTTGCAGATGATAGGCCACTCTGTACTCGGATTCATTTTGTGGAGTAAAGCCCAAACGGTTGATCTCTCCAATGCCAAATCAACGTACTCTTTTTTTATATTTATTTTCCAGGCAAGTGCTTTTACTTACATGCGTAGTTGTTGAATTAAATCCAAGCACGTTCCATTATTTAGATCGAGATTACTGATTTATTATATATACATATATTAACATATTTTTGCAGTTGTATTATACCGAATTCTTCCTTATGCACTTTGTACGCTGAGAAGGAGAGAAACGTGCGCGTTGCTTTTATAGAATATATTTATTTTAACCTCTACGAAATGAGGAGAACTTGTTTGTTAAATCAATTTGTACCTTTTCCCCTTTTTTTTCAACCTTCAGCAATGAGCTCAGGACTTACGGAGGTCTCTTTGAGAGATATATCAGTAGTACTAATCAACGTTATTTGTGGCTCTGGGCAATTTAAAGTAATTGTTGTATATTTTATGGAGTATAAACCCTATCATAGCTTACGTTTCTATGATAAAATTATTTGTTTTCCTTTTACGTTTGAAATAGTTTATAATTTTTTAATTAGTTGATGTTGCAAAGAATCTAATAGAATATGTTTTCGTATTTAGTTAAGAATAAATCTTTTTGTTTAAAGGAACTGAATGAGTGTCCTAGTTCAATAATTTCTACCGATCCACGTAGTTAGTTAAGGGCCTTTTGTTTTGACAAAATTACTACCGATCCACGTGTCTACTCTGAATTGTCAGCTTTGCAGCAGCAAGTAGTGACTAATTATGCATCTAGACGTGAATCCAAATGTGAAAATATCAATTCGGATTCAAATTCAAATATAGGTAATATCCGCATAAATTGTGGATGGATATTCTAAATATCTGGATCCGTATAGATTAAAATTAAAAAATTTTGAATATAATTTTAAATTCAACAATTTATCTACTAATATCAAATAAAATCCATTCATAATTTAACAATTAATAATTCAATATCTAGGATAACATAGAACAACATAAATTCACAAATAAAAGTACCATAACATAAATCAAACATCAAGAATAATATAAATTCAAATCTAACTCCAGCACAAACCCAAAAATAAAATTATAAAAGCACCACAAATCCACATAAAATAATGCGGATCTCAATATATTTTTAAATTTAATTCAATTTATATTTTTTAATTAATCACATTATTTTTTTATTTAACTAATATATTTTTTATTTAATTTTAACTTAATAATAAATTTAAGTAAAAAATAATTAGGAGTAGGGTATGCGATTTCCAGATGCATTTGCATCCAAATTCGAATTCAGATCTAAACGGATTCGTGAAGTCCAAAGCAAACAATATCTTGCTAGTGGGTTGGTCATTATAGATGGTATCAAAGCTATCCCCGACCAAAAAAGTTGGATTACTGGCACCCCTCTTATAAAACCCCTCATTCTTGCCATCAAAATTAAAGATAAATATAATGGCATTTTTTTAAATGTTAGAAATTTGAAATTTTATTAATTTCATAATTTCTTTTTAATTTTGCTTATTTGATTTTTGTAACTTATGTTAGATTTTGAAACATTTATATCTAAATAGAAAAATATACTTGTGTGACTTTTATCTAAATGAGAATTAGATCCTATATCCCAAAAATAGCTATATTAACTATGTTTATGTTTATTTCCTAAGCTATAAACTTAACACCTTTCTTTGTTTTAGCTTATAAGGACATATGGTATACCCCCAAACATTCTAGGACATTTTGCCATTTAAACATATTAAGTGTAATGTAGTCTTTTTCCATCCTTTAGTAAGCTTAATATCCTAGTATAAATAGAATAAGAATGTCATCTCTATTACAAGATAAAGAGATCAACAAAGAAAAAGCAAAGATAGAGAAGAGAGAAAGAAGAAATAAAGAAGAAGGAAAGAGAAAAGAAAAGAAAAAGAGATCTAGGTTTGGCCAAGAGGGAGATTCATGATATCAAAGTTGTGTTCATTGAAGTGGGTATTGCATTGAGAATATAATTGAAGATAAATTTTGCGCCTTGATCTTTGTTAGTTATTATAGAGAAGCATAATTAGATAATAATAGAAGTAGAGATCGAAGATTCTACAAGGAAATATGTTGACAAGGTGTTGTTTCGAAAAGTTTAATAAGTAGTACAAATTAATTTTGATTCTAGGTTTTAAACTAGACATCTTTAATAACGTTTTGAATAAGGATGGCCATTCAGATTAGGTTGACACAAACTATATCAGACCCAAAATTTATTATAGTTTTAATTCAGTTTGTGTTGAAGCTTTGAACTTGTTTCGTTCAAAATTCAAAACTGATTGGATTCTATTTTAGTCAGGGTCTAACTCGAACCAATTAGTCAACCCGACCGGTTTAACTAATAAATTAAAAAAAAATCCCGAAGGGTTCCTATATGTTGGAAAGTCATTAATAGTCCACAATCACACAACCCAGATATTAAAGGTTTTTTTTTCTAAAAGTATCAAAAGTTTCTATGCAAACAATCTAAGGGGTTTTCAAATCATCAATCAAGGGTGCTAAGTAGATATACAGATCATTTTTAGGTTGTTTAGGCCTAAATATCAATAAAGACAGTGTGATAAATTTTCTTTTCATGCATATCCATGGCAGAAGATTGTAAATGACTAATATGACTAGCCAACAACTGTAGATAGTATTAAGTATGTTGCGTGGATTTACCCTATCATTTAAGAGAGCTATTTGTAAATTTCTAGATTATTGGCCAAAGTTAGGCCACTAGTTGTCAACTAAATGCCATGCTGGGGAATCTACTAGATGGTGAATTTTGCCATCCTTAATTTGGTAATTAGCATGCTAAGTTAAGTTCTTGGCAATTTGGGTTAATTGAAACATACGTTTGAACCTAGGAGTAGGAGTATTACAACATATTTTTACACGACTCAAAAGTATTAATTATTCTCAATTTTAAGAGTGTCTTTTTATAATATAACTCAGTGAGTCCGAGGTCGATTTACAAAGAAAATATTTAAATTGTTAATTTTCTTTAATTTATCTAAAAACCAAAATATATAGATAATTTAAATACACGCTCTTTAATTTAAGTGAAACTATAAAAATAAATTAGTTAAGGTTATGGATCACTCGTAGTAGTAGATATATTTTAATAAATTCTTTTTATTTAAATTTATTATGAAAAAGATTAATTAAATAAAATGTTTATTAATTTTATTATGGATTAAGAACTTAGTGGGCCAAAATTTTGTCTGCAAAAGTCAAAATACTATTTTACCATATTTTACAAGAAAATATTAAGAATCTATTATACCAAACTTCCTTATTTGTCTATAATAAATCAAAATTTTAAAATATAAATATGGATAATATTAAATAGAAAATAATTTAATTTGTATATTTAAAAATAGAATTTGATTAAATCGTATTTTTCTAATAAGAGTTCCACCTTACCCAACTATTATTTTTTATTTAAACATAATTGAAATAAAAATAATTGTTAAAAATAAATTACGCATAAATTAAAATAGTTAAGATTGAAAATAAAACTAAAGTTATTTATGAATTAAATTCCAAATTTTTGCACAAGAAAATTAAATACAAAAGGAAAGAAAAGAAATTTTGAATATTAAGCGTACCATTTCTCATTCCTATACTGCACTAAGCTTTCAGCACCTCCCTCTAATTCGCTACTCTCTCCTCTTTTCTCTTCCTCTCCTATTATAGGCAGCCAATGCCTTTTCTCATTCTTATTTTATTATTATTTATTTATTATTAATTATTTATTTACAAATTAAAAAAAAAAAGAAAGAGATGATAGTCAAGAGTAGTGGCTGCCACTTCACTATCATTCCTTTCTTTTGGCTCTGTTTTTTTTTTCTTTTTTAGTGCAATCCATCTTCTTTATCTCCCACTTTCGACTCTGATTTTCTCTTCATTCTTGAAATATATCTATGATATAAAAGTATGATAAAATTGACATACTATAGTTTAATTTAACATAAATTATATTGGGAAGCGTTAAGATAATTTATAAGTTATGAGGGCATAAATCAACACTGTAAGAGAAGATAATAATTGTAACATTTATTAAATGTACACTTTCTAGTGTCAATCACATCCCCCAACACTTTCTAGTGTTAATCACACCCCCAACCATCTTATTGCTAGTCCCTAGCGATTAAAGCGATATTATCAAGTGAAATTCAAATCCAAATTGAATCCTTTTTTAGGGCAATTGTGTTTACTTCTTCAATTAGATTAATAACAACAATTAAATAAAAGTATAAGCATTATGTCTTGCTTAAAAAAATATTAGTCCCACACCAACCATTTACACAAATTAGTAAAGTAAACTCATACAAAATGATCAATTATCAAAGCTACATTAATCAAGCTACTTTCAACAATGACATGTCAAACTCCAAAAACTCACGGATAAAAGCGACATTCTAAATATAAAAAAAAATAAAGCAGTCACTCCAAGGAATGGTAAATTGCGAGAAAATAATAGAAAAATAATATTGCACATTCTCACCAATATGAAAGAATAATGCCTATAGCTTACAATAATATGATCTCAAGTCAAAATAATTGTTAGTCAAAACATATCTTTTAATACATATTACCAACTTCTATTTCTGTAACGACCCGCCCCGACCTCCACAGGGCGAATCTTACTGATAGATGCTTAAAAATAAAATAATAATAAATAATAATAATCCTTTTACAACCCATAAAAATTATATCCTTGAAAATACAAATATAAAACGCAAACTGCAGCGGAAGAATTTAAAATTCATGTCAAACCATCTAATTCCTCCATTCAAGTCCTTCTCGATGCTCATCACGAATTAATCCTGATTTACGGAAACTGAATCACAATAAACTATAATGAGTACGAAACTCAGTAAGTAAACCAGTTTTGCATATACCAAAATACGTACATACATATATACAGTGCAAATGAATGACGAGCCATGGTATTCGAAAACATTGTAAAACAAATCATCGAAATCTCATTCTGTCTTTCTCAAACTTTCACATTCTCTTTCAAAACACTTACTTGAGCTACCTTCATTCAATTACCGCTTAGTAGAACACTCCCTTAACTTTCATAACTTTCATAACTTTCATACTCTTTGGGCTTCTCGCCAATGCGTCCTTGGCCCACTTATCGAATAACTATATAAACATCTAGAGTGTCCTCCACTAAACCAGTAACGAATTCAAGCATCCAAGCTAAAACTGTAAAACAATCTTTTTTTTCTACAAATTCCATTTGGCTAAAATCCACTTTCTCATTTTATAGAAAACATAATGCATTTCGTGCTCATGCCAATGAAATATTCAGACATACGTATGCCCATGTCCATAAACACACATAACACATAACAACACATCCTATCAACACATCACATAAACACATAGGCAAAGCATATAAATCAATATCCGTATATATCAAAATAGACTTTCCAAACATGTCAAACATATATATTGTTTATTGTGACTCGTTTGAAAATCTAGTTTACTTACCTCCTGGTATCCTCGAGTAACAAATGCACATCGATATCATCGGCCTAAAAATAAATAAAAATACTCTCATAAGAATAAAATTAAACCACAATCATAAACTCTAATATTCTCAAATTCCTCAATATAATCACATTCCACACTTAACCTCAAATAATCTTAATTTAAATCATAAATCATCAAAATACTCATAATTCTTGAAATTACGAAATTACCCTCAAATATCAAAATTACCAAAATGCCCTTGAATTCAATATTACCAAAATACCCTCAAATATCAAAATTACCAAATTAACCTCAAAATCACAAATAACCAACTTTATCCTCAATTTTAGCAATTACTAAAATACCCACAAAAATCTGAAATTACAAAATTGCCGTTATACTGTGAAATTACCAAAATACCCTTGCCAGTCAACGGTCACCAGAATTCAACCGACGGCGACGGAAAGCTTAGAACTGAAAGTTCAAGCCACGCTGAGTCCAATGGTGGAGGTGGTGACCTCCCACTCGCGGTGGTGGCTCCGGATCGAGCTCCCGAAGTCGTGAATCCTTCAATGGTCGATCAACGGCAAAACGACGTCCCCGGCGTCAGTGGTTAGTCGGAAATGGCAAAGGGAAAGGTAAGGAAAAAAACCCAAGTGCTGACTTCACTGGAAACCGGCGAATCGAGACAGCAATTTCGCGGAACTTCAAAGCTTCGATCGGTGGCTTTCCGATCGATTTCCGGCGTCAAGAATGGCATGGATACATTGCTCGTCTCTCAAGCTTCAAATCGATACCAACCTTGACCGGAACGGTGGCCGAAAATGGGAGAACCGGCCGGGTCGTGCTCGTGGGTTGGGTTGGATCCGGTTCGGTTTCTCCTCTCTCTCTCTTCTCTTCTCTTCTCTCTTTCCTTTCTCTCTCTCTCTCTTCTCTTCTCTCTTTCCTTTCTCTCTCTCTCTCTCAATTTATAAGGGTCGTCAACAGGGTCAAAATCAGGTATGGGATATTACAATTTCAAATTATAGTTCCTTAAAATAAAAAATTATTTTTACTAGGATGTAACATAAGTAGGGACATGGCTAACAAAATAGAGGATAATAGGAAAAATAAAACTATATTAAACAAAATATATATTTGAAAAAATATAGATCTTTTAGAGATTGCAAGGTGCTTTTTAAATTTTTTTATCATTTTTTTACTTTTTACATCTATGTGTGTGTGTGTGTGTATTGCATTGCACTATTTTCATGAATACATAATCATCCATACTTTTTCAAACATAATTGGGTGATGGAAAACACAGAACATAAGTTGATACTCTACATTGAAGTAGTATAGGATGATGAGTTAGAAAAGGTTATATATATATATATATGCTCAAAATGGTTAATTATGAATACTTTACAATAGAGAATGGGGATGGCCAAAGAAGGTTTAAACATATCAAAGATGACCTTTTTGTTATCTTTTATAGTTGTAAGTAGTTTTTCATATCTACTAGTTCAATGGACTTTCAGATGCAGGTGGAAAAGTTTTTTTCAGCTTCTTTTTCATTTCATTTTTTTATTGGTTGACTTTAAAGAAACATAGACATCTTGTATCAAATACTAATATGCTATACTGTATAGGCAAACAGGGTAATCTCCAAGGATAATAGGTTCAAAAACTCACATGGAATTTACTATGACATGTACATTCCTTCAAATAGCTCAATCAATTTGAATTATCAAGTCTCTCATTTCACATTTGTCACCATCATCAACATGCAAAGTGGCAAATATGGTGTAATATAAGTCAATACCAAAAATAATACAAATACCAAAATTTAGAATTCATCATGCCATTCATTATTAAAAGATAACACAAAATGTCTTAAAAGTAAACTTTCTTTTTAAGACACTTCACCCCCATAACCTGTTCAAAACATTGTCTCCCACGTTTTATAATCAAAAGATATGCATGCAAAAAGACAAAATAAATAAATAGATAAATAAAAATAATAAAAGAAGAAGTTGAAACACCAGAACAAGCTGTAGAAGATTAAAAGAAGATGAAAAAAAATGTTAGAAAACAATTTCTTTTAATTTTTTTAAGAGTAACTAAACTCTAAGACTAAGAAAATGTATTTCTAGAGTTATTACACTTTATATTCAACCATCTTTAACTTCAATTTATCCAAAGTTAGTCTTCACAACAAAAATTAATAAAAACATCACCACAACAGAGACATTATATAACTATCAAGTATTCCATTCCGCCAACTTAAATGAGACATTGTCCTCAATATCTTAAAGGAAAGAGGTAGAGTTTAGAAGACATTACCTTATCGCTGTGAGAAAATTTTTACAAACCAGGAGTTAAATCTAATTTACACTTGTTACTAAGCTACTACTATTATCATTAGTCGACCAATTTAATGCGAAGGTCCTAGGATCTACCTTTGGTTTAAGCTTATAAAAGATCAATGAGAATGCAATAAAGAGGTGTTTTCAATGACAATAGAATAAAATGATCTTAATTGTATGGTTAATTATCAAGCCGTCATGAAAGTTATTAACATTTAACAAATTGATTAAATGATTCTTAGTTACATAATTAACTATCAAGCCATCATGAAAGTTATTAACATTTAACAAACTTTTATAAATGTTTAAACGGGCCCAAGATGCAAATATAATTAGCGCCTCTAAACTTGTAAAATCTTTTAAAAAGAAACTAAAAGCATCAGCATGATTTAACATTTTAGATGTTCTCTCTTACAAACTTGAGATGACTAACTTCTTTATAGTTAGTGGGTCAGCTAGGCATCCTAAAAGTTTTAAGGGTTTTGGATGATGCCTAGGACTTGGCTTCCTCGGTCACTTTTTCCATTATACAAGGTGTAGTTTTCTCTCAACTATAATACGACTAAGATCTATAGCTACCTGTACGAACTCATTGTATATCCCATAGCAAAATCCAAGAAACACATAAACTTTCTTGAATTATCTACTTGAAGTTGTTGCCATTGGAATAATCTTCAAAAACAATTTGCGAGTGATTGAAAAAAAAGCTCGTATTTAAAGATCTAGGTGACAGACATAATCATACGTATATACACGTGTGATGGTGTGTTTGTCAGAGATGACGCATGAGGCTTTGGCCATAATTCAAAAGCAAATAATTAAAAAAAAACAAACAGGTGATTAAATATAAAATCATACCATTAAAAGTAATCATGCAAATGGTAAAAGAATATTAAAATAAAAGTTTATTTACTAGTAGTCGTCTTCATTTAGTTACGTTCAGTAACAGCTTGAACACCCTCTATAGGTCTAAGATAGGTTTTCCATTTAGTTTTCTTATAAACTAGTAAGAGTCTTTTAGAGTTAGATTTCTAAGACTAAATCGTGCACTTTCTTTTTGGAATAATGTCCATTTATTATGAATCTCAAGTTGCACATATCCACTTAGATGTGTCTCAATAAATCGTAAGATGTCATCTAACTATACTTTATTCAGACTATCTCTAACGGATTTAATTTTATCTTTACGATTTTTAGAAACCATTCCTAAAGTTTTACAATGTCGTTTATTGCAATCAAGTCTTACATAGTTAGGACATTTAAAGCCAAGACAATTAGTACTCATTCTTTTAGAAAATGTGTTTTTACCAAAACCAGAAAAATAAGAAACAAATGAATCAGAAAACTCACCCGTTAATTAAACATTTGCTTTAATTAACCAATGAATGTTAAAAGGAATGCCAGTGATCATTAAAAAACACTATCATTCTCAATGAGCTTTATAAATCTTCTTAACAAAATTTTTAGGGAGAGAAGAAAACACTTATATAATTTACATTATACTTCTTCTATATTTGATTTTGGAGCTTCAGTTATTGTGGAAAATTGAAGATACCCAGTTAAGAAGTCACAAAGTACCATTATCCACCATTTATACAGGAAAATGAATCAAAACACACCAAAGAAATGAATCAATTTTATAAAATCAAATCAAACATGAAAGGGAACAAAATAACATAATGAAAATGCGCAATGTAAAAAAAAATGATATAATCAAATACTTATTACCTTTGTCATTTTATTGAGTTAACCTTAGGTTCTAATTAAAAGTCATATATACCACTCTTTATTTACCTAAGTTTTTTTCTAGATCTTCAAAATGGGACACTAACATTGGTGGTCATAAATGCCAAACAATATATGATTTAAATAATATAAGCCAATAAAATCCACATTGCAATATTTTTGCAGTTGTCTTCATTAAAGAAAAGTGACCACCATATACTTCAAAATGGAAAAATTAAATGACACTACTTACCTCATCATTTGATATGCATCTTCAAAAAATTTGATCAGAACGGTACTTAGACAAGTATAGATCATCCCAGCAAAAACCTTTCTTTTTTGTTAAACATTTCTTCTTATCTTGGGAGTTTCAATAGATGGCATTTCATCTATTGCAAGATAATTAATAATGTTAGCATATCAAGACATATTATTTATGGAAAATAAAAATTCATTAGGGAAAGAATCATTAATGGGTGTTGTATCAATTGATGGCTCATTTGAAAAACAGTCTGCAACAACATTTTCGGCACTCTTTTTGTTCTTGATTCTCAGGTTGAATTCTTGGAGTAGTAAAATCCATTGTATTAATCTTGGCTTGGCATCTTGGTTAGACATTAAATATATAATAGCAGAATGATCGGGATAAACAATAGTTAATGAACCAATTAAATACGAACCAAATTTATCCAATGTAAATATTATGACAAGTGGTTCCTTTTCGGTAGTAATGCAATTTATTTAGGCACTATCCAAAGTTCTACTTTGTAGTAAATGACAAAGGGCTTACCTTTCTTTTTGTCCTAGAATAACTCTAATGGCATAATCAATAGCATCACACATTAGGTCAAAATGCAAAAACCAATCAAGGGATTACATTATAGGAGTTGATGTTAAAAGATTAATTATCTTTTTAAAGGCTTTATGATAATCTTCAATCTACTCGAATGGTGTTTCTTTTATTAGGAGGTTATAAAATAGTCTAGATATAGCGCTAAAATCTTTATAAACAAACCATATTGGTAAGTATAAGTCTGAAATGACTTCAAATTTAGCTTTATCAACTTTAATTCCATTAGAATATGCTACATGCCAAAGACAATTCTACAAATCATCATGAAATGACATTTTTTCTAATTTAAAACAAGTACTTTTGTAACATTCCCCTTTCAAAAATAATTTATTATATATATATATAACCTCGTTACTTTTAATATAAATACAAATTATAAAAAACAAGTTTTACATAGCATGCAAAACTTTCTTACAAAATGTAGGAGACATGTAGAGATTCCTTAGTATATATCTCAAAAACTTTATTATTACATAAAAGTTAAGATATTTATTTTAAATAGAAACAAAGTTGAGTCTATCATAAAACCCAAGATTTATTATGCCTACATGCACTTCGCCTCGGTTGGGACTTAGGGTCAACTTGCCTTATTTATCGTTACCGGTAATGTAAGGACTTTATGAGCTATTGCCTAGTAAAACAACACTTGATGCATGTATAAATTATTATGCATTAACAGACCATATTAAGTTTAAAAGAAACTTAAAAATACCAAAAAAAACTTTATTAGGGCTCGAGGTATATTTTCCTATAAGGCTTGCACTTTTATTCTTTAAAACAACATGCCCTTGGGCCTAATTAGTTTATCTTTTAGGAGTTACTTATCACCGTCCCCAAAAGATTACCTTTTACTAAGTCTTTGGGAACTTACCACCTTGTAGTACAACAACCCATTTTTCATAATTTCATTTTCTAAAATGTTTTCTTATAAAGTAATTCATGAAATGCATGCGTTCAATGCAATTTATATCATAACATGTGAAGTTTCTAGAGGTATAATAGAATCAATACACAACGCTATTTAAGGACAACAATCTTTAGTATAGGTAGCAGTGCCGTCCACATAAAGATTAAACAAATGGGATTATAATATAGACAGCAAATCCGACGATAGTATAATTAAGTAAAAGTATCACAGAATAAGCAGCCTAGCCGTCCATACAAGGAGTAAATAATAAAATATCATAATATAGGCGACATAGCTAACCATATAAGGATAAGTAAGAAAATACCATAATATAGGCAGCATAGTCGTCCATATAAAAATTTAGATTATAACCAATCACATCATAATAGGCATCACAAGATAAAAAATTAGTTAAAGCTGAAGTTCAGTATGAAAAGAATTTTGTCCTTATATTGCAATTGAAGTGTTACTTACCTCTGGACTTTTCTATACCTTTTTAACTTGAGATTTCTTTACTCTTGATGTTATGACTTAGAATAGAAGAGGATTAAATTTCTCCAGTTATATCGAAAATGAAAGGGTTAAGGGATATTTATAGGATTTCTTAAGGCTAATAGATGGATAGAATTTTGCCAACATAACTCTGGTTTAATGGTTGAGATTATTCATCCATAAACATCTTAGTGAATTTTAGAATTCCTATCTCTACAAACATCTCTTATTGCATCATCACTTATGTCATTGTTTATGTCATCCTTACTTTTATAATTAAATATTTATATTATTATTATTATTATTATTATTATTATTTTAATACTTAAAGGGCTTGTTAGCTTAAGTTAATTTTATTATATTCAAGTAAGAAAGTTGTACCTCACACATTTATCTTTGCACATTTCCAAGACTCTTTCTACATTATCAAAACATTTATAAAAAAATTTCCAAATGCAGTTAAATCATAAATAAAAACTTCCAAACAAATTTCGATCATGTCACTAAAAATACTTAGCGTGCATCTTTGAAATGTTGCAGGAGCATTATAGAGTATAAAAAGCATTCTCTTAAATGCAAATGAATCCTTGCAATTCAATACACATGGTATAAAGAGAAAATTAACCAATGAGAATTTAGTTGTGTTATGGCATAAGAGATTAGATCACATCTTTAGATGGAGAATAGAGAGACTTATGTTAGAAGAAATTCCCAGCCGCTTAAATTTTACAAATTTTGATGTTTATGTTAATCATGTAATAGGGAAACAAACCAATAAAAAAAATATTTGAAGCCAACAGATTCGAGAGTCTTGGAACTTATGCATAAGGATATCTATGGGCCATTCCTTATTACTTGGAATGGTTATCAATATTCTATGACGTCCATAGCTGATTTTTTCTTGATATGTCTATATTTATCACCTTCATGAAAAGTCACAGTTATTATATGTATTTAAAAAACTTTTAAGGCTAACTAGCATATATGACGGTTTAGGCGAACAAGGTCTAGGGTTATTTACTAAGTCCCTTGAGGAATGCAGTATATTTCCAAAGTACAGTATGCTAGGTTCACCCACTATGAATGATGTTGCTGAAAAATGAAACAAAACGCTTAAAGACATGGAAATGAGTATTATTTGCTTTCTACTTTAGCAGAATTACTCTGAGGAGAAGCACTTATGACTGCATCATATATCCTTAATAAGGAGCAAAAAGCCTAGTCTAAAGCACTTGCATATTTGAGGATGTTCAGCTGAGGCAAGGCCTTATAGGCTTAATGAAAAAAAACTAGATTTAAGTACAATGGATTTTTATTTTATTGGATACTTTGAAAGGTCTAGAGGGTCCAAGTTTTATGATTCCACGACTAAATCAATTTTTAAGTTAGAAAATGCTCGATTCTTTAAGGATGTTGAATTTGCAAAGAGGGTCTCTTTCCTGACTTTGTTGAAGATACAACAAATCAAGACAATATTGGATTATCCTCCATACAAGAAATTGTTCCAAATGAACAAACTCTACGAAATCAAGAGCCTATGCCACTAAAGAGATCGAATAGAGAAAGGAGAAGTGCAGTGCCAGATGACTATGTTATATTTTTCCAAGAACATGAGGTCGACATTGGAGTGATAGAACATAATTCAATCAAATCCTTTTACTAAGGTCATACCTGGGAAACCTTTTAACTTGCACTTAAAATCCATGGGCATGCGTGAGATGCCAAATATGCTTTGAGAGCTAGTAGAAGATTGTTGGGAAAATATACTCTTTAAAAGCATATATGTTTAGTTAAATTGTAATAAACAGTTTTTCTGATTAATAAAATGAATGAGGTATTTTATTCAAACATCTTAATTACATTAATATTTTGATTAAAGTCCATTTAATCATATTATATGTATTTATGTGATTACCATGTAGATTCACAAAAGACATAAATACAAGTTATCATATGATTTAAATAAATTTAGTTCGCAATTGATAAATAAAGTTGAACACTTTATTTAGGTATAGACTGTAATGAATTCATTGAATGATTTGTCTTAATCATGTATGAATTTATTGATTTAGTTCGACTATATTAAACGGGATCACATATGAGATTTAATTAACTTTGTAATAACTGTCTGACTTATTAAATCTCATAGGCATTGATTTCACTATAATCTTAATCTTAAGTTAATTATGATTTCATGATTGTAATTGTTATTCCATTTGAGTTACCAATGGGCACGACACATACTTGTAGTCAAGATTACCCGGTATTTTGGTGGGAGCAATTATGAGTATTGGAGTTATAGATTAACAATATAGAATTTGTATAACATATCTCTTAATGGGTTTTCGGCACTTGATCATTTAATTCTTTGACCAGAGTGTGTCAACATATTTAGTATGTTAAAAATAATCATTAGAGAAAATCAGTAAGTATCAAGGAACAAGATGTTATTAAATTGATTGGACAGTTGAGATTGTTAAGTATTAGAAAATGTATATTTATAAAGGAGAAAATCATCATTTTACATTTCAAGTCTTACTAACAACCTTTACTTTTATGTATTTAAACTTCTTGTAATTTAATTATGTGTGTTTGATTTTAATTAAGTATTTTGTGTATTTTAGGGGTATCATAGTCATTTCACAATAAAGGAGAGATCAAACGGCAAAACGGACATCATTTTTGAACTCAGGACGGTCGAAAACCTTAGGAGGAGCATAAAAGGAAAAATGGTACTGTTCACATATACGGTACTATTCACATGTACGGGTACTGTCTACGTTACTGTTCACGGCACTGTTCACATAGACGGATCGATGACGTTGCATTGACTGATGACGTGGCATTGACTGATAAGGTGTCATGATCCTGTTGGACTAAAATTCTTATGCACTGTTGATGGTGACGTGGCAGCATATTAGTGGACCAAAAAATGCGCGTACAGTACATGCAACACATGGGATTATTTTCAACCAAACCGCGTTACTGTGCAAACCGTGTCACTGTTCAAGCCGCATAGTCAAACCGCGTACTGTTCACGTGTACTGTTGACGCGTACTGTTGACTGATGACGTGGCGTAATCCTGAGCGTCCAAAATATTTTTAATCCGATGGCCATGATTTACTCGATGTATCTATAAAAAGGGGACCTCCCCCCCTACTCTTGAAGTGTCCACATCATGGGTACGAGAAATGGCACCAATGCCAATACTTTTTGGAGGGATTATTACCGAATGTGCAAGAATGGCTAATGGCAACAAGTGGAGGAGAGCTAATGTCAAAAAGTGCATCAGAGATTTGGGAATTCTTCCAGCGACAAGCGGATAATTCCCAACAACGGAGTCGATCACTCAGGAATACTAGAAGAATTAAGGGAGTGAATGAGGTTCACATTGGCGAGTCAACTTCGGGAATCAAAGAAGTCAAGGAGATGGTTGAAGGTCTTGCTCGACAAATAGCATCGTTATCGACTGCTAAATCAACAGAACCACATGACCATGACTCATACTCAGATCAAGCCAATGCCATAGGTGTAATGAGAAAGCCATCAAATTACAACCCATACTCCAACACATATAATCTTGGATGGAGAGACCACCCTAATTTTCCATGGTCTCAAGGATTCCAACAGAATGGACCAGCAGCTCCAGCTCCACCAATGCAACAAATTCCTCAAATTCCTCAAGCCTCTCAGCCCCCATTTAGACCATTCAATCAGAACCAAAAATACTCTCAACCTAGACCATGGGAGGATGCATTCCAGAATTTCAAGAATGTTACTCACTCCACAATTGAGCAACAGAACCGCACCATTGATGGACTACGAAATGAGTTGAGAGCAGGCTTCAATTCACAAGCTCAATCAGTTTCAAGCCTTGAGAAGATGGTGGGACAGCTTGCTTCTTCAATTCAGACCTTGGCAATGACTATTGAGAAAGGCAAGTTTCCAAGTCAACCAGTGCCTAATCCTAAAGGAGTGCATGAAGCAAGTACCAGTTCACCACAGCAGCATGGAGAGGTCAAAGAAGTCATGACCTTGCGAAAAGGAAAAGAAGTCGACAACAAAGTGGAGATGCCGGTGACAAAAGAAAATCAAATTGTACCTATGAATGTTGATGACTCATCACCGGAGGAGAAAGAAGAAACCAACCCACGAGAATATGTTCCTAGAGCTCCATTTCCTCAGAGGTTAGCTAAAGGAAAAAGGAAAAATCCACAGGTGAGATTCTTGAGATCTTCAAACAGGTAAGTGTTAATATTCCTTTGCTTGATGCTATTAAACAAGTTCCATCGTATGCCAAGTTTCTTAAAGACCTTTGTACTAAAAAGAGAAACATTCACGTTCAAAAGAAGGCATTTTTAACAGAAAACGTTAGTTCTATACTCCAACATAAAATTCCTCTAAAATGTAAAGATCCAGGCTCCCCCACTATCTCATGTAGTATAGGGAACCACACAATTGAGAATGCTTTGTTGAATTTAGGAGCTAGTGTAAATCTGTTGCCTTACTCAGTTTTCGTGAAACTTGGACTGAGAGAATTACACCCAACTCCAGTGGTGTTACAACTTGCAGATCGGTCCACGAAAATACCCCGTGGCATTGTAGAGGACGTGCTTATCCAGGTAGACAGGTTTTATTTTCTTGTTGATTTCATTGTAATTGACACTCAACCAATACAGGATTCGAGGAAGCACATCCCCATTATTCTAGGCCGACCTTTCTTGGCAACTGCAGATGCTCACATTCAATGCAGGACTGGAAATATGCAGTTGTCCTTCAGCAACATGACTATGGAGCTAAATATTTTCAACATTGCCAAATAACCTCACAATATAGATGATGGAATTTTTGATGTGGATTTAATTGAAGCATTAGTTCATGACACTTTTATTTCAAACCTTAGTGATGACCCTTTACAGACATGCTTAACTCACTTTGGTTTGGATTTTGATATTGACAGATCAGTTGATGAGGTCAACGCCCTACTTGACTCAGCACCATCCATGGACACTAATAAATAGAAGTCAAGAGTTGAACAACTAGCACCATCAGAGAAGAAACTCATTCCATCATCAGAATCACCACCGGAACTCGAGCTCAAACCATTACCCAACACATTGGAATATGCATTTTTGGGGGAAGAAAGTACTCTACCTGTAATCATTTCATCATCCCTAACCGACGAACAAAAAGGTAAGTTGTTGGATGTTTTGAAAGAGCACAAAGGGGCATTAGGATGGACCATAGCAGACATCAAAGGTATAAACCCAATAGACTGCATGCATTACATTCACCTTGATGAAAATGCTAAACCTACTAGGGAAATGCAACGTCAATTAAATTATAATATGAAAGAAGTTGTTAGAACTGAAATCCTTAAGCTATTAGATGCAGGTATCATTTATCCCATTTCTGATAGTTCATGGGTCAGTCCTATATAAGTTGTCCCCAAAAAGTCAGGAGTCACAGTAGTTACCAATGCTGATAATGAATTGATACCAACTAGAGTGACTACAAGATGGCGTGTATGCATTGATTATAAAAAGTTGAATTCTGTCACACGTAAAGACCATTTTCCTTTACCATTTATCGATCAAATGCTTGATAGATTAGTAGGCCATGAATTTTATTGCTTTCTAGATGGCTACTCAGGATATAATCAAATTCCCATAACACCAAAAGATCAAGAGAAAACTACTTTCACTTGCCCTTTTGGCACATTTGCATATAGGAGAATGCCATTTGGATTATGTAATGCACTTGCTACATTTCAACGTTGCATGTTAAGCATTTTTTCTGATATGGTTGAACGATTCCTTGAAGTCTTTATGGATGACTTTTATGTTTTTGGTGACTCGTTTGATCAATGTTTACATCATCTAACATTAGTTCTGCAAAGATGTACCGAGAAGAACTTAGTCTTGAATTGGGAGAAGTGCCATTTTATGGTAAAACAAGGTATTGTTCTCAGTCACATCATTTCGAGCAAAGGTATTGAGGTTGACAAAGCCAAGGTGGATCTCATTTCTAATCTTCCTCCACCTAAAATAGTCAGAGAAGTAAGATCTTTCCTTGGGCATGCTGGTTTTTATAGACGTTTCATTAAAGATTTTAGCAAAGTTTCTATACCCTTATGCAATCTACTTGCTAAGGATGTACCTTTCGTCTTTAATGATTCATGTCTTGTGGCATTTGAAAAATTGAAGCAGTTGTTGATATCATCACCCATAATTCAGCCCCCAAATTGGAGCTTACCATTTGAGCTCATGTGTGATGCATCTGATTATGCAGTAGGAGCAGTATTAGGACAAAGAGTTGATTGAATTCCCCATGTTGTTTATTATGCTAGTATGACATTGAATGATGCACAGTTGAACTATTCAACTACTGAAAAAGAGATGCTAGCAGTAGTGTTTGCATTAGAGAAATTTCGGTCTTATCTCATTGGTTGTAAAATAATTATATTCACAGATCATGCTGCTCTTAAATATCTTCTCACAAAGAAAGATGCAAAAGCTAGACTAATTTGTTGGGTGTTGCTTTTGCAGGAATTCGACTTGGAATTCAAAGATAAGAAAGGCACAGAGAATGTTGTGGCTGACCACCTCTCTCGTCTCCATTTTGACACAATTATGGAATCATTACCATTGAATGAGTCATTCCTAGATGAATAATTGATGAGTGTGGAAGTATTACCTTGGTATGCTGATATAGTTAATTATCTTGTTACAGGTAAACTTCCAGAGCATTGGACAAAGCAAGACAAGGTTAAATTCTTTGCAGAAATAAAGAATTTCTTTTGGGATGACCCGTATTTGTTCAAGTATTGTGCAGACCAAATTGTTAGACGATGTGTCCCAGAAAGTGAAATTCAGAATATCCTTTCACTCTGCCATGAACAAGCTTGTGGAAGCCATTTCAGTGCTAAGAAAACAGCGACTAAAGTTTTACAATGTGGTTTCTATTGGCCAACTATATTTCGAGATGCTTACACTTTCTGTTCTTCATGTGATAGGTGTCAACGAATGGGGAGCATTACACGAAGGAACATGATGCCACTAAATCCAATTTTGGTGGTTGAGATTTTTTATGTATGGGGTATCGACTTCATGGGACCCTTTCCCCCATCTTTTGGCCATTAATACATATTGGTTGCTGTTGACTACGTATCAAAATGGGTAGAAGCAATTCCATGCAGAACCAATGATCACAAGGTGGTGATAGGATTTTTGAAAAGCAACATTGTTTCACGCTTTGGATTCCCTCGAGCGATAATCAGTGATGGTGGTGCCCACTTTTATAAGAAAGCATTCAAAGCTCTTTTGACAAAGTATTCAATCACACACAAAGTGGCAACTCCGTATCATCTACAAACCAGTGGCCAAGTTGAGATATCCAATCGAGAAATAAAGCACATATTAGAAAAAACGGTGAGGCCAGACAGGAAAGATTGGTCATTAAGACTTGATGATGCATTATGAGCATATAGAACGGCTTTCAAGACCCCGATTGGGATGTCACCCTACAGGCTAGTGTATGGAAAAGCTTGCCACCTACCTGTGGAACTCGAGCATCGTGCATATTGGGCAATCAAGAAATTCAATTTTGACATGCAGCAAGCCAGCTCAGAAAGAATATTACAACTGGCAGAACTTGAAGAAATTCGCAATGATGCATATAAAAATGCCAAGATTTACAAGCAACGAATGAAAGTACTTTTATTCAATTATGACTTGCACCTATTCCACGACAAGCACATTATGAGAAAATCTTTCACTCCAGGTCAGAAAGTACTTTTATTCAATTCTCGCTTGCACTTATTCCCAGGTAAGTTACGCTCTCGTTGGTCTGGTCCATTTACTGTTCATACTGTTTTTTCACATGGGGCCATTGAGATTAAGGACCCAAAGAACGATGTCACGTTTAAAATTAATGGTCAAAGATTAAAGCTATATCTAGAGTACCAACCACATGGAGAAGACACCGAAATAAATTTGAGTGACCCACCAAATTTGAATTGATTTTTTTTCTTCTTTCTTTTCGTTGATTTGATTTTGTTTTCTTTCTTTATATTATTCTTCTGCTAATTGAAATTATTTTTGCATAAGTGTGTTTGTTTAACTATTAAGTTTTCTCTTATCATTGTTAATCATGAGTCTCATACTTAGACCGTTCCTCCTGAACATTCTTAAACCACTTCAACGTGTCAAAACTCATCTCAAAAGGCAGATCCAATTTTGTAAAACACATCGTATTTGGGCTCTGCAACCACCAAAGTTAGTAGCCTATGTTGAGGGTTTAGAAAGCCAACTCAGAGACATTGAGAGAAGTGTTTACGACATCCAGTTGGAGCTTGAGGTAAATTCAATAAGAGGACGATTTTAATTTTCTTTGTTTGTTTTAATTTGTCTTTCTATTTGTGTGCTTTAGTTTGTTACCCCGGTGAAATGGCGGATAACGGTACTCCGTGACAATCAAGTCGGTTACTTCAGTTTCCCATAATAACTGACATTCTGAGGCGAAAGTATGGACAGAAACGAGATTCTAGCGAAGCTTCACAAGCGATTCCCTTCACTTCCTCAGAATGCCCTCCTTACGATCTATAAAGCTCGATCCGAACGCATGCGATTACTCATGAGGAATAACATACCTGCAGACATCCGTTGGTTAATCGAGGCTAAAGTACGATCGGCAGGTGAGTTACCTCCAAAATTTATAGCATACATGCCTGGTTGTGGTAAAGGAAATTATGCAAGAAAACCACGAGCTCGAAGAATTTCTGTTTCTTGTCATAAGTGTGCCAGAATGAGTTGCAATAAAAACCCATGTTCTTTAGGAATGGTGTCTGATAACAGGGAAGATAAGATTCAATTCATTAGGGATGGCTTGAATAAGGAGTCATTGGATGATATCCTTCTGTCTCTTGAAACGCATCCCAGTGGATATGTGCAAGGAGCGATTCTCCAGTTATGGTCATTATTCCAGAAAGAGCATGCACGATATAGTCTCGGGAATCTGACTATAAACGACCATGTTTGCCAGTTTATAAGAAAACTGGATGGGAAGCCCATCCTCGACCCATAGAGGGCGTTCAAGCCGTTTCTGGACGTAAAACCAAAGGAAGATATGAGCCACAGTTGCAACTACCTGTAAATATCTTTTTACTTCACTGTTATTTTATTTCACTGTTGTTTTATTGTTTGCATTATTGTCTTTAATAATTTTATTACTGTTTGCTTTTTCCTTTTTACTGTTTCCTTTTTGACTCACGAGCCATGTGCTTTAGGCGTTATTTGATACTGACATGCCACCTCATACACAGCTGTGACCTACTGTCACCAAGATTCTTAAATGTGATTTCTTTTTTGTCAAGCACTCACAAATTATTTTTGAGAAGTATCGCAATGGCAGCTACTCCAAATAGACAATTCAAGAACATTTGTGTGCTTTCTGGATTTACTTATGGCAAACATAAAGAGTTCGTTGAGGCAGCCATAGATCTTGGTCGAAGTATAGCAGAGAGAAAATTACACTTGGTGTATGGAGGAGGTAACCGAGGGTTATTAAAAATGGTCTTAGAAGCTGCTTTTATCAGAGGGAGTCAAGTGCTAGGCATCATCCCAAGAGCTCTAAAACCATTGGGTAGTTCGTCTGACTCCTCAACTGGAGAAGAGTTAGTTGTCTCAGGTATGCAAGAAAGAATAACTGAAATGCTTAATCATGCTGATGCTTTTATTTTCCTTCCAGGAGATCTTGCAACACTAGAAGCATTATCACACTGGCATCTTGGGCCCATATGCACATTCACCAGAAACCCATCGGTTTGTTAAATGTCAATAACTTTTATGATGGCTTTATCGCATTTCTTAACCATGCAATAAAAAACTACTTCATTCCTTCCCATGCGAAAAAAACTTTTTATTTATGCTCACACTGCTAATGAGCTACTTGATATGTTACAAGCTTATAAACCGGAGCCGGACCCATGGACCTTTGTGTTGGAGCGTCCAAATAATGATGGTAATAGTAGCGGCAGTAAGAAGTACAAATTAGATTTAACTCTCCGCCTGTAAATATTTTTTTCTGTGTTGCACCACCCAGGTGATGTCTTCTAAACTCTACTTGTTTCCTTTAAAACATTGAGGACAATGTTTCATTCTGGTTGGGGGAGGGAATAGTCGTCGACAATTGTGGAATCTTGGTTAAGTTTTTACTAATTTTTTGTTGTAGAAACTAACTGTTGCTAACTTTTTGTGTTGAAGATGGCTGAATATGGAGTGTAGTAACTCTAAAAACGCATCTTCATCGTTTGAAAAAAAATTAAAAAAAATTCTTTTTTCTTTATTAAGTTTGATGTTCATTTTTCTTCTTCTTTTTAATTTCTCCTCTATAAATATACATTTTTGAGTCGAAGATGGCTGAATATAGAGTGTAGTGCCTCTAGAAACGCATCTTCTTAGTTAAAAAAAAACATTTCTTTTTCTATCATTTTAAATGTAACTTTTCTAATTAATTTTTCTGCATCATTTTCCATTTCTGCATGCATATTTTCCTTTCATGTTTAGAATAGGTTGGGGGGTAGAATGTTGTTTAAAAAAAAATTGTGTGATTTGTTTTAACATTGGATGACATGATTAATTTCAAATTTTAGTACTTGTATTATCTTTGGCCTTAAGTGATGTTACGTTATATTTGCTACTCTACATGTTGATATCGGAGACAAATATGAGTTGCTTGAAGGAATGAACATGTCATAATAAGTACCAAGTGAGTTTTTGAGCCTATTATTTTTCTTGGAGAGTAACCATTTTGCCCATTCTTTATACAGCTTAGCAGTTTATTATTCTATACACGATCTCTAGATTTCTTTTGAGTTAACCCTTGAAAAAAAAATTGTAAAATTAAAAAAAAAAAAAATGTGTGTTGCTACATTGGGAGGCCCATCTAACTAGTAGATATGGATGATTATTTAGAGCCCTAAAAGACGATGGAAATGCCATCTTTGATCCGTTTGAGCCTTTCTAGCCATCTCTTTTGTGAAATATCCATAGTTAACCATTTTGAGCCTTTAAAAAAAAAAACCTTTTATTTGTTAAACTTATCTTGACCCACTCCGATTTGGAGTATTACCCAATGTCTTATAAGTTTCATCACCTATTTATGTTTGAGAAAAATGTAAATAAGTATTTTTGTTCAGTGAAGTTATGCCAAATAAAAGCAAAAAAAACAAAACAAAACAAAAATTGTTGTTTCAAAAGAAAAATAAAAATAATAGGTGAAATCCACCTTGCAACTTAAAAAAAAAAAATTTCCTCTGCATTTTTTTCAAACATATACTTTGTTTTCCTTATTTCCCTTCTTTGTTAACCATGTCCCTAGACTACGTTACGTCCTAATAAAAGTCCTTGATTTTAGGGAACTATAGTCCGAAGTAGAAGCTAGTTATATGGGCTAAAAAGATGTAGTGGTGCATAATAAAAAAAATAAAAGATAAATAAATTGGGTTAACTATCATTTTTATTTGACTAGGGATCGTATTATTTCTAAGCTGAGGGCATATTTCTTTCATCTTGGTGAGAGCATGTGATATCACTTTTTTATTATTTTCTCTCTCAAGTATCATTCATTGGAGTGACTATTTTTATTGGGTTTAATTTCTTTGTGAGAGTGTCACTATTTCCAGTGAGAATTTGGGGTTTGACATGTCATTCTTGAAAGTAGCTATAACAAAGTCTACAGGACTGATTCATGTGGATGGTTAATGTGGGTGTGATGTTTCTTTAGACTGGAGATAATGCTTATACTTTTATTTGATTGCTATCATTAGTCTGATTGAATCAACACGAGTGTTTAAAAAAAACATTTTGTGTTTGAATTTTGTTTTCGCTTTATTTGCTAGGGACTAACAATAAGCTGGTTGGGGGGTGTGTTGAGTATTAGAAAATGTATATTTATAAAGGAGAAATTTGTCATTTTACATTTCAAGTCTTACTAACAACCTTTACTTTTATGTATTTAAACTTCTTGTAATCTAATTATGTGTGTTTGATTTTAATTAAGTATTTTGTGTATTTTAGGGGTATCATAGTCATTTTACAATAAAAGAGAGATCAAACGGCAAAACGGACATCATTTTTGAACTCAGGACGGTCGAAAACCTTAGGAGGAGCATAAAAGGAAAAATGACATATACGACTATTCACATGTGCGCATCGCTTCACGCCATCACGGATCGATGACGTGGCATTGACTGATGAGGTGTCATGATCCTGTTGGACTAAAATTCTTATGCACTGTTGATGGTGACATGGCAGCATATTAGTGGACCAAAAAACGCGCGTACAGTACATGCAACACATGGGATTATTTTCAACCAAACCGCGTTACTGTACAAACCGTATCATTGTTCAAGCTGCATAGTCAAAACGTGTATTGTTGACGTGTACTGTTGACGCGTACTGTTGACTGATGACGTGGCGCAATCTTGAGCGTCCAAACTGTTTTTAATCCGATGGCCATGATTTACTCGATGTATCTATAAAAAGGGGACTTCCCCCCCCCCCTCTAATTTGGCACCTCTGAATTCATTTTTGGGATCAATTTTCTGTAATTCCTTCTCCATCTTGTATTTTCTACGTATTTTAATAAATTCTCATTTTGCCCCTAGTTCAATTATGAGTAGCTAATTTTCTTTCAAGCTTGGGTTGAAGGTAAAGTTTCAACATGTGTCATAGGTTTTATTTGGTAAATTTATTTTCTTTTTCCCTCTAGTTTTTGTGGATGTTTTGACTTCTCGTCGACAAATAATAATAGTCTTGTCTAGTACCGCCCTGGTTTCACCGGTTCCCTAGTACAAGATTATTATTATTTGGCACGATAAGCCCTTAGCACCATATTGATTAGAGCGTGGTTCATGAGGTGTGGATTCCCCCCTCATGATTTAATTGACATTAATACGGATTATTTAGCCCATGGTGCATGTTGATACGGATCCAGATACCCAAGTGCGTCAATTTAATAGAATTTCTCTTCAATTTATTCTTGCCATTTCAATTCCAATTTTAGGATAATCTAAGTCATTTCCACCATAAATCCAACAACCCATTTACAAAATTAATTCTATACACAATTAAAATCCACCTCCTCGTGGGATCGACACTCGTCGCCATTAGTCTATACTACAATAGATTCGTGCGCTTGCGAGTACATTAAAATTTGCACAACAGAGATATCAATTTAATTAACGATGTGGTACAAAAGATTGTGCAATAAAGAAATCAAAGTGGTTTGGGACGAATTACTATTCGAGCATACAATTATGGAGGTCGGTTCCAATCTTTTAGTGGAGAAGATTTAGAATTAAATAATTGGGCTAGTTTAATTACATGCCTAATTATTGTAGCCACTATTGTATGTTCCCAAATGATCCCCAAATTAGCTCATTTAATTGACTGCGCTACTACTGGATTAATAAGCAAGATAACCAGCTATTTGGGTTAAAAGCATAAATTTATTATTTAGTGGGAGGCTTCATGTAATATAATTGTATCTAAGGGGTCTTGTGTTATTTTACAAGGTGGACCCTATGACTAGAAAGAAGTAACATTAATTAATCTTGATATTTATGTATTAGAGTGGCACAATTTATTCAGATATATATTATTTGTTTAATAAATGAATAAAGCATGCTTATGGTTTGTCTTAATTCATGGTTAAATTCTCTAATGTATTTTTTGTTTGGATTTGTAATAAGAGTGGTGGTTTTTAATCACCATATTTCCCTCTTAATTTATTTTACTGTTATAGAAAATTTGTAAGCCAAAAATCGGCGTAGGAAATTTGTAAGTCATTGGAGTATAATCACGGATGTCAGATCAAAGCTACGAAGGCCGAAAATTTCAACGGAAACCAGCGATGCACGGCGCGCAGCATGCAGCACGTGCTTTGCACAAGCAGTTGAGCGCCACGCGCGCGCACAAGCAACGCATTTTCTAATGACGTGGTGATGATGGCTCGGCGTCGGAGATGCGTCGGAGACCGGTGGAAAGAGTGAACAGAATGGACTTAGTGGTGATGGCGGCTGGGGAGGAAAAATATGGATTTTAGGGTTTTTTCAATGGTTTCTATCATTGAGGTCCCTATCGTTCTGTAGTTTTTCTTATGGGCAGAAAAGTTTTGATATTTTGCGTTTAAGTCCACAAATAGTTTTGGGCTTAATGGATTAAAATACATAGATAAAATTGAACACATTAAATTTATTTTTGGTCCAAAAGTTTTATTTTAATAAAAAAGTTAATTATTTATTTATTTCTTTTCGAAATTAAAATTGGACCAATAATAAATTTAAAAGCTCAATTTCCCCTAATCCATTAATAAAGACAAGCTTATGGAAGATGGATATTGACAAGAAGCCCAATGAAGATTAGGCTTAGGGTTAATGTATTTTTTCATTTTAGGAAAGTCATGAATTAAGATTGTTTAATTATTTTTCTATATGTTATGTTTTGGATGATAACATGCCATGATAACATATCATATAGAATATGTAGTGCCACTCTATGCATAATGGTACATGTCATTCATTAATTATGAATCTCATTACATTGTTTGAAAATTGTGTATGCTTAATAATATTAGATATCATCTAGATAATATTATAAGAAGCATGCAATTAACAATATGTATGTTTTAAAAGGAAAAACCAATTTTAAAATATTGAGTGGGAGAGAGAAAATTCAAGATAATTTTCCCATGGGCTCCATTGTTAGTTCAATAATAAAATTATATATATACCTCGACTTCATGATACGGTGATACTCCCTTCGGAGGGTGTATATATTAGATATTTTATTTGATGAACTTCTTCAAAGATAAAATTAAAATATTTTTCAATTGATTGTTCACACCAACAGTGACTATTGATATGAAAAATACATAGATTGAAACAATGGTTATACACTCAACTTAAATTTGTTATTAACCTTCCCAACGAAGCTCTATTAACAAATTTAGGCCCAAAAGAATAACGATAATTATTTATCATGTCTCTACATGAAAGTAAATAATTCAATCGGTAATTGGGTCTAGTAAGTGTAAACATAATTTCCCCAGCGGATAGCTTGTCAAAGCGGTACTAGATTATCGTTACAATAAATTAAAATACATTTATGGTTTTATGCATTTTTGTCATTTATTGTGAATATTATTTCAAATTATTTATGCATGAATGTTTTATTCCTCAGAAAATGTCTTCCCTGAGCCCACTTACTATTATTCTGAGTCAAAACAACTCACTGGAGAGAACTATATAGATTGGAAAAGAAATCTATTCATTGTCCTGATTGCTGAAAATTATAAATATGTCTTAACTTAGCCGTACCCTCTAGTTCTAGCGGAAGATGCTCATAGAAATCAGAGGAGGCTTTATAAGAAATGACAAAAGGCTAATGAAATGGCAAAATGCTACATTTTAGCCTCGATTTCTAATATTTTGAAGACCAAGCATTAGAACTTGGAGATAGCCACTGAAATAATGGATAGTCTCCAACAGATCTTCGAGCAAAGTACTCGCTCTGCAAGACAAGCAGCGCTGAAAGGAATTATGAACAGTAAAATGCAGAAGGGCGCAAGAGTTCGTTATCATATCCTCAAAATGATGGACTATTTGAATGAGGCTGAGATTCAGGGAGCACAAATCGATGATAACTCAAAAATTGACATGGTGCTAGAATCTTTGCCAGAAACATTCAAGGAGTTTAAGGTCAATTATAACATGAACAAAAGAAACATGACCTTAACTGAATTGATGAACGAACTCCATTATGCTGAAGAGATCTATCATGCTGAGAAATCTCTGGGAAGTATAAATATTGCTGAAAAAGGTTCTTCTAGACCTAAGCCGAAAGGCAAAGGTAAGAAGAAAGCTAGGAAAAAGAGATCGTCTACCAAGCAAGATGGCAAGCCGAAAGGCAAATGCTTCAAGTGTGGACAGAAAGGTCACTGGAAAAAGGATTGCCCTAAGATTGTGAAATCAAGTATGGGAAATCTTTTTGTAATTGAGGCATGTTTAGTTCAGAATCCTATCGACACATGGGTGTTGGATTCAGGAGCAACTAATCATATTTGTAATTCACTTTATTAGTTTCAGGAAACCAAGAAAATAAGTGAATGAAACGTCAAGCTGCAATTAGGGACAAGACAGTTCGTGTCAGCCGTGAAGACTGGATCTGTTTTATTATTTTTTAATAATGAGACTTTAGTTTTGAATAATTGTCTTTATCTTCCAGACATTAAGAGGAATTTAATTTCAGTATCTTGTTTGTCAAAGTAAGGGATACTGTAAATTTTTAATCCTTTGATTCTATTTTTTTTATAATAAGAGACTTATTTTCTCCAGTACATTGGAAGATAATTTATATCATTTAAGTCCAATGATCTATGTTATGCATGACACAGTGATCAATAATGATGAGCATACACATTTATCTAAGAAAATAAATATTTCTTCCAACCAATGTTATCTCTGGCATTTACGTTTGGGTCATATAAACCAAAATAGGATACAGAGAATGATCAAAGATGGGCTCTTGGGTCCATTAAAAAATAAATCATTACCACTCTGTGAATCATGTTTAGAAGGAAAAATGACCAAAAAGCCATTCTCGGTCAAAGGAGTACGTGCAACAGTACCACTTGAATTGGTACATATAGATGTATGTGGACAAATCAATGTACAAGTACGAGGAGGTTATGAGTATTTCATAACTTTCACTGATGATTACTCAAGATACGATTATGTTTATCTTATGCGTCACAAGTCTGAAGCTCTTGAGAAATTCAAAGAGTATAGGGCTGAGATAAAAAAGCAATTAGATAAGAACATAAAGAAACTTTGATCTAATCGAGGTGGTGAATTTCTCTCAGGAGATTTCAAAGAGTATCTGATTGAAAATGGGATTATATCTCAGTTGACTGCCCCAGGAACACCACAACATAATAAGGTAGCTGAAAGGAGAAATAGAACTCTTTTGGATATGGTGAGATCTATGCTTAGTTATTCGTCATTACCAATCTCTTTTTAGGGACTAGCACTAGAAACTGCAGTATATCTCTTGAACTTAGTTCCATCTAAGTCAGTACCTAAAACTCCAATAGAATTATGGTCAGGTCGCCAACTAAGTTTACGACGTGTCCGTATTTGGGGATCACCAGCACATGTGCTGAAACCAAAGGCAGACAAAATGGATTCACATTTTGAGGTTTGTGTGTTTGTGGGGTATCCCAAAGGAACAAAGGGAGGTTTATTTTATACTCCTCAAGATAAGAAAGTGATCGTGAGCATACATTTCACTTCCGTCGAGGAAGACTATATGAATAACTTCAAACCTAAGAGTAAGATAATACTTGAAGAACTGTTAGGTGATGAGGTTGATGCTCAGCTTTCAATGCCTGTTACAGAACATGAAGAATATCAACAACCAGCTGATCAACACAGGATTATCCATGAACAACCATCACTTTCAGAACCTCATCGTAGTGGGAGGGTAACTAGGTTACCTGTGAGATACATGTTATTGAGAGAAACCTATAAGACTATCTCAGATGAACATGTACAAGATCCTACTAGCTACAATGAAGCTTTAATAAATAGAGATGTTGAATTTTGGAAAAAGGCCATGAATCAAGAAATGGAAACCATGTATTCTAATAAAGTCTGGGAACTTGTAGAGGCTCCAAATGGGATAAAACCTATAGGGTGTAAGTGAATCTACAAGAGAAAAAAATGAGTAGACGGAAGGGTGGAAACATTTAAAGTAAGATTAGTAGCCAAAGGGTTTACTCAGAAAGAAGAAATTGATTTTGAGGAAACTTTTTCTCTGGTTGCTATGCTTAAATCCATCAGGACTCTGTTCTCTATTGGTGCAGTGCTAGATTATGAAATTTGGCAAATTGATGTCAAGATTGTCTTTCTTAACGGGCATCTTGAAGAAGACATCTACATGCAGCAACCAGATGGATTCATACAAAAAGGCCAAGAACACATGGTATGTAAGTTGTAGAGATCCATTTATAGATTGAAGCAAGCATCCCGGTCATGGAACATCAAATTTGATCAAACGATTAAATCGTTTGGATTCATTCAAAATATTGATGAACCATGTGTATACAAGAAAATTCAAGGAAAATCTGTAGCCTTCCTAGTTTTTTATGTAGATGATATTCTCTTAATTGGAAACGATATAGGAGTATTGACTACAATAAAGAGTTGGTTAGCAAAACAATTTGATATGAAAGACCTAGGAGAGGTAATTTATATTCTTGGTATCAAGTTACTACGAGACCGAAAGAATAAAATGTTATCCTTGTCTCAAGCGGTCTATATCAATAAGATATTGGCTAGATTTAGTATGGAAAATTCCAAAACTGGTTTATTACCATTCAGACATGGAATTGCATTCTCTAAGGATCAATCACCTAAAACATCTGAAGAGATAGAGAGAATGAGACGAGTTCACTATGCAGAAGTTATGGGAAATCTCATGTATACCATGCTTTGTACTAGACCAGACATCGGTTTTGCGGTAGGGATGGTTAGTAGATATCAATCTAATCCTGGACCTGAACACTGGACTGCGGTCAAGCATATAATGAAGTATCTGAAAAGAACTAAAAATTATATGCTTGTGTATTCTGGTGATGAACTCATTCCAGTAGGTTATACTGATTTTGACTTTATATCATATAAGGATTCCATAAAATCAACTTCTGGCTATGTGTTTACATTGGGAAGTGGAGCTATTAATTGGAGGAGTGTGAAACAATATTGTATTGCAAACTCCACAACTGAAGCTGAATATGTGATTGCATCCGAAGCTACAAAAGAAGCTGTATGGCTCTGCAAGTTCCTACAAGATCTTGAGGTGATACCTGCTGTAACTGCACCCCTTAAACTATTTTGTGATAATAATGGTGTGGTAGCTCAATTTAAGGAACCAAGGAACAACAAGAAACAAAAACATATAGAGAGGAAGTATTATCTTATAAGGGATATAGTGCAGAGATGTGATGTGGAGGTTACCCAGATTGCGTCACAGTAAAACTTAGCAGATCCTTTTACTAAGGCCATACCTGAGAAACCTTTTAACTTGCACTTAGAATTCATGGGCATGCGTGAGATGCCAAATATGCTTTGAGAGCTAGTAGAAGATTGTTGGGAAAATATGCTCTTTAAAAGCATATTTGTTGATTTAATTGTAATAAATAATTTTTTTGATTAATAAAATAAATGAGGTATTTTATTCAAATATCTTAATTGCATTAATATTTTGATTAAAGTCCATTTAATCATATTATATGTATTTATGTGATCACCATGTGGATTCACAGAAGACATAAATACAAGTTATCATATGATTAAATAAATTTAGTTTGCAGTTGATAAATAAAGTTGAGCACTTTATTTAGGTATAGACTGTAATGAATTCATTGAATGATTTGTCTTAATCATGTATGAATTTATTAATGAAGTACGACTACATTGAACATGATCAAATATGAGATTTAATTAACTTTGTAATAACTGTCTGACTTATTAAATTGCATAGGCATTGATTTTACTATAATCATAATCTTGAGTTAATTATAATTTCATGATTGTAATTGTTATTCCATTTGAGTTACCAATGGGCACGACACAGACTACAATTTGAGTTACCAATGGGCACGAATATACTTGTAGTCAAGATTACCTGATATCTTGGTGGGAGCAATTATGAGTATTGGAGTTGTAGATTAACAATGTAGAATTTGTATAACACATCTCTTGATGGGTTTTCAGAACTTGATCATAGAATTCTCTAACCAGAATGTGTCAATATATTTAGTATGTTGAAAATGATCATTAGAGAAAACCAGTAAGTATCAAGGAACAAGATGCTATTAAATTGATTGGACAGTTGAGATATCAATTTAATTAATGATATGGTACAAAGAATTGTGCAGTAAAGAAATCAAAGTGGCTTGGGACAAATTATTATTCGAGCATACAATTATGGAGGTCAGTTCCAAAATTTTAGTGGAGTAAATTTGGAAAATGATTGGGCTAGTTTAATTACATGCCTAATTATTGTAGCTACTATTGTATGTTCCCAAATGATCCCCGGGCTAGCTCATTTAATTGACTGCGCCACTACTGGATTAATGAGCAAGATAACTAGCTATTTGGGTTAAAAGTCTAAATATATTATTTAGTAGGAGGCTCCATATAATGTACTTGTGTCTAAGGGGCCTTGTGTTATTTTACAAGGTGGACCCCTAAGACAAGAAATAAGTAACGTTACTTTTGGTTTATTATTTTAAATTAAATCAAACTTGATTTAATAGAATTAAATAATATAAAAAATGGAGCCTAGGGTTTCCATTAGATAGAGATATAAAATGACATATTTTCTTCCAAAAGAAGAAGAGCAGCCACTTTATACAGATCAGAGAAAAAGATTTTTCTCTCAATTGTTAAAAGAAAAATTTTCTCATGCTAGTTGCTTTAGTAGTGATAAAGGCGCCCACACGTAAAGTGCCGATCAAAATTGAGTCATAACCTCGAAGATTATTTGGTGGCGGATCGTGATTTAACAGGAGTGGTGGTGATAGATCGTGATCTAGAGCCTAAATCACTTCAGTGGAAAAAGCCAAATCAGATTTTCAAGATATGATTTCTAGATTATAAATTCTTATATATTATATGAGAGCGATCCTAAAAGTTTTTATAAAAATTTAAAAAACTAATTTTTCTCCAACAATATCTATCTACTAGCTAAAGGTGTTGTCTTTTGGAAGAGTGTTAAACATTCTTTAATAGCCTATTCCACAATAGTAATAGAGTTCATAGCATGATATAAGACATCCAATCATGGAATATGGCTTTGAAATTTTGTCACAAGCCTGCATATAGCAGATGGTAGTGATAGACAATTCAAGTTATTTTGTGACAATGAGTTAACAGTTGTGTATTCCAATAACAACAAGAGCTTGACAAAGTCGAAGCATATGGACAACAAGTTCTTGGTTGTTAAAAAAAGAGCTCAGAGTGGACAACTATCTATTGAGCACATTAGTACAACCACCATTATTTTTTGCTCCACTTACTAAAGGATTGTCACCCAAAGTATTTCATAAGGTTATTTTCTGCAAAAATAAAGTTTTAGCATATTCACGTTAGTATGGTTTGATCTCACTAAGGTTTAAGGCAAACCAATTTGAAATAGGCATGTTAAGAACACATTACATGAAATTTTCATACTATACATCAACATCATGATCCATGTCATTCAGTTGTATTAACAAAGTGACTATTGATAGGTCAAGTTACAACAGTTGTAATAAAGACCACTTTGATCCTATGTTGGTATGATTAATAGACTTGATTGGTTATAGACACATTTCTATAATGACAGTAAGACTAAACGCATATGGTTATTCTTGTAAAGCATGATTATAAAGTTACACATATAGCTCAAGTGGGAGATTATTGAATTCTAATCCAATGTTGTTGGATCCTTAATCCAACATTAGGCTTATATGTGAATAATTATGTGTTGCAAACTGTCATATTATAATAAGCCAATTAAAAATGATCTAATCAAGTTTTCAATAATTTGAGCTTTAATATATTTGAGAGGATGTAAGCCTTTAATGTGTAGAGACTTAAAGGTAATTTTTATTTCTATGATGGGTTGAAATATGAATAACTAATGATAGTAGGAAAGTTATATATATAAGTAGTTATGGTCCCCATGTCACAAGTTATATTTTATTCTCTTCTGACATCCCATTATTAAAGACTGTGTTGTGCTAAGCTTAAAGAATTCTCTAAGATTAATACAAACCCTCCACCCATTCTGAACTCGGGTGGGTACTAACTCACCATAAGTTCTCAATAATTATTATACCAGTTTTCTTCGGTACCACTTGTACCGGAATTACCTATATGCTATCTGAAATTGGATAGATTATACCTGCATCAAGAAGTTTCAGAATTTCTTTCTTCACTACTTCCATCATGACTGGATTCAAACGGCGCTGAGCTTAAATTGAAGGTTTGACATCTTCCTTCAGCAGTATTCTATGCATGCACGTGGACAGACTTATCCCCTTAATATCAGCAATTGTCCACCCAATAGCCTTTTTGTAATCCTTCAGCACTCTAATAAGCTTTTCTTCCTCTAAAGTACTAAGCTTTAAAGAGATGATCACCGGAAGTGTCTCACCATCTCCTAAAAACATGTACTTTAGATGACTCAGCAACGGTTTAAGCTCTATTTTCGATGCCTGCAAAATAGATGGAAGAAGTTTTGCATGAAATGAAGGTAATTCAATATAAGACGTATGATGAGTTAAAGTTCTCAAAGAATTTAATTCATAAATTGTCTCTTGCAATACATAATTTAAAACAAACTCATTTTCATTCTTTTGCAACCCCTTGAGGCCCAAACTGTTATTTAAAATAGCTACCAATGAATCTTCAACATCCAAATAAAAAAATTCATGCACTATAGGGTTAATAACATCCACAGAAAATATCAAATGTTCCTCACTAGGATATTTTTATGGCATCATTCATATTGAACTCTATAACCTCTCTATCAAACTCCATAGTGAGAGTCCCTTTATGTACATCTATTTTAGTCCTAGCAGTCTTAAGAAAAGGTCTTCCTAGTAAAATTGAGACAGAATTAGAGGAGCTGTCCTCTTCCATATCAAGTACATAAAAATCAGCAGGAAAAATCAACTCATTAACTTGTACTAAAACATCTTCTAGTACCTCATCAGGATATGCATTAGACCTATCAGCTAGTTGAATTATCACGCTAGTTTCTTTTAATACACCAACATTCAAAGATGAATAAATAGAACGAGGCATGACATTAATAGAAGCTCCTAGATCTAACATAGCCTTCTCAACTCTAACACTACCAATTTTGCAAGGGATAGTAAACATATCTGGATCCTTGCACTTAGGAGGTAGTTTCTTTTGGAGAACTGCTGAAACATTCTCCCCCATGTAAACTCTTTCATCTCCTCTTAATTTTCTCTTGGAGGTGCACAATTTCTTAAAGAATTTAGCATATCAAGGTATTTGTTTTATAGCATCTAATAAAGGAATATTTACCTCAACCTTGCAAAATGTCTCAAGCATGTCTTTCTCTTGTTCTTCCTTCTTAGATTTTACAAACCGGCTTGGAAAAGGAAGAGGTATCACCATAGGTAGGGGTTTCGCTATGGTGGATTGCGCATCTTGAGATTTAGGCATCAATTCATTCTTCTCAAGCTCATCTTCTACATGCTTTGTCACTTTTTTACTAGGCTCTTGCAACTCCTTCTCACTTCTAAGGATGACAGCACTAGCGTTTTGCTTTGGATTCACCTCAAATTGTGAAGGCAATCTTTCTGATACTTGAGACTCCAGACGGCTCACTGTAGTCGCCAATTAACTCATTTGATTCTCCAAATTCTGAATGCTTGTTGTAGTTGCCTGCTAAAATTGTTGAGTGTTAGTCGCAAGTGATTTAACAATTTCTTCAAGAGATATACCTGACTTGGAGTTTGACTGTGGAGGGGCTGGTTGTCTTAGTGTGTATTGTTGTGGGAATCCTAATGGCCTAACTCAATAGTTGAAGTTGGGATGATCCTTCCATCCTAGATTGTATGTTTGTGCATAAGGGTCATACCTGCTCTGAGGTATGCTTGGAAATTCTTCAACTGCATTGGCTTGTTCAACGGGTTCTTCTTGAAGTGTAGGACACATATCAATTGAATGACCCATATTGGATCAAATGCCACAAGTCTTCACCTGTTGCACATTACCTACAACAAACTTTTCCACAATAGAAGTAAGTTTATCTAAACGTTGTTCAATAGAATAAATATTTACCTCATTCGCCTTCCTTGAAGTGGGATCTTGCCTGCTACCAAATTGTTGTGCATTGGCAACCATATTTGAGATCAACTCCCTTACTTGAGTAGGGGTCTTGTTCACTAAAACACATCCACTAGCAGCATCTATCATACTCATATCCATCAATGACAGTTCTTCGTAAAATTATTGAACAAGAAGTTGATCAGAAATCTAATGTTGAGGACAGCTGGCACACAATTGTTTGAATCGCTCCCAATACTCATACAAAGTCTCCACAGGAAGTTGTCTGATCCCACAAATATCTTTTCTGATGTTGGCAGCTCTTGAAGCAGGAAAGTACTTCTCGAGGAACTACTTCTTCAAACCATTCCACGTTGTAATCGATCCAGAAGGAAAGTAGTACAACCAATCTGTAGCTAGCCCATCTAAAGAGAAAGAAAAAGCACGCAGCTTAATCTGCTCTTCAGTCACGCCCTATGGCCTCATACTTGAACACACAACATGAAACTCCTTGAGATGTTTATGAGGATCTTCACCTGTAAAACTATGAAACTTGGGTAACAAATGAATAAGACCAGACTTTAATTCAAAATTTACCTCCAAGTCTATATATTGAATGCAGAGTGGTTGCTGATTCAAGTCTGGTTCAGCTAACTCTCTAAGAGTTCTTTCTGCAGGTGCAGCTCTATCCATCAATTGTTCTTCTGAATCGCTAGATAATTCAACCAAATCAGGCACTGTATCTATTTCAGAAAGCAGAGGCAACGAGGATTGTTGCTTAGCTCACTTCGTCTGCGATCTCAGCTGGCGAGCTGTCTTCTCAATTTCAAGATCACACAAAAGTGTACCTGTACGAGAAGAACGAATCATACACCAAGTAAAACGTAAAAAGGATTAAATAAATTACACCAATCCCCGGCAACAGCGCCAAAATTTGATGGTTGTCGAAGCCAGCAAAACTAAATACCTGCTCTAAATAAATTGTGTATATTGATTAAGCAGGGTCGTGTCCACAGAGATCGGTAATTATTTAAATTCTTTTAAAAAGTAAAATGCAAAATGGGGGGATTGTTGACAATAATAAAAATCAAACTAAAATAACAAAAATGCAAATTCAAATTGTAATTCAAATTGGGAAAAGTTCTGGTTAAAAGAATTAACTCAACTTGATTCGACTACTAATCATTAATTCAAATATAAATCATAACTACTTATGAATAGACCGGTTATAGCTACTAAGACCCTCTATAGCCAATCTCTCCTTAACTAGTCGATAACCAAGGTACGACCATTGGTTATTTTCCTAATCAATAGACAACCCTAGATAAGATCATAGGGTTTAATCAATTGACAGCTTGAAAAATCAGAGAGACCCAAATCCTAATCAACAAACGCATACGATGGTTCATTTAAATTAGATTATTTATTCTCATAACACAACGCACTGCTATGTTATTTGTCACAAACATTAAAATCTTCATACGATGAATCTTTTAATTGACAATAGATTAAGTTGATAACTAAATAGTGGCCAATTATTTAATTAACAAACATAATCATGACAATAATTTAGAGAATAAAAAAATACCCAAAAAGCAATAAAACAATTAAAGTATAAGAAAGATCTCATAATAATAATGAATCAAAGTTTTATTAACCTTCAATCAGAATAATAGGTTTAGTTCTTCATAGAGAGAAGAGAAAAATTTAGATCTAAAGTTTCTTTTTTCTTCAAAAATCTCATCTCCTTTGTTTTTCACGTCTCCTCTCTCTTATAGAGTTTTTCCAAAAAATAAAATACTAATATATAAAATATTATCTAAATATTAAATTCAAAATTACAAAAATAACCAAAAAGACAAAACAAGCTAAAATAAAAACTGCAAGCCCTTAGTTGACAGTACACGCCCACGCCTTATCAACAAAGTTCTTCTGAAGCTCATAATTTCTCCAGGAAAATAATCATCCTCAAACATCATCTTGTAGCTCAATTTTAGTACCAATCAATAGAATTGCACCTACAAAAATAAAACACAAGTAAATCACTATTATTAAGTGCAAAACTAGTGCATAAATTGCACTCTAACAATCATGTTGGATATCCATTGTCGCATTTGTACATTTGACTTTAATTATGTATATATGTCATATTTAATATTTACATCGCATGTTGCATGTTTGAAGTTCAATGTTTCATTAATAAATTAATTATTTTGTTGACCAATTATTAAGTGCGTATACTGACCAATTAATACATACCTGCAAGTTGAAAGATGTGGTTGCAACTTTAAAAAAATAAATCATTGTCACCAGCAATTTTATAAAGATATTTTGTTCCATCTTAATTATTTAATGTAACATGGCATATATTTTTGAAATATTATTACTATGTGGAGGTAAGTTTATTAAAACGGGACCAACAAAAAATATAACTTATTACAATGTGGAGTTTATTCCTAATTATAACTGGTTCCAAGTCGAGGCCATAATTTTTTATTACTATGAAGAGGTTATTCCTATATAGAGTATTCCTATTTGGAGTTTCTACTGTACCTCTAAAATGTTTGGTGAATACATGTTGCTCACATTTGTACAATAAAAAGTTTAGTCGATCTCATTTCTATACGATGAAAAACTTATAATAAATTTACTTTTTTTTAGGGCAAAATTATGATTTAAATTCATATTTTACCCCCACACTATTAATCTTTATTTTATAATCACAGTTTTTTTTTCCATATACAACACCTCAATACTAATTAAACAAAGCTTAAGTGCTGTCAATAGTTGCTTCAACAAACAATTATACATTTAATGCTTTGATAATTTAAAGTTACGTCAATCTCACTGCATTACCCATTGACAATTATATTTTGCATGGTGAAGAAGGAAAAGAAGCAAATCAACTTGCTGTTTCAAGTGAATTTGTATTAAAGCTTCTCTCTCAAGTACCATCCTCTGCAGCAAGATGGTAAGCTTCATTCTAAATTTTCAATGTTTTCAATTTTTTGTAGCCTAAAACGTACTTTGAACACCTATTTTTTAATTAAAATTTTTATTATTAGAAGGAATTTTCTATAATGTTGTATGACTTTTCACAGCATTAACAATAGGGGTGTTATGGACCCTTAAATTTAAATGTTTTAATCACCACCACTGATTTAATTTAATAGATAAACAACTAATTACTTAATAATTAATGGGTAATATTCAAGTTGTTGATAATATGTAGGTTGATGGATATATTTTACTTTTTATTAATTGATTAATATTTTCTAATTCACCAACAAAACTAAAAATTGAATATGCAAATGCATACATTAATTTAGATTTCTACAAAATAAAAATGAATTATTTAATCTTTAACAACAATGTTAATACAGGTCTCTTTTGTAATTTATAATTGGAACAATATAATCTTAGGTTCTTCCTTTTATTTTTAGCTTTTTTAAAATTTTGGAAATTACTCAGTTGCTAAGATGTAGTTGAATTTATCGTTACAATATTTATTAATGTAGCAATTCTTTGGTAAAAAAAAAAGATAATTGTTTATCGCTTTTATTGCCCCTAAACACATAAGTCCCTCTATGGATGGCAACGGACACCACCCTCAGTGGGGTTTCTATTACCAAATCCGCACCCACACAAAATTTAAATTACTAAATTCATACCAGCACCCGCTGCGGGTTTTGACAATTACCAAACCCGCAATTGGTACTCGGCGGATTTTTTGTGAATTCTTACATTTAAAATCACAAATGTTCAATATGTAAATTTATATTAATAAGCTAAAATTTCTTATAACATATTCAATTCTAAGTTTAATCAATGTAAATAGAAAATTAAAATTTCAACATCAATCCAACACAAATTCTCAAATTTAAGTATGAAATATATAAATCCATAAAAAAATAACCACAAATGCCATGAAAAATTCATGGGCGTGTGGTTGCAGTGCACGAGTGAAAGGGAAATGAGTGTGTGCGGCTGCTGCTCATGGGTGAAAGGGAAATAGTTTGGAAAGTTAGGTTTTGCGGCTGCAACTCATAGTTGAAAAGGAAATAGTTTGGGTTTCTTTTAGATTAGGTTATGAGTTACAATTTGCACACACTATACATGACATGTTTGGACTTTACATTTATTTAATTTATATATTTTTAGATTTAATTATTTTTTAATTAAAAAAACTTGGAAAGAAAAAGTTGTAGGTTTGGTAGATATTCATGCAGGTATCCATCAAATATTTAGTTGATACCAAACCCACCTGCAACGTAGTGCGGATTTCAATTTGTAATATCAAACCCGCTCGTAACCTGCAAAATTACCCGTAGCGGACGGGTTTGGGTGGATACCATTGCCATCCCTAAATCCCTCACTTTCAATAGCTTTTCATTAGTATTGTTTTTCCCTCTTTTTCACTTTCTGCACAATCCTTGGATGTAATCATTATACAATCTTTTCTCTTTCAAAATCCTTTGTTTACAATTAAAATCTTCAGAAACTAAAGTTGAATGAGGGGTTATAGACGCGTAGCACCCGGCAAACTGCATATTATGAAGTATAGTTGAAAACCCAAAGAAAAAAGGTTAAAACTGAAGGAAAGAAAAAACTTAATTCATGCAAGCAAAGATCGCCCACAACAGCAGCAGTAATTTGTAGTAAGTGCATAACATTAAGAAAGTAATTTAACCAACACTACAGCTCGCTTTATTTAGTAAACAATAAGCTAATAATTATTAAGCACTTCGAGCTTTGCTTGTTGGATTTAATAATTGCTCAAACTCAAAAGCCATAGGGGTTGGCAGGGAGGAGGCGAGGAGAAAGGAGAACCTTCAATGGGGTGGCCTTAGGTATGGTTAAGCCAGGAGACTCTGACATGTCAACAGGCTGATCCAATGGGGTTGCTATTTCAAATGAATGAAGGAGTCGAGCAAGCGTGAGGTGAAGGACCTGGAGAGCAGATGATGCACCTGGGCAAGAACGTCGGCCAGAGCCAAAAGGAATGAGTTCAAATTGTTGACCCCTAACATCAACATCTGCATGGGCGCCATGGCCTGGGAGAAATCTCTCTGGTTGGAAGGCTGATGGATTTTCCCAAACCCTTGGATCCCTTTGAATTTTCCAAGCATTTATCATCAAGCGGGTGCCAGCCGGGACATGGTACCCAGAGACAGTGCAATCTTCCATTGCTTCACGTGGTGCTAAGAGAGGACCCGCGGGATACAAGCGGAGGGTCTCTTTGATAATCGCTTGGAGATACACTAGGTTTTCGGTGTCCGACTCATCAACTGCTCGTTCCTTACCCACTTGTTGGTCCAATTCTTCTTGTGCCTTCTTCAACGTATGGCGGTTGTTCAAGAGTAAAGAGATGGCCCATGTCAGGGTGCCTGATGTAGTATCACTGCCACCAAGGATGAGTGCCTGCGCAAATAATTTAGAATATGATGACTATATATAGGGAATTAACCCTCTCGACCAGTTTAATCAACACTTATTCAAACAAAAATAATTTACGTAATTAATTAATTGATGGATTTGTATCCTATCATAATCTATTTTTTCCTAAAATTCGAAACACCTAATATGACATGATTATTGTCTGGTTGAGATATATTTCCACAGATTCGTGCTTCACCATTTCTTTTTCTAAGTGGTTAACGTCAATTAAATTTATCAACATAGGTGCTTTGGAGAGCAAAACAGCTTAAGGAAGTGATTCGCAAAAAAAAAAAAAAAATCATAATTTTGGCTTCTCAGATCACACGAAAGGTTTTCTTTGAATGATTTTTGAAAAAAAGCAGTCTTTTTTTCTTAGCCATCAGCACTCTAGCTAGAAGTTTTGGAAGGAATCTAGGTACATCTAGATGCAATCTGCATAGAATCAAATAAATATATCCTAGCCGTATAATATTATATTTGTCGCTTTACCATTTTCCTAGCTATTATACTTAGGGATGGCAATGGAACAGATATGGATTGGATCTACATTGCTCCAGATCCAGATCTGTAATAAAAATTAAGATCCATATCTGCTCCAGATCCGTCAAGAATCTATATTTTTCCCTCCATATCTAGATCTGAAACAAAAAATAAAGATCTATACCTACTCCAAATCCAAAAAGAAAAATTAAAATCCAAATCTGCTCTAGATCCATCATGAATTCTAAATCTCAATAATAAGAGATCAATTTTTTTTAGAAAGAAAATTTAAGACTAAAATGCATTGGTAACAATTAAATTATATAATGTGTACAAAAAATCTAATAAGTATTGTAGCTTCTACTTTTACACCAAAATAAATAAATAAGAAAGATAATAAAATATGGATCAAAAGTAATTGAAGGAATAAAATCATTATAATATTCTAATGTCTCATTTACTATCTTGATATCCATTGCACACCATCATCATTCCTATATCATTAAATAATAACATATAAGTTAAAAATGATTTATTATATTCAGTGCTTTATTATTTTTATTATGATCATATTTAACTAAATATATGATTAACATAATTATTTAATAGTTGATAGCCACCATTGATTAGTGATTATACAAAATAAATAAGATTATGAGAAAATGATAGAAAAATAAACTCAAGTCTATGGATTTTCCTAACAATTAAAGAACTGATCCAAGCATTCAAATGAAGTGGAGAAGTGAGAGTAGACTAAAGAGGAAAAAAAAGACTAAATTGTAGGGTGAAAAACTTAAAAAAATTAGGGCAGGCTATCCTAATTTTATTTTACACTTGATAATTTTTTGTCTTATTATCAATTAAATACCTTTAAGTTTTAAGATTATTAAATACATACTAATGAATAAATTTTATCATCATTTATAATTACATAATTGTTAACAATTTTTTAAAATAAAATTACATTAAATGGTGAGTGGATATGGATTTGGATATAAATATTAAGATAAATTCGAATTTGCTCCAGATCCGCCTTAGATCCACGCATTGATATCTAAATCCGATCCAAATCCATTTTAATCCGATCCAATTGGATTTGGATCACATGGATCTTGGGTCAGATCCGATCCATTGCCATCCTTAATTATACTAAACAGTAAAAATGATAGTATATTTAAAAGCAGTCAAATTAAAGCACGTTGAGATCTCTACTCCTGTAACTGTCACATGATTAGAAAATAACTTAACTGTCACATGATTAGAAAATAACTTCGTCATTTAATTTGTTTTATAGCTAAAGGAACCAATCAGAAAACCCAGGAATTTGTCGGATAAAATCTCGACGGTTATTAAGAGAGAAATAGAAATTGGTACATCAGTACCGTAAAACGCTTTAATAAAATGGCTAGCTAGGTGATTGTCATGTACTTTACCAAGCATGTAGCTTTGTTGATGGTATCAGCATCACGACCGGGAAATTCTTGTGCTCCAATATCGTCGAGGATGGAAAGCATGGCGCCCATAAAATTCTCTTCTCGTCCTTTGATCTGATAATCACCAGAATCCCCCTTCCTTCTGTGCTCATCCAACCATCGTTGCATGATAAGGTCTAATTCTCTTGCTGTCTTCTTCATTAACCTCTCATCTCCGCCAATATCCAACCATCTCAAAAACGGTAGAGCATCTGACACCACCAACTTACCCATGAATTCAAAAAATCTCGACAATTCATCTTTCCATCCTTGATCACTACTGGTTCCCTTTTGTGAAATACTAATATTGCATCGTTTTCCAACGACCATCCTTAAGATCACATTAAGGGTTACATACTCGCACCATTTCTTCATATCCACCAACACCGGTGCTTTATCAAGACCAGCATCCCATAGATTATATAACTCTTTCAAACAAGTTCTCACCTCAGATTCTCGTACATATTTGAGACTCTCAAGCCGATAGCTTGATAGAAGCTCGAGTGTGGCTATCTTGCGTATCTGGCGCCAGTAGTGACCATAAGGGACAAAACCAAGCAAGGAAGAATCGTAGCACAATATGTCCCCGGCAACAGTTTTTGGACGGGTGGCAAAGACTTTGTCACTTGTAGTGAGACACTCTTTAGCAATCTCCCAATTGCTCACCACCAAAGTGCGACGTACCCCGATCTTGATCGTCAAGATTGGTCCGTACTTGTCAGCAATTTTTCCTAAAACTTTGTGAAGGGGCTCTGGCCCTCCTAAGAGGTGTAGATGGCCTATCACAGGCCATCCTCCACCAGCTTCTGGTGCTCCTCTCTTCTTGTTCCCTGCTTTTTTTACCAAATTTCTTGAAACAAAGACTAAAAGGGCAGTGATTATTACAGCTGTGAATAGGAACTCCATAGCCACTATTGCTGCTGCGTCGTGCTCAATCGTATTACGGCCATAAGGTTAACCATTGCGCTAGTTATATAATATAATATGGTAGCAGTACTTTGAAGACAATAGACCGAGCTCCTAAAATTGGGATCCTCTCTTTCCCTGGCTTTTTGCTTGTCTTTTTAGATGATTGAGATGTATCTCTCATTAATTTAGATGGCTGCCATTTTATTTTATTTTTTTAATTTAATACCCACCAAAAAACCAAAGCACTAAAAGATTCAAGCAAAAGATAAGGTAGGTCCTATATAAAGTATGGGTCCTGTACAGAAAAAGTGTTAGGAAAAATATGATTTCTTTGAAGAATAAATTATTTTATAATTTTATCTAATCATTAATTCACCTAGTATTAATTTAGGATTAATATCCTCTCCTGATCTGAGCATTCTTGATCTTTTACAGATATTGTGTCATCTGTCTTTCAAATTGTATATTTTACTAGTTGAGTATGATTCAGATGAGATGCAATCTTCCATGTTCTTATGTCTCTGTTTGGTGAGAAACTTTAATGCATAGAAACTAGATCTGTTCTTGATGTTGTAGTGATATACCCATTTTTCAGGCTTATGAGGTTTACCATTGCACAGGTTTGCTTTGTGCAAATAACTCCATACCTGTATTACTTTCGTGAGGAATATGACTGCAAGGCTCTTGACTGCATGTATGGTGTTAGTTTCAAAATTGTTAATTACTTTCTAGGTATTCTTCATGGTGTTTTGCAGACTATTTTAAGTCACAAAGATAGTTGGTAACTAAAATCTATGAATATGATTGGAATTGTAAATGGATCAGTCATGTTATGCCCCTTTTCCGTAGAGGAAAATTAGAGAATTTGATGATAGTTTCTTTTCCATTAGAGTCCTAAATTTGTTATAACCCTTATGTCCTTATTATCCAACAAAATCTGTAATACAAATAGCTTTTTACTTGATTTTTGTCTTTATTATGACATCCAAATATGAGTTTCCTTTACTGTTGTGTATTGGCTGACAAGGAAGTAAACTACACTGAGGACAATTCTTTCTCTCACTAAAATCATCACTTTTGTTCTTTTTCCTTTTTTGTTATGCTTGCAATTCTTCTCCTTTTCTCTATTCTATTGTACATTTGATAAGTGCAACATGTAAATTGCTTTTGGTTCCTGGATGCTTAAGGTTATATAAATATTTATGTGAGTATTAGCGAAAGATGGTTATGTTGATTCTTAGTTTTTAAGCCTATTCTACTTGTTGTAGGTTCTTTGATCAGAAAATAGTAAAATGTTTTTTCCCCCCTTAGAGAATAGTAAAATGCTTGTTAAACATTGCTTTCTACATGTGCTATAATCCATGTATGCATATAAGGGATTTGTAGATACTACAATTAAGGGCATGTTAAGCGAATGGAGAGGCAACAACAGCAATCTAAAGGGTAGATAAAAATAGTGGTGGTGATCGAAGGAACTGGGAAGAATTGCTGGTCTCTTGCTACTTAGACTCTACAAGTGATTTACCACTGGAATTTGGTGGACTTTGATTTTTTGTACAAGTATTTTGATGTTGGTGATTATTTATTTTAGGGAAAATATCGAACGTCCACCCATTTTTTTCAACTTTTTTAAAAATACACAATTATTTTATTTTTTTGCTGAAATCCACCTAAAGTTATATTTTGTTTCACTTTTCCACTTCTGTTTGGAATCCATTAAGAAAACTAACAGAAACTTAATAAAATGACCATTTTACCCCCCAAAACGAAAATAACAATTTCACCCTAAGCATTGCCAAAAATAATCAAATTAAATCTAAATATTTTCCCCATCGGTTAATAAAGAAAGTAAAATTATCATTAAATCTGAGTATTTTTGGCATTTTTTAAGGTGAAATTGTAATTTTCGTTTTGGGGGTAAAATTGTCATTTTTTTAAGTTTCTGTTAGTTTGCTTAACGGATTCCAAATGGAAGTGGAAAAGTGAAACAAAATATAATTTTAGGTGGATTCCAGCAAAAAAAAAAAAGAATTATGTATTTTTAAAAAAGTTGGAAAAAACAGGTGGACGGTGGATATTTTCCCTTTATTTTAGGATATCTTTTGAAAATTTGGGATTGATGTAGTTTAGATGCTTTAGTGACATAGTTTGTATTTAACTGTAGTTTAAATATATATATAATTTCATGTATTTTATTTATTGGATTTTTAATTACTAGTATTATATTATGTATTTATTTTATATTGACCAACTTCATTTATAAAAACAAATTTATAGAATTTTTAAAGTAATAATAATAAATAAATTTAATATTAATTGAGTAAAAATAATAATAAAATTTACAATAATAATAATATTTTTAAATAATTTAATTGAAATAATACTAATTTTCCAGCCAAAAAATTCCTAAATATCTAAATTATTTTGATTTCCCACTAAAATGTAGTGTGATGCATGTATGACTTTTAACAGCTATCATAAACTCATGACGGAAAAAATTCTATCATAAATTAATGACAATGACATAGATGAAATATATTGTTTGTCATGCACCTCTCTTTATGACGGTTATTTCCCGTCATCTATTGCATGTTTTCTTATAGTGTGTAAGTATGTTCTCCTTTTCAAGCACTCACAATTTTTTTTTTTTAGAATTGTTCCAATGGCGGAAACTTCGAATAGACAACTTAAGAACATTTGTATGATTTCTGGGTTTTGCTATGGAAAGTATAAGGAGTTCGTTCAGGTAGCCGTAGATCTTAGTCATGTTATAATAGAGAGAAAACTACATCTTACATATAGATGAGGTGACCAAGCGCTATTAAAACTTGTCTAAGAAGTTGTTTTTGTTCAAGGAAGCCAATTGTTTGGCATCATTCAAAAAACCTTAAAAACTTTGGGATGTTCGCATGGCCCACCAATTGAAGAATAATTAATTGTCTTAAGTATGCAAAAAAGAATATTCAAATTTTTAAATCTTGCTGATGCCTTCATTTTCTTGTTGGGAGGTATTGTAACTTTAGAGGCGCTAATTACATTTGCTTTTTGAGCTCATTTGAATATCCATAAAAAACTCATCGGTGTATTAAATGTAAATAACTTTTATGATGGCTTAATAGTATTTTTTAATCATGCAAAAGAATTATTTCTATCCATCCTCAATGGAAAAACTCTTTATTTGTGCTCTTATTGCTAACGAGTTACTTGATCTTTTGCAAGCTTACAAGCTGGAGCTAGATCACATGACTTTGGCGTTGGATTGGTCAACTAATGATAATGGCAGTAACCTTCGTAAGAAGTGTAAATTAGATTTAACTCTTTGTTTGTAAATATTTTCTAGTAGTGGTCAAGTAATGTCCTCTAAACTCTACTTATTTCTTCTAAGACATTAAGGACAATGTCTCCTTCAGGTTTAAAGGGAAGGAATAGTTGACAGTTATGGAATGTCACAGTCCTGGTTATGTTTTTACTAATTTTTGTTGTAAATACTAACTTTGAGTCGAAGATGACTGAATATAGAGTAAAGTGACTCTAAAACCACATCTTTTTAGTCTTAGAGTTTTGTTTCTAAAAAAAAAAGAATTTATTTTCTAACTTTTTTTTTCTTAATCATCCCCTTTAAAGTTTTGGCAATCAATTCAGATGTGATCACTTCAACTTCTTCTTTTATTATGTTTTCTTTAACTTAAAAAAAAACCAAAAAAAGTTTTGTTTTTTGTGTGATCTTTTAATATTAGATAACATGATGACTTTCAAATTTTGGTATTTGTATTATCTTTAACCTTGAGTTATGTTACACTATGTTTTCCACTTTGCATGTTGGATTGTAAAATTGTGGAATTTGATGAATGAAACTGATTAGACCATTTGAAGAAATGTAAATATCATAGTAAATTTAAGTGAATTTTTGAGTCTATTATCCTTAGAGAGTAACCTTGTTTTCCTATATTGCTTCACAGTTAATTATACAAGATCTTTGTATTTTCTTTAAAGTGAAACCCAAAAAAAGTGAAAAAAAAAATGAATGGAATGAAAAAAAAATTGTCCAGTTTCATCTGAAAGTCCATTGAACTAATGGATATGAAAAATTATTTAGAGCCCTAAAAGATAGTAGAAATGCCATCTTTGATCTGTTTGAACATTTTTAGCCATCTCTATTATAAAGTATCTATAATTAACTCTTTTGAGCCTATATATTAAAAAGCAAACATTTTTCTTTGGTAACCTATTATCTTGTCCCACCCCAATGTGGAATATCACCTTATATATTATGTTTTCCACCACCCAATTTGTTTGAAAACAGTGATGATTATGGATTCCGTGAAAATGGTGCTATACAAAAATAAAATAAAAATAAATAAAATGAAATAAAAATAAGAATATGAAAAAAGAGAAAAAAAAAAAGAAAAAAATCCCAAGTGAAAAGCACCTTGCAATCTCTAAAAGTCCTCTATTTTTCAAACATATATTTTGTTTTTCTTGTTATCCCTTCTTTGTTAGCTATGTCCCTAACCTACGTTACATCCTAGTGAAAGTCATTCTTGTTTTTGGGGAATTATAGTTTGAAGTAGAAGCCAGTAATATGGATTAAAAGATGCGGTGATACATAAAAATGAAAACAAATTTGTTTGGCTAGTAATTCCCTACACTTGAGATCATTTTATTTCTAAGTTGTGGGTATTATTCTTTCATCTTGATGAGAGTGTGTGATATTGTTTTACTATTCTCTCAATCTATCACTTATTAGAGTGACTGTTTTATTGGTTTTTTTTTTTTTGAGAGAGTCACTCTGATTTAGGGTTTGACATATCATTCTTAAAAGTTGCTTGATTAATGTAGCTCTGATAATTTATCATTTTGCATGATTTTACTTGATTGATTTAGGTAGGTGTGATTTTCTTTAAGCCGAAGATAATGCTTATACTTTTATTTGATTGTTGTCATTAATTTGATTAAAGAAGTATACACAATTTTCAAAAAATAAAAGAGATTTCAATTTGGGTTTGAAATTTACTAGATTTTTATCACTTAAATTGTTAGGACTTAGCAATAAGCTGGTTGGGGGATGTGATTGACACTAAAAAATGTAATTTCATTAAAGATAAAATTATTAGTTTTTCACTTATAGTGTTAATTAATGCGTTTATTATTCCTAAATTATCTTCATACCCTCTAATATATTTTTATGTTAAATTAATTTATAGTATGTTAATTTTTATATTGTAAATATTTTAGGAATAAAGAGGGAATTGGAACTAAAAGTGGGAAATAAAAAAGAATTTTAAAATGCAATATTGAGGAGATGTAATAAAAAATAAAAAGATAAAAAAAAAGGAAGTGAGCCATGATAGTCAGGTGGCCACTTTGCCACCTGATTATCACACGTTCCTAGATGAATAGATAAATAATTAAAAAATAAATAATAATAAAATAAAAGAAGATGAAGATTTTTTATGTTTATAAAGGGCGAAGGGGCAATGCGGAGAGAAGAGAGGAAACTGAGACTGAGTCTTAGAAAAATTTCTTCTTTTGTGTAGTTCAATCTCTTGTAATATATTTTAGAAGTTTGTTAAATAAAATGAGTATTTTGTTTTTCAATATGAGTCCCTAATTTTCTGAGTTAAGGTGAAAAAAGCTCAAGAATTCAAATTATTGATTAATTATTTTCTCAAGTGAGTCTTAAATTTTATTTTATTTGTTGTATTTTCTTTCTTACTAGTTTCTTTTATGTTATTAATTTATTTATCTAAATCTCTTCAAATTTATATGTTACTATGACATAATGTTGGCACTTCAATATAGTTGTGGCACAATAAATACTCGGTCTCATATTTATCACACAAATGGTTAGCTAAGATTTAAATGACATAAATTAACGAGAAAAATAAATGCAAAATACAAATATGAGAGGTTGTTATAACCATAATTTGAAATCCAAGAGTGGATCTCGTAGCCTTAGCATATTTTTATATTGATTCATATTAATTTCTTTTTCCTGCATTTAATTTTCTTTATTTAATAAATTGACTACTAGACTTTAAATTCCTTATGATTTGACCTCGGACTCACCGAATTTTATTATAATTAGACACTTTTATACTTGGGAGTAACAACACTTTTAAGTCGTGTCACTAAGCAATGCAAGAGCGGGTGAATTGGGTTTTAAAAAATTATTAAACAATAATATCACCATCCAATACTAATAAGTACTTCAACTAACTAATAACAGTAAATGCAAGAATGAATAAATTTAAAGAGGTAAGAGAAAAGAAAACAAACACAAGATTTTTGCGTGGTTCAGTGGAACTTGCTTACGTCCACGCATCCAAGCAAATCGCTCTTTACAATTCCACTATCCAAGCCTTACAAGCCTAGGCTTCAAGTTGCTTAGAATTGACTTCCAATGTGTCAATAAACTAAGGTGTCAATAAACTTTTATAATTAGAGATGGTCATACACTTCTTAAGCGTTACCTACACTACAAACACTCAATGTTTGATGTAGAATTGAAATTTACAGAGATTGCACTCTCACATGAGTATATTAGCAAGTTATAACTCAATGATAAATCAACAAACGTGAATAAGCAAATGAAAGCTCAAAATGATTTATATAAACAAGATTAAGCTTGATAGATATTGAAGAAGAAGTAAAAAAAGAAACTTTAAATGAGTTTGTTTTGGCTTTTTATAGTTTGAACAAGAAAACTAGCCGTTATTCACTTTCTGGGAGTTATAGAATCGCTGATAATTTTAAAATGGATTACCGTTTGCTTACATGGCAAGTTACTAAAATGGAATAATTTGAAAATTTTTCGTAATTAGATCACCACTTAAAGATTATTGGTTAGCTGTTTAAGTTCCAGAGAGTATCAAAGTTATCGGTTAGTTGCTTAAAATAAACGGTTCATTGTTTGAGTTCCAAAAACTCTCTCAAAGTTATTGGCTAGTTGCTTGAGATTAGCAGTTCACCGTTTAAGTTCTAGAAACTCACCCAATGTTATCGGTTAGCCGCTATAAGGAAATTTTTAATCACTAAGTTTTTTAAAATTATAATTTTGCCTCAAAAACGTTATAAAACTCTAATAGCCCATTTTCAAAATTTCAAACACTACTTATTAAATTCAAAGTTTTGAAAACATTTTCAAGTTAGTCCATAAACTTTGAAAACAACTCATTTCGTAAATCCATATTTTTCATTTAAACGTGGAATCTTTAACTTAGGAAAATAATGATTTACTTAAAAGAAAAAGGTCATAAAGAAAAAATAATTTGAGCTTTTAAGTGCTTGATCATGCATTCATTTAATCATACTAGATTTATAAGAATTGTAATAAGAAAAATCACCTAAGCAAGTACCCTCAACGCTTGTCTTTGATTTGATGGGCTTTGGGATTTGTCCATCTGAATGCTTTGAATTTGTTCTCACATGGTTTTTGACTCTTTTTTTTTTTCTTCAAGAGCTAATGAAATGAGATTTGAAACATATATTACTAATATACCCTAGATACATGGTTTGTTATCATCAAAATCAAAGATCTATTATCATTTCGGTCGACAGATTTATTTTCATGATATAGAAGTTTATTTTCAAAATTATTTGACAGTACTCTTCCCCTTCAGACATAGAGATGACTGTAATTAGATATATTCAGTCAAAAAGATACAATTGAGATAGTCTTTTGGGGCCTGTCTAAGCATTTATAGAGATTTGGGCCATGTGCTTGGGCACTTTTGTCTTTCGGGGTCTAGTTTACATATGCATTATGATGAGATACATGAGATGACACATCATTGGTCTACTCATTGTAGCTCGAGGCACAACAACATACTTCCAATACGTTATTTCACTACTTGTATAAGGTTTGGATATGATAAGGTTATTTCTGTAGGTAATTGTTTAAAGAATCATGTATATTTATTCTTTGAGATGATATTCATGATTATTATGTACATCACTATGTATTCTTCTTAATGCTAATAGCTTGATTTTAAGTATAATTTTTTTGCTTATATTTTCATTTACAGTTTGATGAGACTGTATATTACAATAGCATAGATATTTTAAAGAGTAACTTTTATTTTCAAAATCTACTAATCTAATCACTAATTTGTATTCTCACCTCATTTTTTCCCTATAGGAGATTATAGGAACATTCGTCGACCTAGAGACTGAAGGTTATTTTCAGTTTTGGCCAAGTGATAGTGCTAAGAGCCATAGAAGATATTAGTAGAGCATTTTGCTCATCTTATTTTGAATTGCATAATTATGATATGATTACTATAGATGTTTAATGTATTAGCTATAATATAATTTTTTGATACTATTGGATATATTAGGTGAGATTTGAATGGGATTATTAAAGCATATTATTTACAATGATGTATGATTTTTTATGTTTGAAGAGGTTGATCAATAAAGTTAGTTGAATATTGGATTATTTTGGGAGTTGTTATTCTACAATTTATAGGTTAGAAATGTAAAAATTAATTGGGAGACTCTGTTGAATTTTCGGTAAAATCTTTATCAATGATTTTATTAAATCATGTTAGATGGGACTAGCCAGACTCAACCCTTAGAGTTCAAGGCGGTTGTGTTATGCTAATAATCCAACTCAAGACAAAAGAAAAAGATCAAAATTCCACAATTTTTCACTTTTGAGTAGAGCTTCGCACATCTCTCTAAAATCTTTATAACATCCTTTTCAATTTTATTTCTTACAATAACCCTAGTTTAATTTATAAAATACAAATCTATATATTAAAGTTAACTATCTCCCCATAAAATATTTCTCTAAAAAGTATTTCTTTTAAATGTTTTATTTATAAAAAGTACGCACAAATCGTAAAATTTTAAATTATTTTTTCTTATTATATAGTTTTATCTCTATAAATATAAAATTTTATAATTTTTAAAAAATATTGCTTCAATTAAAATTTAAAATAGAAATATAATTATGAAATGGGGTGGGTGTAAAAAATTTATTAAAATAATAATCTATTTAAGTCTTTAATTTGAATGCCTTTCAAAATAAGAAATAAAATAATTTGTATCTGGTTATTTAAGTAATTTCAATTAAAAAGAGACTTTATGAAAAATTTTGAGGGGTGTCAAAATATCAACTCTTATCTTTATTTTTATTTATTTATTTTTTAGAGAACTTCAAAGTTCAAATAAACTTCTATGGCCAAAAACAATGAAATTTGACAAAATTACCATGGTCAAAGCATTAGCAATGTGTTTTCATCATCCCAAATCGACATGATTTTTCTAGTTTCCTATTCTAACGATCTACATCAATTTATTTTAAATATCCACAGGACTTGACCTAGATTAATTATGTTAATATGGATGAAATTTACTTTCAATTAAGAGACAGATACGTACAGGGACTCAAATCCTTAATTTCAAGGATGGAAATTATTATTCTAGCTCTTCAACTTATTATTTACTAGAAAATAGAACCGCGCTTCATGCGACTTTGAAAAAAATTTAGTATTATCTTTTTTTTTTACTTTACACTTGATGAAACTAATAAAAAAAATGAATTGATTTTTTTTTAAGATGTGGCAGCCTTCTAAAAAACAAAAAAAGCTATTAGCCAGTAATACAAATAAAGAAGCAACGCAAGATAAAGAATAAAATGAGAGAATATATTATAGAGTGATTTTATTCATTCCAATTGTGTGTGTACAAAACAAAAAGATGAGCTCTCCTTTTATAGTTACATAATCACTCCATGAAATTAATGAAAAATTATAGATCATAATTCCTTGTGAGATAGTGGGAGTTATAGTGAAGCTAAAGGTTGCTAATGGAAGATAGTGGGGAGACTAAGAGATATATATTATGAACATCTACATTTATTTTAATAAATTCATAACACTCTCCCTTGGATGTTCATTACAAAGTATATGCCTCATTAAAATCTTTACATAATTGTTATTGTGTAATAACAATCAAATTAATTATGAGAAGATGAAAAGTCAAATCTAAAAGAAAATTTCTCTATTTATTAGATAATAAAGAGTATATAAAGATGAAAAATGGTGATGCCACATCACCTCCTCAAGTCCCAGCTTTATATATATATAGATATAGATTGGAGATTTTTAATCCTTCTCAAGATCTTACAAGTAAAAATATTAAAGAAATAATAACAGAAAATACATGAATAATAAAAATAATCATACAACATAAGAATTTAGGTGAAAATTTCATATTTCAAAGAAAAACCACGACCACCAAGGACAACGAGAGAAAAATCTATTATGTAAAAAATTATTATAATCACTCTAATATTTTTTCTCACACTAAAAAGCTAATAACTCATAATCTCTCGATAGATTTGCAGTTTCTCTCACGTTAGAAATATCTATTTGCAGATAAATTGATTATTGTGTTATCCAAACTAGCAAATCCACCCTTCCTATACATGGTGATTATTTCTTATTGGAGAATTATTCCTTTCCTCATATAAGTTGTATTCCTCTTTTAATAAATTAAGTCCTAAGGGAGAAATTACTAATTCCTTAAATAGAAATCCTCCTAAAGAATAAAATATCCTAGTAAATCCTTATTGAAAAAGGAGACAAATTTTCTAACAATCTCTACCTTAGCGAGTTTTTCAATTAAGTGACAAAATATGATCCATTGTGTATCCACACAACCATGTTGTCTCCACATTCTTTGCTTCATCAAAATAGCACCCACATTGAACTTATGAAAATCACTCTGCCGTAGGTAAAATTTTGCTCTCTATCTAGCAGACATAATTCTATATATTAAGAATTATCGTACTCTACCTTATTTTGAGTATACATATTCGGCACATGTTGACGACTTTGCTAAAATATCGACTCTCATGTTTGGCTTCCTTGAGAGTCTTCTACCATCAACATAAAAATTCTACTACACACCTTGCATAAGTTCCAAACCATACCTAAAAGTATGGGATGCTAAACCGGATAAACAAGTCTCTCATGAAGAAAAGAGACACATTACTAGCAAACATCATCGATATCTCTATATACTAATTTATAGCTATTTATTGAGATTGCCCTATTCCAGCAGTCTTTTTTAAGGTGTCTTGATTGTCTACACACTTTCAGGAGTTTCCAGCAATGGGAATAGTGTTTTCATCACTCTTGCTTTCTTTATATAACCAAATGGAATCAATGTATCCTAAATTTAAACATGCCACAAGCCAAAATTGATTCTTTCGTCAAACTTTTCTATTTCTACCTTCAAAGGTTTTGAAAACCTCATTACTAGCATATTTGCTCCGTGTTGTAGCCTTACTTCTGATACCACTTGTTAGAGATTTTTAATCTCACCCAAGATCTCATAAGAAAAAATATCAAATAAAGAAATAGAACATAGATGAAGAACAAAAACGATCACATAGTATAAGAATTTATGTGAAAACTCCTATATCCAAAAAATTTACGGCTGTTAAGGACGACAGGAGAAATATCAATTATGCGAAAAATTATTATTACCACTCTAATATTTTTTCTCACATGCAAAACACTTAATTTCTCAATAGATCTACCGTTTCTCTCACATTAGAAATTGTCTATTTGCAGATAAATTGATTATGGTGTTATACAAACAAGTGAATCCAATCTCCTTATATATGGTAATTATTTCTTATAGAAGAAATATTCCTGTCCTTATATAAGTTGTATTCCTCCTTGAATAAATTAAGTCCTAAAGGGGAAATTACTTATTTCTTAAGTAGAAATCCTCTAAGAGAAGAAAATATCAGAGTAAATTTTATTGAAAAATGAAACATATTTCCTAACATTCTTGACTTCATATATGTCTTCAAAACTTTGGTTAGTGATTGAAATTTGGGTGTGTTTTCTCTAGGGCTAATGCTAAGTAAGTATATTAATATATTTATTGTGTACAAATACTGTATGAAGATATTGATTGAATAAATTTATAAACTTTTTTTTAACAATTAATGAGGATAGATAATGTAGGTTATATTTTAAAAAAAAAACAATAATGTCATGATAGTTTGCAAACTTATGTGTTTAATTAAATGAACAAATTCAGAATTATTTATTTCGGTAAAGTAAATTTAGGGAAAATATTTTGAGGAGAAAAGTTAATCTTTTTGGGCATTTTATAATATAAAAGACTGGACTTCATACATATAATACGTGCACCTATTGCTGGCCTGCTCGGTCTGCCCCCGCAATTTTATTTGTACCCATTTTGTTTGTAATTCTTTATATAACAACAGAGTTTTTATTTTATTTTCAAATATGTCCGCAATTCAACTCAATTTTTTTATTAAAAAATTATAATTATAAATTTATCTTATAAGATGATTAAACTATATATTCATTAAATAGATTGAAATCAATAGGAGGGGGCTAAAATGTTATTACGGATTAACTTATTATAAAAAAATATTATAGTTTAGTCTAATTAAAAAAAAGTCAATATATTATAACATTGTTGCTAATATTAAAAAGTTACAAAACAACATGGTAACAATTACTAAGATTCATAATTTCATAGTTCATTCCCTTTACAACTAGGGGTGTTCAGAATCCAATCCGATCCGCTCAATCCGTTTGATCTGTAAAAATTCGATCCGTGTATTAGTGGATTGGATTGGATTGAAAATTTAATAATCCGCATTCGATGGATTGGATATGGATCTACTATAAATCCGCAAAAATCTACAAATCTGCAAAAAAATAAAATTTATTTATTTAATTAAAAAATAAAACTTGTAAATATGACATTAGTACTTACTAGTAAATAAATAAGTTAAAATATAGTTACATTAACACTATATTATATCTTATCGATAATAATATAAAATAAAAATAACTAAATAAACAAATATAGCTTCCTAAATAGTTAATTTTCATGTACTGATCTAAACGAATGAGTTTTTTTCATTTTGATGTGTTATATTTTGAAACGTTAAATGTATTTTCTAGCTTTATTTAACCAATTAATTTATTTAAATCTTATTTAATTTTAAATTTGATTGGTGGTAAAATTACTTTTATATTAAATTTTTTTTATTTAGTTAGTTCGTGGATTGGACAGAATTAAAAATTTTTAGTCCGCAAACTAATTCGCAAAATAGTAGATTGGATATGAATTGGGTCAAATCTACATGTGATCCGCAGATGTATGGATTGGATTTGGATCGAATTTCACCAATCCATGGATTGGATTGAAAATTTATAATATGCAAAATTGTGGATCGGATATGGATTGACATCCAATCCGTAAAATCCGATCCACGAACACCCCTATTTACAACTATGTATACTTGTTCTTTTTCCTTTCATCAAATCAATTTATTCTAAGTATTTTTCATTTTTTATCACTAAAAGAAAAATGGATTTCATAAATAATATTTTTAATTTACAATTTTAATAATTTGTATTATAAGCATATTGTTGTATTGTTGTCATTCTTCCGTTAAATATATGTATTAAGAGGTTTAATATTGCATTCCTTGATATATATGTTGCTTTTACTCCTTTATATAATCCCATCACACAAATATTTACAGTAAATTTAAAATTAAATTGAGGTAATAAAAAGTCATGGGTCCTCCCTGAATACGTGACATAAATATGCAACATGACATTTACATTTCAAACAAAAAAAACAAAATATACAGCAAAGAATTAAAGTCAAATATGCACAACAATGGACCATACAAACCTGCAACATTTAACTCAGTATATGTACACTAAACGCGGTACATGAAAAAAGAACTTCAAATATGAAACCAAGAAAAAATCTAATTTTCAGAGGCATTTAGAACATGAAACACTAAACTTCAAGCATGCTACGTGTGATGTAAATATAAAACATGATATTTATGCATGGGATAAAGAACACAAAATTTAGTACAGTCAAAGTCAGATATTTGGTCGGATCATATTTTCCATAAAATTAGAAAAGAACGATGATATTTAAACACCTTTTATTCTCTCGCCAGTCCCTATTTCTTAATTAACACATCATTAACTTCAAAATATGTTTTCTTTATAATTTCAAATTTACCCTTCTTATCAGTTTTATCATTTTTCATTCACCCCACCTTTTGAACTTTTAAAATCCTTCAACTATGCTAGGCTGTGTGAACATAAATCGAGAATCTGCAATTCGATCGACTGTGTGAAAAGATTGGAGTCTAGAGAAGAATCCAAGAAAAAAGCATTATCCAAGCATAAAAATGCAGAATATGTATTCTAAAATGGCGTAACAAGTTCTTGGGGGGCCTTTGTTTGTGGTTTTTGAATATGTGATCAAATAGATTTGGCTTTTATGACTAAATACGATATGGATTTTTCTCCAAAAAGCAAATGTCAAAGTTATTGAAATAGTGGGAAATATACAATACTCAATTATTTAGTTACTACTTTAATGTGTTATAATAACATTATTCCGAGTAATCCAATTCCAATATTCTTTTTCACTGATGCAGCAATCTCAACTTCAGAAGAAATGATGGTTGGGTTAGGCAGGGTTGTGAAAAATTACAAAGGGGAGATCATAGCTGTTGATCTTGCCAGAGATGTAGACCTGGCAGAAGCAGAGGGAGTGTACATGTGTAAAATGATTAAACTGATGATTTGGGTATTTAGGATTATAAAATTATGTTGAGAGATAAAAAATTATTTTAAAACTTATGATGAGGTTAATATAGTAATAGGGGTTGGCTCAGGGGTGGACCCAGGATTTAATATTATCCGGGCTAAATTTTAAAAATTTATATTTTGAAGCCAACATAAAAATTTATAAGTAGGAAGAAGTACATTAAATAAGCAGAAACAACAAAAATCTTATCTCTCTAAATATGTACTATAGATAAAAATAATTATAAAAAAAGAGTAGAAAACAAAAGGCCACTAAAATATGAAAACACTATTTTTCAATTATAGAATCTGATATTGCAACCTATAATAATATGTAATTATATAAGAATTAAAAAATCAATTAAGAACTTCAAATTAAAATATACCAATACATGTAATTACAATCAATTAAAAATTACAAGTAAAACTTTTATGTTTAAAGTGAAGTACGAAATTACCTGACTTAATAAATTAAACAATTAAAATTTATTCATCCTTTCAAATTATAAAAGTATTATTAGTCAAAAGTTTCAATAATAAACTAAACTCAATTCAGCAAAAATGTATTTGGGTGTAGTTGTTTCTTTTTCAGGTGGTTTGCCTTTCTTTAAAGAACTAGATGTTGATGATTCTTCTATCAAAAGCTTCTTAAAATACTAAAAAAAAAAATCTAACTTGTCCTCTTAGTTAATATAACTAATAAATAAAATCTGAAAATTCACATTAAAATTTTATGAAAATATTGGTAATTGTTATTATATGTTGTTTCTGTAAGTACTTTTAATACTAGTGACGATGTTATATTATATCGACATATTTTTTTCAATTAGAAGTTTTTTAAAATAAATTAAATCATTAATAAAATTTTAGCTCCCTAATGTTTTCTATCTATTCAATAAATATATAATTTTATCATTTTATAAAATAAGACACTAATTTCAATTGAAAATAATATAATTCAATAAGGGACATATTTGTAAATAAAATAAGAACTTTATCATTATATAAAATTGATGAAAACATAAGGATAGTTGAGTTAGGGACATGTTTGAATATAAAATAAAAACTCTATTATTATACTAAATTGATGAAAACATAAGGGTAATTAAGTTAGGGACATATATGAAAATAAAATAAAAACTCTATTATTTTACCAAATTGATGAAAAAATAAGGGGTATAATTGCACTAAAAGGAAACATGCAATAGATGACGGGAAATAACCGTAAAAAGAATGTGTAAAAATATATATCTACATGTTAATTTATAATAGAATTTTTCCCGTAATGAGTTTATGATGGCTGTTAAAAGTCATACATGTATCACACTACATTTTAGTGGGAAATCAAAATTATTTAAATATTTAGGAATTTTCTGAATTTTTGGCGGGAAAATTAGTATTATTTCAATTAAATTATTTAAAAATATTATTATTGTAAATTTTATTATTATTTTTACTGAATTAATATTTTATTTTTATTTTTATTATTATTATTTTACAAATTCTATAAAAAAAATTATAAATAAAATTGGTCAATATAAAATAAATACATAATATAATACTAGTAACTAAAAGTCCAATAAATAAAATACATGAAATTTTATATATATTCAAACTACAGTTAAATACAAACTATGTCACCGAAGCATCTAAAGTACATCAATCCCAAATTTTCAATAGATATCCTAAAATAAATAATCACCAACATCAAAATACTTGTACAAAAAATCAAAGTCCACCAAATTCCAGTGGTAAATAACTTGTAGAGTCTAAGTAGCAAGAGACCAGCAATTCTTCTTAGTTCCTTCGATCACCACCACTATTTTTACCTGCCCTTCAGATTGTTGTTGTTGCCTCTCCATTCGCTTAGCCTGCCCTTAATTGTAGTATCTACAAATCCCTTATATGCATCCATGGATTATAGCAACAATAGAAAACAATGTTTAACAAGCATTTTACTATTCTCTAAGGGGGCAAAAAAAAAATTTTACTATTTTCTTATCAAAGAACCTACAACAAGCAGAATAGACTTAAATGTTAACATAAATATTTCTTTATTATTGATTTTGATGATAACAAACTTGATTAAGATTGATTAATCTTTTAAAAGCTCAAAATAGTTTTCATATACTTTTAAATCATCATTCTCACTTTATAAAGGCTTTATATTCTATGAAAATGTTTTTATAAAATTGGTTATTTTCATGTCAATGGTTTCAATTGAAAAAGCTTTGAGAATTTTGATAATAATAAGTATTGCTTAAAATCCTGTAAATAGACATATTTCACAAATTTTATAAAGTTTTGGGTCATGGTATATTTTTATAAAGTTTTGGAGTTAAACTGTAATTTTACAAAAATAGTTTACTGTAGCAAAAAACGGCGATCCGACAATTTTTAAGAGTTGCCTCTGAACACTAACGGCGATTCGACATTTTGGAAACGGCGATCCGACAATTTGAAAATTCAGCCCAACGGTCATATTAAACAGTTAAACGGCGATCCAACATTTAGTTAACGGTGATCCGATAGTGAGTAGAAAGTCAATAACAGCTAGTTTCCAGCTCCAACTATAAATAAGCTCAATCAAATTCAAACAACAACAATTCCAACAATTTTCATTGAGCAAATTATTGAGCATACAACTTTCTTTGAGCTTCAAATTCTTGTATTCATCTCACTTACTCACACTTTAGATTTTCATTTGTAATCAAACACATTGGTGTGAGAGAGATTTATTTTTGTAATATTTTTGAAAAACAAATTGAGAGGTTGTAAATGTTGGGATACACTTGGGATAAAAGATTGGGGATAATCCCTTTGTGTAAAAATTTATTGACACCTTAAAAGTCAATTGTAAGAGCGGTTTAAGCCTTGGACGCTTGCTTAGTGGAATCCTCAAGCTCAGTGAGCTTGGAGGCATGGACGTAGGCACGATTAGCCGAATCGCGTAAAATCACATGTTTGATTTCTCTTCCCTTACTTTTTATTATCTTGCTAGATTAAATTTATTGTTTTTGATTTTATTAAGGCAATAGATTTAATTATTGTGTGGTTTGCTTTACTTAATTTTTAATAACTCAATTCACCCTCTCTTGGGTTGCTTAGATAATATTTCATTAAAAACTACGAATCAACATAAACATCTTTCGCTAATACTCACATAAATATTTATATAACCTTAAGCATGCAGGAACCAAAAGCAATTTACATGTTGCACTTATCAAATGTACAGTAGAATAGAGAAAAGAAGAAGAATTGCAAGCATAACAAAAAAGGAAACAGAAAAAAAGTGATGATTTCAGTGAGAGAAAGAATTGTCCTCATTGTTGTTTACTTCCTTGTCAGCCAATACACAACAGTAAAGGAAACTCATATTTTGATGCCATAATAAAGACAAAAATCAACTAAAAAGCTATTTGTATTACAGATTTTGTTGGATAATAAGAACATAAGGTTGATAACAAATTTAAGACTCTAATAGAAAAGAAACTATCATCAAATTCTCTATTTTTCCTCTGCGGAAAAGGGGCATAATAGGACTGATCCATTTACAATTCCAATCATATTCATAGATTTTAGTTACCAACTATCTTTGTGACTTAAAATAGTCTGCAAAACACCATTAAGAATACCTAGAAAGTAATTAACAATTTTGATACTAACACCATACCTGCAGTCAAGAGCCTTGCAGTCATATTCCTCACGAAAGTAATACAGGTATGGAGTTATTTGCACAAAGCAAACCTGTGCAATGGTAAACCTCATAAGCCTGAAAAATGGGTATATCACTACAACATCAAGAACAGATCTAGTTTCTATGCATTAAAGTTTATCACCAAACAGAGACATAAAAACATGGAAGATTGCATCTCATCTGAATCATACTCAACTAGTAAAATATACAATTTGAAAGCAAAAATGAGAAAATCATATTGAAGGAGACAAGTTTTATTTTCATACTCTAGATCACCTAAGAATTCCATGAGCCCTATTGTAACTTTCCTAAGAAGCCCAAAGTAGAACACCCGATTAATTCTTTAATTAATAATCTATAATAACCATATAAGCTAACAAAAATTCTACATATACATGACTGCTAAAGGACTTTATATAAAAATTAAAGTTAAAAATGTCACTTTATAACCCTAACATAAGTCTAACTACTAAATCAAAATTGAGTTGATTAAAGTTTTCATATTTTTTTCAATCACCAAATTAATAACATCGAATTCAATTTCTTAATATCCTATCAAGGGCTATCACAGTATCTATCAAACTATAGTTAATTACATACATCAATTAGAATTTCGCAAAACAAGATCTGTTACAGAACTTCAATTGAGAAAACCAATAAAATAGAAATTAACACGAACCCATGAATGTAAGCATGAGATCTACTTAACCTAGATGAAAAAAAAATCTCAAAATTAGTTGTGAGTCAAAATCTGGAAAAAAAAATTCAACCCCACTTTCATTCAACAAATTTTAATCGATTTTATCATCCTCATGACGGATTTACAAACAAAAATTTGTCACCATATCATGTAAATCAGAACCAATAAGTTTTCAGGAAAAAAAAAAAACTCATTCTAAACACAAACCCCATGATTTATGGACCCAATTCAAAGGACAAATGTAAAAGAAAAAGACATTAAGCATTTACCTTGCAAGAATCGAACCGAATGCGAGGGTTTGCTGAACAGCTTGTGGCGAAAGGACAAAGAGACTAAAAAACGATGGAAAATGGGTGTCCAATTGAGAATGATGGTTTGGACGGTGGCAGAATAGTGGAGTTTTGAATGGTAGAATGGTGGCTTTTTTTATCAATTCTTATTCTAGGGTTTCTATTAATGATGAGAGAGTAAGGAAAAATGGATAGTGACTGAACAAATGTCTAACACTTAGACAAAATTTTTGGGTTTTATGTAAACGCACACTTAAACGCCATCGTTTTTGTTTTGTTTTTTATATTTTTTAAATTTTTAAATGAAATAATATATTAAAAGTTAGTCACAAATGGTCAAAATCAAATAATTCTATCATGATTTCATGATAGAGTAAATTTGCATCACGACTCTATTATTAATTTTTGATATACAATAATTCTATCACAAAGTCATCATTAATTTATGATAGACCAAAATTCTATCACGAGTCTATCATACATTTATGGTATAAGTCATTTTACTCAAAATGTATCACAAGTTTTTTGTCATCTATTGCCAGTTTTCCTGTACTGAAAAATCTTGATAACAAACAAAATGATACATAACTGTAAATAGAATGGTTTGTTTTTGTTAAATGATGCGTAAAGCTTGTAGCTCAATAATTCAAAAGCAAACAGTAAAAAGAAAAACAAACAATGATTAGATATAAAATCGCACAAAAAAATAATAATGCAAATGATAAAAGAACAGTAAAATAAAAGAATACTTACTAGCAGTTGTTTGTAGCTCACATCTTCCTCTGATTTTACGTCTAGTAACGGCTTGAACGCCCTCTATGGGTTGATGATAGGTTTCCCATCTAATTTTCTAATAAACTGGCAGATATGGTCTTTTAGAGTCAAATTCCTCTGATTTTACGTCTAGTAACGGCTTGAACGCCCTCTATGGATTGATGATAGGTTTCCCATCTAGTTTTCTAATAAACTGGCAAATATAGTCTTTTAGAGTCAAATTCCTATTAAACTGTGCACTTTCTTTTTGGAACAACTTCCATAAATTATAAATCTCACATTGCACATATTCACTTGGATGCGTCTCAATCGTAAGATATCATCTAACAATTCTTTACTCATGTTATTCTTAACGAATTTGATTTTAACTTCACAATTTACAGAGACCATTTCTAAAGTTTTACAACGTGGCTTATTACAAGCAAGTCTTACACAGTTAGGACATCTATAGCCAAGCCGCTTAACTCTTCTTTTTCTAACAGTTGTGTTTTTACTAAAACTAGACATGTAAGAAACAAATGGATCATAAAACTCACCTACCAATTGGACCTTTACTTTAATTAACCAACGAATGTCAGCAGGAATCTCATTGATCATTAACAAACACAATCGTTCACAATAAGCTTTGTAAATCTTCTTAAGAGCATTTTGAGGAAGAGAAAAGAAAATGTTTATACAATTTATGTTGTATTTTTTTCGTGCTTGATTTTAGGGTTTCAATTATTGTGGGAAACTGAAAGTACCAATTTAAAAAGTCACATAGTACCATATTTTTCCATTTACGGGAAGTGAATCAAAATATATCAAAAAAAACGAATCAAATCTACCATCCTCTATTTTTATGAATTGTCTTTCTAAATCTTCAACATGGGATGCTAACATTGGTGGTTGTAAATCCCAAATAGAATGTGATTTACAAACTTAGAGTAAGCTTCTTATGTGAATTTTTACACGTAAAAGTTCTCCAAGATGTTTGAAAATGATCCTTTTCATGGAGGTACACATGAAAAATATCAAAAAGGTGAAATGAAACACAATTGTCAAATAAACACACTTAAAAAAAATATAATGCACTCCATTCAAGAAATAGAAAAAAAATCAAATAATACAAACGGTACAGTAAAAGTAAAGAAAAATGAAAAAACGTTAAAACAAGAGACTTAATCAAGATTTGGTAGGTCATTTAAATTGATTTTGATGTCTGCTTCACGTGGTTGGTATTTCAAATATGGTTTCAATATTAGACCATTAACTTTAAATGTGACACCGTTATTTGAATTCTCAATTTCTGTGACCCTATATGTATATATATTTTTTACAACAAATGGGTCGCTCCACTTTGACTTTAGTTTCCTTAGAAATAAATAAAGACGAAAGTTATAAATTAGTATTTTTTGACCAATCTCAAATGTTTTTTAAAAAATTCTTCTATTATGAAAAGCTTTGGTTCTTACCTTAATAATTCTTGAATTCTTATATGCATCGTTCGTTAATTCCTCAAGTCCATTCAATTGTAATTTTCACACATTACCAATATCATCAAAATTTGAATTAAAAATTTTAATAGCCCAATATTATTTATATTCAAATTCAACCGGTAAGTGGCAAGATTTAAAATAAACAAGCCAATGGAGTGACATTCCTAAAGATATTTTAAATGTTGTACGGTATGCCCAAAGTGTATCAGTTAGTCGAACAGATCAATCTTTGCGGTTTGGGTTAATTGACTTTTTCAAAATTAGTTCTATCTCCCTATTTGCTAATTCAACTTGACCTCTTGTTTGAGGATAATAAGGGATAGCAACTTTACTTGTAATTCCATATTTCTTCATCGAAGACGCAAATGACTTGTTACAAAAATGCTTACCTCTATCACTAATAATGGCTCGAATGATTCTAAATCTGCTCAAAAGATTTTCTTTTAAAAAGTGGATCATGGTCTTATGATTGTTGTGTCGACAAGAAATCGCTTCAATCAACGTAAATATAATATATACAAATTCAAATGATGATGGGAAAAAACCCAAAAAATCAATTCCCCAATAATCAAATATTTCAACAACAATGATGGGGTCTCAAGGCATCATGTTTTGCTTTGAAACAGACCTTACCATTTGACGATTCTAACGCACTTTGCAAAATACATATGCATCTTTAAATAATATAAGCCAATAAAATCAATACTGCAATATTTTTGCAACTATCTTTTTTGAAGAAAAGTGGCCACCATGTGCTTTAGAATGACAGAATTGAATGACATTACTTACCTTGTCGCCTGGTATGTATCTTCAAAAAATTTAATCAGAACAATACTTGAACAAGTATGGATCATCCCAATAAAAACTTTTTACTTTTGTTAAAAAAATTTCTTGTCTTGGGAGCTCCAGTCACATGGCGTTTCACCTGTTGCAAAATAATTAACAATATTAGCATACAAATGCATTTTGTTTATAGAAAACAAAAATTCATCAGTTAAAGAATCAATTATGGGTGTTATATCAATTGAACACTCATTTGTAAGTCTCGAAAGATAATCTACAACAATGTTTTCAATGCCGTTTTTTCCTTCATTGTCAGGCTAAATTCTTGAAGTGGCAAAATCTATTGTATCAATCTTGGCTTGGCATCCTGTTTAGACATTAAATATCTAACAGCAGCATAATCAAAATAAACAATAGTAGATGAGCCAATTAAATACGAATGAAATTTATCCAGTGCAAATACTACAGTAAATAGTTCTTTTTCATTTGGGCACTATTCAAAGTTCTACTTGCATAATAGATGACAAATGGCTTACCTTCCTTTCTCTGTCCCAGAATAGTTCCAACGGTATAATCACTAGCATTACACATTAGCTCAAAAGGCAAAGACCAATCAAAGGGTTGCATTATTGGAGCCTATGTCAAAAGATTAATTATCTTTTTGAAAGGTTTTTGACAATCTTTAGCCCATTTGAATGGTGTGTCTTTTATTAAGAGGTAACAAAGTGGACTAAATATGGCATTAAAGTCTTTTATAAACCTCCTACAAAACCCTACATATCCTAAAAAGGAAAGGACTTCTTTAATTCTCTTTAGTGAGGGTAATTTTGAGATTTCAATTTTGCCTTTGTCAACTTCAATTCCTTTTAAAGACACAACATGGCCCAAGACAATTCCAAAAGTGCTCATGAAATGACATTTTTCCCAATCTAAAACTAGTTCTTTTTTGTGTACTTTTCTAAAACTCTTTCTAGATTATCAAGACATGTAACAAACAATGCCAAATACAGTTAAATCATCCATAAAAACCTCTAGACAATTTTCAACCTTGTCGCTAAAAATACTAAGCATGCATCTTTGAGATGTTGCAAGAGCACTACAAAGTTCAAAAGGCATTCTCCTAAATGCAAATGTTCCAAATGGACAAGTGAATATGGTCTTTCCCTAGCAATCTAATGCGATAGGAATTTGATAATAGCCCGAGTAGCTATCAAGAAAATATATTAAGGGTGTCCTGCTGCTCTCTCGAGAATTTGGTCTGAAAATGGAAGAGAAAATTGTCTTTTCTATGGCATCATGTAATTTTTTGTAATTAATTTACATGAACAAACTAGATGGAATTTTTATTGGGATTGCTTCACCATTTTCACTGTTTTACCATAGTTATTTCATATTTCTTTAAAACTACTTGTGTTGGAGTTACTTATTTACTATCAGAGATATGATAGATAATTTTTATATCTAATAATTTAAGGATTTCACTCTTCACCACTTCTTTCATACGAGGGTTTAATCTTCTTTGTGGTTGATAGGTTATTTTGACATTTTTCTCTAAGTGTATTCGGTGTGTGTAGATTAAAGGATTAATGCATTTTATATCTTTTAAGGTCCGACCAAGTTCTGTTTTATGTCTTTTTAGCACAGCTAGTAACTTACGTTCTTACTCACTTGTAAGTTGAGAAGAAATTACCATAGGATAGGTTTGTTCCTCTCCCAAATAGGCATACTTTTAATTCTTCTAGTAAGGATTTTAATTCGAGTTCTGGTGCTTCTTCTTCGTTTCTCGTATCTTTAAATTGGTCTTCATTACCTGTGTAGAATTAAGTATAGTGCATATGTTAGTAGTATCACATTTTAATTCCTCACTTGATTCAAAAGAATCAGCAAAATAAATTTCCATAGAGTTTATAAAATTCTTATCATAAACGTGTTCCTCAATGATTGGCGCAATGAGATCAATCTCCACATTCTCACTATCATCATTTTTTTTATCGTAAGGTCGTTTTACACATGTTCTCTGGGTTGAAAGAATTATTTTTAAAAATTGTGCTTGCATTTCATCCCAAGTTCTGATAGATCCTAACCTAAGATTTTATAGTCAAGTTTTACCTTTTTACTTTAATGAGAAAGGGAAAAACTTAAGTCTGATTATGTTCATACTACAATTTTGATCAGTACAAGTGTTATAAACTTCCTCAAATTCTCTCAAATTTAGGTATGGATTTTCAAACTCAAAACCATGAAAGGTAGGTAGAAAATGAATGATACCAGGTTTAAAATTAAAACGAGATGCATCAATAGGAAAAATTATGCATGAGGATGACTCTGTTCTAATAGGATGTACGAAATCTACAAGTGTCCTCGACTATTCATGAAGATTTTGTAAAGTTTGGTTATCTCTGTACTCTGAAAAGTTATCAGCTCCGATATCGATCATGTCTAAGAGTGGTGAAAGTGATTTCTTAATTAATCTGCCACTATCAGTACGAGACCAACATCGCATGCATTGGTGATGATGCGTGTTAAATTAATAAGATGATGCACTAACAAATACATAATGCATAAAACACCAAATGAAAATTGCACAATTAGAATAAAATAAAAATTGAATAAGCAAATAATATAAATATACACAAATAAAAACATAAATGTGAAATAAAAATAAATAAACTGAAAATTTATTAATTGAAATTTAAATAATAAGCAGTTAAAACAGTCATATAAACAAAGCAATTAAATGAAACAATTAACAAAATATTAACGATTTAAACAGTATTTTAGAACCAACATATAATAAAATATAAAATAAAAATTACATAAATTAATTTATAATAATAGTTAAACTGAAAAATAACATTATAGGAGGTTAAACCTACCATACAAATTAACCAAAAAATATATAAGAATTAAATTGCAGTAATTAAAAGAAGAATGAAGGAAAAGAATACTTACCTTAAGGTGTGGACTCTCTCTTTTTTTTTTTTTTTTGACAATTTTAAGAATTACCAACTAATTAGATAATTAATTTAATTTCTGGGCCATAATAGTAATTTTAAATCCATGTATGTTATGTCCAAAAAATCCAAAGGTCCAAGTTCATCTAATTCAGTTTGAGGGGGTTTGAGGGACTGATTTGCAAAGTTTCTAGATCAAAATAAAATTTTTCATAAATTTTATAGATGATATCAAAATTTCAAGAGAAGAAGGGCGCTAACTGAAGGTTTACAGAAAAATAAATGACTGACAGAAATGAATGGCAAAAATAAATTGACACCAAATTTAAAAAATTTACTGGCAATAGTGCCAAAAAATTGGCACAACTCAAAAGTATTGTTACTCTCAAATATGAGAATATCTATTTATAATATAAGTGAGTGAGTCTAAGGTTGAACCACGAGAAATTTAAAATCTAGTAGTCAATTTATTAAACAAAAAAATTAAATGGGAGAAAAGAAATTAATAGGAATCAATCTACAAATTTGCTAAGGTTATGGGATTCACTCTCGAATTTTAAATTATAGTTATAACAACTCTCTCATAATTAAATTTTGCATTTATTTTGCCAATTAATTATTATGTCATTTAATTCTTAACTAACCATTTGTGTGATAAATATGGGACCAAGTACGTATGTGGCACAACTATATTGAAATGTCAACATTATGTCCTAATATCATATAAATCTAAAGAGATATAGTTCTATAAATTAACATGACATAAAAGAAACTGGTAAAGAAGAAAAATACAATAAATAAAATCAATTTTAAGACTCACTTGAGAGAATAATTAATCCATAATTTAAATTCTTAAGCTTTTCTTTTCACCTCAGCTCAGAAAATTAATCACTCATATTGAACAACATGTTAACCTAAAGAGGTATACATAATGTAATTTTGATGATAACAAACATACGTATTCAGTGATTTAATAAATATTATATTTCACATTTTCACTAGTTTTTTTAAGGATAATATTTATGCAAGTGAATCAAATGAAATCAAGATTGAAGACACTCAACGGACAACGGCGACATCAAGAATATAGTTTAGAGCTCAACGAATAAATTAGTGCGATAAATTCTTGTAAAGCCGGTATGATTTAATTGATGCATAATTTAGCATTTGAGAAGCTCAAGAGATTAATTTAATTAAATACTTTTCATAAACTAAAAGGTTTTATTTTTATAAAGTAAAGTATTTTGTGGATTTGAGTAATTTGGACTTAAAAGCTAAGATTTGAAATCTTTGATTTTAATAAGTATTAAATTTCGGAGTTGGATGTTTTTACAAACATTTGAAATGTTTTGGGCCATACTATAATTTATGAATATTTTAGACTAAAGTGAAAGATTTTGAGAACTTTGAAAAATATGGGTATTATGTTGAAAAGGATCTTTGTGAGAAATAATAAAATATTTGGGGTCATATCATAATTTTAAAAAGTTTGGGAAAGACAATTACTTTTAAGAAGTTCTAAAATTGGACCTATTTAAAAAGTTTTATGATATTTTAGGTCATATTATAATTATAAAAAGTATAATTTTAGTGAACAGTGTTATTGTAGCAAAATTCAAAAATAACGGTAATATCACTGTTCCTGAGCGGCTAGCCGGATAAATCAAGCGGCTAACCGCTTGGGCACGGGAATTTACCTATAACTGTTAGTTTTCGGGCTTTAACTATAAAAACTCAACTTAAACTTCATTCTAGGAACTAATACAAGTAAATATAAGATCATATAACATATATTGAGCTTCCATTTCCCAAATCATCATTTATTGAATCATTATTGAGCTATAATTTGTTATTCACTCTTAAAGAGAGTTTCATTGTTGTGATTTACATTTCTCATCAAATTGTGAGTGTACAAGTGTATGAAACACTTGGGGTAAAGAGATTGGAGATATAATCTCTTGTTGTAAAGGTTCATTGACACCTTGGAAGTCAATTATAAACATTTGAAGCCTTAGGAGGCTTGGATAGTGAAATCCTCAAGCCAGGTGAGCTTGGAGGCGTGGACGTAAGCAGGGATAGCCGAACCACGTAAAAATCCTTGTGTTTGTTTTCTCTTCCCTTACTCTTTGAATATTGTGCTTGATTGAATTTATTATTTTTTATTTGATTAAAGTAATAGATTAAATTGTTGTGCGAATTGTATTGTATAAATTTTAAAATTCCAATTCACCCCCCCTCTTGGGTTGCATAACTTACATTTCACAACAAGACACTTATTTTATTGAACAAACTTCTGAAATATATATTATAAGAGATTGAACTATACAAAATAAGAAATTTTTCTAGGTCTCAGTCTCAGCTTCCTCTCTTCTCTCCGCACTGCCCCCTCGCCTTTTATAAGCAGCATAAATCTTCATCTTCTTTTATTTTATTATTATTTATCTATATAACTTTTTTTATTAAATCTCCTTAATAATACATTCCAAATGGCTCCAACAATTCTTTTTTGTTTCCCACTTTTAGTTCCAATTTGCTCTTTATTTTTGAAATATTTACAATATAAAAACTAACGTACTGTAAATTAATTTAATATAAAAAATTATTAGAAGGTATTAAGATAATTTAGAAATAATAAGGGCATTAATTAATACTGTAAGTAAAAAATTGATAATTTTATCTTTAATAAATATACACTTTTCAATGTCAATCACTTAGCTAGAATTTCACATACTTTAGTTTTTTTTTTTTGATTAAAACATCCTCATACATTTATAATGAAAGATAAAAATAAATAAAGAAAACCATTTATTATATCGTTTAATAAATACATCCATATGCAAATAGCAAATAAATCTATTTCTAAAAAACGTAATTGAAGCATCAAACTATACTTTATAAACATCCTCGAAATTATGAAATTAAACTAATTCTCACTAAATTCATTAACCAAACCATTAAGAAAAACTTCTTGGCGTAATTTCATATAATTTCTTAGCCATGAATAACCTATTAAATATTATTTTGAGATCATATTGCACTATAATTCTTTAAAAAACTATCATTATTAGTTGGCTAATCTCCAATCCATATCAATCCTCAATAATTTATATATCCGTCAACTTCATATCATTGAACATATCCAATTATAACTACTTTAATTTATTTTTCCTATAAGAACTCAATTCATTATTTCGGAAAAATTCTACTCCAAAATTCATATATCAAAAACTTCCTAATCCTCAAAATTATTTAATAAATAAACTCCAAAGTTTTACCAAAATCAAATTAATCATAATATACTTATTTTTGCCTAATTAACATTTCCTCAAATTTAAACTTTTCTTAAAAGTGATCTATAACAAATAGCCTAATATTCGAAAAATAAATACATTCATAATACAATATTTCTGTAAAATAGAACTCCCCTTAAACGTATATTTATTCTCCAATATCTTGTTAATCTTTTACAATCCTCCAAATATCAATTGATATCTTGCAAGAAACTCAAAAATTGTTGAACCTGTATTTAATTTTAAAAAAATAAAGGGGTTTAAACGAAATTTTTATGGTCAAAAAATTACTTTACACCTTTCCCATTCCCGTTGCTCTCTCTCTCTCTCTCTCAAAGCTCATGGCGTGGGTTTGGTATCGTTTTCCAATTAGTGTTTCCATTCTTATTTTAGAGAAGAAAAATATTGTTTTTCATGTGATGTTTTGAAAAGTTAAAATGCGTTTGGTAGTTTGTTTTAAAATGGTATATAAAAAATGAAAGTAAAAAAAATGTGTTTGGTTGTTTATCTGAAAAAGTGAAGACAATGAGAGAGAGTAAAGAGTTATTTATTATTTGAAAACTTTTTAATAGTTACATCATATTTTTTGTGCGAGATATTATTATTAAGTGTAATTACTTTATTTTCAAATGTATTCTATTATTCTAAACATTATTTTGTGGAATAAAATATAAAATTAAATAGTCTAAAATAGCTTAATGCAATATAGTAAAGCCAAAAAAAATATGTTATGATATAAATTTTTTAACTAAAATACCATGATTAATTGTATTTTTTATAATTTATTATAAATATATGTAAGAAAGTTATTTTTTATTTTAAGAAAGTTATTTTTATTTAGAAAATAGTTCCTATTTTGTGTTTTAAAATAATATTGCATTTTAATTATATAAATAGATTTTATTTATTACATAATAATATTTGAAAGAATATAAAGTTATTTTATAGTTTTTATATATTTGCTAACATTGCTTGGAGGATATAACTTTTTTATTGATATATTTTCAACAATATTTAGAAAATTGTTATAATTTTTATTTTAAAATAATATATAAAAAATTAAAATGATTGATTCGGCTTCAAGACATCAAATAAACATAATTTTCGTTTAATGTTATTTATGAAACACCATTATTTAAACAGAGCTAGAGTGCTTTTGTTGGGCCTAAAATGTATTAATTGTCTTTGGAGTTTACTTTAAATATGTTAAACCGAGCTTAAAATATAATAATAACAATAATAACCTCCTTATTTTTTAACAGCTCAGGTTACTTCCTTTTTGTTCAAAAGATAAGAAAAATATGAAGTTGGGTTAATAATATGTTTTTTTTTTGTTTTCTTAACAAAAATACAGGTAAATTAAGATTTTCAAAAATAAGGAGGGTGATTTGAAAATATTCGGTTCACAAAAGAGGTAAGTCAAAATAAATTGTAAGAATAATTAGTTTGGGATATTTCATATCACCCTTCAAATTCCTCATAAAACCCTTTTCTAAATTACCCCATTAAAGAAATAAATAATTTTATTATTTCATAAATACTCTCCACCCCGTTCAAAACTTTTTTCATTTAATAATATATAAAAAATTAAGTAATAATTCCACTCTTTGGTTTTAACTTTAAGTGGTACTCTTGGCACCCCTCCAAAAACTTCTTAAAACTGCTATTTATTATTTACCCCATTAAAATATTTTAGAGTATAATATGTTTCTTATAACATATCCTTGTACAACAAAAATAACCTTAATTAAAACATTACTCATAAAACGTCATTCTATCAATCATTAATATTGTTCAAACCTCATATAAAAATTTTTCTTGTTCCTCTTCCTCCCATGCTTTTTTTTTTAATTTATTTTTCTCTTCTTTTGATCTTCCAACACTACCATGCTTAGCCCCAGTTCCTCCTTTATTTTCTCCCTTTTCTTTTTTATTTTTTAACTTCTTGTGCCGGTAAATTGTGCGTTAAAATTGCTAGGTCCCAACCTGTTGCTCAAGACAATTTAATAAATATGTGTTTTAGTTCTAAATATGCAACTTATTCTTGTATCTTGATATTAAAAAATCATGCCCATAAGCATATACTTAGATTAGTTCTTTATATTGCATTCTAAAAGGGAGCATAATACCAAGCACTTGTGATAATAACTTTTTTTTTCTCTTTGTTTGGAATCTACATTCGATTTATGGTTTAAAATGAAAAGAAAGCATGTATAATAGGTGGGGTGTTAAAAGTTGTTAAAAATAGCAGGTTGTCTCTACAAAATGCTGTGGAGAGTTTTTAACAAAAGTAAAACTTGTTGCTTCATATGTTGGTTTAATTTTCTCTATTAATGTTATTTTAATGATAGCTGAAGTTGTAAATGAACAAAATGGGCTTTAATAGGCTTTTTGGAGTACCATCCGATTGCCACCTTTTGTTAGAATTTGGGTTAAAGGGTTTAGCCCAAATATGTTATTCCAGGGTCCATAACTCACCGAACGCAGCGTTAATATTAAACACACGGTGAAGATCCATTTCTCAATAAGAATCTAATCTCAGCCGTTGAATAGTTCACAAACCAGAACGCAGCGTTTAGACAAATTTTACAGTTACAAAACCCTAGCTTCATCACTTACAGCTCTCTTATATAACTTGCTTAAAGAAGCTCTCTCATTTGGTTCTTCCGCAGTCCGATCTTCTACGGCCAGGGGACACGACACTCAAACTCTGTGAGTCGACTCAGATTTCATTAGCCCTTAAGCTTCCATTTTCATTCTAATCGATATATGCTGCCCTTTGTAGATTTTCAGCCTTTGATCTTGTTCAAACTTTCTGCTTTGTTGTTATTTTTGTGATCATGTTGCTTTTTTGCCGTTTTATCCATCTGGGCATTTTTTTCGTTTGTTGAAATATACTGATCTTTTTTTTTTTTCAATTTTGTTATGTATTATGCGTTTGGTTGGTGAGAATATGTAAAGAGGAAAGTAAAAGAAATAAGAAAAGCTTATTACAATTAATTCATTTCATTGAGTTTGAATCAAAATCTGTATCATTAATAATTAATCCGAAGAAGGCTCGTTTTTTGTCTTTTGTTTTTTTTTCTGAAAGAAGAGTTTTGAGGGCAAATTTTTAACTATGATTGAGATGGAAGTGATGATTATTTCCCCAGATGATCGACGATGATTATAATGTGCGATTTTTCTCTTTTTGAGAATCCAAGCCAGTATTCTGATCCATCTCCATGTCATTTTAACTAACTATTCCACTTTCATTAATATTGGTCAAAATTTTTACTTTTAGGTTATTATATTTTGTAATGTAGGTTTCTGAATATTAGAGAAGATACAAGTAGCTTCAATGTTGTTAGGGATGTTTAATGTTGCTATGATAATAATGTCTATTTGGGACTGTTATAGGATTCGAGTATGTTTTGATTTTATGGCATGCACGTTTATTGTTTTACTAAGCTAGACCTTATTGTGAATGTGGGTTTGTTATTATTATAGAGATGGCTGAAGTAGAAGCCAAGGCGCCGGTTCCAGAGTCTGTCTTGAAGAAGCAGAAGAGGAATGAGGAATGGGCTTTGGCAAAGAAGCAGGAGCTTGAAACTTCCAAGAAGAAGAAGCTCGAGAGTAGGAAGCTGATTTACAATAGGGCTAAGCAGTATGCAAAGGAGTATGCTGAGCAGGTGATCGTTGTAAACTTCTTCAAAGTTGTTTAATTTTATTACTATATTTGGATTAACAAGATTCTTTTTTTTCCCCAAATTTTAGGAAAAGGTGTTGATTCAATTGAAGCGTGAAGCTAAATTGAAAGGAGGGTTTTATGTTGACCCTGAAGCTAAGCTTTTGTTTATCATCCGTATCCGTGGGTAAGTTGGCATTATTGATGTTTATGATCTTTTTCAAAATTGTGGAGTATGGATTTTAATAACTTAGTTGTGTGCTTTGGAACTCTCAGTATCAATGCCATTGACCCAAAGACAAAGAAGATTTTGCAGCTTTTACGTTTAAGACAGGTAGTTTATTGATTTCTACTTACTTCCATATGAATTAGATTTAAAGCTTTGTGATATTCTTGCCATTTTCTTATTATGCCTTCTTAGTTTTTGTGTTGTTCGCATGGGTGGGATTGTAAACTTTCTAGTCTGGAAAGTTTTTGTGGCGTGACTCATCTCTCTTAGAAAAGAGAAAATGGGGGGAATATGTACTAGTCTTGTTTAATATTGTAGTTGTTTGCTGGCTGGAGGAGACTTGTGATATGTAGCTGGAGCATTAATTGTTTTTATTCCCGTCTTTCATTGCTCTCATGTGGTTTAATGTTTTAGTATATTTTGCAGTGTTTTGTGGTGTCTTTAGTTTGTTTTAATCTTAGTTTGGGCCTGTGTATTTGTAGCCTGTGAGATGTTTCAGTTGGGTTTTCTTTTTCAATTTCATGTTGTGGTTGCATCATATGAAAGGTAGATACATTAATTTGTGATAAATTATAGTCATGCAACATGACATTGAGTAATTTTGGTATTGAAACTTGATTTATTTGAAAATCTAGTGTCAACTTTTTTCTTGAATAAGAACATTGTTTGATTAATTTCCTCCTTGAATAATACAGATCTTCAATGGAGTTTTTCTTAAAGTGAACAAAGCTACCATGAACATGCTTCATAGGGTTGAACCTTACGTCACCTACGGGTAGGTCAAATATTATGTATGTGATTTTACTATTTGGAAGGCTTTTGCTTCTAATAAGTGTAACATGTCTGATGAACTCATGTTTCATGTAGATACCCCAATTTGAAGAGTGTTAGGGAGCTCATTTACAAGAGGGGATATGGAAAGCTAGATAAGCAGAGAATTGCTTTGACTGATAACTCAATTATTGAGAAGGTTTGCGCATCCTATGTTCCATAGTGTTCATCATGTGGCAGTTGTGCTGCATACTGCCTCGCTAACATGTTATGAATGATGATGTATCAGGCTTTGGGCAAGTTCGGTATCATCTGCATGGAAGACCTGATCCATGAGATTATGACAGTGGGACCTCATTTTAAGGAGGCTAACAACTTTTTATGGCCATTTAAGCTTAAGGCACCATTGGGTGGCCTGAAAAAGAAGAGGAACCACTATGTTGAGGGTGGTGATGCTGGAAACCGTGAGAACTACATCAATGAGCTGATCAGAAGAATGAACTAGGCAGTTCGCATTATTTTGATGATTATTTAGAGTTTCGAGGTGTTTCATTATTTAAGAGTTTTGAGGTTCTTATGCTAAGATATTGTTGGTACCTTAGCAATCAAAATTTTAGTCCCCCCTTTGAATGTGGAAACAGTTTTTGTTTTAAACAATGGATCATGAGATGTTATTTGGAAATTTTATTCTGCTTCGGATTCGAGGGTGGGTTCATAATTTTTTATGTATGTTCAGATTTTCAAAAGCATGAAGGCCTCTTGATTGATATAATATTGTGCTATTTTGTAACGCACTCCATATGATACTAGAATTAACCTTGTTTAATTGTTCAACTTCTATGTGTGTTTTTTTACACTCTACTAAGGGCTTTTTAGAATATGGTCAACATAAGCATTTGAACCCATCCAACGGTATATTTAAATGGATGGAAAAGACTGATAGGATGGCTACTGGCCTCGTAAATCGGATTGGTAGAATTTACTGGGATTAAGGATCTAGTCCCGAACGGTAGCGATATAAAATTTTTTGTGTTGATATATTGGGGTTGTCAAAAATACCCAACTACCAAACCTAGGTGATGTGGGGATGAGGTGGGGTTAGTTCTGTCGGGTTCGGTCAGAAATTTACATTTTACAAAAAAAAAAAATGTTATAAAATATAATATTATTTTAAATAACTGTATTTATTTGACTTAATTATTACATGTGTTAAAATCCTAAATATTTACGGTTCATATTTTCATATATATTTTCATCAAAATAATTTTAAAATTTATAAAATTAAAAAATATACATATATAATACTTGGACCGGGTGTCTAAAAAGCATCTCCAAACTGGCTCCAGGCATTACCATACCCAAGCTCGGACTTAAATTTTGCCGTCCCTAATATACTATTTGGATTAAGATTTGAAATCAAATTTTACTTCAATTTACTATTTGAATGGGATTTATGATGTTTGAAACATGAACGAAATTTGAATGTCGACTATATTGTTAATTGTAGCTTAAATTTGGATTTTCAAAAGCGTGTGACTAGTTAGTTATATGAATTATAGATAACTAACATGTCAGTAAGGTTTGTACGAGAAATCATTTTTATAAATAAAAAAGATTTGACTTGTCGATCATATTCGTTTGACATATTGGTTATGATAGAATTTGCATAGTATAACAGTAAACTTATGCCATCTAAGACATTTAGGATCTTTATTGGTTTTGATGGGAACAAGATCAGTACAAATTTTGTGTTCCTATTTATTATTCGAGATGGGATTTGAAACAATTTTTTCTCTTAATTGACGATTAGAGCAGGATTCGGATTGACCAATCCCAATCAGAGCATCCCGATTGCCAACCCTACTTATAAATATTGATTACAAAGAAAGTTTAAATGTATGTGTGTATGTATGTATGTATGTATATTTTGATAAGAAATTTTATATTTATATTTATATTTTAAAAAAGTGACGTTCCTTTATTATTATTAGAACTGAGTAGGATTTTGATAGAAAAGATGGATCTCGATCATAAAAATCTTTTCTTAAACATGGATTCAATATTGTATATTGTGCACGATTTCTTTTATTACCATGTGAATACTGAATTGTGATTAGTCTTTAGCTGTTTTCTTTATTTGCTTATGATTTCTTTATATTGATGCTTTATTCCTCGTGAATGATTCTACGTTAAAACGTGATATTTATCTATTAAATAATATAATAGTAATTTATAAATTATAAAATTTATCATCAAATAGATGGTTGACATATAACGATTAAGACTAAAGTTAAAAACTTAATTTTTTAGATTTATATAACGTTATTGTATGTATTCCTTTTAAATTTGGGGATGTAACCCCTATGCCACACAATGGTTGCAAACCCTCTAAAAAAATTGGGCATAAAAATAAACATAGAAGAGATTTTAAGAAAAATAAATAAGTCAATTATCTAATAAATAATATTAGAGAGAGTAAAAATATCGTACTTAATAATTTAGCCTATTTATTTCTGACTAGTATAGTCGCATTACGTTTCCCCGATCTATCGGGTTAAAAAATTAAGCTTTGCAATTACTTGGGACCAGGGGCATTGTACATTTGTAAGTTTCGGTGCTCTTGTATGATTTGTCTTCTTTCCAAAACTTTTGAAATGGCCGTTAAACAGAACTGAACAAAACGTGTTGACCCAGCCAGAAATTTTTCGTCAATTACAAGGACCAGGTCAATCTTTGAAAAAATTCGCTCATGGCTAAGAAATTTTGATATTTCTTAGAAATTGCTAGAAACAAGAACCTGCCTACCATTAAATCCACAAATTCGTGTTGCTTCCTAGTTAGGGAAAATTATACAGATCCCCTTACAGTTTGCCTTAAACACATTACTGTCAAAGAAGTTTTAGGCCTTTTTTTTTTCCCCATTGGGCTATAGCTTGACTTTAATTTTTTGGTAAATTTTGTAAGACTGTATAGTCAACTTATTTTCTACTTGAGAATAGCTCAACAACTAGCCCGAAATGCTCATTGTGCCGATGATTTCCTGAATTCAAATAATAATAGGAGCCAAAGATACCGAAAAAATTAGAATAAAATTATCAAATACTATATATATATATATATATATATGCAAAGATATTTTATTTCTAAATGTATTAGGAAAATGATTGGTAAAATCTGAATCATATTAATAATTGATGCAAGTGAAACATTAATTTTAAAATAATGATATGCAAACCTACCAATGAACCCCTTGCTTCATCCCTACTAAGAACAAATAAATATTGAAATATTTTATTGGATATCCCTAAATTTTGAATTAATATCAAAATTGCCCTAAAAATTTATCCTAGTGGGGATGAAGGTGGAATAATTAGTGTGCATATTATTTTTCTTAATTTTAATGTCAAAACAAACAAAAGGGGCCATTGGTAAATCAAAATACTTTAGTGGATGTGTTTGATCGAGAAAGACACTTTTTGCACTTTGATGTATTTAAAGCAAGCCATGGAGGGATACATAAAAGTTTCCGTGTAAACGTAGTATTGCAGAGTGCTTGAAGTTCCTGTCACTTTCATACTCCCCTTAAGAAACATAATCTCAGGTGATAAGATATCAGAGTTAAAATTGCTAAGAGCCAAGTTTACGATCGTGTATAAATATTCTCTTTGAAAAGGTCCGAGAAATGATTTGATCCAAAATTTTAAGCTAATAGATTTAAGGCTCTGGAATAACACTAAAGGCAAGTCTCAGAAGTCTCAACGGTCTCCCTCCATGAAACGTAGACTAAGACAAGATCTCATAGCATATATACATGAGCCGAGAAAAAAGAGTTCGAAAGTGAACCAAAGAGCTTGCACGCAAGAGGGGGGGAAAACACTAGATCTTGGCACTAATATTATGACAGAGAAATTACTTGATCCAAAAGCTTAAAATGATATGCCAGAGACTAACAATAATATTAAAAGCAAGTCTTAACAGAAAAATAAGCTTATAGTATAAAATACTACGCGTTTAGGTTTAAACAAATGGATATAGCAGAGCAATATGTAACAATCCAATAATGCTTATTTCTTTTTATTTTAGTAATTGAGTTTTGTTACAAGATAGATTCTGAAACAGTTTTACACACACACACACACTACTCAACCTTGCTTAGCAAGGCAATCAAACATGACTTATTAGGAAAAGAAAAAATTGAAACAAAATTAAGATGAAGCATGCATGTCTCATCATCATCATCATCTGCTGCTTATGAAGTTGCAGGGACCAAGCGTCTGGAGCAAATTGTGCAATAGAATTTCTTCTTAACTTTATGAGAGATTGGAAGAAAACAAAATCTCAAATGGGCATCAAAATCTATTGCCAGCACAGGCCCTCCACAGTATGGGCAAGCTGCATCAGCTCCATTTTTCCTAATCACCTTTTCTCGCAGATCGAATATTGACAACGCACTCATTTTTTCTCTTTTTGTTGGGGGACGTTGTTGTGAGCAATGCTTGTTCTCAATACATTTATTTATGCACGTAATACTTAAAGATTCGGGCATGCAACTTCTTTGGAGTTTCATTTTTTAATGCTGTTTCTTAGCTGGGGCGCTATTGTTTTTTTTTTTTTTTTTAGGTACAACTGTTAAAGAACTTGGTATTTTTCTCGAACTGTTTGGTGATGTTCACGTTTGGTGCGTTTAAAGCAAGAAATGAATCAATTGAGAAGCTGCGAAGAAATTGGTATTGAAAGCAGCGAGGTTCGCTCCAGGTCAAAAAAATGGTGCATTGACTACTTGACTTCTTGGACATTTTAGCTGCGGTTTCTCACTGAGCCCGTGTTTTTAATTACAATAGAAGCTTTACACCCTGGATTTTGATGTAACTGATGTATTCATTTGACGCACCGCACTGAAAAGAAAGAAACGACCTCACCTTATCTAAGTATTACCGAACTTTTAATCATCTTATTGTCATGTATCTCTTAGTGGTAGTGTATGAGTAAGATTTAATTTCTTTTATTTTTTTTTATTTATTAACAACTAACTAATAATTGAGTTATTTACTCAGAACATAATCAGATCATGAGAGAATCCTAATACGAAAAGAAAAAAAGATTAAAATATGCATCATCTTTACACCCTGCATCACTTGGGAAGGTTGCAAGTCATGAGCTCATAATTTGTGATCCCCTTTGAGTCTATTAGGATTCTTTTCGGGTGGGCTTGGGCAGTACCGAAAGAATGAAATCCAAAGGGTGAAGGAGACAATATCTTGTTAGTGGATTGGCCGTTACATTAGAATAGATTGAGTTACAAGTGGGATGATGTTATTCTTTTTTTTTTATTAATATTATTTATTTTAGAATTTCCATTATTGTACAATAAATATTTTTTCTCCTCCCTCAGGATCTCAATAGATTAACTGACCACGTCTCACATCTCTCTTTCTTTTCTTTTTCTTTTTTTTTAAATTGATTCGCAATTTGAATGAAATGTTAACTCACAATCAAATCCCCAACTAAAATTAAACAAAATCTTATAAAACCACAAGAAGTAAGGTCAATATCATTAATAACAACAAAACTCATCACTTATTCATAAAATTTAATAAAACTCGATATTGAAACTCGTCATATGTTGATGGATTTATGTACCTGTTGTCGATGAAGATAGATTGTAGAGGTGATAATTATACTAGAGAGTGAGAGAAAGAGACGGGGTGGGGAAAGAGGGAAAAAATAAAATAAAAATTATTAATTTTTAATTAAGAATGATTCAGAAATATTATAAAATAAATTAAAAAGTGGTGGCCGGTAAGATAGTTTGAGAAGATCAAATATTATTACTCTTATCTCTTGACTTGCCATTGCTTGGTCTTTTTTTTCTTTTTTCAAAATGGGCTTATCGTTACATTAGGATAAATTAAAGAGTCGGACCATTGGCTCCTCCATAAAAAGTCCTAATAAAACACCTTTTTTCAAAAAAACCACATTAATTAAACTAAAAGAATTCATTATTTATAACGATACATGCATTCTTCCAAAATTACCCTTAATTTAATCTCTTTAAATTTGGCTTATTTCTGTATGAATAGATATTTTTTGAAATAATTACTTCTTTAACAGAAAAAATTACAAGAGACCTACCATTTTGGAAGGGCATCCTCCAACATTTGATCAAGGCCGCCGCTGCTATAATAGCCATCACCATCATCTTATTTTGCGCCTGTAAAAGCTTTACAATCAGCAATTTAACAAACAGTTGAGGTTTCATTTTCAATATCATCCATACGGAACAAGATTCCAACAGCCTCAAATACGAATGGGGTTTGGCCAATTAGATTGAATAGCTGCTGAGCAAATATGTATATATAAACATAAGGATCAAAGTTGTGGTGTTGAAAATGACCCAAGATCCTTGCGTGTTCATTAAAGGATGTGTACTCGAAAGAGATTGAAATAGGGATAGTTTTAGAAGAAGAGCAATTTCCTCATAAATAATGAATTCTGTTTTATCAGTTAAAGAGGTTCTTTCATAAAGACGGTTTTATCAGGACTTTATTGGGGTGTTGTTAGTAGCTCAACCCTAAATGAATTAATGGGCTGGCAAACCTAAATGGTATTTGACTAACCCCCTAATCTCCTCATGAAGCTCCATTTTTAATTATATTTATTTTATTTTTGAAAATAAATTTAATTTCTATTTAATTTTTTTATTGTTAAAACTTAAAATAGTATTGTATTATTTTTTTTCATTTCTTTTGTAATCTTATTGTTACTCTACATACAAACTGAAAAGTTTTCTAGTTAATGAATTTTTGGATGTTAATTATTAGCTTAAATAGCACATATATTTAGACTGTAGTTTGAAAGTAATGTTAAGTACAAAAATATTTAATTAATAAGAAATAGAAAAATAAAAATAAATTATTTTAAATTTGTACAATTTATGTTAGTTACATATGAAGTAATATCTTGAAAAAAAAAAAGGAATTGATCATGAATGTGAGTATTTTGTTAAAAAAAATAAATCCATGTGTGTTGACTTCTTATTTGTTCTTAACTATAATTTTATTTGAAGTAGGGTTTTATAAGGATAATGAAGGGATGCCAATAGCGTCACTCAATGGTATTTATCCTACTCAACTTATTTCACTAGCCCCACTATCTAATTTGTTTCTAAACCTACCCTGTATCAAAAAATAAATATAGTAGAATCTCATTAATTAATAATTGATAGATTGATAACCTTGATTAAATAATAGTTTTTCAATTTTGACTTGGAAGCAATGTGGCAAATTAATAATTCGATAAATTTATTAGATAATAAAATTTTCAAAAAAAATCTTATCAATTAATACATAAATTAATATTAACTAATTTAAAACTAAATGCATATGTAATATGTCTATGATTTTCTTTGTTGTACTATTATAATGCTTTATGCATTTCATATGTCACTATTGCTTTTTTTTTTTATACTTTTTCAAATAAAAAGTCATTGTTGTATTCTATATGCTACGTCAAGAGAAATAAGAGAGATGGCTTAATATATTGCCTTCAAATATCTTCTTTGATGAGTTACCATTTAGTTGTGATCTAATCATACAATCTCACCAAAAGATTATCACAGGACTAGTTCACTCAATCAAGAACAAATAAAAACTATATTATATAACTTGACAAAATCACTACATTCTCTAATTATACTACATTTACACTTCATAAAAACTCAAATTATGAATTGTTATTATCTTTATAAATCAATGGTTATTAATTTATCAATGTATTAATATTTGCTAAATTAATAGATTTTAAATGATCCAAAAGCTGTTAATTTATCAAGGTCATACTATCCTGTGCTTTATATATATATATATTTTTCTCAAGTATCACCTGCTATTTATTTCCATTGTGGAAGTTTCGGTAACAGTGGTGGGAGAAGGTGGTTGGAATTTGTGAAACTGTTTTTGTGTTTTTTGTTTTAATGATATTTTTATTTTCCAATAAAGATAATTATATAAATAACTGCAGTTAATTGAAAAGTGGGGATTGATAAGAAAAATTAAGAGATTTAGATAGCACTGCTATTTAAACAAAAAAAAAAAGAAAAGAAATTAAACAGAAAGAAGAAGTAATTAACCATCCCCGCTTTAAGTATCCTTGAATATATTTCGCATATTTCGGGTTAAGTATTTTACTTCACGTGAAAGTGTGATTGGGCTTGGACGGAAATCCAATTTTGACTTGACCAATGTGCAATTTAAATGCAAATTACCCCTCTAATTAAATAAGAAGTGCTTCAGTACGCTCTTCAAAACAAATAATACCACAAGCAATTAATTCTAAGCGTATATCAAATCCACGGAAGCAGTAATTCGCTATGAACATTCCCAACATAATTAATTGGCTTCAAGTGACAAGCATAAAGCCAGAATCAGTGATCATTCTCGGATATACAAGAAAAGAATGCCATGTAATGTACTGATAAACACATAAATGTCATGATGAGGGTACGTCTACGGGGTTGTGGGCTTCAATATCCACGTGCCGTATGCCAGGAACGAGGTCCTGGATCTCCTTCTCTAGTCTATCAACTTCAGTTCCTAAAGCTGTAACAACTTCCTCACCTGCACCAAGAACTCGATGTTTAAAACATTCCAGGCACGATTCAAGTTATAAAACAAACTGCATTCATACCATAGTTCGACATGATTTTAAGCAAGGCTGCGTCGTCCTTCTCCTTTGCAGCTTCATGAAACTGTCATCGGAGCCAGTCGGACAGATAGAAATAGTTAATGATATTAACTTGTGAAGTATGGCATGTGTCAATTCAACAAGGGAGTTGAAAGTAAAATATATGCACGTAATGAATTTGTAAGCGTTAGGACTCGCAAAGTTAATAGTTACCAAAACATTGGACTGTATCAGTTTCTAATATGCATGTGATACATTTCAAAATAAGAATGTGAAGTAATGTAAAGTACAGACTAAGATGATTAACCTGTTTGGCCCAAGCTTCACGTCCGGTTCTCTTTAGATAATTCTGTACAACCATCACTCCATTGAAATCTGTTTCAATTCAGTCAAACATCATCGTATCATATTAATACACCACTACTGCCAAATTAATTCACATTAATGAAACTAAATTTCATGAGTGGCATAGCTGAATAATGCCTGCTTCTTTCCACTTTCAATACATGATTAAAATGATTTCTTATCATTACACATAAATTTTGCATCTATGTAGGCAATTAATCATCACAAATATATGCTGTGTGCTCCATATTATCTATATGAATTTACAAATGCCAAAGCAGCTCATGGATTGTAAACTAAGAATATTATCAGAGAAATTCACACCTCTTTACAGAAACAACAAGCTACTACTCTTGCAAAGATTTCTACAAAAATGTAGATGCCAAATGTAACAGAGACGACATGTTGTTGACAATAATCAGATATTGATGTTGACAGAAATTAACTCTCTGACAAATCAGCAAAAGTACGAGCTAACACAGGGAAGATTGGAAACATTGACGGATATATTGATTTTAGAAGGAAATTCAGGAAACAAAGTTCCAAGAAAAATAAAATTGCAGTAGGACATGGCAACAAAAATCACCTATCTCCGCCTTGAATCTAAAGAATCCCGGTCCAATCACCTCGCTTTTGCAATCATATAGAGCATCTACAACCTGCCAAAATTTTAGATTTTCAAACATGGGAACAATGCACAGAACAAATGTAGTCATAGACTTATCTTACATGAACATACCGGATCATTTTTCAAGAAATGGAGAATCTTCTCCATATCATGGTCATCCATAGCCCTACCAATCAAAGCATGACGATTCCTTTGTATTAGAAATATAGCCACCTGCACAGGAGATACAGTTCATTACCTATAACAATAGTGAAAATTTTATTAGTTGTTCTCTTGTCAATATCATATACTAAACAGAGACAAGAACAGTAAAATCTGATGACAGTTCCAAGATAAGCCTGACCATCAGATATTATTGATAAAAGAACAGTAATTTCTGCATGGCCAATTCATTATTGTGCGGCAAGCAATCTTGCTTTTGCCACTATTCCTCCTCTTCTACTCTAGCTAATAATACAAAACAAGCCATTTTCATATTTTCATATTCAAAGTTTCTAATTTTAATAGCCATTGAGGCTTAAATTTACAATTAAACAGATTCCTTCAACCAGCTCTTTTAATCACACTTATCACTTTCTGTAACAATCTTATTTACCATTTTTGGGAGCCTATCCCCAAATTCAAATAATCAGTAAATGTATAAATTCCATATTCATACAGATAATTTTTTTTTTCAAAAATGCATTTTATATTTTAAAGTTTTTTCTTTCGAGTTACCATGCAGCCACCCGATCTCACAGTAAATTAAACTAAATACCTCTCCAAAGTTGGTGTGAGTAGGATTCAAACTTTTCACCACTTAATTTCACTAACAGGCCACGAGGCCAAACTAGCTGGAGTGTTCCCTTGAGGACTTCGTACAGATCTATTCATGAGATCAATAAAAACTCAAAACATAAATGAGCAGTAGAAAAAGCAATTGAGAAACAAGGATCCTGTTTCAGTAAGATTTGAACTTAAAAGCAACCCAAGCTGCCAATCTTTCTGTAGCTTGAAGAAGCACGGCTGAATGGTGAGGTACCATATGACAAAGCATACACAAGTCATCATATAGCATTCTCTATTTTTGAGTTGTCAATTCTTTGAAATTGGGTACCTATTTAAAGCTTGGAAGAAGTTGGTTGCCACTTAACAAAAGAACCCTTTCCTTTAAGGGTTGATAATACATTTTCAGAAAGGTCCAAGATGTCTCAGCTGATGCCATTTTCTCATTGATTTCTGAGTGACAGAACTATAATGCATGTCTCAGAGAACCAATTACTTTTAGAAAGTGCCTTTTCCTTGCTCCAAATGGTAAAATAAGAGCACATTAGAAGTTCACATGATACAATAAAACTTCTCTATAGTAATACTCTGTATAAGAATAACCTTCATATAGTTATAAAAAATTCTTATCCCGATTTGGGCCAATTATAAAAAAAAATAAAGTCCACATTGTAATAAGTTACAATTTTCTAAATCCTATTCTAAGGAAATTACCTCTTTATAGTAATAATTAACTGCATATTGTAAAAAAATATATACTATACAACATTAGAGGTTTTAGATGGAATAAAAAAAAAAAAAAACTTTCTAAAGTTGTTAAGGGCAATATTTATTTAGATTCTTAAGATTATTTTGCATATTTCCCAACATTACAGAAATTTTATGTACTAGTATTTTGAAATTATGTCTCCCTCTTTTATCAAAGTCTATAAATCGGATTTGACATGCCCATTAACTATATTATCAATATAGTGTCTGTTTTACCTCTATATCACCAATGGCGGATCTAGAAAAATAATTTACCGGGGGCTAAATTAGATAATAGTAAAATATGAAAAACTAAAATTTTGAACATATAAAATATTTGCTAATACATTTATAATTATTCTCTACGCATTTTCATATTTTAAAATGTTATACGATAGACTCATTATCAATATTATTAAATTTATTGTTTCCTGTATAAATAACCAAACTATCATTTATCCCATATGATTCCAAAGATGATTTTTCATGAGTTTCATTCCTGAAAACGTTCGCTCCAGTATTATTATAGAGACTGGAAGAATTAATCATATTTTTTAGAATAGAAAATATTTTGAGTGGTGGGCTATCATTATTTTTAATTAAAATATAAGTTTTTATAATTCTTAAAAGTTAAATTTTAAATTTTATGGGGGTTTATAATTTATAGTGATTATTTTAATAAATTTTTTATGGGAGCTAATTAAAAAACTAAAATATTTTTCTTTTTTAATTTTAGAATTTTTTTTTTGCTAGATCCGCCCCCGTATATCACTTACACTAAGGATAAATGAGTCAAAATAATAATTTTTGTAACTACACCTCTGTTAAGTTATAACCTCATAGTAATAAATTAGTTTGGTCCCAACATTGGGACTACAAAGAGCTTTTACCGTACGATCATGTGGAGATTTCCAACCTCAGGACTTTCTAATGCATGTATAAGTGAATTTATTATTTTGGAAAAAAATAATACCATTCCAAGAAGGTTTCCAACTATAATTGAACCAATTGGGTCATAAATTGCATTTCCTGTGACATTAACTGCAATCAATGATGCTCCAGCTATAACAAGGCCGGTAACTGCAGCACCATCCTGCATAACAGAAATCATTTATTAGGGGTCCCAGACAAGGAGAATGGTTGCAATGTATATATAGTATCAGACATAACTAGAGAACAAATTATCAGCAATCAACCAAAATATATATTTTAAATTTGAATTGCAAAATGTAGTTAATTGCAGTAAAGATGATTAGGGACATACACGGCTATACAAAGATTCACAAACAATGTGCACACACATGGTAGAAGGATGAATTGTGTACAATTGCTTATCTAAACTAACAGTGAAGAATACACAATAAATACCTCTGTCATAACAGCAACAGATGTAGGGTCATGACCACGCCAGATATAGTCTCTTATTGTCATACCTTCTGCAGCTGCTCCTTTCTTGACAGCTTGTATCGCAACAAGAAGAGAAGCACCTGTAGGAAAGTATAATGAACTTAAATCAGGAAAAGACGAAGATCAAAAGGTTAAAACTAGCCTCTTCAGACCATGTTGTTAACCTAAAATCACAGTCTGTGAGCTATACCTTCAATGATAAATGAACCACAAATCACCAAAGCTGCATATTTCATATTTTCAGGAGCCTGTAGAAAAAACACGCAAAACTATATAAATATGCGTATGTTAAGGTAACACAGAATATTTAGAATTTTGGATGACATAATTTGTTTCATTACCTCTGCAGTCCACAAGTGTTGAATTCCATTGACAATTGTAGCACCAGAACCAAGACAAAAGATCCCGACAGCTGATATCAAAGACCAAACAAATCGTTCCTTGGAATAGCCATAACTGTACAATTGGGGGAAAAAATAAATAAATCAATTCAGTGCATTCTTATAACAAAAATAACACCTACGTCTTCACTCTAAACATGAATGAAAATTTCTGTCTCCATTGAGTAAAGTTTAAAAAATAGAAAGCACTAGTGTCCTCTGGCTAACGTACTCAAAAATAAAAAATAAAAAATGCAAAACATATGTAGCCTGAAATCTAGAAACAAATTTATACATGAGATGAAGTGCTGAAAGATTGAAAAACAAGGAAAATGCAGGCGATTTATTGTTAATGATGATGGCTTATGATGTAGAAAACTTACGGATGAAGAGCATCAGGTGCACGCCTGGAGCTACTCAGACCATAAGCTAGAAGCACCTGCAATTTTAATAAGAATTATTTTCTCTGCAATAAGTAATATATGAGTTGATTTAATTTGAAGGAAGAAAGAAAACAAGTGCATCTGCTAGCCTCGTTCCGAAGAACCTTCAAGATAAGTACCTGATTAGCAAAGTCCGCAACCGAATGCACAACTTCAGCCAGCATAACATGGCTAGAGGTCCCTAGCCAGACCCCAAACTTGAGAGAGAAGACAAGGAAATTTCCCCACAATGCAGTCGTAACCGCTCTTTGACTACATACAGATTTGAGGAGACGATAATAGCAAGAAACAAATCAGATAAGTTTTAAGGAAAAAAAGAGGACAAAGATAACAGTATTCAGCACATTCATGTTAGTAATACATGGCAGTAAAATATAATACAGGATAGCAAAAGAGAAGCACCAGCCATCTTACGTATACAACCAGATCAGATTGATCATAACCATGTTCAATGTTAGTAATTTATTTCTTCTTGCAATTATTAGGATGGTCTTTTTTCCGGTTAGTTTCTTTAAATAAATATATCATTTCAATCAGTCATTGTCTGGTAGAAAAACAATACCAAAGATTAAATTATAGTTTAAGTTCTCAACTAAACCTGTTTATTCTCTTGTCACATATTTCCCAGTAACATAACAAACACAGGAATACTTACAAACAACCAAATTTACTCTAATAGTATTTGAACCATGATGTTCTATGGCATAACAAGATTAAAAAGTGCTGCATAAAAAAGACATGGACTAAGCATCAGCATCCATAGAAATTGACATTATCAACACTTGTTGGTTTGTAGCACAGGTTCCAATTCTTGTCAGAATGCATGCATCTAAAATCAGTTGGCTAAAGATTAATCAGAAAACTAAACAATAGGAGGATCCCAATCCCTTCTTTTCCCATGCTAGAGTTGTAAAAGATTCATTTTTCAAGTCCTATTCAACTATAAAAATGCCCACCAGATGCATTTTCCAAGTCTCATTCAACTATAAAAATGCCGGCCTTTTACCAAATTAGGAATGAAATCGGGCTCTATTAAATGCCTCGTTCTTCAAGATACTATTTGATTGGAAAAATTCCTCAAATACACATTTCCTACAGTTCTACCAGCATTTTTATTGTGAAGAATATCGTCATTAACAAAGACACTTTGTACTGTTCCTATTGCAGAATGCATCCATGAAGAGAACTTTTTCTTTCTTTAGACGAATACCACTTTTACAAGGTTGTTTACACAGTAATGTGCTGAATGATTCGCATCTATAATGTTAGTTGTCACAACATTCTATCAAGATGATTACCACAAATCAATTGCCAATTGATAAAAAGGCCAAGAGAAAAGTAGTTTATCAGACTCCTTTTTCCAAATTAACAAATGTGCCTATTACTCTTATCTCCCTCCTTTTTTTCTCTTCATATTTGAACGTTAAACATTATCATGCTTCGAGAATTTCATTTCCATAAGGAAAAAGTTAAAAAAAAAAAACTTATCATCACTCATTTCAACTACATTACCATGATCATACTTGCTTCCCAATTATAACCAATTAGCGCACTTCATAAACTCGAGTGCTACTAATGCCACCAGAACATTGAAACACACTGGACCTTAAATATCATTCTACAATCCTCTACCTATCAAGTATCAACGTGGACTTTTGAAAGAGTGGGAAATAAAGCATCTCGTAACACCCAATACTATGGCCAAATTATAAATTTATGCCCATATTCACAAAAATGGAAAATATATGCTCGAAGAAAAGAAACAACAGATTTAGGCGACAGCTTCAAAAATTTTACCTGTGTTCATCTGTAGTCTCAATCTTCTTCACCTGCTTTGCCCTCGTAAAAAAATCTATAATAATTAAAAAAAAAAGCACACACACACACACACACACAAAGTTAGACCCCAATTCACATTTAAATCCCAAAATAAAACAAACAGGCAAAAACAAAATACTTACTGCGATTAGAGGAGTACTTATGATGTTGATTACTACCGCTATTGTCAAAAGAAACCAAACCCAGTAGAACGAAACGTTTCGAGCAATGAACCGAGCAAAAACCACGAAACTGATTAGTATGCTCCAAAATGCTAAAGAATTTTCCATTGTTATCATTTATAAATACATTAAAGGGAGAAGAAGGGTTTAAAACGGCAGTGCGTTTAGAGGAATGGAGAAGGCGAGAGAGGAAACGCCAAGATGTTCGCATCAAATCTAAATCTTTTCTTTCTTTCTTTCTTTTTCTGGCTTAATTAAGAGAAATTCTGATATTGTTCTAAATTCCCCCAAAATGTTCGAGATGTTAAGTACCCACATTCATATCGAGGGTTGAAATGGAGTTGGTATAAAGAAAGCTCAAATATGAAAGGGATTCTTGACTTGATAGCAGCAGCAGCAGCATATTCCGTCTTCTAAAGAAGAAAAGAAGGTGACTGTCTGCGACTGAATATTGGGAATGAGAAAGTAAAGCAGGGACAGTGGCAACGGGTAGTGGAAGCAAAAATTTAGCCCAAGTTATTTTTGTAGCCCAAATAGCCAATTCACTTTTTTGGACTACGGGCTAAATAAAATTTACCCAAATTATATATATTTTCTAAATTTATGTAAGATTTTAATAGAATATAAACAAATTTTCTAATCTCAATATTTAATTAATTAGGGTCATTAATCCATAGATTTCTTCAACTCCAAGTAAGAAGTACTTGTGCCTTTTAGGCTTTTAGCTCAATTCTTCATAATCGCTAGTAGGGACTAAAACATTAAATTATAATCCTCGGAAGCTTAGGATGGATAAACCAAACAGTACTCTTCTCAACCGGTAGCAAACTAACCCTAATTAAATCACATTTTTATTTATCTGAGATAATACAATTGTCTGGTAGGAATTTATGACGTGCGGTTTCGTTTTAAAACAACTACCTAATTGTTTGTCATTTTTACAAACTAAATACACACATGAATGAGGTGACATATAAGATATCCAATAAAAAATTTATAGTTCTTTTACAAAATAATAATAATAATAATAATAAAAGTAATTATTAAGAGTGGTGATATTTGACCTCCTCAATTTATCTCATCAGTCCTCATTTTTCAATTAATATTATTTATTTCATAATTGGCCTTACTAAATAAATAAATGTTATTTCTTCTCTCAAGTTCTCAATTGATTCACAATTTGAATCAAATGCTAACTCATAATCAAATCCCAAATAGAAAATTAAACAAAATCTTAAATTTCTATACAAAATCAAAACCAATATTAGTAATAATAACAAAACCTACCACTTATTCATAAAATTTAATAAAACCCAATGATGAAACTCATCCTATACTAGTAAAGGTGATGTATTAATAGTGAAGAAGATAGGTGGTGATGGCAACTTCTTGTTGATCAAGTGTTGGGGGTGATGGACCGATGGTTATGTACTTATACTAGAGAAGGACGGGGTTTGGGGGGAGGTAGAGAGAGAATAAAATAAAATAATAACTTTGATTTATTAAGGATAATTTTGAAAAGTAATAAGATAAATTGAAAAGTGGAGGTTAATAAGATAATTTGAAACGCTCAAATATATTCACTTGATATTAATAACTTTCTCAAAATAAAGGATGGTAGAAAAATTCAGTCCGAACTTTAGTGTTTCGGGCCGGATTTGGCCCCATAACTCGAGCATGTTTTCTTAACACTAGATTCGAGCTTGAACTTTACCTAAAAAACCCAACCACAGCCCGAAGGTTGAAGATATTCTTAAAAAATTATTTTAATTACAATACACCTTTTAAAATATATTTAACCCATCTATATAGCATATATTTTAAGTACTTTAATCCCAATTTTTAAAACCTAATCTAACAAAAAAAAAATTATAAACGGTAAGTTTGTAAAGTTTAATTAAAAAATAGAAAAAAAAAGTAGAATATAAAATTCGGACCTTTTAGCCCGAAGCAAAGAAAAATCCAATTTGAATCGAGCTCGACCTGACACGGCAGCCATCCCTATTCAAAATCCTAAATGCTCCAATTTCCATACCGCAGTCTCCATTTAACCTCGTTTATCTTCTTACTCATTCGTGTTAGATATGTGAAGAAACCCCAAGGCAAGGGCCGTCCAGGACCAAAACCGCTGCCTATATTACGAGGCAACCTGCACTAGTTGACTGATGGGTTAACCAGTTACCACATCATGTGTTCTTACAAAATTAGTCAACCAATATGGTCCTATCATTTAACCAACAGCTTGTAAACATGTGAGATTAGCGAAATATGAAATAAAAGCTAACGCCAAAATCATCACCAATGATTATGCAATGGGGAGAGAATCCTGAATGTTTTAAAAATCAGAGCATTTCAAAGGTTCTTTTATTTTCTATTGCCTTTAAAAAGGCAACCACTTTGAGATGCGTCCATGTGGCTCAGGAAGAAGGATATGTCCTGGGATATCATTTGCTAGCGCAAGTATCGAGCTTGTCCCTGCTCATTTGTGTCATTTCCAGGCAAGATTGAACCTGAAGAGCTTGATATGATAGCGAACAACGGGGGGACCAAAAATCTGCTTGCTATTGCTACGCCGCGCAATATCAGTAATAAGACCGATGATAAACTTTACAACACTGCATTATCAGAAAACTAGAATGGTAAACCATGTATCATTAATTCAAGCTTTAGCAGTGACTTGCAAGGAAGTGATGAAAAAGCTCAAGGCATCTCAAATATTCTTAACAAAAAGTTACAGATTGGTATCACCTCGCTGTTTAATAACAGGTTGGGTCAGAACTCAAAACCCATATTCCTGTGAAATAATAATAACAGTTGGCAATATCTATATACTCTATGCTACATATCAATCACCTTAAGTTCTATTCAACATTTTTATCATAGGGTACAACATTTCCTATCAGCTGAAGCAGAGAGAATCTGTTAAAGTCGCATTGTTTGCCGAAAAGGGAACAGCAGAATTCATCAGGCTCTGGATCTGATTTCGAGTACACCAACTTTCTAACTCTCTCTGGCTCTTCATCTGATTAGAGCCTGGAATTATCAAATTTGTTCAACCAAAAATAGATAACAGCTAATGAATCCTGATATCATCAATGAATCGACCTCCCTTTCTACCACGTAACCTGATATTTGGTCTATGATGGCCATCCGATCTCCCAGAGATCTCTCCATCACGTTGGGTCACAATTTTTAATGGGTGGGCTTCTGTATTGAAAACCCACTCATCTAATGAGATTACTGTTGTGGGAGAGAAAAGAAGATACAGATATTTCAGTGTCTCTGCAAGAAAGAAGCTTTGCATCATGTTGTCTTTGTCGCCAGTATTAACCTGAGAAAACACAACAATCATTCGTAAATAAATAAGAGCACATTAGCAGTATAAATAAGAGCATATTAACAAATCCACCGGAAAGGATAGACATGCAGAAGAAATAGAAAAATATATAACAGAAGACTGAATAACCAAAACATTTAAAAACATTTTCACCGTTTTTTACCAAATGTCAGCTCATAAATGACCGTATAGATTGTCCCAAGATTTAGCTAAGTTTCTGCCAATGGAAATTGCTTTTGTGTATAGTTAGCAGACTATGCTCACTAATGCAAACAACTATTTAAAACAAAAGATCAAACATTCTTTACTACGGAGGTTTAACAGTCAAAGATACTAAGAAGCGCATTTTCTAAAAAAGCATCCCCAAGTTTCGTATCACGTCAGCTTTTTGATGAAAACATACTGAAGCATACAGAATATTTATAGAAAAAGATCTTATTTAATGTTGGAGGTTTGAGGTGTCCTTACATCTTTCAGTCCAACATATCCTGATTCTATTCGGGAGTTCTTTTCGAATGCCTGAAATATGTTCCAACCCCACTCTTTGTATGTCTTGTTGCCAGTTAGACGCCACAAGTAAAAAAGTGATTCAACAGTCTCAGGTCTCAGTATGTTCCATGATGTGCCCACAGACATGTCCTGAAAATGTAACAAATGAACACTTGTAAACAGCAGTACCTTAAAAATTGAAAATTCATTTGATAATACAAAAACTACAAACCTGCCCATCACGAAAGAAGTAATTCTCTCCAGCCAATTTTGTCGGTGTTGACTGGTAGAAGTTATAACATGTCCAAGCAAGCTGCAAAAAAAGACAGAAACATCCAGTGAAAAACCCATCTCACATCATCCTTGGTTTTGATATGGGAAAGAAGGACCATACACTAGAAGCTAATGAATGGTTAGGTCAGCAATCCAAATTAAATTATATTTCAAATTAAAAATTTTTGTTCTGGTTTATTCCTTTAAGTACTGGCCTACTAGGAAAAGAAAAGATTAACCAAATATGAGATTCATACAAAACCATCTCGGTCTTATACCCCAAACAAATCAGATCATCTCCCAACTTCCATATGTATCTGGTAAATCATTCAATCAGAGATTTGTTAATATTTTTCTCTTTCCTCCCCAACCCAAATTAAAAATCTCTCCTTGGAATTGAACACTTGACCTTTTGCTTCCAATGTAAGAGGCCAAACCAATCGGCAATAAGAGACATACACCAACAGACACACATATTTTATGTCCTTCTATCATTTTTTATTAAGAAACAGAAACTTGAATTATATTCTAAACAATGTGAGGTTTACAAAAAAGTGAACAAGCAGTCAAAAAAACCAGGATCAGCCTGGCAGAACCTCAAAATCTATTTACAAAGAACCTTTCCACTCAAGCCAAAGATAAAACACTCTTGACTGTAAAAATCAAGACGATATTCGACTTAGCCCAATACACTTCCCAATTTGAACCTATGTAAAAGAAAAACGGGTCCTAAAATTCTTGTCTCTGATGCCCAAAGAAAAAAGCACCCTAAATTCTTGCCTTATCCCATAAAACAGTTAACCATCTTCCCCAGCCAAGCTTTCAAAATCACCCTTTTTCCCCCCGTGTTTGTAGAAATTCCTTTGACTTCAATAACCTATCAGTCTTAGTAGATAATTTGGTACCCCAGATGCTTCTTCCAAACAAAATTCAGGTATATATTATCAAAACTTCATTCAATTTCGAAAATCTTTCCCAGAGCTTTCAAAAATTTGTCCATTTCTTTCTTGAAATTCCTTTGAAATGTTTAACAACCTATCAGTTTCAAAGTCACAGGTAATTTGGTAATCCAGATGATTCTTGCCAAACAAAATTCATATATATGTGATCGAAACTTCATTCAATTTCAAAAATCATGTCATACGGTAACTTAAAACGGTGCCTTAAAATTGGAGGTGAAGACATTGCATTATTCATCACAACTTATATGAGTTCACAAAACAATGTTCTTTTTTCTTGTTCTTGCACAAAATTTGGGTATTAATATATTTTCCGAAGTGAGACAGAAGGAATACCTCTTCTGCAAGAGAGAGAAATTTCTCAGAGTCACCGGGTCCATAACCAGAAGATCCTAAAGCAATCATTCCAGGAGCGAAGCATGCTAATTCATCCATCTGCATAGGCATGGTGTCAAAATAGCCATCAATATCTAGCAATTACTAATGCATCCCCACAGTAGTGTAACCGAGTATTACCTTGTCTATCAGCGAGTCCCCATTCTTCTCACAAATGTATGTAAAAGACGATGGTGTTGATCTCCTAACCAAGCTTAATAGACCTTTCATTGATGTCTCCCACATGTCCCTGCTTGAAAGATTCCACAACAAAACTTTGACATCAAGAAATTTATGAGCACAGACACCTGGATACTACAGAGAGAAAAAGGTTGAGTCTTGACCAGAGCACGATTGCAGACACTTTAAATATTAAAACATGATATCCATCCAGCATTAGTTGTCATTTGTTCTTTTTCTTTTTTTCAGTCCCAGTAATTTTCCACACTGAAATGTGAATTCTACCAGACTCATTATCCTAAACATGTACCATTGTAAAGATTTTTTTTTTTTTAACATTTCAGAATTAGAAAGTGGAAGCTACTATTGGAAAAATAAAAGTATATTGTAATGCATTTGTAACTGACTCCTTAATTTGTTGGCTTTATCTGAGAAGACAGCTAAAGTGTATGGAGCTGAATATATATTCCTTTTCACCAAAATCCCAGTGAAAATAGAATCATTTAATATTTAATCACATTGACCAGTCCAGCCCCCACCACATCTAAATTTTACAGTAGCATGTTTGTCTTTGGCTTTCACATAAGAAAATAAACTGCAAACAGCAAGCAGCAGTGGTTGAGTGGTTGCAGATCCGAATGCAGATACATATGAGAACAAAATCTCCTCACCTATAAGGCTTCACTGCTGAAGTTTTATTCCCTTGAATCCAAACTTTGAGTAAATATTCATAAAAGCTGCAATAAAATTTCATTGTTAACCAAAAACTCTTAACAATCTTGCAAAATTATACTCCTTTACTGACCTTAAGAAGTTAAACTAGAAAGTAAAAGAGGTTAAATCATAGATGATGAAATGTTAAACCCAACTAAGATCACATAAGTGATAGTAAATGTTCAAGCGGTGAATACCTATCACCCATGGCACCAAAGGTTATGGTCGAGTATGATGGAGTTCCCCTGTCAGGACTAATATAGATGGGAAGCAGGCCATCAGCAGGGAATGTTTTATTAAGCTCCACTATTACTTTCTCAGCCTGAAACATCAGTTTGCAACCATCAACAGGATCCATTCACCCGAACAAATCATTCTTCAGAAAGAGAAGTGAACTATTGACTGATTACTCCCTGAACACTTTTGGTCTTCAAACTAACCTCTTAGTGCATACGAATATGAATAATTATCACTAATTTGTAAGATGTCAAACATTAAGTGGCAAGTTCAAACACAAGAATGATGAACAACATATTTCCACATGCATAAACACAAGAAGAACATACCTTCTGCCGATACTTTGGGTCACCCGTCCTTTGTGAAAGAGCAATCAATTCTAGTTGTTCTGTACCAGAATCTGCCAGAATGCTCTCACCCTATGAAATGGGAAATGACAGAAGAGCAATCAAATCAAATATACATTCGTGAACAAATGTGTGGGACAAAAGACCCAGCACAGCTCAGTGAGACACACATGAGCTATCACAAAAGATAAAACAATCTACTAAGAGACTAGTGTAAACTATGTTATGCATGATAATGGAACAGGTTTACAACAAGAGTCCGTGGCATTTACTTTTAGCAGTTAACTGTCAAAGAAACAGAAAATGCTGAAAGAATAGATGGAAGAAACTTTTTGAAGAAAGACAGAAAGCTGTAAACTTGAGAAGAACCACATTTATTTTAAGCCAACCAAATACCTACTGATCTAACAGCAGGCCAGGAGCTTCCCAAGTGACCTTAATGAAATTTTTGCTGGGATAAAGGGAAACGTAAATAAAAAGAGCATAATCAACTTAAAGGATGCCATGAAATGTGACGAATCAAGTTTAAATAGTACAAATAAAGTGAACGCTAGAAATTAAAGCTAACAACTTACCCCTGTCCATGAAGGGTTATGTGGATTTCCATGTGCTAAGTTAATAACATTATAGGGAATTCCAGTGCGAGTATTCCATGCTGGCAACAATCTATCTGCAATATCTCTAGCTTTTTCGAGAAAAACTTTGTCTCCTGAAAGGTCATATGCACTAAGAAGTCCACCTACAACTCTGAAATATCAAAAAAGAAACAAGTCAGCAAAGGAACATTACTTGTCCTTTCCCCAAGCAATTATAAAGAAAAGAAAACAGCGATTGCCACTGACACTTGTTTCACAAAATAAAATCAACCATGAATTAAACCTGATAACGCAACCTTATGGTTGTCTCGAAAACACTAGCATCATATGACTTGTTGAAATCCAACGAGTTCGCAATCCAACTGCAAAAGAATGGCATTAAAAAAATTAGATAAGTGAGACTCAAAATCTTGTGCTAAAGAGTGTGGAGGTTTTGAGTCCTCTTCAAGGCATAAATTGAGAATGCTCATTCAAATATCACCAACCATTGGTATCTGGGAGACACATTTAATACTACATAGACATTATGAGATGATGAAAAAACAGGGAGAATTATGCATGGAGAAAGTGAGGGCAAAAAGAGAAGGAAAGAAAAGTGCCAGTAGGTCAAATGAGGTTTGGAGTCATGACACAAACTACAAAGCTAGAAATACAATATAGGAAACACATGAAGAATAATAGCTTCAAGCATTATGTACAACTTTTGAAAATCAAACGCATCCAAAAAACTTGCAAAAACAACCAGGAGTATGCAACAGCTAGGAGAACATCTCAACTGGATGACAAGAAACTACTGTCCTGTGAAAAAATCGGGACAAAGTTCGATTAATTGGCTGGATAATTCACAAACAGAGCAATGATATGTTAAATAAACCATTAACTCCTCAGAAGTGACTCATATAAGGCTGAGAGAATTGTAGAACATACCCAGGTTCAAAGGGACTCAAATTTCAAAATTGAGGCCACATAATGAAGTCAATCAACTCATTCGCACACACTAATTTTAAAAGTATGATAGATGCTTTGCTCAAGAAACTATCTTGAATAGTCACTTAACCAGGGCAATAGCAAGAGAATAGACAGACTTTTTGCAATTTAAATTGCATGGAATTCAACTTTCCTAATGTATATATCCTGATCTCCAATGAATAAAATAAGTTCATAAGGAAATAAGCAATTTCAAAATTGTTAGCCTATTTCCTGTTTTTAAGTTGCAATAGCTGCACTTATTTAATAAGGCAGTGTTGTTAGAGGTGAAGCAGTTACTACTTTGCTGAATAAATGGTCTATATTGTGCCAATCAGTAAATAAGTAGAATTTAAGCCTTCAATGATTTATCTGTTTTGAAAAGGAGCAGGCAAGATCCATTTTAATAAGCCATTTTAGAACATAACTTTAAAAGCTTTAGACAAAACACTTTATGTCCAAGGTTTTGCAAGAATTGGAATGATGCAGTAGAAACATCAAAGGGAAATAGGAACAAATCAATTTAAAGTGAAAGAGAGAATCAACGAAAGGAAACTCACTCTCTAGCTCTTTGAAATTGTTCATCCAGACCCATTATGTATAATGTATCGAGAGCATCAATTAGTGTTGCTCCAAGACCACCAAAGCTGTTGACCCCATTCTTAGTCTGTGGCTGTTAACAAAAATAATGGGAGAAATGAAAAGGTAAAATTAGCATGTTACTTCTAAGGCCATATAAATAAAATTCATATTGTATGTATATGGAAACTAAATTCAAACTTTTAAACAATAAGCTAAGAGTTTGTCGACAAATGATAGCTGGCAAGTTCAGGAATTGATGCAGAACTCATCTTAACATTGGATTTCATTATAAAGGAAGCATGTACAACCAAAACTGAAAAAACCTAGTTTATAAAGCATTGGTGGTTTTCAAATTGAAACATTTTCCCTAAGCCTTTCCACGATCCAGGCAGCACAAGAAAAAGTCCAAACAATGCTTGTCAAGATTTACAGTTAACCATGTACTTAGAAGGATCCAGCCAAAAAAAAAAAAGCACCCCCTTTTTCCAAGCGGGAGAACATAACTGTTATTTTAAAAACAAAATAAAAGAGAGAGAGAGAGTAAGGAAGAGAGAGAATAAAACTAGTCCAGTAATTCAGTGACAACAATATATATGATGTATCAAAATTTCTCATTTTTCGTCCAACAAAGTTCAGTTCTTCTTAGTTGGGTTGGGCTGGTTCGACCAGAAATGCTATGCTTACACACAAGACTACCCCTCTTCCCGAAAGCTTCGCGGGGACTAGGGCTTTGGTCCATCTCAGCTCTGCCCAGAAGGGCAATTACAGGCATTTTATGACCAGCCTCCAACAGTTTGAAATCAGGCCCCGATGGGGAAATGAAGATATAAAAACAACAATGAAGTAAACTTCTCCACACTAAAAATAAGTGAAAGTATTAGAATATATGGTATTATCCAATTCACTCACAAAAGAATAAACTAGAGAAATTTTTTGCAGTTCAGAGCTTTTTATCAGCAAGTAATCAAGTTTAGAATTAAATTAAATTCCAAACATTTCAACCCATAATTCAAGTTTCAATCTTTTTTTCCCCCTGTTTTTGTCAAGTAATGTTTTTATTTTTAATTTACAAACCATGATCGACAAGATGTGTTTGTCGAACATAAATTCAGAGGAAAAAGAGTAGTCACTAATTCTCCAAAAAAGGCACATGGAATAGAGAAGCTAACAATTAATATATCTAATCCATGTTAATTTGCATTATCAACAGTATATATCATTCACTCAAACTTACCTGAAGTTCATCTTGGCCCCATGCATACTTCTCATATGAACTCCATGCATGAATCATAGCATCTTTTACTTTCTGTTTTCGCTGAATATCAATAGGATCCTCCACAAATGCCTTGTTTCCAGGGGGCTGTTTAGCTTGTTTTATGTGATCAATTTTTCCAATTACATTGGCAGGGTTATTCTTTATCTCTTCCAGCTGAAAGAATAAATTTTGCATCAAAACGACAGTTAAGAATCCCTTAGAAAACTGCCCATAAAGGTTGAATTCAGGGTGCTGCTCGTGGCTTAAGAATTCACTTGTAGCATTATTAGTCACATAAATAGCATTGAAGACAGATAAAGGGAAATATAATAGGCCTTTTGCATGTATATTTCATTATATCAATCAGAAATTATAGGGCCTTTGGCAGAAGTATTCTTTCTTTTTTAAATAATATGCCTGGGAAAAAGAAATAAGCATGCCACAACTGGGAGAAAAATAGGTTGGTTTCAGCTTAATTGATCAAAACACCCAGAGATCTGTTGATCATGAACAATAGTACGACAATAGCCAAGATATACCCAACCCCTCCTCTCCTCACCCCCAATCTCCCACCACCCATCCTCCTTCGTCCCTCTTTTATCCAACTCCGGAAGAAGCAGAAAAAGGGAAAAAGAAAAGAGTAGAAGAGAAAGATAAGAGAATGCTAAGGTTGACAACTCCTACCATATTTCGCAATTGAGTAGCTTCTTCATTTAACTTGGAAAGTTCAACCTGCAATACAAAAGAATTTAGTTATGCAAACACATTTCAGTAAATTAAAAAAAAAAACTTTGACAGAGAAAAAAAGTTTACGATAAATTCATTTCTGATTATATATTGTATATATCCACCAAAGAACTTATGCTCACACATATTATATAAGAACTTGCTTGATGAACATGGCCACAATAGGGCATTGTGTCATTTTGTAGTGTGCTAAGTAAATACATTTTAATCAAGATGTTACAAATAAAATATAGGACAGGGAGGAAAAGAATACAAAAGTAAACTTCTCATTCTATTTCTCACTCCTTTTATATTCCTCTTCATCTTGTTACTCTGTAATCCTCACCCAAACCAACTAATCTCTTTGAAAATAACATTTAGCTACTTTGTTACTTTATTTACTTTATTGGTTAATGCCTATAAAATCGTGCTACATTTGTGGTGGAGTTTTGACAAATTACTTGTAATGGAATCAAGCATCCTGTTTGCAACTCAAGGCTGACATGTTCAAGAAACAACAACTTGGTGCCTAGCTTCTCCTAGCCCTCACTGTTTTTCTTACGTGTATCCATATTATCAATTCTAGCTCAGTCTTCTCCTTGTTCTCCTTGGCTGCTTTTCATGAATACCCCATTTGTAATTCAGATCAAGCTCTAACATGATTTTCACTTTTAGAGTAAAATATATGGATGTAATCTACTCATGTCAACAACAAATGAATGACCAGGACAATAAATCCATCACCTGTTCACCCATTTATTGTAAATTCAATTATCCGCCTTGATGTGCGAGAAGGGTGTTAAATGATCCACCCAATAGGTTCCACAACTTCTCATTGTGCAAGACGTACAAATTAGTGTAGGTCTTTTCAAGGACTGTTGCCCCCTCTCAACTTCAGCCTTCCTCAATCTTTTTTAACAACTCAATGGACCCCTCAAAATTGTTTAATCATCATTTTTCTTTGTTAATCTCAATTGGAAGGGGGTGTTGAGATAGAGTATAAAAGCTGGTTTGGCCTTCTGGGGGGTGATAGATGATTGGGTATATTTTTGTATAGCACAGAAAATTTAAGTTTTTGCTTACTCAGTGGACAACCGATCAACTTTACTGTAATGATTCTTTATCTTTAGTAAGTTTTCCAGTTTCTTCCCAAAAGAGTAATAATTTAAATAAATGTACTTCCTACCTTAGCTGCTGGAAGCCTATATTCTTGACGTGGATGTTTTGGTCTTCATTGGCCATCGAAGTTCAAGTGAGTCAAGTACTTATCTTGGTAATTTCTCATTTCATTAACTAAAACTTCATTTGTCTGTAACTGGACGCACTCTCAATTCGTCAGTCAATATTTTTTCTCATTTTACTTATATTCTAATATATAGTAATACGACCTCCCGCATTGGTAACTACGGCATTGGTAACTACAATTCTAGCTACAATTGGCTTCTACTCTTTCTATCATAAAAAAATTGCACTGAACTCTTAACAGATAACACAGTTTCCTTCAATGTAAAGTACTCTTAGATCCAAGTTCCAGCATAAATACCGGATATTGTCAGCTCTAACTGTCTATTCTTGCTCAATACTCACACATAAATGCTCAAAATGAGATCCTAGAACCACCAAGTTCAATGGTTAATTTAATCAAACTTCAGATCGATTTAAGAGAATATCAAACAATCTACATTCCTTGATGGAACGGAGACCATTGATTCTGAAGAATCAATATAGATTCCAAACTAAGATCATATCAAATCAACGGCTCAGATTCTGTACAATATCTATAATAATTATACATAACATTTTGCATAAACTAAATATCCAATGCCGTTATCATCATGTAATTAACAAATATTAAACAACCAAACAATATTCACAATTTTTAGATTAAAGAATTTTAAAAAAAAATACCTCGTGTTCTCTAACAAGAGTCTGGCGATCCCAAACGACCAGAGTAACAGAAACAAACACGATCAAAAGCATAGCCAAACGCTTCGGTCTCTTCAGGTAATACGCCGGATTACAGTATCTCAATTTGCCACTTGATGATGATAATGATGATGATGATGATCTATTCCTCGCCATCTGATTGATTAAATTAGATCTAACAACAAAAGCTGAACTCCTAAATCAACTATTTTATTTTATTTTATGTTTAATTTAATCCATTATAGATAAAGATTTGTCAAAACGGAAGCATTTGGAGCAAACGAGCGAGGCTGATCTGAGAGAAGAACGGAAACGGGAACCGAAACGTTTCGAGACGATCTTTTTGCTCGAAAAACGTTTCGAGGATTTGATTGTGTTTGTATGAAATGTTTGTATGAAATGTTTGATGGGAGAGAAAGATAGGCGAACGAGTGTTTGTGAAGAAAACAGAAACACGGGAGAATTTTACAAAGTGGTGTTTGATTGAAGACCAATTGGCATTTGACATGTCAGCAACCGAAGACTAAGTCGCAATTCTTATTCTTCCTTTGTTTCTATTTCTGTGTCAGTCAAGTCAATGGTTAATTTTTTTTTTTTTGGATTTAAAAAGTTTATTGTTCATTTTAATTTTAATAAAATGATACTTGCACGCGCGTGTTTTATGTATCAAGTAGATTTTTGAATCAATCTCATTGTTATATTATGAATCTAAGAAATTTACGCCCCGTTGGGTGTTGTTTTCTGATTACTGCTTTTATAAAATAAAAATGGAATGAGAATGTTATTTTTAAATTTATTTTTAAAATTTAAAAATGTGTATGGCATAATTTTCACAATTAACCTTGAAAATGAGAAATGTAAAACAAGCCCGATAGGAATATTTTAAAGAATTATTATTAGAATAATTTCATAAAATTAATATTAAGTAATGTATAATTATTTTTATTATTTAATTTGTTTGATTATTCTAATTTTAAAAATAAATTAGGTGACCTTGTTAATTTTCTTGTTTAAAAAATGATAAACTCTGCATATTTGATTTAATTAATATATAAAAATATAATATAATAATGTATATAAAAAAGAAAAAATTATTGCAAGAGAAATTGATTTTTTTAGTATAATAATAGTAGTAGTAATAATAATAAAAATAATAATGTTTTATTGTTATTGTTGTTGATGTTATTAATATTATTTTGAGATAGAGCGGAAGAAAATTATTTATTTTGTAACTTAATATTGTATGGAAAACAAGAAAAAATCATTTTTTTATTTTCTTTGTTAAAAATGTAAAATAAACTTTATATTTTCAAAAAATAGAAAAATGAGATTTGGAAACGATACCAGATCAACCTATTTAGAATTTGATGATATGGTTTGATGTTTTACGAAACTCAATTTGGCCAGTGGCCTATAATGATGGCCTCGATGACATCGCGCATGGTGGCTTTACCTAATTACATTCAATTTAAATTGGAGTCATTTTTTATCATTAGAGCTAGAACATTTTTTTATTGTTTTCTTATTTTCTAGTTTAGAATTGATCAATTTTTGACAAATTTGAAAATGCATTTGGTTGATTTTTTTAAACAGTATCTAGTAAATGAAAAAAATAAAAATATGATTTATTGTCTTTTGTTTGACTAAAAATTGGAGACAACAAAAGAGAGAAGAAAATGTTTTATAAGTGAAAGTGTTTTTAGAAAATATGAATAACTTTTTTGTAATAACTAACAAGAAAAATAAAAAAATATTAGTAACATCAATTTTTTATAAATCAAAATAATAACTAATATGAAGGACTTAAACAAATCATACATATTATCCATTTTTTTATAAATCAAAATTATAACTAATATGAAATGAAAGATAGATAAAATAAACCAAAACTTTAAGAAATTCTATGAAAAATTAGAATAAGTTGAAACGTAAAAAGTCTTGATCAATAACAAACCTTATAATAACTTAATGCTAATATTAGTATCTTATTAAAAATAAAAATAGTAAATAAAATAATGTAATATAGGATACTCGTAAAGATACTACATCTCATAATTTATATATGGATCCTCCTATCTTATAACTAATGTAAGATACACTCCTCGCATGAACAGTATATAAACGCTACACATATACTATTTATGTGAGGGGATATACCTTACATTAATTGTAAAATAGTGTTTGTCTTTATATATATATCTCAAATTATCTATAGTCAATAGAAGTGAATTAATGATTGATGATACTGAAGTTGTGGGGTACAATTTTAATTTGAAAGGTCTTGCAATCATAGAAAGTCTTTAGTGGGGCCCATGTAAATTGAGAACTTGTGGAGAACTTCTAAGGACGTATTATTTCTAAATTTAATTTTCTAAAAATAATATTTTACAGTTACAATATATTAAATTTAAATATGCGTTTGGTATTATTTTCTCTATCTTATATTTTTAAAATTGAAAACAATAATATTCGTTTGGTAGCAGCAACTGAAAATGATAAAAATAGTAAATATGTATTTAGTAGTACCATTTTCAAAAATAGTTTTATTTAACATTTAAGTCATACTTATACTTAGAAAATAATTGTTTAACTGATATATACCCTATGATACCATAAATAATTTTTAAAAATAATTATAGAAAATTACATGATAAAATTTTAGTATTAGCATTAGTAAAAGAAAAAATTTACATTGTCATTATTTTTACATTATAATTAAATAAGCTACTCATGAAAAACAACCTCCTATATATTTTTAAAAGCTGCTGATAAAATGGAGAAAATTATGAAATAACTTGTTTTTACAAAATTTACCAAACACTATTTTTATAAAAAATTATAAAATAAGCAGCTTATTAAATTTCAACCGCACTCTCAAACTGACCCATATTTTACAACACATGACATTTATTTAAACAAAATAATTATAAAAATTACATAATAGGCATCATGCATATCTCCTTTTTACACTATGATTAAAAGTTACTTGCCCTCACCATCAACATTTTGTGGATACATATCTTGTTACTAAAAAAATTAAAAAAATAACATATGTCAAATATTAATGAAACTTAAAGAAACTACTCCCAAAACATACATAGCTTAAACTTTTAAAATTAATCAAATTGAAAAAAGCATGAAAGCCACTTAGCAATATGTCATAGATTAAAAATTTAACATATCAAAATCAAATATATTCTACTACAAATTTACCAATTAAAACAAAGACCAAGCTATTGTCAAATGTTTTTAACTCATTTTTTCATAGCACAGCCAAAAAAACTAAGAACAATGAAATCATGCACACAAAATAAATAATAATTACTCATTTTTTAACAAACAAAATTTTACAATAATTAGTGTGAAAAATACAATAAAAAAATTGAACCCAAACAAATGACAATTTATGAAGATAAAAACATAGATGTGATTTGACGGAGTCGAGAGAGTAGCAAGCCAAAATGATGGAGCCGAGAGAGCAGCAAAAGCACCAAGATAGAGTAGCAGCGTAGTGAAGACGAAGCGCATCAGCAACAGTGTGATGCAGTCGAGAATGCAACACAAAAGCAGCGGAGATCCTGTGCAGTGATGGCGGTGGCAGAGATGCAGCGCAACAATAGCAACGATGGAGACGCGAGGAGTAGCGGCAGAGATGCAAGCAACAATTAGATTGAGATAAAGATGAGAGTGAGAGAGCTGTGAAATTGATGAAGAGATAAGGAGAGAGAGTTGTGCAGGACAAAAATTTTTTTAGGACACTATTGCTCATGATATTTACAATCATAAATTTATTGAGATCAGTTTACATCAAATTTTGTATGACACTGCTCAGATTTTAACTCTTTCAAATATTCGAGAGACGTCAATTCTATTCCTACAAGAAAAATTATCTTCACTCAAATTTTGAGGGAGGAAATTTAAATTAAACATCTATAATGCATCCGTGGGGGCTCTAGCCACTGGGCCAAGCCCTAGTGGTTGTGCAAGATAAGATTTTAGGGGGGAGAGAGAGAGCTTTTGGATTTTACTTAATAATTCATTTCATAATTTAGTTTGTAATATATAGAGAACATGTTAAATATGTTGTCAATTTTATAACTGTTAAAATAAATCTAGATTATTTGTTTTATAGTTTATTTTTTGAGTCCAGTCCACCGAACATGTATTGCATCTATATTCTCAAAATAAAAATGAAATCAGGGGCCCAAAAACGCTACCAAACATGCCCTTAGATAACAATTTATACAGCAGCTAATTTAAACAACAACGTAAACCAGCAACTAGAAATTAGAAATGAAAACAGAAGAGAAAGGAAACCGAAACAGAAAAATAAACTCGAGGCACAAGATAATTTCTTAAAACAGTTTACCACCTGTGGTAAATGTTTTCCAGGATACACGAATTTCCCAAACCACACTAGCGGCAAACTCGATCAGAAAAATAAACAAAAGAAGGAGGAAAGAAAAATCACAAGTGCTCTTTGTGCTAGTTTTAGTGTGTCCAAAAACAGAAGAGGAGGTGCATTTTTATACTCATGTGAGGATGTAACAACTGCTTTGTATTGAATTTCCGAATTCAATATGTTTTATTTAATTGTTATAACAGCCAAATCAATTAATTGAATTGATTTCAAAATTGAATTTAAAAAAACGTGAATTATATAGCAGCTAAAAAATAATTGTTGAAGCTGTTACAAATCCTTTGAATTCAAAAAAGTGAAAATGTTACAACAAAAAATTCAAAAGGAAATTAAAAACGTGCCAAGCTTGCATGGATGATTTTGGACTAACACTCGCGTACGCAGGACGCGCACGAGTTCAACCAAATCTGTCTTGAATTTGCACCCTCCCACGCATGCGCGTGTAGAGAGAGCCTCTATCTTAATAATTCTTACTCATGCATGGTTAAGTGTTTATATATAAACACTAATCCCTAGGCTTCTTTTTCCCATGTGGCATAAGTCTTATTTCCTTTTAAATTTCCAACTTCAAGGGTGAACTTTGAGAGACAATTTCTCATTCACCTAAGCACCATTTTGAGAAAATAAGATTATACTTTTGAAGTATCAACGGAGTAGAATCCGAACCTCACAAGATTTCCCACTTTCGCTAAGCGGGACCCACTCAAAATGTGCCCTCAAAATAGCATATATACATGCTATTTTTTCAACAATTTCTTAGCTGAGAATTATCTCATTTCCATTAAAAATGAGAATTTCTCCAATTTTGAGGGCAGCCAACTGTGTTTTTCACTTTCACATTTTTGAAAAACAAAAAATGGTGATTCGCTACCAAAGGCAGCCTTTCAAAACGGTAAATTTAGACACAATTAATTTTATCCTTTTGATTATAATTGACAAAAGAACTTAAAATTTCTCAAATTCTATGGCGGTAATTGTGATGCATGATTATTTAGAAGATTTTTTTTGCCTTTTTTTTTTTGGGGTACAAAAAGTGTGGGAGACTTTTGTAGGTCTTTGGTATTTAGTCCTGGTGATAGTGATGTTTTTTAGTAAACGTCAGTTTTATTGGTCCGCCTGCGGTGCTCCTGGTGCCGTGTCCCTTAATTCACCTTTTATGTTCAAATTTCATCTAAGGCCTTACACTTTCTTTATTTATAAATTTTATAAATATTAAGATACTTTATGCTTACATTCATAATACGTTAGTGAGTTTAGGGTTAGGTTTGATATCAAATACATATATTGTATTATATTGATATAATTAAAAATTTTAATAACATACTATGTTTGATGTAATATGATTATGAATTGTAAATTATATTTTGTTGTTATTTGTTTATTTAGCATTATAAACAATAAATTACTTGTTTATTTATAAGAACATATTTCACATTATAAAATTTATTTTATATTTTTAAATACATAGTAAATTTGCAAAATAAAATGAGTATAAGATGCTATACGAAATTAATGAATATGATAGGATGATTTAATGAATTAAACACAAATTACGTGGTTTGCTACTGTAGGTGCAGCAAAGTCATGGGTCAATTGTAGGGATGACAATTGTGCCCGTAAACCCGTCCAAACCCGCCCGCTGCGGATAATTTTACGAGCTACGAGTGGATTTGGTATTACAGGTGGGTTTGGTACTACAAATTGAAACTCGCACTTAGATGCGAGTGAGTTTGGTATTAGCCCAATATCTGGTGGATACCCACATGGATATCTGCTAGACCCGCAATATTTTTTAAAATATTTTTAATTTAATTTTATTTGAAAAAATTTTAATCTAAAAAATATATAAGTAAAATAATGCAATTATGCAAAATGCCAAATAATCAAAGTGTTTTTGTACAAATTATTTTCCTTTAACTTAATGCATGAATTATTTCATTATTATAATTTTTTCCTTCGGATTAATATTTGAAAAGTATTATTTTTTGAAAAATATTAATTTTAATCATTATTGTAGGCATCATGTTGGATGAGTGCTAATGATGGTGAATGAAATGAAGATCTTCTCTTGGAGCTTGTGTTGAACGATAATATAAAATGTAATTGTTATTTTTAGATACTAGTTTGTAATTTTTTTAATGGATTTGTGTATTTTATACTTAAATTTGAGAATTTGTGTTGGATTGATGTTGAAATTTTAATTTTTCATTTACATTGGTTAAATTTAAAATTGAGTATATTATGTGAAATTTGAGACTATTATTATAAATTTATATATTGAACATTTGTGATTTTAAATATACAAACCCGTAAAAAATCCGTCAAATACCATTGCAAGTTTGGTAGTTGTCAAAACCCGCAGCGGGCGGGTTTTCTTAAAAATATTAAAACCCGCTGCTGGCAGTGTCCATTACCATCCCTACTCAATTGTAATAATCTAAGTTTTTTTTTTCCTTTTCCTTTACCGCAATAGAATAAAATCGGTTGGATATCTAAAATTTGAATGATTTTTGCTTGAAACACAAGTCCGAATCTCATTCTTTACAATAATAATTAATAAAAACTAACCGCTGGAATTTGAATCTTGGAGAAATAAAAAGTTAAAAAAATTAATTTGAACATTATGCTCCCATATAAATATTAAAAAATTATGATTAATATCTAAAAATTTTGTTTAAGAATAATTTATAGCTTTGTTGTTTAGCTAGAAGACTTTCGAGTTAGTTAAATAAATACTCTTTAAGCTACAGAGAAAAATAATAATTAAAAAAATTATGTAATTAATGTTTTTCTTGAATGAAAAATATAAGTTGATGGTTTATTTTGTTTCCAATAACAAAAATTGAAAGTAAAAAATTTGCATAAAATTAAGATAGGAGTTGGGGTTATAAAAAGGACTGAAAATTAAGATGATGAAAGTGAGAGACCCTGTAAGAGGATCAAACGGGTTGGGGCCCAGGATCTGGCCTGTTGGGGTACTTGCCAAACTCAAACCCGACCCAGTTTTAGGCTTTAGCCATTGTGGCCCATTCACCCGATTAGCCCAGCCTAACACTAGGAACAATCAAACGGATATTAAAAATTCAGTGTACTAATTAATAAAATAAGTAATCAACTAATTTAGATTAATAAAAAAATTAAATACATTTGTTTAATAATTAAATGAATAAAACATCCCTTAAAATTGAGGGATCACAAACTTATCTCCCCGTTAGAGGAAGAATTTTATATCTAAAAAGAAGTAACATTATATAAGGATCGTACGCAAATTCCCTTAATAATTGCACTTAAAAAGGTCAAAGACAAAATCTTGACCAAGATGAGAAATTGAACTAAACAGCTGCCTGTCTCTCGCCGCCACCATCCAATCTCAATCATCCAAACTCTTTCTTCCTTCGCCAGCGCTTAATCTCGGCCGTTGATATCCCAGCTTCACAGATCGCAATCCGACGGCCACAAATTCCTCTGTTCTGATCTCTCTTTCTCCGGCGATTTAATTCAGCGGCGGAATTCGCTTGTTCCAGTGTAGGGTGTTCCTATTCCGGTTTCGATTCGTCGTACACTCGAATGGTACTTCCAATTAATCGGTTTAATTGGCTGTTTATTCTACGTAAATTTGAGCTGATAACAAGATGAAAAAAGAAAACAAATCTTTTAAAAGATTTAGCTTAAATTAATCGGTATGGTTCCCGAGAAAGTTTAGGTAATTAGAAAGAGCGCCATGTATTGATTACAATTTTATGTTTTTGCTATTTTCTCAGCTACAGCCCTGATTTAATTTACTTGATTCAAGAATTATAGCGTTGCATCAACTTGAATGCAGAATCAGATTGTTTCTATGAACTGTATTAATTAAATGATAGTAATATTTAGTATTTTTGTACTTGTTCTCGCACTCGCGTATTTATTCATATATTTTAAGAGCGACGGCCTTTGCAATTTTGGTGTTTCATGTTTTTAGTGTAGAACAGAGGATGGATCATGGGAGCAATCCTCAAATGCAAATGAGTGATGAGCAGCATTCAATCCATCACGTGAATTATGTGCCAGAGCATGAACTGCATCATATAAGCAATGGGGATGTGATGGATGATGAGCATGATGAGGGTAATGGTGTTGGAGAGAGTGAGGCAATGGAAGGGGATGCACCATCTGACCCCGGGAGTCTTTCTGATAATCGTGCCATTGCTGAGATTGGGGACCAGCTAACACTGTCTTTCCAAGGGCAGGTTTATGTGTTTGACTCTGTTTCGCCCGAAAAGGTGATTTTTGGAACAGTTGGAACTAATGTATTTTTAATATCCGTTACTCTGACTACCTTGTTTGATTGTTGGGATTTTGTTTATGTAGCTTGCAGCATATTGAAATTTTTTGCTTACAAAGTAGTTTGAATGTCTTGAACATAGTTTGCTAATAGTGGTTTGTGTAAATGGGGATGTTGCTGTGGTGTCTGAAGTGAATATGATCTGTTTCATTTAACAATCGGCACTCAAATAAATACCATATAATCTTTCGTAAAAGTTAAAGAAAGAAATTCTATATATTTTAATGGACAAACTAATTTAAGTTGCCAACACGTAGTGTCCAAACTCCTAATTAACCAATGGATCAGTTTCTTAGTTTTGATTCTCAGAACTGTAACATGTATTTTCATTTCAAATTGACTTGCCATAAGTGTCACGTATTAAAAGAATTCTTAACGAATGTCATTGTCATTGATTACAGTTTTCCATTATTTATTGTCCTTTGACTACTGATATGAATGTCAAAGACTACACCAATCGAAGTAGAGTCCACATAATTCAATGTGAGGTTCTAAAGGGCAAATGGGGTACCTGTAGTGGTTAAATCAAGCCCTTCCTTTCTGCACTTGCTTGGTTATCATCAAATAAGTCTCTGTAACTTGATGTAAAGTTATGACAAGAGCTTTATCAAGAGGCTACTGAGAAGCAACAGAAGATTAGATCTCAAGGTTTCCCTTTCATCTTGACTCCTTTCACTCTTGCATAGTTGCTTTGTCACATGCCTTGTTTCATTGAAAATCTCAAAGTGGCTCTATGACATTACATTCCTTACATATCCTACTGTGTATATGCCTTTTTGCTGCACATGTTTTCTGAAAATATAATGTGACAAAATTTCTTGCTAGAGAGCAGGATGGACTGGGTTATCTGTGATCCTGTTTTCGGCTTGTTGAAAGAATGTTGTGGATTTTAATTATCCAGTCCAAGCTAATTTGATTAGTATAAGGTTTAGCGTCTTGTTTTCTTTAGTAAAAACTTTTACAATGTTAGGTTTCTTATTATGCTGTTATATTTGGTGATTACTATATGGCAGCAAATTTTCTTCTCTTGCCTGAAATGAAACATTTATTTAAAATATGCCTCAATGTTGCTTTCAGATTTGGCTTCCTTTTCTCTTGGCAAATTGTCCATTTGTGGGCTATTCTTCTTCATGGAAAACCATCAAAGAGTGTAGTTTTCATTTTGATCCTTCTTGGGTATCTTTTGTAGGTTCAAGCTGTACTATTGTTATTGGGGGGTCGAGAAGTACCTTCAACCACACCTGCTATGCCAATAGCTAATAGCCAAAACAACCGGGTATTTCAGTTGACCTGAGTTATTGATTGATTAATATTCTTTTTGTCTCTTTCTGTTATTTTTGCTAACCAATCCTTGAACCAGGGACTACCTGGTACTCCGCAACGGTTGAGTGTCCCACAGAGATTGGCTTCACTGATTAGATTTCGTGAAAAGCGAAAAGAACGCAATTTTGAGAAGAAAATTCGTTACACCGTCCGTAAAGAAGTAGCACTTCGGTATGGAATCTGCCCTTGTTACCACTCATAATGCTTTATATGAATGATTAAGTTATTATTGGTGTATTGCTTTATGTTGTTGTCTTCACCATTTATGGGGGTTTAAATACATGCATTTGTTTGAATGATGCCGTACCGTTAAGCTATTGCGTACCTGTATGTAGCCTGGCAATTGACACAGATTCCAGTAACATTGAATTCTTATCTAAGTGAGGGGGGATAAGTAATCTGTCTTTGGACAATTTTTATTTTGTTTCTTAGCTAGAAATTACTTTTTCCCTTTTCTCCCTCTTGGCTTCCCGCTCCATGAGGAGATTGTTTGAAACTTTAAATTCTAGGCCCCTCTTAAAAGATGACAATTTACCGCCAGTCAAAGCTATTTGAAAGACAGTAAAAGGTGAAGATTTATATTTGTGCCCTGCAGCTGTGGCCCTCCAAAGGAAAACAAAAATCCAGCAATAAATTTAACAGAATAATAATGAGCTCTGTATTTGCTGAGACGCCTCTCAATATAGGCATCCTCAGTTGTGACTGACTTAAGACGTAAACAATTGTCTTTAAATCTTTTTTTTCTCAATATTGGCATTCCTATTACTTGCTTATTATGATGTGGCTTGACTTGCTTACATGCTTGATATGCCTCACTCCATCCTTGGATTAAGTTTGATGTAATCATCTAGGACAGAGGGGATGTATTGAAAGAACAAGAATTAGAATGTGTTATTCTAGATATCATCTTGTATTCTCTTTCTCTATCGTTCTCCTTCTTCTACCTCCTCATTCCAAGTTAAGTATATTGTACTATACTTCTAATGCTAGAAGGTAAAAGTAGCCGCCGGGGGGGGTAGGGAAATCAAGTTCTTTGATAGCAGTTTTGGAACTTTTTTTAGTTGCTTCTCTGGATTTGATTTGAGAGAGGAAATTTAGAAGCGTTCAAATTTGATGAAAGTTGTTGTGGATTGAATGATTGGTTAGTCCTTGGATGGAGAAGCCTTATGTGAGCAAAAACTTGTTCAGGCTTTGAATATTATAATAGCAAATATGTTATGCTCTGGTTCACTTTACCACACTGCTACATTAAACAATACTGGCTCTCTTTTGTTTGGCCTGATGTTAATATGGATTGTGAGCTTGGCATGTTATATTGTTATCTCAGCCAGTAGCATTGTGCCCTACAGCTTCTGCTCTTGGCAATTCTTCAAGTCTGGAATCCCAGGCCAGTCATACAGTAGCATATTGTACTCAGAAGTAGGAATGTTCATCCAATCTTTCCTCACTAAAATGTAATGCATTGAATTGTTACTTCAAAATTCAGTGGAACCAAAATTAGTTTAGTATATCTTCTTGTGGAAGTGGTGAATATATCATCTTGTAGATCAGGAAAATTGCCCTTAGAGCTTTATTATGCTATTTTTTATGTTTGCCTGCGGAAAGTGGAATTCTAATGCTGTAATTCTGGAGTTCTTCGTAATCACCATTTTTGTTGTTCTTTTAGGATGCAGCGAAACAAAGGTCAGTTTACTTCTGCGAAGTCCAATAATGAGGATTCTGCATCAGCAGTTTCGAGTTGGGGGTCAAACCAGAGCTGGGCTGGGGATGTTAATGGATCCCAAAATCAAGACATTGTGTGAGTCAATGTTATCTTCTCTGTATTTAGTAAAGCTAATCTGTATTTATTTTGTACCAGGGATTTCAAAATCTTCTTTAGTTGTTTAAGTAAAATTTAGTTTTCTATGGACTTGGCAACAATTGAGACTGACATAAGAGCATGTTCTGTTGAACGTTGGTCTCCACATATATGTAATGCAGATGGTTGCATAGCATTAAAAAATCATCTGTCATAACTTGTTCACACTTATCAACTCTGTGAAATTATGATTTCTAATGTTCCCTTGAATATGTCAGTTGCCGGCACTGCGGTATCAGTGAGAAGTCAACACCAATGATGCGACGTGGACCTGAAGGACCAAGGACCCTTTGCAATGCCTGCGGACTTATGTGGGCAAACAAGGTAAGGTGTGAGAACTTGTCTGTTTATCATAATGGCTGCATGATATCTACAGTGTACTTGCACGGTTGCAACAAGTGCCATTGGTAATTTAATCTCTAAAATTGTTATTATATAACATTCAATGTAAAGGAACCAATATGAAGGAAATAGATCAAAATGACCTTCATCCTCATGGGAAATGGTTGCATATTATGGTTCAAGAGATTTTGATTTGTAATTCTGTACCAGCATATTGATTTCCCTCTTTATTCAAAATATTTATGGACGATTCCCTCATCAACATTTATACAATAACTTTGCTGTTTATGTGGATGTTCTTGTATATGCTTGGACATTTCTGTCAATAGTTTTTTTGTTCTCTGTTGATGGATGAACATGCATATAAGCAAGGAAGCAAGTGCACAGTGAGATGTCTCTGTTTAATTAACTAGAAGGAATCAATGAAAACTCTGCAAGGGTAATTATAAGAATCTTGTTGCACAGTACTTTTCAGTTAAAACCGTGTCTTGGTTTATTTGGAGAGTATGCCCAGGGTCTTTAAAATTTTCACCCTGCATGTTTTCTGTATTTTGTATGATGGATGTGTAATTTGAACCCTCTGAACCTTAGGGAACTTTGAGGGATCTCTCCAAGGCAGCACCCCAAGCTGGACAGACTTCTTCCTTAAGCAAGAATGAGGAGGTGAGCAACCTACAAATGAGTACTGCTTACGAATGTATTTGTTTTCTTTTGGGTTTAAAATTTAGTATTTCTACTGTGGAGTTTTGATATAAATTTTAATTGGAATGAGTTGCAGAATGGAAATTTAAAGGCTGAGCAAGTCATTAGAGCTGCGGGAAATATTAACAGCTCCACATGATGAGCCATTTTTGGCTGGGGCTCCATGTCAAACTTGAGTGGGGCAATAGTGTTGGTTGCACAGCAGGGCAAGTAAGTTTTACATGCTAATATGGGTATCAGCTTATCCGTTAATGGCCAACCAGGTATCTTGATGGATGGACATCGCGGAAAGTTGCATCATTCCGCAGGCTCCTGTAATCCATCGCAGCTTGTACTTGGTTTGAATAGAATAATATTATATGTAAAATTTGTCTTGGTAGGGAGTGTTCTTTTTATTTAATTTTTTTTTAAGAGACATGTTTTTATTTAGAGAAATTGTTGTTTTGAACTTGGAAGCTGCCAAGACAAAACAGAGGCTTTGTTGTGCATTATTGTTCATTCTTACCAGCGATTAGAGGACAGAAAAAGTATGTGTCTTTCATTTGATTTTTTTAATTTTATTTCTACATATGTATTTATTTGTGCCTGTGCTTAAGGCTCCTCGAAGATTTTGAAACATGAAATTGGTTAAGAATTCTCTTAACTTGAGGAAAATTATCAATAATTCAGGGGTGTATCACAATTTTGAAAACTTATGGGTGTTTCCTCATATACGCCAAACCATTGAGGTCAGATGATTAGCCTTTTCAATTTGAGTTGTTTTTTTTTTTAATTGTATGGGGAAGGATAATCCTCATCTTAATAGTTACTAAAACCATATAATTTAATTATGTAGCGGGGAAAATAGCAAAAAAAATAAGTAAATTAGTTTTGATGATACAATTTAATTATATAAATTGTCGTAATTATTCTTAAAGCATATAGGAAAAAAAATTACGGAAAATAAGTTTTTTTTTAAAAAAAATTAACAGCTAATGGAAGCCAAATTATTAGAAGGTAAATGTTTTGTAATCTCGTTGTTTGGTTTTTCAAAATTAAAATATAATTTATAGTTTGGATAAATTATTGGGAAAAAACCTGATCAAAATAGCGAAATTTATTCTCTCATTATTATTTTTTGTTTAATATGGGCAAGTTATCTGATCGGAAGAGTTTGTATTTTGAAAATTTTTATAAAATATCTGTCTTTTATTGACGGTAAAAGTTGAATTTAATTTTTTTTATTGTACTATGTGTGGATGAGCACACTCATCAAGAAATAATGATAGAATTATATATTTTTTTTAATACAAATTAATGTAACATCACATAAATAATTAAATAAAAACATCACTTAACTCACTTTATTTATTTTTATGACTTTAGGCAGTTGCTGGTTGTAAATTATTCAAACATCTATCAAAGACATATGTGGATCTATTTTATTTGCTTAATTCATTAACAATCAAATGTACCTTAATTGGAATATTAAAATAATATGTTCCCTATGTAGTATTTACATAACCAAAATTTTTTTTACCATTTTCTCTATACATTTTTATAAACTTTCATTGATCAAACCCCATCAAAATAAATCAAAATTCGTACTATGTAATATCTTCCTTAAATTCTATTTCAATAAACTATATACATATAGATGTTTTATTGCCCATAAAATTTCTTAGTAAATATTATGACTTTAGGCAATCGCAGGTTGTAAATTATTTGGCCGAAATTTAGTTGCAGTAGATTACATAAAATATTTGGCGTCTCATTAAATAACGATTGGAATAAATAACTTATCTTTAATAAATATTTACCACTCAAACCTGTTCTCCGAACAAATCTTAGCCAAATGATCTAGCTTTTACCAGATTGTTCCTACTATGATTATACGTGGCAACTTCAGAATGCGTTTCTTGTCAAATCAATTTCGATTACTTAGCAAAACCCATCATTTAAAATAAATGTTTAATTTCCTCTACTAATTTTCAACAAATTAAAGCTACAATATGCAATACCGGTGGCGAGTGCTGACGAAAGTCAAACCCTTTTCCCTTCTCAAACAGTGTAAAATGATGTGCGTTTGAATAAGCTTTTAAACGTGCAGTAAATAAGGGTGGTTTATTTGTACTTTTAAAAATTATTTTGAACACTCTGTTGTTGTTTTTCTGTACACTTATATATTAAATTTTAAATTTTAAATTTCAAATTTTACTTTATACACTTATTAAAATATCAAAAATATCCTAACTGAAACTACTTAAATTAATTTACTAAAAAATATATGAAAACTATTATTAACAGAAAAATTAAAAATTAAAAGTTAGTTCATACTTACAATAAACAGAATCGAGTCAAGTTGTAAATAAATTTTTTAACATAAATTTAGTTATTAGTTTTGTTTACTAAAAAAATACTCTTAGTGTTGATTTCTACATTCATTTCTTTGCCTGCACGCAATAACAATTGGGAGGAAAAAAAGGGCCAATTGACAGAAGTTAGGAGATGCTTCTACAGAAGTTGATTTGCTTCCTCTCCCTCTTCCGACCTTTCTTTCTTTTCTTTTCTTTTTCTTTTTTTAAATTTAAATCGAAAGGCTGATATATGAACATCTTGACGATACTTTAATTTAATTTAGTAATTTGAAATTTTAAAATGGTCTCACAAATCTTGTAGTTAAAATATTTTAAAATATTGATTTACTTATTAGTCAAATATTTTTGTCCAAGATGTTAGAAATAAAATTTTGAACGTTCAGAGTAAAAGAATTATAAATTGAATAATGAATGCTCAAAGTAATTATATTATGTTAACTGATAATAAATTGTATTCAGTAGTAATTTTTCTAATGGGTATTTTTATAATAAATTATTTTATTAAAAATTAATTGTTCAAAGTAAATTTTAGAATGCAAATAGTCTCACTCAATAAATAACCAGAAAACATTTACATCTTGTATTGTATGATTTAATCATCAAACAAGCCATTGACTAAAAATAATCAAAAAACTGATGTGTGTTTTATAAATGCATAGTCAAATTGTGTGAGTACGGCATGAAATTGCCTACTAAATCTCCATTCACATTACCACGGAGGAATAGTTTTACAATAAGAGAATACTATAGAATATTAAAAAATAACGAATAATTTAAAAAATTTAAAAAATAATATAGAAGATTAGAGTAACAAATAATTTAAAAGATAAAAAAAAATAGATTTCAATATACTATAGAATAAATGTGTGTGTGTTGTTTTTTTTTTAATCTTTTAACTATATTATAGTGTGTATCTTTTTATCTTTTAAATTCTCTTTTTTTTTTAAAAAAAAAAAAAAAGATTCTCTTATTGCAAAATTACACCATTGTGGAGAATTCCTTATACTAACTTGAAAAAACATCCACTAGCTAAATAGGCTTTAGGCACTGTTTGATAAAATAGGCTTTAGGCACTGTTTGATATTATGCTCTTAATAGTTTTGTTGATGCAAATTTTTGCTCAAAGAATAGTAACAATTTTTTGTTTCCGAATTTCTTCTATATTAAGCTTTGTGGCCCATTTTCTCCTTGAGACAAGGGTCTTCGTTCACCTTTGTTTTGCAAAAAAAAAAATATTGTTAAAGGGTGCTAGGATTGCCCGCGATAACCTTCCGACGCCCAAGTTAATATTTTGTACTCAATTTGTATATATATAGAGAGAGAGAGTTTAGAGGGAAATGGATAACATTTTTACACTCAGTTTATCTTTCACCTCCAAAAGTGACGCTTCAAATGGAGGAGATATCATGACATATGGCATTGCTATTGTGAGTGTTATGCCTTAGGTACCTAAGTCACCATTTGTAAAGAATAGACGTAAGTCATTTTTTGTGGTGTTACGCACTTAACATTCTATCAAAGTCTCGCTTTTTAGCCGTATTAATATTGCATTTTTTTCTAAGTACCCAAGTCACTCTTACAAAAAATGAACCTGGATCATCTTTTATAAAGTTACGCACTTATGCTCTTAGCATTTTATTGAAGGCTCATCTTTTAGGTGCTTATTTAGAAAATATTTCTAAGTACCTAGGTTCCTCTTTGTAAAGAATTCACCTAATAATTTTAGTTGGTAGAAGTTTGCCTTGGCATTTTGTCCATACCTACCCTTAGACACTTGACTTAGATTATATTGTAAGTACCTAGGTCACTTTATAGAGAAATGACCTAGGTCTTTTTATAGATTAATGCCAATGGGCATTTTATCAATACATGCCATTAGGCACTTCATTAAGATATGCTTAGATGCATTTTATCAAGACTCACCACTTTTCGGCAATTTATCAATACATGCCCTTGGGCTTTTCGTCGAGACACATCTTTAGGAATTTTGGTTGATGAAGCTGCTTATTGGGCACTGGTAGAGTTGCAACTAATCATCACAATGGGGATAATGAATTCCCTGGATTGTTACATGACTCTACCTTTCAAATTGGGATGAAAGATTTGAGTTTCACTGGAGGTCAGGAACATGTAAGGAGACTGTCAATTCGCAACCCAGCTCAAACTATGTCCCTTTTCGCATCCTTTTAACTTTCATATTTAGCCACGAGATCAGAGTATTTGTAATTATCATGCACGATGAAGATAAACCACTTTGACCTTTTGTTAGTTCTTAGAAGATGTGCAACCGTTGATGCAAATTTTTGCTCAATGAACAGTAACTAATTTTTGTTTTAGAATTTCTTCTATATCAAGATTTGTGCTCATTTTCTCCTTAAGACGAGGCTCTCCGATCATGTGTCTTCTTGTGGTTAATTGTTTTGTAAAAGAAACAATTGTCAAAGGGTCCTCGAAGTTGTCGTCGATAATCTTTCGATGCTCAAGTTAGTATTTTATACTCAATTTCCAAAAATAAAAAAATTAAACAGAAGCGGGCAACATTTTTGTACTCATTTATGTCTTACCTCTAATACTAGGAGGCTTTAGACTTTATATAGACAATTTGAAGAATTGAGGTGAAGGAATTATCAAACATGTTGCTAGCATTGCTTTTATGAGAAGTGTTCACAAAGCGTATGCATAATAAAACCTATCAATATGTGTCAGTACTTGTTCACGACAAATATGCTTAGTATACTTGTCATAATATTTGACTCTATCTTTAATGGGCTTGAGCTTGACTTTGCCTCTTATATCAATTCCTCATTAAGAAAATTAGTTTAGTAGCATATTGCCATTAAGCTAGCGTTTTCTATGTTTTTACCCGTAGGCACTTAGAATATTTCGTAAGTAGTTGGCTTAGTTCATTCATGTAGAGAATAACTCTAGGCCCTTTTTTTAAAAACCTTTTTTTTTAAACAAAATTTGCTCGTTGGCGTATTCGTAAAATTTTACCCATAGGCAATTTCTTTAGAATGTTTGTCAGAAGGCTTTATGTAAAATGTATGTTTGCCACAAGCTCATTCCATAGAATTTATTTTTGGCCCGTAGACTCAATTTGTAGAAAGTTTGTTTGGGCGTAGACTTAGTCCATAGAATATTTATTTGCTATAGGCTCATTCCGTACGACGTTTGTTTGCCTATAGATTCTTTATGTAGAGTATTTTCTATGTATCTAAGTCATTTTTGTAGAGAATATACCTAAATCATTTTTACAGAATCATATACTTTGGCTTTTTGTCCACATTTACATAATTTATTTTGAATATTTTCTAAGTACATAGGTTATTCTTATAAGGAATATGCCTAGCTTATTTTTGCGCAATCAAATACTTAGGTAATTTATTTGGAAATTTGTTGAGTACCTAAGTTATTCTCGTAAGGAATAGAGCTAAGTTATTTCTATGCAATCAAACACTTACGTATCTTATCGATTCTTGCCCTTAGGCTGTTCGCATAGAAAAACTCTCTAAGTACCCAAATCATTCTTGTGAAATATGAACCTAAATGATTTCATGCATAAAATTTTTACGGTCCAATTTTATTCTGGTCGACTTTTGGGCTTTTTGTAATTTAAAAATAACAAGCGTTAAAGCCACAGTGGCTACGACATGAAGTAGAAGTACTGATTGCCGAGAGAGTATAAACAACCATTTGAATTGCTGTAGATTTGACAGTTGTGGACAAAATCAACTTAGCAGGTATAAAGTATTTAGCGAACACTTACATCTTTGCTTCAATTGCATGGCTGTCCAAACAGCAATTCAAACAGAGCCTATATCACCAAATTCCAATGGTTTTTTGTTTGAGTTCTGCTATTTGTCCCGGGTCAAATCCCGAGTCAAACCCCGAAAATAATAAACGACGCTGTTTCAATTTTTTTTTTCTTTCATCCCAGCTAAAACGGCGTCGTTTTAGCTGGGTTAAGGTTGCAAAAGCATCAGTTTTGTCACCAAGAAATCATTTGCAACATCAATTAACAAGGGTAAACAAAAACGAACTTCAATTTAAAACAACAGAGACATACATTGTTCTTTTTTCAAAATGAAGCAACAAATGTACATTAAATAAAATTTATTCAGATATGAGTGCAGGCACCAGAAAAAAGAAAAAGAAAAAAAGAGAGATACAATTTCGTAAGATTACAACATACAAGCTCTTAGTTGCCTGCATTTTCGTTCTTTCATCTTCTACCAGTTAATAACTACACAATTGCCTTTGCTACTTTCCAAAATAAAAATTATAGCAATATTAAATAAGAAAAATAAAAAGCGAAGAAACAAGAGGGTAAAAATATACAAGCTGGAGCAAACAAAAGAATCCATAAACGAGAATCGTTTTGGTTTGTTCTCCACGCATAACCTCCAGCTACAGAACCATATTGATGAGAAAATTTTGTTTTGCCTGCAATACACGACAATCAAAAAATTTCTTGGGTGGCCGTGTTGTCTAATGCGTCGTCATAGGAAAGAAAATGGCTGAGAAGGAGGCCGACGTGAGAGTAGAGGAGGGTTTGTGAAGAAGATGAAGAAAGAGGCTTGTGAATAAGAGAGATGAGGGTTTTTTGCAGAGGGGTAAAACGAAGAGGAAGACAAAGCAGTGGGGTTTTCGTTGGTTTTATATTTTCTAAGCCAAACAGTGTCGTTTTATAGAGAATCAAAACATATAAAAGACATCGACGAAACGACGTCGTTTAAGGCAATTTCGGGGTCTGACCCGGGATTTGACTCGGGGCAAGTAGCATTTTCCTTTTTTTGTTTTTATATTCATCAAAATCCCTTTTTCTGTCCTTAAACTTGATAATTCGCTTGTGAGAGAATCTCGATGGATCTATCTGTGTTCTATCAATGGTGGTGATCATTTGCTCCTTGTTCAGAGCCGTCAAAAAACATTTTGAAATAATATAGTTTACAACAATTTATCATACAATAATATAGTTTAAATTCTATTTAGAGAGGCATATTATATGAAGCTCTCAGAACAAGTAAATGCTTTCAAATTAGACTTTTGCATGAAAATTTCTACAAAAAGAACTCAAAATATACAACTTTAAATTGTCTGCGTCTATCAACTCTTTATCCAGGACCAAAGTAGCCAATTTGTAATTATTATTGTTTTAACAAACCAAATTTTTTCTTCTCAATTCTCAAAGGTACAAAAGAAAAAAAGAAATTAACAGATGGCATTGAATTGCAGCATAGAAGAGAATAGGCAAGTAGAACAAAGAAAAGGAGCCGACGGGTTGTGGAAGCAAAATCACCTTGTGACTGAGTGATTTTCCATTTATAACAATTTACAACACAAAACATTCGGCAGAATTTTAATAAATTCAAGTTTATTCCACATGGAACAGAATTAACGTGCAGTATAGGAGGGAACAAGAAAGGCACAGAAACATGTGCAGTATAGGAGGGAACAAGAAAGACAGAAACGTGTGCACGTTTGCCTACGAGATTAAATGCAATTAAAAAAAATGCATAAAAAACTTCTAAGTGCACGTGTGGGAGCATGCACCTTTATAGAATCAATCAAATAGATAAGGAAAGGTCTAACTCCATAGCTTAACAGATTTTTTTTAAAAAAACTGCCCTTATCAAGTATTGATCTTCTGCACAAATGTTCAGTTCAATATAATGCAGGTGTTCTTGGAATTCGTATTGTCATGGAAACTTGGCAAAATGAAAGTGGTCTAGGGTATTTAACCAATTTTTAAATCTTTGTACACATTTCAAAAGGATACAATAAATTTATAATTCTTATTTACAGAAGAACAAGAGTACAAGCACATAAAACGAAATTTAAGAAGGCGACCATACAATATACAGCTAGTTCTATTGACCTTTTCCGTTTAGCTGTTTTGAAGAACAAAAACTGACCTTCTGCGAGATAGATTGCTACTTGACTAGAGATTCTGTCAGGATGTCACTCCGCAAAGGATGAAGGCATGAATAAGGCTTTGTGCAGCACGCATTTGATCTGACGTCCCAGAGACCATCACAACGCCTTCGGTAGCCCCAGGTTTTGGGTCATTAACAACTACATTTGCACCTGAGATCTGAGATATAGTTGCCTGGTCATAGTGAGCATTAATTGATTGTAGATTTTTTAGCAACTTGAGAAATAGAAATCAACAGCATTAAGATATCTACCCACCTGCCGGATGTGACTCAGGTTACTGTTATTCTCTCCATAAACATGGGCCATGTATTGTTGGGGGATCACAACCTCAATGGTGGTGCTTGTCAATATAGCAGCATGATTTCCACTGCTCAGAAAACAATGGCCAATCATATCATTTACTTTGAAATCAAATCAGGAAAACTTTGTTCTCCTTATATTTATTCATGCACCGCATATAAGAAAAAAAGAAGCTATAGATTGGCAACTTTCTGAAATTCATTGATGAGAGCATAGGATTAAAATCTGGTGACAGAAAGCATGTGATGCCAAGAAGAAGAATATAGGTATAAAATGACAAGAACATTCTGAATTCAGTGAGACAGGAAACCTTAAGAAGCTAGAAGGTAGACACAGTATGTGATGGCTTCTTCACTACAATGTATCTAGTACTCATGACATTAAGCCAATTGATTGGAAAATGACCACAACATAGAACTATAAACCTATTAGAGAAAGTGATACCTTTCAACAGGCCCATTTCTTGGGGTGAAGCCAGAACTAGCATCAAATCCCCTAGGATTCCCACCACCAAGTCCCTGTCACAAAATAAGATCTAGGTCAATTATGATTTTATTTATCTTTGATAAAAGAAATAAAACAAAAGAAACATTATCAATTACGTTATGTGACACATTCGTTAAGTTCAAACAATAAGCACACTTTTTGAAGCACCAGGCACTAACCTGAGGGGTCCAAGATCTCGGAGATGGAGGCCGATCAAATGTAGGACCATGCCCAGGTCGCTCACTGCCATAAGGAAAGGGGATTCGATCTGAATTAGGTGGGACCATAGGATCCATACCATGTGAAAATGCTGCCTGATGATCAAAAGGTTGTGATGGACCCATACCACGGTCCATGCTGTGGAAAGGGCCAACAGGTGAAGGATATGAACCTGGGGAGGCTGGGTTACGTCTCGGCCTAAATGGTGGGGGAGGCATTTCTGGAAAAGGAGGCAAGTAGGAGTGGCCATTGTTTGGACCGGGTCGTTTCATAGGGAATATAGTCTCCCGTAGTCTGCTTGTAATGTGAAATAAAGCATCCTGTACAGAATGATAGTTGCCAATAACCTGCAAGAGAGTGCCAACCATTTAATATCTCCTAATAGTGCTTCTTTAGACAATAAGAAAGCACACTCCACCTGGAGATTTATAAAGGTTACAAAAGCTATTTGCAAGTAATATTTTGAGTCACAAGACATAATCTGGCAGGAAAAATGAAGATAAAAGGTGAAAAGAATTAGTAGGCTTAAGTCAATCCGTCATTGATCCACAGTTATGGTGTCATTGACGAAAAGGGCCTCAAACAAGGATTATATACACTAATTATATCGTCTTGCCATCTTGTACAGGCAAGACACCAGGCAGATAATTCTAAATTACTAGAATTAGATTTATTGTAAAATTACTTCCAATGAATCAGAATGATGTGTTTCCTTTTGTCTTGTAATCGGAATAGATTGTTATAAGCTACTAGAATGCCCTTAGTAAAATTGTATATTCTTCTCTAGCAAAACAAATAAGTAAACATTTCTAAGGGAAATACATGGATGTTTATTATAATATTGAGCATACGACTATAATTTTTAGAATAAACTAGTTTCTGCTGTTATTATTATTATTATTACTCCTCCTCCTCTAATAATAATATTATTATTTTTCTAATATTTAAATAGGGTAAAAAATGAATATTTAATTTTCCTTCCCATTCCCCCATTTTCATTCCCACCTCCCCATGAGAAAGGGATTCCCATTCCTCATATCCAAATTTGTGGGCTCCACCCATAATCCATTCCCGTTCCTTGATGTTTTTAGCAAGTAAACATGATCAATCAAAACGATTCCCCAATCGAAGAAGAAAACGCATCCTAATATTCTTTTGAGGAGTGAGAAAGTAAGTTCAGGTCAGATGATTTTCAACCAAGCACTGATTCATTCCAAAATTTATTCCCAAACCAACCCATTGAGCATCATTCTCCAAACACATCGAAAACAAAATGGTAGCAATGTCAAAATACATGTCAAGGAGAATCCAAAACTTTCTATCTAATTCTTCATGCAAAACAATAGATAAATAAATAAAGCTGAAGTGACTTTTTCATTTTGAAGAGATGCATAGAAATAAACATATTCCAAATCCATTAATAAACCCTGGATCCATCCACCAACTCAAACATCAAGCAGGCATTCACATAGAGTAAGCATGTATCAAGAAAGAAAAAGATAAATAAAAGGTATAAGAGACTTAAACAGATCAATACAACTAGCAGAAAAGATGTTTCATGCCAGTACTACTTGGTCACCTGAACAATTTCATCATGCGGAGAACCACACCTTGGAGCTTGGTCTTTTGGAAATACACGTATACTAGCACCAGTAGCTCTCCTCATCTCACTAACAATATGGCCTCCTCTACCCAGTAAACAACCTATCTGCTGTGAGTGTACAAGAAGCCGAGCAACTACTGCTTGACCAGGTTCAAATCCGATCTCTGCAATTCTTGAATGCACACGCATAACAGCATCCTGAGCAGGTGAGTGCCTCATCTCTGAATTCTGCAGTGGGTCAAACCAAATTGAAAATGTTAAAGGAAAGCAATCTTGATACTTGCATAGATTCAAATCAAATTACTTGACGGTATAAATCCTATAAAATTTCAATGACGACTTTTCCTATTGACATTGTAATATATGAGAAGGTATTGGATTCTTTCTTTTCCCTTGTAACTTCAAATAAAGAAGAGGAGACATGCTCCGAGGACACAATGCATATAAACACTATCTAGAACTCATTAAAAAGAAATGTAGGTGTGATCTGTTGGATGATAGCTCCACATCTTCTGGTCCCATCCTACAACATATAATTCAATGGCATGTTTATATTATTACTAACCCTGTAAACAGAGCAGCACCAAAGTGGCAACTATTGAAGTGTTCAACAAAGTAAGAACAGTCACAATCAGTCAATTTAGTGAACTTATTATTCTGACACAGGGAAAAAAATTCTCAGTAAATTAACCAATATAACTTCCAGAATTCCAAATTTCAAACATAAAAGCTCCCTAATTACCCCATCTGCAAGAAAATTGCAGCTCACCACAAAGTCCTAAAGGAGTATAATCAAATACGGTTAAGTTTCATGCCTCTCGTGCAGATATCACAACGATCCGCTCTTCCGAATCAGGCAAAATATCTGCAATCTTGATCGATGCGCCAGTTTCATTTTGAAAAGTCCGTACTATAGATCCACCTTTCCCTATCAAACTACCAACTTTATCAAGATGGCATAACAACTTAAACACAACTTCCTCTTCATAAAACATTCTGTTACGACCTCCAACAGTCTCGTGCCCTGGACCCGAAGAATAGCCCCTCGAATGATAACCAGGTGCATATCCTCTCTGATGAAATGGTTCAGCAGCTGGAGGATAAGGATTTCCTTGAACCACCATTCCTGAAGATTTTGTTAAATTAGCTTTGAGTGCATCGATTCTTCTGCTATCTTGAACAAAATTTGAAACCGACAATAGTGCTTTCTTTACATCCGGAAAGCTTCCTGATATCTGCAAATTAGAATCCAACACAAGTCATTAGAGAAAGTAACCATTACACAATAAATACATCCTTATAAAATTTAAGAAACAAATTCAACAAGCGACCCTATCCGAACATTCCACAACATCTGTCACTTGATGAACATGAAAAGTCCAAAACACATGTTAAGCCTATGTTTGTAACTATTGTGCTTCTACTAAACTTTGAAAGCACGACAACTAAAGTGTTTGGCAGACACTCAACGTTTACACAGTCGCTAAGATTCACAACCCACCCACTCACTTGCGTTTGGCAACTTAGTGATTGCATTCCACATAAGCCATGGATAATAGCACCTAAATACCTCTTATCAAAAAACAGCACCTCAATCCCCCACACACCCTAAATGTAGCAATTCCTTAAGCATAGTTTCATTTTTCCTTTTTGGCTTGTTATTCACATTTTCAATTTGAATGCCAATTCCTGTCAATAACACCACATATAACAAAAACTCATAATTTTCTATTATACAAAATGATGTTGCACATAAAATCAGTAGATAATTGAAAATAGATTTTGTGAAGTGATTAATGCGATGCCACATAGGTACTTCAATGCATGACTCTAGAAAAAAAAGAAAAAAAGACTCGAATTTTTCAATAACCTGAATCAACAAATCATCGGCAGCAAAAAAATGATCTTTAGCTAAAACCCTAACATTAGCTCCGCTCTCACTTTCAATCTTCTCAAAAACCTTACTTAATCCTCTTCCAATCAGCATCTTACACGTCACCTCTCTATCTCCCACCACCTCCGCTTGCTCTCCTGCTGCTTCGCGCCTCACTATCGTCTCATACAACCTCACCAGCGCCTTCTGTTCCGCCGTCCACGTTTCCTCCTCTTCTCTCCTCACATTCTGATTGTTATCTCTATTGGCGGCCGCAGAGGAGGAGTCGGCTGTGATTTGGATTACGCAGTCTTCGGAGGAGAGGTCGTCGAGGAAGTGAATCTTGGCGCCGGAGACGGATTCGACGTGTCTGATGGTGGATTCCGATCTGCCGAATGCGACGGGGCAAACGAGACGGAGTTCGGTGCAGCCGCTCTCCATGTTTTGGAGTAAACACCTCGGTGGTTATTCCATATTTAACATTTTCACCGGAATTTTCTTTCGCATTTTCAAAAGTTTAAAAACCCACTGAGGAAAGAAACCTAGTAGGCCCCAACAATTTGAATTATTTACTGGAAGGTCCCATTATTTCAAGACTATTCATCTAGACTCCTATTTAATTTTTAGGGTTATTATTATTTTACTATTTCAAAAATTATCAAATATTAAATTACTACAACAAATATTGTCTCCTATCATTTTTCTACCATATCTTCATTAAAATATCATTTTATTATTTTTTTGTTATAACAAATATCATTTTACTATTTTTTCATTACAATTGTTAGTTGACCCGTTAGTTGACTAACAAAATATTAATTTTGTCCTTCATGATTAAAAGAATAATAAGACAAATTTGTAATCCATATATCATAATTCCAACAAAAAGAATTATGTTGGTATTATATATCCATTTTAATAACTATGTTATAAATTTATTTTGTAAATAAGTTTCAAATATTTTTTTTTAATCATGAAGGCTGAAATTGATATTTTGTTAATCAACTAACTGGTCAACTAACCATTATAACGGAAAAATAGTAAAATGATATTTTTATAAAGATATAGTAAAAAAATGATAGGAGACAATATTTGTTGTAGTCATTAGATATTTGGTAATTTTTGAAGTAGTAAATGATAATAACACTAATTTTTATATGCTATTGAATGGGAAAATTTTCTTTTTTAATTGTGTGCTAATTGGTTCAACTATTAAAATTTTTTGGAGCAGTCCGAGTTTTAAGTCTCAATTTAGATTAGCAGTTAGAGAAAACTAGCAAAACTTTTAAAAGCAGGTTAATTTGAGGTTTGAATTTCACTAAGATTAGTGATTAGAGTTAGAGACCGAGATATAGTTAGGGTTTATGCGTAAGAGTGGACAAAAAAAATTGATTAATCAAAAATCGAACTAAATTAATTCGGTTCGATTTTTGTACGATTTTTTTATCTCCAAAAAACCGAATTAGTAATATAATAAAAATAGTAAAATCAGTTGGTTCGGTTTTCAATTTTTTAAAGAAACTGAAAAACCGAACCAGATATAAAAAAAAACTGAATGTGAAAATAAACAAACCTAGAGTCTAAATCTAAGTATCTAAGGGCCCGTTTAGTAGCGTTTTTTACCCATTGTTTTCATTTTTGTTTTCATAATACAAACATAATATATGTTTGGTGAGATGGATTCAAAAAACAAATCACAAAAACCGAACTCGTGAGTCGTGACCTTCGGGCTTCAGCCGCAGCAATCTCGTCGTCGATGCTCGTCGCCGCCGCTGCAATCTCGTCGTCGCCACTGCTCGTCAGTCGTCACCGGCTCACCGCTGCTCGTCCTTCACGGAGTCACGAATCTGATTTGTCGCTGCTGCTCGTCGCCGAGTCTCCGCCGTCGCTACCACCTGCTGCAGCCGCTGTCATCTGCTGCTGCTGCCACTGTCACCTGCCGTGTGAAGATTGGTATTTGTTTTCTAGAAAAATAATAACTAATCATTACTGATTGTTCTGCAAAAATAGACAGTACTGGTTGTTCTGGAAATTTCATCTAAATGATAACTAATCATTGTTTTTCTTCATTAATTAAATTGCTGCAAAAATGAAAAAAACAGTTGGAACTGTGAATTGGTCTTTGCCTTTTCTGCCTTTTGTGTACTTCTCTTTTACTCTTCCCCTGCCCGCCTCTCAACTTTCGATGTGGGGTTCTAATGTTCTTGCATGTAGTATGTACCACCGTCCAACATAAATTGCTGCTATGAATTTATACGCAACGGATCATCAACATAAATTTTATCCTTATGCTACACTGTGCAGAAGTTGTATCAGCATCTACTGTAATGCACATGTGGTCGTCACCATCTTCTTATCGAGATTCATGCTCATAGATAGAATAAATGCACATAAGAAAGAAGCAGGGACGGATGTTATTGCACCACATATAGTACTTTTAATTTCCAATAACAAATGGTTCTAGTTTAATCTTATATCTTTAGAAATCATAGAGAAAAATTAAATAAAATAATATGTAGGAACTTAGCCTGCTCCTTGTTGATTTCTCTGCCCATAGTTTGACACTCCACTTGCGGATTTTTCAGCTTTAAAGTTCTTAGCATTAATGGTTCTTCATTAACCCCTTGCACGTGGCTTGTGACCATTGGTTCTACACTTTCACTTAACTCATTACCTGTTTTGCGTGGATATGAACCATTTAGGCAAATTGGATTGTGTTGAGCTTGGTGTGGTTATGAGATGTCAGCTGCTGCAATGTTTGCTTTTGATTGGATTTGTTCATGATTTCCTTCCTCTTTTGTTCGATTCTGCTTCACCTTTTTAGCTTATGTGATTGCTCTCATCTATCTACCATGAGGCAACTCCTCCTTTGGTTGGCCTTTGTACTTATCTATACTGATAGCCAATATTTGCACAGCAGAAACCGAAGTCTGGCAGTTTTTCATACAAGGCTGGCTTTGGAAATTTGACTTCAGCTTCTTGTGTTCCAAAGCTGTGTTATATCAATAGAGATTTTGACTCGAGCAAACTAGCCTATACATTCACTTGCTTCATCTGTTTCAATTTCCTCCACATTACCAATCTTCTATCCCAACTTTTTAATGGCATTCTATCCACACACATTATAGATATATTGTGAATTTGCACCCAAAATGATGTATGTGTGAATGATTGTTTCTTTATATCCCCAATACTAATTGGCTCAAACAGCAGTAGGAGGGCTCTATCAAGGTGCCATGGACCCCTTATAAACACCTTTTTCTTTTCTTCTTCGGAGGCAAACTTGAAGAGGAATATGTTATCCCCCATGCTTTTGATCTTTACGTCCTTAACCTTTCTCCAAGCTTATTGCATTGTTGCTTTCAACTAGGGGTGTTCAGAATCCAATCTGACCCGCTCAATCCATCTGATCCGTAGAAATCTGATCCGTGAATTGGTTGATTGGATTGGATTAAAAATTTAATATTCCGCAATCGGTGGATTTGATATGGATCTACTTCTATAAATCCGTAAAAATCCGCGAATCCGCAAAAAAATAAAAAGTATTATCTAATTAAAAAATAAAACTTGTAAATATGGCATTAATACTTACTAGTAAATAAATAAGTTAAAATATAGTTCTATTAAGATTATATTATATCTTATATGATAATAATATAAAATAAAAAATAATTAAAAAACAAATATAGTTTCCTAAATAATTAATTTTCACGTACTAATCTAAATGAATGAGACTTTTTTCATTTTGGTGTGTTATATTTTGAAACTTTAAATGTATTTTCTAGCTTTATTTAAACAATTAATTTATTTAAATCTTATTTAATTTTAAATTTGATCGGTAGTAAATTATTTTTATATTAAATATTTTTTTAGTTAGTTCGTGGATTGAACATAATTAAAAATTTATAATTTGTCAAACTAATCCTCAAAATAGTGGATTGGATATAGATTGGGTCAAATCCGCATCCAATCCGCAGATGTATGGATTGGATTTAGATTGAATTTCAACAATTCGTGAATTGAATTAAATTGAAAAATTATAATCTATAAAATTATGGATCGGATATGAATGAACGTCCAATCCATAAAATCTGATCCGTGAACATCTATATTTTCAACCCTCTTTATTGATCCCTCTTGTGAGCAAGACCTAGCCCACCAAACAGTTTGCAGCGATTTTTCTCATTTTATCTTTATTCTTCCCATAAACATTATCATGTCCTCCTCTTCTTCTTTTAAGAAAATTGATTGACACTTGCGAATTAATTCCTTTGTATCCATATTCCACTATATGTTCACCCCCAAAAATAAAGACTTTTCCACCAATCCTTATATAACTACAATTAATTGTAAGATGTGAGGAAAAACTTTTCGCAAGCCTGTAAGAAAACAGTAAGAGTAAGAAAACAAGAAAAAAAAAAAAAAAAAAAACACCCAACAAATGAGTGACTAAAACCCAGCCGTGCAGGCTTCAGTCTACTTTCACTCTACCACTTTTTCAAAGAGAAAGCATAATAGAAGAAAGAATTCATATCATTAATTGACCCTTAAGTTAAATTACTCAAAAGGTTAAAATACTCTTTCTCGGATATGATCATCATGCAATTTCACTAAGTAGGTTGACTTGGTATTAAAATTTGAACAATTAATATATTTGTGAAATTTCATATATTATTTTTCTCTATTATTATTAATAATTTTGGTGATTAAGAGAATTAACAAAAATTACCAGTAAACAGCAGTAATGGAAGAACTTTTTAAATACATAATATATGTACATGAAAAAAAAAAAAAGAATATAGTAGCTCATCTTGTGATAAATATTGTGTAACTGTGATTAAACTAATCACAAAACCTGCAGATTTTGTGATCACAAAGGAAAGCTGAAATTATGCAAGAAATTATTCACTCCAAAAAATTATTCACTTTTGGAAATACAACAAATATCTAATGACTTGCTACAAATGCAAGCTTATACAACAAATTAACCCAAAAAAAAAAAACCACAAAAGTATCTTTATTGTTAAATCTTTTAGAATTATCAGTTATGATTGTAAAGCATCCCTTTATTTTTGTGATCTCATCTCAACCGTTGTGCTATTTAAATAAATTAATGAAAACAAACAACGCAAATGGGACTTTTCTGTTAATACGTTATATTTCTTATCTAGTGTATTGTTTTTTTTTTTCAAAACAATATTCTTTATTTAAATGCCTGTTATTTATTATAAATAGGTACATATACATCATCATCATTTCACTCAATTAAAGCAAAAGAGCAGCAGCCCATATATATCTTCAAATTAAACAATGGCTAATCTTCATATTCAGAATTCCTTCCTTGGCTTATTTTGCGTCATTTTGATTTTGAATTCAGGTAATAATTAAAACTCATCTCAATTAATTAGTTAACAAATGTTTTGGTATCTGTATATTATACATGCATGCTTCCATCTGCAGGTTTTTATTTTTGCTTTTATTTTTCTTTAAACCAATTCTTACTTTATTTTTTATTTTATCTTGAATGACGCGACCACATCAGTTGAATTTTAGAGTCACTTTTTAAGATATCCAACATGTTTTAATGAAAGTCAAATTATCATCAGAAAAGTTCAACGGTTAATGATCGAAACTATATATGTGACTTTAGCTGTAACATCAAAATGAAGCTTTTATTGCATTATTTTTATTAAATGCACTTACATTTGTGAACTTTCTTCAAAGTTTGAGACATATAATAAACAGCTCACATTTATCGAAAAGAAAAAAAAATAAGAAAATTAAAGGAACGAATGAACTGTATTTATTTACTGTAGACGGATTCACACATTCAAATGGTCATGAACATTCAATATTTTCTCACACTTTCTGAGGAGCCAAACAACGTATTGATCAATTTTTTTTTAAATTTTTTTCAAAAGCTGCAGGGCCAGCACCAGCAGCGGCACTAAAAGTATTGCCGAATTGCTTTGGAAGTTGTATAACTGTTCAAGAATGCAACACAGACTGTATCGCCAAGAATTTCAAAAGTGGTGTCTGCATTGGCCTCGGATCTGATTATGCTTGTTGCTGTCTTAATTAATTAGAAAACTCATGATCACCCCCAAACTTTGCCTTAACATACTTGCCTTTGCTTCTCATTTAATTTCTTGTTCTATATATATATATATATATATATATGAAAAAGATGTAAGTAAAACTTATTTTTTACTTCGATAATATTGCCCTCTACTAGTAAATATTGTTCTACTCCCTACAATAAAGGTATATATTCTAGTCTATATTAATTATTTCAATTGGCAAAATTTTTATATATTCTATTAGCAATGTAATCTACCATATCTACGCGTAAAAAAAACTCACTGGCTAGCTAGCTGAATCAATTTTTGGTTAGCCTCCATTGTATGGTAAGGAAAGGCACAAGGCGCTACTAAAAAAATAAATACTAAATAAAAAAATTTTAGTATTTGATAATTTACGCGGTTTCTTGCGCCTTTTACATATAAGTGTCAATGATTGTTGATATTATAGTGTAATAACCAAATATTGATACTAATTAGAGAGGTAATTTTAATTTTAATTTTTTTTCAATTTTACTAAATCTAAACGGTGTTGTTCTTATTGATAAAATGTTATCACTATAAATTAAACATTTGGGAATTTTTTGGCTCCTTATTTCCCTCTCCTTCCATAATCAATTCCCTCTTGTCTTTCTACCGAAACCCTAAATCTAAAATCAACCAAACAAAACAAGAGCCAAGGAAATATTGATTGAAGAAATTGAAAGTAAATGGAAACCCATAGTCCCAACAAACGCTCAATCAAAACCCAGACTTTCAGCCTCTGATTTTATAATACTTAGATATGCGGTATCTAGGGAAAATGGATTAAAAGTTTTAACTAGTAAGAATAGATTTAGAATACTCAATGCTAAACTAATTAAGTTTTTCTTAATCCTATTTCACCTTCTCAATGTTTAGGTTATTATTATATTATGGATGCTGGGTACACACATAGTGAAGGGATTTTAGCACTATATAGAGGAACAACATATCATTTTTTGATACAATCAAATAGAAAGCCCCAGGGGCGCCATATTCTAGGAGCCTAGACTATGGGATTGAATAAGTCCTTCACTCCTCTATCTGTCGCGGGTCGAGGACTCATTATCCTTCCCCTTCTTAAAAAAATTTGAGTATTCACTTAATCTTGTTGGATATAGGTGCTTTTCTTCTAGTATTCAAGGCTCTTTATTTTGGGGGGCATGTATGATACCTGGGCTCCAGGGGGGAGATGTAAGAAAAATTACCAACTTGGCCCTTAGCCGATGGGACAAAACTCCTTTTTAAAGAAAACTTTCTTCCATCTAAAGGAAATAGTAGTTTATTCAGTATTGGTCCATTTATAACAGTCATAGCAATTCTACTAAATTATTCAGTAATTACTTTTAGTTATAACTTAGCCTGGTGGATAATGATAACGAAAAGGAATAGAAAAAAAAAAGATTTCTAAGAAACGGGGTGATTCGTCAAGCCCGCTATAAATTCTACCCATATATATTCTGATCGCCAACTCATACATACTAGCTCCAGTTGCATTTTATTGGAATTGGGGAGACTAGGCATAAGTCGATATGCTAAAATAAGAAATAAGGTCCAATGAGATAGAAATAATGAATCGAAAAAGTCGTTGGGTGAAGAGTAAAAGGAGGAGTCCACCCGAGGAGGGGCTCACATCTGATTAGCTAGTTGGTGAGGCAATAGCTTACTAAGGCAATGATCAGTAGCTGGTCCGAGAGGATGATCAGCCACACTGGGATTGAGACACAACCCAAACTCCTACGGGAGGCAGCAGTGGGGAATTTTCCGCAATGGGCGAAAGCCTGACAGAGCAATGTCTCGTGGAGGTAGAAGGCCTACGGTTTGTGAACTTCTTTTCTCGGAGAAGAAGCAATGACGCCCGCGAAAGGTTTATTTTTTTATTTTATTGGATTGATTCATTTTAATCGATTCGATACGAGATCGAGCTTTAAGAAATAGTGAATGGTCTTATCAATACATAAATGTATAACTCCATGGGAATTTCAATTGTGCTTATATTCATCACTGTAGGAATTTGGTTCAAGCTTTCCCTAGCCTAAAGTAGCTAAGTGGGGAAGTAAAATTAATTCTTGTTCATACATGGACTTTTCTAGTACGAAATGAGCCACTTCAAATAGGTTCATTGCTCCTTACATGTATTATACCTATTTGCACAAATACCTCAACGATTCCCGCTCAGTAATACATAGAGTCATGTACTCCTATTAATTATTAAGAGTATTTTAATATGGAGCATGCTTCGGCAAGAAATGTAGTAGAATGATGTTTTAAACTTCTTAAGATGCGTTGGCAATCTTACGAAGTCCATCTTCATATCCTTTAAAAACACAATGTAGAATAATAACTGCTTGCTGCCTTTTACATAATCTTATTAGAAAGGAAATATCAGCTAATCCAATGGAGTGTGAGATAGATAACATTAACCTTAGTAGTAATTTGGAGGACCGTGAAACCACTTGTTGATTTTCATCATCTGAACAGTAGACTACATGGAAGGATAATCTAGCACTACAAATGTTTAATGATAAGAAGCAAAATCGAGGAGTTTGAGGTTTCAAATTAAATTTTTAATTATAATTGAACTTTGTATTTTTTTATGTAATTTCTTGTGATTTAACACTTTTATATTTTATAAAAATGAGTTATTTTATTTTTCTATTGCTTAATTTTCATTATCCTCATTTATTGCCATTATTTTATATATTATTTCATTATAAATGCATGTTTTCTTTTTTATACATGTATTATTATTCTTATATGGGATGGATGGTGTAACAACTAATCAAAATAATGAAAAGGACAAGATGTGCACAAACAAAAGAAGTTGAGGAAGATTTGCTAAATATATTGGAGGAAATGGTACCACACAGATTTCATGCTGATGGGCATATTGAAGAACAATTGGCAAAGTTACTTCCTAATGCTGGCCTAGAAGCTAGCCCACACGTGGAATTAAAAATGAAAAAAAAAATAATAGCTGTGGAGTAGCGTTTGAAATGCTTAACACAAGTGGCTTTGGTTGGAATGATGAAAAAAAAGTTTGTTGAAGTTGATAGTGATGAGGCATGGCAATCCTATGTTCAGGTGAAAGTTTTTTTTCTTTCCCTTTTTCTTTTTGGTAGTGGCCTATAATAAATTTTCATGAAAGTAAGAAATATGAATATATTTTTAATTGACAGAATTCCAGTTGTTTTTTTTCCTCATTTAATATCATAAGAACACTGAAGGGTGGAGGAACAAATCATTTCATTTATATAAGAGGCTTATATATTTTCTGAATAGATCATCCTATTGGGAAAGGAACTGAAACTCCTATTGACGTGATAGAGAATGAAAATGAAAATAATCTTGAAATTGAGTTTTAGTTTGGACCAACTTCAAACATAATCATCTAAAAGGAAAAGAACTATATCAATTGATCTATTGGTTAGAAGTTTGGAAAAATTTGCCTACATATTTCAAGATGTGATGGAAAAGTCAAGTCAAGGTGTGGATAACCTTGTTGCTAAGCTATCAAAGGAAATTATCAATTCACTGCTTGTTGCTGACATTGTGATAAGAATAAATCTTTCATTTATCAAAGAGTTAGTGTGCAAAAGATGTTGAAACAATTAGAACATGTAGGAATATTTAGGACAATACAAAATGATGAAGAAAGAAAGATGTAACTTATCTTAGGTGGGTATGATTGATAAGGGTGGTATTTTGGGATCCTTTTTGTATAAAAGAGTAACCGTATATAGTGTTGGTGAATGGCGAGTCTATAAAGTTGATGATGATATTTTTTTTATAACTAATCATATGAATTAGATTTCATTTGTAGGTGATTATAAATTATTTGTTACAAATGGTACCCACCACCTTTTTTTAAGTATTTAACCAACTGTTAGAGAAGCTTAATGATGAACACATATAATGTATCAGTACTTTATAAATAGTTGTTTAGTTGTTGTTTTATGTAATTAAATTTATTATATGAGAAATTGTATTTTATTTAGACTGAATTGTTACCCTATAGTTTGACAGAATTTATATAGTGTAAGTAATGTTTATGCAAGTGGTTGTATATTGAGATGCGTAATATTATTGAATTAGGTATTGTTCTCTTTTTGTTTTTTGTTTTTTTGGTTAAATTGATATCATTTATAGAAGGCAAATTTTGTTCAAAAATATGGATGGCCAAAAACCCTGGGCGGTCCCAGTCCTCAAAGAGTCTAGTTTGGGCTCGAAGACTTAAGGCTTGGCCTACATCTTGAGGCCCTGGGCATGGGCCAAAAATTAAAAAACCCATTGTGAATGGGCCTCAGCATGGGCCAAAAATTTAAAAACGATTGTAAATGGACTTAGTCAAGGAGCTATGGAAAAGGTTAGACTTTAATAATTTATAAATTAAAAAAAAATTAAGACCAAATTAAAAAAAAAGGCCAAATTCTAGGGTGCATTTGATAATATTTTTTAACTAGTGTTTTCAACTCTTATTTTAGAGAAAGAGAATGATATTTTTGATGTGATGTTTTTTAAAATGAAAATTTGTTTGGTAGTGTGTATTCAAAACAGCATATGAAAATGAAAACAGTAAAAATACGTTTGGTTATTTGTCTGAAAATATGAAAACAATATAAATGTGTTTGATTGTTTGTCAGAAAATATAGAATATTTTATAAAATAATTTTCTTCAATTTATTTATACATTTTATCTTTTATTATTATAATTTTAATCAAAATGAAATCAAAATTCATACAGCAATAATAATTTTTAGACCTCTTATATTTTATTAAGTTTAAGAATTAAAATAAAATGAAATATAAATAATAAATTAGAATTAATTAGCATAACAAAATAAAAAACCATACTATAATTATATTTATTATAGACATTTAATTAGTTCATTTGTGTTAATTATATTTTACAACATGAAATATAAAGAACAAAAGAGTACAAAATATTTGTATTCAAAACATGCCTAAATATTTACATTTATTTCTTTCAACATGAAGGGCGTCACCTACAAATAATAAAAAAATTAGCTACATGATATTTAATAATGATAATAACATTAGAAACTTAAATATATAACAAATAAAAACTAAGTGTCATAATCAACAAAAGACTACAAAACAAGAAGTCATACGTGCTTAAAATGTCATCATGCTTAAAATGCAAAAAATACAAAAAAAAAATCACAGCAAAGTGCATGCATAAAATGCAAAACATACATAAGTACATATAAACTTAAATAAAATAATTTAAAATAAAGCCACTATTATTCATTCTTACTAGGTAAAAATTACCCAAAAAAAGGGGTTCTTCATCTTATAATTGATATAATAGAAACCATACAAAATTTTAATGCACAACAAACAAAACAACAAAATTCAAATTAAAAAAAAATGCACTTAAATCTTGTTACTTGATACAATGAGGAAGAAAAATAAGGGTTTGTTCAACGGTATAATGAAGAAGAAGATATGTAGTGAAATCGTAAAAGTGACTGCTTTTGTAAAGAAAAAGATAAGGTGAAAATAAAATTAAATAAAAAATTAATAATTTAATAAATGAGAGTGGCGGGTTCAGAATAACTTTTTATCTTGTCTTTTTTTATGTTGTTCTCCACCAACTCAAGAACGCCAATTTAGCGTTCTTGAGTTTTCTTTACAAAAGTTAGAAAATGAAAATATTGTGTTCTCCATTTTTTTACTCTTTATCAAAAAAATAGCTTAACCAAACATATTTTTTCTTTTTCATTTCCAAAAAACAAAAAACACCCGTCAAGAAAACGTTACCATATGCACCCTTACAAATCGCAGCAATCTAGTAAATTAAACAAGCAACAGCCGACGCCGAGCATTGCTTATAGCAACAACCGAACCGACACCCAACAGTGGTCAAGCAGCCATCACCGATCAATCAATTCGTCGCCGATCGATCCAATCATCTTTACGTGAGTTGCTGTTTTTCAGAGGAATTCAAACCTCACTGCTCTTGTAATACATCTTTATCTCCAGCAGCGCGACTACATTGAAGTCGGCAGAACAGAACTAGATACGATGGACGAAGGACAAATAGATGCCTCACGTTATAAACTTGCAGCACCATGAGAACTTTATTTATCAAAATTGACTCAAATCTGAGTGGACATGAAAAGGAAAATTGAAACAAAATTAATTTTGTTCATAAAAGAGCAAGCCTACTTGTTGTACGTGCATCTGGAGAAGCCTCCCAGACCCAAAGCGACCTCTAGGCAACTTAGGTGGTTACCTAGGGCCTGCTATTCTAAAGTCATTATTATTCATTTAATTTGATATTATTTTGTAATCATCTTTTCCTAAATAAATTATCAATTTATTATAAAGTCTATCTATTGTAATACTTAATAGTTTTAATTCATTTAGTTTGAATCCTACAAAATCTCTATTTTATTGTTAGAATTAATATGTTCAAATTAAAAAAATTTTATATTCATTTTAAACCTCTATAGAAATCCCACATTTTGTTACTTATCTATTAAATTTTCCTCTAACAACCAAGACATGGTATGCTCTTGGTGCTTTAGAAAGAGAGAGAGAGAGAGAGAATGTGCTTCCTCTATTTTTCGCTCAAGAAAAAAAAAGAAGAAAATTTTAATAATTTTCTATATTCTTCATGGTTATTGGTCATTATTCAAATTCTCAAACAATTAATATAAAGATAAAGTTAATTTATGATTTCATATCAAATTCTAAATTTTATCTTTTTATTATTCTCTTAATTAGTTATGTTATTTATTTGTTCTTTTTTCTTTTTAATATATTCTTTTATTTATTTTGTTCTTATTTCTTTTTAATATATTCTTTTGTTTACCTACTAGTATTATTTTTTTTGTGCTTGTTTTATGTATTTTGAAATAAAATTGTATCAAAAAATTCTAAAAAAATAGAAGAATAGAAAAATTAATTTAATCTAAAAAGGAGTTGTAAAAAGGATGTAGTTTGAAAAAATAGTAAGTAAAAATATTATAATTGAATTAAAAGTTCATGGATTAACAAAAGTAGGATAGAATTTTATTTAATGATTTTACATTTTAAAATGTTGAAAAATTAATTTTAAATAAATAAATTTTATAATCTAACTAATATATATTTTTTGTCCCAAATTTTAAAAAGAATTAATGAAAACCATTTGTGCGTTAAGCCCCAGACCCAGAGTCCCAGTGAAGTTGATCTCCTGTACTCCAATCAATTATTTATTACTCACACCAGCAACTTCATTCAAGCGATAAAACACCGCGTAATTCGAAATATAAAAGAGGGTGCTGCATATGAAATGCGCGTATGCATGCAAGTTATCCCCTGTTCACATTCCTACATGCATACTCTTCTTGTTATCTTCCATGACAAGATGATGAATCCAATTGATGAGACGATCATATGAAATATGATTGATGCTGAATGTGCTCGTATCATCAGAAAATAGTCCCCGCCGTGTATAATGCATAAACTTATCATTAGAAGCATGAGCTTATTGAATGTATGGAATATGGAATAAAAGGATAATGCATAAACTTATCATTACGATCTGAATGATCAAGCACCAATTTAAGTGTTTTGTGAATTCCACCATTAGGCCTCGTTTGGTTGAAGTACAAAAAGATGGGATTGGATAATTTCATTCTAAAGTTATCCTAATATAATGTTTGGCACCCAAAATTAATTGTAGCACAAAATTGGTGGAGCCTACCATTTAATCCAACACAGTGTCAAAATCTTAAAACAAAGGGGGCTGTGGGATAACCTCCTGGCACTTGGGTGATGACTTTGGGTGATGACTTTTGCTGGCACTCTTTGTTTTGTAAATTCATTTGGATGATGACTTTTGTTTTGGTAATATTTTTTTTGGTAATTTGGTAATTTTTTTTGGTCGTTTATGGACTGGTATTTTTATTATATTTGTTGATAATTTCCTTGTTAAATTTATAATGATATTATTTTGTAAAATATAAAAAAATAAGGGAAGATTTTGCATTTTTTATAAATTTACCAATAATTATTTATTTAAGTTAGATTAAATTTCATGTCATTTTCAAATAAATCTAAAATAATTTTGATAAATTAATATATAATACCTATTATTAGTTACTAACCAATTCCTTGACATACCAAACACAAGATATGTTATTAATAGTCCAATCCAACATTGCACTAAACATAATATAGTATTATATATAATCTAGTGTTATCAATCCAATCCGGTCCAATCCAATTCAATTTGGCATACCAAACGAGGCCTTAGTATATTATGTATTAGATAATTATCTTTAATTTAAGGTTTTTTTTTTTTAACTTTTAGTTTTATTAAAAATTCATTTAAAAATTAATGGAAGCCCATGTCTTGTCTAAACCCGTGAAAGTGCGGCCAAAACCTGGCCCGTTTAAGTTTGAATAGATTTTTAGATGGTCTAGACCTATTATAAAATATAGGTTTGTCCTTAGATTTGAAAAAACTCGGACCAAGGCGCAATTTTTCATTCCTATTCAAAAGTTATTGTCAAAATTTATGCATGGTAAAAATCGTTTAATTTTTAATACTAACTATTATTATTTTTATTATTTAAAATGTCAAACATTGGACAACACTATCACAGTCCTATTTGATATTACACTCAAACAAAAACAATACTATATTTAATCCAGTTTAATCAAATATAATTTAATCTAATTCAATTATGTCTTCCAAACATAGCCTGTAGGATCCAACTACTTTACCTAAGTAGAAACCTAATATTTTGTTTCTTCCGGAATCAACAATTAGATACTTAGGTTTGAAGCAAGATAATCCAAAGGATTCTAACTACGCTGGAGATGCCAAATATTGACTGCCATTTTATTCGGTACAGACCATCTGCATTTAGAATTAGGGGTGTTAAGGACATTCTGGGGAAATTAAGGGGGGTGGAAAAAAAAAAGGCTTAGGAATACGATAATCAAACATGCCAGCTCTTTACAATGGAGGCTGTGGTCGTTCCTTTGTAAAAAACTACAACATTTTATTAATCAGGAAATTATTTATTCACCTATTATACTCTCACCCAGTTAACCTCTTTGCTACCCCCTTTTTATCTATCATAATATACCGTAGGGACTGTGTTTAAGTTTTTTAACCAACTTCATCAATGATATTTTCTATCTACTGTCCTTTTTTGTTATAAAATTTTACTCTATCTAAATGCTGCCTTAAATTGCACATTGTGATCGTTTTCTTCAATTTACCTCTACACATTTTCTAAGGATGGCCAAAATCTCCAACTCGCTTTCTATTAAGTTTTTAATCCCTTAACAGAAGGAATGATTTTCAGGATGACTGTATTCAAATGATGTGGCTCATTTGATATCAGGATGACATTGAAGATATTTGTAAATAGTCTTATTAATTATTGTCATGTGTTAAAAAATAAATAAATTATTGTCATTTGCATTATAATTAAGGCAAAACAATAATGAGGTTTTGATATTTAACTCGAAGAAATAAAACCGTAGATCAATCTAATTTCAGCCCTTACAAGTACGGCACCAATGCTTGCATGGATGCCATTTTCAGTTTTCAACAATTTTACATCACCAACCATTTATTATTTGCATACATTATGCAATTAGTGGTTGAAAGCTTAACTGCTGCGTGTTCCATTCTCAATCGTGGAATTTCTCTAAACCCTAATCCAACGGTAATTTCGGTACATGACAGGCAAGGGGGTTTGCTAGCCTCAATACAACATAGTTGTAGTTTAAAAATCAATCAGAGATAAGGTAAAATGACTCTAATGCGGTGCATTTTATTCTGTAATAGATTGAGAGTGCGTTTGAGAGTGAGGTTGGGAGCTATATCTTAAAAGTTACAGTACTAAAGTATTTGGTAAACACTAACTGCTGTAACTTGGAAGTTATGTTGATATGATTTTTCGTTTGTATAATGGAAAATCTATTATATCTTTAATAATTTCATCAAAATTATTATTTAAAATTTATATTTACTATATATTACTAACTTTTATTTCATAATTACAGTTTTTTTCCACAGCAGCTGTAGCTTAAAAGTTACAATACCTCAATCCCAAACGCACCCTGAATTTTTATTTTGTATCTTTTATCTTATCCATACTTTATTATGATTAGAGATCCCTGATTAAAAACTCACTCTATATATACACATAAACACACACACACACACACGTATGAAGATAGCTCATCTTGTGATCTAATTGTAGTTGTGTCTAAAATCATCATAAAACTTGCATTTAGTTTGTAATCACAAAGGAAAGTTGAAATAATGTATGAAATTACTCACTCAGCAAAATTATTCATTTTCGGAAACATCATAAATTAATATCTGCTCAATTACTATAGATGCAATTTTACACACTTTAACAAAAAAACACAAAAATATCTTTGTTACTTAATTTATTAGAATTATCATCAGTTATGATTGTGAAGTATGCATCCCTTTATTTTTGTGATTTTATCTTAACCGTTATTCTATTTAAATTAATTAATGAAAACAAGCAATACAGAGAAGGATTTTTTTTTCCTGTTAATACGTTATATTTCTTATCTAAAGAATTGTTTTATGAAAACAATATTCTTTTTTTAAATGCCTATTATTTATTATAAATAGGTATATATACATCATCATCCTTTCACTAAAATAAAGCAAAAAGGCAGCAGCCCAGATCTTCAAATTAAACAATGGCTAATCTTCATATTCAACATTCCTTCCTATGCCTAGTTTGCATCATTTTGATTTTGAAGTCAGATAAGAATTAAAACTCATCTCAATTAATTTATTATCAAATATTTTGGTATATATTTATTATATATGCATGCTTCCATCTCCAGGTTTATCTTTTTGTTTTTATTTTTTTCTTATACCAATTCTTTTTTTTAATAAAAAAATAAACCTTTCATTAAAAGGGTCAAAACAACCAATAATACACTATCACAAAAATAAGAATATAAGGTCATAATATACTCAATTATAACACATAGGATAGCGTAAGATAAGACTCAAGCTCACTTCACTATAGATTTTTCCTTTTTAATAAAAAAGAAAAATAGTTTCACATATTAGGTTGGCATTGAAGAAATTTTACGGGTTTGGCCCATGTTTCCTAACTTAGATTTGGAAAATGAAACCGCAATCTCATTGAAAATGGAAAACACTGTTATAACCACATATCATAATCAAATTTACAAGATCTTACAGCAACAAAAAAGTAAAGAGATATCTATCAATTGGTCATTTATTTCTTTCTTTTTTTAATTATGAGTAATGCTAAGATCACAATATTTGAATCTCAGTTTATTTCCCAACTAATTTATTGTTATTATAGTAGTAAATTTATCAGTTATGAAATACATCATCCAATAAATAAATAAAACATGTAGTTGGGATATAAATTAGGATCTAAATATTGGGATTCCTAGAATTGTTGTAAAAATGTTATCACCTAGCCAACTAACTTTTATTAGAAGTAGAGGTTTTGTGTACCTAATAATTTGGGTGTTCAATGGTTCAAATTCATTGAATTTCATCAAATCAAATGCTTGTCCATCATATATTGAATTTCATATTTTAGGATATAACCCGATCCAATCAGGATTGAAAATCCAATATAATCCAAACAACTAAAAGCTAAATCCAACTCAATATCAATTCAATAAAAATAAAAATTTACAATCAATTATTCTTTAGAATTTCTAATTACTAACAATAAAAATCAATTGAATTGGATTGGATTGGATCTTGAACTCTGCTAATAAATAATAATAGACATGGCGATCTTTTACAAAGATTCTCACAAAATCTTTTCGCGGATTTACTTGCATATTTATCCTATTTTCTCAACGAGCATTGCAGAGAACATTTTTTAATAAATGGAAAGTGCTTTCATTATTATAAGGAAAGTGGTTGTAATATTCTTGTTTTAGAGAAAGAGGCTATAATATTCTTCTTTTAGAATCCTTATTTTTTTCAATATAGGAAGATATCATCATCAGTAGTGACCATTAATCCCAGAAGAAAAAGTAAAAAAATTGGTAGCAGCTCAGATCTTCAAACAATGGCTAATTATGCTCTCCTTAGACATTCCCTCTGGGGGCTATTTTTCATCATTTTCATTTTGATTAATTCAGGTAATTAAAACTTATCACTCAATTTAATTTATTATTTAGTTTTTTTATTATATCTCCCGATTTATTTGTCATCAAATATTTTTGGGTATGTGTATATTCTTGTTTAATACATATGCGTGAGCTTTTGGAGATTTGCTGTTCTTAAAATTTATTAATTTTAGTTTTTTACTCAAAGCAAACTTCAATTATTTTAACTTTTAAAATTAAAAAAAAAATTGCGATATCATGCCGTGTCTCTTTTTCATCATACATCGTCATTTTCTCTTCTTAACGTTTAGAAAATAGTATGATATCCAAATTTTTATTAAATAATTTTTTTAATTTCACATATTACATTTTGTTAAATGTAATTGTAAATGTAAAGCTGAATATTATTAAAGCTTCAATATTATTACTAGGGCAACAATAAAATATAAGTCCAGAGAGCAACGACACACAAACGGAGATTTTTAAAATTTTTATCTTAAGTTATGTGGTATTCATTAGATGTCTTAATTTGGGATAAATCAGATGCAGAACCCCACTTTTGAGTGGATCACAAGAATTTGATTACAATATTTATAATATTCTTTAAAAGTGTACGTGTTTTCATAGCCGCAGGGCCGGCACCGGCGGCGGCGATAAACGTGTTGCCGAATTGCTTCGGAAGCTGTATCAGTGTTCAAGAATGCAACACAAATTGCATTGCGAAGAATTTTAAAAGTGGTGCCTGCCTCGGCCTCGGCCTCGGATCTGATTATGCCTGTTGTTGTCTTAATTAATTAGAAACTCAACCCTTAATCAAAGTCTTGTATTTGATTCCTCATTTTCTTTGTCACATATGAAATAAGATGGAAGCGAAAATTATTGTTACCTTCAACAATATGGTGCTTTGCTTCAATTCTTATCATAAAATTTAAGAATTTAATTTCTTATTCTTATTTAATTACTTAGAACATCATAAGTTATTATATCACTATAAAATATCGCCAGTTATATTAGTGTGCTCACAACTCTTTATTACTTTATTGCGCACCATTTTTTACGCTATAAAATAGGATCCCATTGAGAATTTTAAAAAAAAATAATAAAAGAGAGATTTATATTTTTATCCCGATCATTAGTTTTGATCTACATTCAATTGGCAAAACAATTTTAGGTGGTGTGTTTTTTTTTGTTTCTTTCACTAAACACTAAATAAATATGAATGAGACTTAATATTGAATAAAACATATATGTATATTTAAAAATTTATTAAAAGTTTAGAACCTTTGAAATCAACATTGATAATGCAATTTGAAAATAACCGAATTTACCTTCAAATATTTTTTAAAAAAACAAACTTAATCTTTATAATAAAAAAAATCCATCTCTTCACTAATTAGTGGGTTTTTAATAATTCGATTAATCAGGATATAACATAAAAGTTATTTTCTTTTGGAAAAGAAAAAAATATATAAAGTCATACCAATACGTGGAAAATATTTGAAGATAAGAGATATTTTCTTTTCTTTTTTTTTTTGACAAGAAGATAAGAGATATATACACCAACGGGGAGAGAAAATAAAAACTCTTGTGGCTCCCATTCTTTCCTTGTTAATCATAAAAAACACCGAAAGCCCGCGCATTCCTCGAGATGTGGACCCACCGAAAACAATAAAATCATTCCCATCACGCGATCCTTGTGCAGCGACCTCCCACCGCCGGGTGCTGCGTGGTCTACAGTAAGCCGCCAACTCCAGCCTCCTTATGAGCGCCGCGTGTCGATCAGGCGTAGGTGCTGATAACTTTCCGCCTTTTGCTCTTTGCTTGTGTGGTGATTCCTCGTTAGAGTCATTGTGTGGCTCAGAATTAAAGCAATAGTTAAATCTGCCCGTGGATATTTCGCCACGTCACTGGCTTCTGTTTTGGCTGTTCCCACTGTAATGATGAGACTTGTTTTGCGCCTACGAAGGTTCTGAAATTCTGATTCTCTCTTGTCGGAACCTGGTTTTTGAATTTTAAAACCGAAACAAGACAAGTGCAAAATATATTTTGGAATTACTATAATGCCCTCTCCATCACTGTGCTTTTTTTTTTTTAAATTGAATTACAACCACTAAGTGAGGAGGGTTTAGCTCCCCCAGTTATGGAATCAGATTTTCAAACCATTAATCATATAGTTGAAGAAAATATTAATAATTGAAAAAAATATTATGTGGGTGGATGATGATGTTAAACTTTACGGAATGTAGTTTGTATTGACTTTGTTTTACTTTAAATTTATATAATTCAATAACATATGATTTCACATAACTAATTATTTCATACCAACAACCTGCTTAAAGAAAATTCTTTTTTCCTTTAGGTATAATCTTCTTTCGGTTTATTGAAATTATTTATTATAAATCAAAAAATATTTGTATTTATAATAACATTTTAAATCTATAATTAAGAGAAATAAAAAAAAAATTCAAATGCTAAAGAAAGTTCAAAAAAATGACACTTCAATAATTATGATTAAAAAATCATATCATTCATTTTGGAGCATTAAGTGTTAGAAATGAATCATTGGGCCTTTGACCTAATGGCTAAGACCCAGCACTCACTCACAACTATTAGGACAATTGTTCGAGCTCCCACAACGCATATAGAGACTTATTCCTTACTTTAATTATGGTATACAATTAAGTGAATATACTCTTCTCTCTTTCGAAATGTGATAGGAACGTAAAAATTTGGGTAGTGTTATATAAGAATTAATATAAATTAATTTTAAAAATTTTATAATTATAAATCTTATATAACATAAGTTGTAATATGAGTATTAGTCTTATATAATTAAAAAAAAGTCAGAAATGAAAAATGTTCAAAACTGTAGAAATATTTACTATCATTTCTCTTTGGTTTTCTCAAGTCACTTCTCAATTCTAATGGCATCGGGGTAAATCCGGAAATATGATGTTCCCATGAAACAGTTGTCTTATGCCTAGGAGATCCTGTGACGACGCGGTTTTAAATTCGAAAGATAACGACGACGAGGTCAAATATCGCCACGTGTTGGTCTTCTGATGGTCTTATCAAATTCTTGGTGGAGAATTTGTATGAAATAAGTCATTCACATCACCCAGCTGCAGTTGGTGGAGGAGAAAGATATTTTGTAAGGATTAGGCGGATTAGCCACAAATTTATGATTGTTTAATACATGCCGCTCTAGTTCTAGATGTTCTACACTTGGACGCCTAACCTTCCTTCATTTGTACTCACGGTCATTATTTTATCCTTTTTGTCATTTCAACCCCTCATATTTAAGTATTTACATTATGTGAAACCTAAATGAATAGACAAGTGGTGATATTTGGATTAAAAATTGCGAAATGTTTGGATAAACTCTTCATTCCACACTTATTATGAGTGAATTAATGAAAGTATCGGTTGAATAAAAATATAACATTAGTTTATATAAATTATATAGTAAGTATAAAAAGTTTTGTATTTCTAACATTATTCATAAATTATAATACTATCGAATCTGGACAATATTTTTATTTGATATGATAAATATTTGTTTAGTTTATATATTTTAACTTAAGTATCTGTTTAGTTTTTATATTTTATAAAAATACTCAAAACACTTTTGTAGTTAAACATATTACATTCTTTTTTCTTACTTTTTTTCCTTTTGACAATTGCATCTTCATCTGTTATAGATCTAAATGATCTGCATACCACTATTGCAACATAGTTTTGCCCCATACAATAATATTATTGACATTCATTAATTTATATATAAAAATCTAATTAGCAAATTAACCAATAAATATCAATACAAAAGAACTAATATTTTTTAATACTTGTGCAATTATTAGCTAACTTAAGATAATTTTTAATATCCTTGCAACAGTTTTACTAGTAGTTATTTTATAAAAATTTAATTTATAAAATTAATACTAAAAATAAAATAATAAAATAAAAACTTATGAAAATTTTTATGTTACTTTTAGACTAAGTTGATAATTAGCATTTTTTTCCTTTTATTAATATACTCAAGAAGGCAAGAATATTATTACAAAGGTATTATTATAAAATAAAAGACAAAGTAAGGATAGGAATATAATATATTTAATATTAAGAGTTGTATACTTAACAATAAGTGTGTCTTGAGGTATTGTTTTTTAAAATATATGGGCTAAAAGACAGGGGCGGATCTAGCATGTGACCAGTGGGGGCTCAAGCCCCCACTGGCAAAAAAAAAAAATTCTAAAATTAAAAAAGAAAAATATTTTAGTTTTTTAATTAGCTCCCATAAAAAATTTATTAAAATAATCACTATAAATTATAAACCCCCATAAAATTTAAAATTTAACTTTTAAGAATTATAAAAACTTATATTTTAATTAAAAATAATGATAGCCCACCACTCAAAATATTTTCTATTCTAAAAAATATGATTAATTCTTCCAATCTCTATAATAATACTTGAACGTTTTGAATGAAAAAAATCATCTTTGGAATCATATGGGATAAATGATAGTTTGGTTATTTATACAGGAAACAATAAATTTAATAATATTGATAATGAGTCTATCGTATAACATTTTAAAATATGAAAATGCGTAGAGAATAATTATAAATGTATTAGCAAATATTTTATATGTTCAAAATTTTAGTTTTTCATATTTTACTATTATCTAATTTAGCCCCCGGTAAATTATTTTTCTAGATCCGCCACTGCTAAAAGATACTTTAATTAAAATATAAAAACTAAATGAATAATTATATTGATTTGAAAAAGAAAACTTGTATCTTTATTTTTCTTTTTATTGATAAGCTGAACATAAGAATATTATGTATGTTAAATATTGAATACCTGAATTCTTCACCATAGAATGGAGAGCAGTGAAGTAACCAAACTTTTTATTGATAAGCCAACCATAAAATAAAAAATTCATTAATAAAATAACCAAAGTTTTACTATGTTGAACAAAAGAGTTTAAAAAACTCCCACGCTCACAATACTATGACTTTTCATAGTTTTACCTTTTTTAAGTAAAAAAAACCAGCTCCCTAAAATCCATTAATATAATTAGGCAACCTAATACATAAGCAAAAACTCTAATATACTATTGCCTAACCACAAAATTAATATTTAATTGAAGATTTTTTAATTACAGTATTAATATTTAATAGAAGATCTTTCCTCATTGCTTTATTTTTTTTATTTATTCAACTTCTTTCGGTAGTGGGGGTCATTCAGGTCAATGTTTATTTATTTATTTATTTATTTATTTTCAAAGACAAAGAAAATATCTAAAACCCTTGGGCACCAAATGTATAAATACACAAAAGAGAAGGGACTACGCATGCAAAAATAAATCTGGACAACAGAAACTTTTGAGTAGTTCGAGGTAAACGAGGATTATGTGGACAGGCGAAGTGCATGAGAAAAAGAGGCTGAGCTAGCCAGAAGTATATTAAATCACACAACTTGCACAAAATATCTATATTTATTTATATTTTCATTTACTTTGCAAATAAGTCCCTCTCTTAAAGTTCTCATCAACCACAAAATAGAAACCACGTAGCCTCAGCCCACCAACACCAACACCGCCTTCATTTCATTTTCTCTCCTTTTATTTCTCCTCAAATCTCTCTTCCTCAATCTTTTCCTCACATTCTATTGATTCTCTAAAACCACAAAGATTCTTACGGCCTCCCTTTGATCTCTCTCAACCCAAAGGCAAATAACACATACGATTTTCTTGATTTATTTGAATCTCATCTCGTGAAAATCAATTATAATTTTAAATATTGTATAATATGAAACGAGCTTGCGAGCTTTGCAGCCAAGAAGCGGCCCTCCACTGCGCTTCCGACGAAGCCTTCCTTTGTTTCGACTGCGATGATAGGGTTCATAAGGCCAACTTTCTCGTGGCTCGTCACGTTCGTCAAACTCTGTGCTCTCAGTGCAAATCTTTGACCGGAAAGTTCATCTCCGGTGAACGTTCATCGTCATCGCTGGAACCCATTTGCCCGTCTTGTTGTTCTTCTACTACTTCGACGTCGTCTGATTGTATTTCTTCAAGTGAAAGCTCCGCTGCGGAGAAAATGGGCAGAGAACGTAAAAGGGTTCGTGCATGTTCGAGTTCTGTGTCGGATATTTCCGGCGAAAAGGCGGCGGCTGTGGCGGATTCCAAGGCGGAGGGTATTTTTGCGATTTGGTGTAGGAGGCTGGGGCTGAATGGTAATAATAGTAATTGTAACTCGGTTGTTGTTGTCTCTTTGGCGAGTCGGGCGCTGGGGTTGTGTTTGGAAAGGACGACGGCGTTGCCCTTACGGGCTTGCTTGGCGGCGTCGTTTTGGTTTGGTCTGAGAATGTGCGGGGACAAAACGGTCGCAACGTGGCCAAATCTGAGAAGGCTTGAGGCGATATCAGGAGTTCCGGCGAAGTTGATCGTGGCCGTTGAGGGGAAGATCGCGCGTGTGATGGCGGTGAGAAGGAGAAGACCCAGGCAGGTCTTGGAGGAAGGATGGGCTGAGTGCAACGTATGAGTAGCACGTGCGAGTTGATGAGTTTTATAGCAATCTGAAATTAGGGCAAGGTGATTTTTGAAAGTTTTATGTTTATTTTATTTGTTTTTGTTCGTTTTAAAATTAGGATAGAAAACTCGATGGCTTCAGTGGATCTGGAAATTGGAAGTGTGATTGCTGTTTAAAAAAAAAAATGGGGGAGAAAATTGAACATATACTGACTGATGTACTAGATTTTAAATAAATTATGGTGATAGATTCATTTATTGATCTTAAATGTTTGATTTATGTGTTTGTAGATTCTTTATGAAATTGACATATCTGAAAATTGATCAAGAAGATATGAATTACACTAATAACTTTCTAAGATTATTTTCAAGAACAGTTTTGAAGAAATTTTGACAAAAATACATTTGTTTTAGATTTCTTGTGCTTTGTATTTCTTGTTCTCAAAAATGAAAGACTGTCATCAAATTATACTTCAAAGTGGATGACGATATCAATGTTTGAACGTATTAACCAAAAAAAAAATTATTTATTTATTTTTTAAGTAATTGTTTTCAGTTGCTCACCTTTTAAGTGGGAATTAAAAAATTAATTTAAATTTCATCTATCTCCTGCGTAAGAAATTATATATATATTTTTAAAATCAATTGTTATAATCGAGTTGTCATCTGGGACAAAGAATTTTTTTTCCCCCAATTTTGATGATAAAATATTGAGATTTTAAAGGAACCTTCTTGGGGTAGAAATGGGTTTTAAAAAAATTAATTAATTAAAAAAAAAAAGCACAACGCAAGCTACTTCTGTAATAAGCATACTTTTTTAATTTCTCTTTTTAAATTCTATCAACCTCCTTAACGAAAGGTTAATAATTTGGTCATATGCAGTTTCTGTTTTTAATTTTTTTTTTGGTTCAATTGCTTTTAAAAAAAATATAATCTCACACAGGTAAGAAAATGCAAGTTAAAAATCATATTATCATGAGTTAATTGCATTTTTCAACGTCATTATGCAATTTTAAAAATCACGTACAATCGATATTTGATGTCATATATATATATATATATATATATATATTCAATTTGTAATTATCAATGATAATACACATTATAATAAGTTTTACATATCGTCACGTATGAATATATGATCCTTCATTGCCAACACAAAGTTTAATATTCAAAATTCAACATAGATAATTATTTGCTAGCTACTACCCCATCTCATCTGGGAACCTAGCTAGGTTTCCTTGTTAAATACAAAATAGCTGATCTGCTCACACGTCCCCATTAGCCATTGCATGAAACATGTTCATCCATCATCATCTTTCAAACTCATTGCGATTTTAAAAATTGGAGGACTTTGTTTTTATATCATAAAACCAGCAGAATCCAGGTAGAGCATCATTTAAATTAATGAGAAATTTACAAAGGTTGCAACAAACAAACGCAAGATATGAATCCACAACTTGCGTTCTAAATCACAGAACATTAATATATTATATTCAAGGGCTTGATATTTTAACCACAATTTTGATTAAGACAATGCACCATCCGATATAATTGACCAATCTGTGACAATGAATGGAGTTTCAGAAACTATGCATGTCTCCAGAAACAACACAAACTTTTTTTTTTTTGGGCATTGTACATGCGTCAGCTATTAATATATACTATAGAGCCTGCAGGGATGGCCTAGACAAAATCAACCAGTATCAAAACAATTATTAAAGAAAAGCAGGATGATTACTGAGGTTGATATTAAAAATGTGAGGATCAAAGGTGCTGCTGCTGTGATTTGAGAGCATGGTGGGTGGGGAAAAGCTGCTTGTGGTTGCAGTTTAAAGCAGCTTGAAGAATCAAATGGAGAGAGAAATAATAGAGAAAGTAGGGTTAGAATGATTGGCCGATCTTTGATTTTTTTTTAGTTAAAAAAAACTTAGTTTATTTTAGGAAAATTGTCAATTTTTTCGTATTTAAATAAATATATACTATTTATTCTCTATTATTTTTTATAATAATCAATAACTTCTTTGATATTATAATATTTCATAATATTATTCTTATTTTTAAATGCATTTTTATTTATATCTATTAAAGAAAATCTTTATAAAATAACCAAAAGTATAAGAATCTTATTATTAATTTTTTATTCATCGAAATATATATTTCTTATTTTTAGTACTTGAATTTTTTAGTTTAATTTATATATATATATACACACACATTGGTTTTACAATGAAGATGAATAAAAAATTTTGAAAATAAAAATAATACTGTAAAATTATATTGTCGAGGAAAATTTTTGCATATTATAAAAATAATAAGAAGACAAATAGTATATATTAATTTCAGTAGAAAAAAATTAGTAATCTCGCTTTGTTTTATTCAATCCATAAGTTTCCCTTAAATTATTTTCATAACTGTTGGCTACGACTTTGAGAATTTTTTATTTTTTTTAAAGGTTGCTATGTGTGCGATGGCTTGTTTTAACCGCAAATTTGTTTCCTATTTAAAAACACATGAAGCATGATTAATTTTGGTGGGTTGTAGGGCTGCTACACCACAAAAAGAGATGTTTTTGGTTTTAAGGTGATATAGCAGCTAAGGCAGGGCCCTTCTTCATTTATGATTTATATCTTTAGTTGGTTAGAAATTTGATCCATAATCAATCTTGCAAAGTTTGCAATATTGGAAATCCGAGCCTAAAGAATATATAAAAAAAGAACAAAAAATGTTTTGGAAGTCATGATATCATTCTCTACCTTTAAAACCCAAGGGCAATAGAGTTTCATATTCTCACGCATGCTTGTTGGCAAATGATTACCAGTTACCAGGTTTGATAGTAATATTGTGCGAACTTTAGTAGAAAGTGAATAACATCATATTGAATGAAGGATGAAACGTCAAAAATTATTAAAATCGAACCTATCTGGTGGTGTAGGATGAGACACGTGATCTCAAGAGTGTGTTATTTAAGAATAACAAAAGTTATGGTGCTAGAATCCCACAATCGTGCGGTGAGAAAATATTGGCACGATAAATATTTAGAGGTGATTCTCAAATAAAATGAAATCAATCCTTTGAGTTGATTAAAGATAAGTCATGTTGCGTCGATTTATAAGCAAAGAAAAAAAAAACATTCATATTAGACACGAAATTCTGTGTATTGAAATTGGTAATTTCGGGTCAAATATCATTTTTGAGTATAGATTGTTCTTTGACAACAAGCAAACCAGGCACAACATCATGACCCTTGATTTAATTCACTGCTTGATGATCGATCCAAATGCTCTTGAAGCGTTGTAGAATTCAAATGAGATGGTTCCCGCCAAAAATAATTCATTGAGGCATTTCGTCGAACATTAAGGCAAAACTATCAAACACCTTCATATTTTAACTTTATATCAATGATTTCTTCTCCGTGGCCTCTGTTGCGACAGAGATTGTGATGTCTGCTTGTAACTATAGATTGTATAGGCTTTTGGCTCGTGATGTCTATGATGTAGAAATCGATTCTATAGACTTATGACAGCCAATACATATGCACGGCCAAGCTGCTTAGATATTTCCTAACAATCTCAACAGGTACGTGGGAATAAACCAAGCTAATAGCAAAGAGCTGAAGAAGAATGAAGATAACGACTAGACCAATTATTGATGTTGGAGCCAAGGATGGTCCATTTTCTGCCAAGAGGATCTTGAGAATGTTTGAATTAGATTGACTTCCAAACGCGCAAAATCCAGAAATTGCAGCTGAATAGAAAGTAACAAAAATTACGGAGTAACACATTAGAAGGCCTTGTCAACTTCCCAGCAGCGTGTGAGGCTAGCTAGAGTTGCCTCTGTTTCAGGTAGTATCCCATTTCCAAAAATGGCAGCTATTATTACTAAGAAAACCTAGCTGATTTTGAAGATTCTAAGGAATTAATAGTCATCTGGAGGATCATTCTTAGAGAGACCTGCATTAAAATACAAGCAACAACTACAAGGAAAGCGCAGCCTGAGCTAAGATTTACAAATATCTTGTTCCAAGCTTGAGGCCTATTACCATTCCGTACGCTAGTGCCATTAGCTAATTAAATCTTTAATTTTCACCCTCCAGTATGTGCTCTTGGCACAAGCTTGACACAAGTTTTGCACAAACTTGGCACAAGATTTTATTTTTTTTTTTTGTAGCGTCATTCTTGGCACAAGTTTTTATTCCAAAACTGTGAATTTACGAATGACTTGGAGATATAGAAGAACAAGATTTACTTCTCTCTCAAAAATTCTAAACTATATATCAAAGACGTGTATGCTACACAATTACAAATCAAAATTGATTGCAAATTAGTACTGATCCGGTGATCCCTTTCAGTTTTCAATTATATACTTGTTCTTGGCATTGATTAATTTTCCCTCTTCCATCACTCACAAGCTCAGAAAGCAAAGCCCTTAGCTTCATGCCATAAACCCCTGGCTTGACAGCATCAATATTATTTCCCCAAGCAGAACACAACTCTTCCCCATTCTTTAAACTCTCTACACTCTTCTTCTTTCCTCGGACGGAGCACCATTTTCCCGGTACCACTCCGTTACCAGAGCGATTTAGAACATGGCCATCGATCTTTTCTAGCACAGGATCGTCTTCTTCGAATGGTCTCGCAAATATTGTCGTCTTGTTGCTAGTTACCATTTCTACGTAGTCCGGCAACTTCAGTGTCCGGGGTCCTACATGTGCAGGGCTTTCCCGTTTCATGAAGCTGAGATCAGTGTTTATTGTGGAGTTTTGGAACTGAGGAGAGTTGCATATGATTGTGTGGAAGTATGATTCTAGAGGGTATGGTACATTTGTTAAGTACATTAGAAGTTTTCTTGGGAAGTTGTCCCATCCTTGTACACAATACTCCATGAAAGATCTTGAAAGAATCATCCATTGTGAGCCTTTTTGACAAACATTCAAGAATATGAAATGAAATATTAGAAACATTCAAAAAAATGAAAAATATAGCACACACAAAGTGATACGAAATGATATAACCTAGGATATCTATTAATTAAAATTAAATTTTTAATTTTAAAAAGCGAATAACTAGTTAAAATGATGAATTTTGCATGGTCTAATATCTATTAATTATAACCTATAAAATTAGGTGATGTGATTCATTCTATTTAATTTATGAGTAATGTTAAAGCCACGAGCTTTTGGACAACAAAATCAAAATTTATTAACTAATTTGAAATTTAAAACTTAGTAGCACTAATTTTCTTTTAAAATCTGTTGTATATATGATTTTTCAAATGAAACTATAAAAATCTCAAAGAATTTATCAGAAAGTTTTCTTTGAGAAGTTACGTTATATATTTTGTTATATCTCTCTAAGCTTAAGGGTGGTTAGGTACCTAATGAATGAAACATGCAATCTAAGTGATAATACCTCAAACCTGAAGGGAGGTAAGTGATTAATTACCCTAATAATAAAAATTAAAAAATTGAAAGGGAACTGACCTCCAAAGATCTTGAAGGCATCTGGGTTTGTTCGAGTTTCTACTGCATATAAAATTGGAGTGGTCTTTTTATAATACAAATTTGGGTCTATAACTATTCTGTTAATCATTAGCCTCCTGCAGCAAACCAGATTCTATCTCAAATTGGAAGAAAAAGATGATAAAATTTCTAATCAAGAATATAGAATTTGAAATACCATTAATTTATTTTGCTTTGTACAATCCAGTGCTTTTAGAGCAACAATTGAACACCATAAACCTTGCATTTAGTGACGAAAAAAATAAGTATTATAGATTATAATTTAGTTTGCTTACTCCTTCCACCCAGTGTTAGTAGTAAAATCAATAAAGTTGAGATCCCTTGGCAAGAAAGTGAAAGCATGAAGAACATCTGCAAATTGACAATCGAAAGTAACTTGTCTAATGTATATAAATTAACTTAATTAGATTAGTCAAATAACTTGAAAATATATCAAATTATTTATCCCACAAGCTATCATTATAGATAATTGAAGGCAGAACATCTAAATGATGTAACATTTAGATTTAGATCCAATGCTTCTTTATAATCTTCTATCATACATATTTATATAACAATATATAGTTAAGATTTAATTAATTTTACATTCTTATTCAAAATCTACCAATTGTATTTTTCTAAGAAATTAATAAAAAGCTCAGCCCAACATTTAAGAATTAAATCTCACCTAAGCACATGTTGAGAAATTGAAGCATAATTTATAAAAAGATCAAGCACTATTCATTTGAAAATTATATATGGATCAAACAATAAATGAAACTAAAGTAGATCAAAACTTACCATCTTGGCTCATAAGTGGATAATCTGAAGGGCTTAAAGGGATGAACCAATCCCAATTTGTACTAATTTTGAGAAGCAAAGCAGCAGCATGAAGTGTGGCAGCAAGTGCTGAGACTCCCATTTTATCAATGGCATAACTTGCACCCACAACATCAACATTCCCAAAGGCTTTAAACACAATTTCAGATTGAACCTTCAGAGCCAACTCTGCCCTTTCAGATTCCGGCGCGCCGGCATCAAGCTGCAACAAGTACTGGTTTCTTGGATGATAGATTGCCTTCAATAGCCTCAACATTTTCTTGCTGTCACCATTGGTGCCACAAATCCAATACGCTAAAACAGGAGGATAGTCAACACCTTTTGATACGTTTCTTCTTGGTACTTGATTATGGGATTTCAATTTAATCCCAGAAGCAGAAAATTGATCAACTTGAACGTTTGATCTTGATAAAGTTGCCAACAAAATTATACTTGAAATGAAAGCTAGAATCCATAGTTGATGACCAGAAACCTTGTATGAAATTTTGGACATCTTCATAATTTTGATCAATTTGGTTCCAATGATTTTTTTTTTTTAAAAAAATTGAATATAATGTAATAGTTGTTAACTACCAAACTATGCTTTTGAGAAAACTTCAAATGAAAGGGAAAAGAAATAATTGTAATCAGGAGAGGGAGAGTTTTCAAATCAAGAATTCAACAAAAGCAAGCAAGAGAAATTGTGTTCATGATGACAAATGGCAGTCTGATGGAGACAGAGTTAGGAGCTGCCTCTTTTCGAATGGTTGTGATGTTAGTTCATTACTTCTCTCTCTTTTTCTAGATTCATTTATTTTACTTTTTTTTTCTTCCCCATGCATTGGGGTAATAGGTGGACTTTTCATGATCGGCTATAATGACTTCTTAAATTTCTTTTTTCTTAATTGAAAATATATAAATATTTTTGTCTATGAATTATGTTATGGTATGCTGGAGTAAGAGGATATTGTTAAACATATATATATTTTTTCTTTTATATAAGTATATATAAACAACCATCACATGACAATTAGCTTGGAATGAAAATTTTGAGATGAAATTACAACGATCAATAAAATGAAAAATATGGTGATAAATAATACATATTATATATAGTAATTGTCAGTGGCGAAGTTCAAAATGTTATTCCAGATTAAATTAGAATAATTCAATAAAAGAATTTTTTAAGGATAAATACAGTTTTTTATTTTATTAAATATCATTAAAAAAATTTGTTAATGATCAATAAGAAAAAATATTTTCTTATTAGTGACTGTATTCTAAAAATTATATGGGCTATATGAAAATTTTCAAGGGCCAGCTTAGGCAAATGAATTGTTTTTAGGAGTGGAATATTGCTGCAACACTATTTTTTTTTTTTTTGTAAAATCCATCCCACTTTAAAAAAATTATTATTATAAGTTCTCATTATTTTTAAGATATGCAAATCAGTAAAATATTTTGATGATTAATCAATTTGAAGTTTATTTTATACTAATAATATAAAGCTAGTAAATTATACTAAAAAATATGAGCTATTGTATCTAATACTTTTGGTACTTAATTTTTTTCGATTAAATCCCTAAACTTCTTTTTTATTTGTGTTTTTAAAAGACAATGTAAACTTATTGTAATTATTTCCTATAAGGGAAGTTGGTTTATAAAAGTTGAGGGGCGAAAATATCACCGTCCTTTTTTAAAATCAAGAGCTGACATTATTTTTTCCTTTAGAATTTCTTTCAAGAATAGTACATCTTTATTCAAACTATTAATTCATGTATCTTATAAGTTAAATATAAAAAAGAAAAAAAAAACTCTATTTATTTATAGTTTTAATTGATGTGTGATTTCCATTCATGCCATTGTCGAAGAAAGATTCTCTATTAAGAACAGTTTCGATTTTTTTAATCAGAATTTGGATTAATTAAATTTATTTCAATTAAATTTTTGTCCTACTATGTAAGCTTTTGTCAAGGCCGGCCTAGCAAGGGCTGGCCTTGGGCCGTGCTTGGCAAACGGCCCTTTTCTTTATTTTAATTGGGGCAATGGGCCTGTAGCTATTATTGTTCCTCACCGTAATCGTCACTACGCAACGGTGCAATTTAACCACTACCCCATTTCATTTTTTATTACAAAATATAACCAAAAATTCAAATAGCTTATTAGAATTTAATCATCTAAAAAAAAATTAATATAAAATATAATAAACTAAAAAATAAACAAATTTCAATATTTTCCATCAATTTATTTAGAAACATACTCATTGAATTGATGTTTATTTTATAAATACCGGTCATTAGGCAGATTTGTAGGGAGATATTTTTTATTATAAAATCTTTACTGACTTTGACTTTTTTGAGCCTGCTTGGTGGCAATCCATTTGATTCAAGTCTATTTTCTACTAAAGCTTCAGAATTTATATTGCTTTTTATTCCATTAGCAATTATAAAACTCGAAGTTCAGCTTTATAATATAGGGTGGGGGGGATCCTGTATGCTCTTTCATATAATTTTAGTTGAGAGTTAGTTGAAACAACCAAGTGTTTGATGACAGTATAAAGGTGTTCGATGAAATGTCTCTTACAGTAGTACTTAGCTGCAAGTTGCAAACGTCCGTTCCCATTTACACCCCTTTTCCTCTCCCCTACCACTTGCTTGATAGCAAGGCCGGCTTCTGACATTACTGATCCCTTCACTTCATTTTTACCATTATCTTCTGGCGGCTTTGGAAAAACTATATATTTTCGTTTGCTTATTTATTCTTAGCACTTGCTTGTCTCCTTGGTCCTTGCATTAACAATCTAAAAACACACTTCAATGAGGATGATCACACTTCTCTTGGCAATTATAGTATTGTTACCACAGACCAAGATACTCTTCTAGCCCTTAAAATCACATATAACACATGATCCAAGCAATTTCTTGGCTAGAAAATTGGAACATAAGTAATTTTACAGTAATTTAACACTTGCCGCTACTTTCGGTTATTACTCTCTTATAATAATATTTCTTCTTTTAGGACATTAATAAAAAAAAATTAAACTATCAGTTTAACCCTAAAAATAAAATAAAAATAAAAATAATATATTAATTTTTGTGTAAGCTTATGTATGTCCAAAAAAATTATTACTGTAAAAAAAATTACCAATTTTTTAGATATTAATAAAAAATTAATATTAACTCCTCATTAAGGTGTTCCACAAATATTAATATATATTCTTTTTGTTTCTATTTTATTTTTTGAGATTAAATTAACAATTTATTTTTTTATTAATGTCCAAAAAAATAAACATTATTGCAAAATAATAATATTGTAAAAGTAAGCAAAAAAAAAAAGAAGTAACGGCATGAGTGTCAATAATTTAATGGTAGAGATATTTTAGAGTATTTTAAAAAATACAAGAACTAAACGAGTACTATTATCAAAATATAAGGATTAAACGAGCTTTTATCCCTTATAACAAAATGAAAATGGTGCTTTTTTAAGAGTTTGATAAAATTTACAAAGAGGTACAAATATTTATATTTGCAAATGAGTAATGCTAGGCATCCAATATCCAAGTCCTAATTCAAGTTCTATCTAATATGGCATTCAATCATTGAATGATTTTACAAACTATGAAATTTATCATCCAATATAAAAGTGATAAAATACATTGGAACTCAAGTTAGAACTAAAATATTGAGATCCCTAACATTATTACTTGAAAGTGCGTGTCATAAAATGATATAAACATAGAGAACTTAGAGAAAAATAAAGATGTGCAAGAATTGGAAAAGAGTCTATTATGAATTTTTGATAATGCCTGTGCTAGCGCCATGCGCATGCATGCATGCTGCCGGGTGTGTTCGAAGAGTATTTGGTGTCACGTTATTATGTAGCGGCTGCCATTGCGTACTTGTTTCCTTCTGTAGATATATATAGCATCAAACTTAATTAAGTCTCAAAAGCAAAGGAAAAGAGAAAAAATAATTAGTAGTAACGGTATACAGTTTACATTTAACTGCTCAATTTAGAACTTTAGATACTTGGTTTTTATGCAATTGATAAATCACCAAATAATTATTTATTGTCACTTGGATGGAAATAATTGATTTTCTTCTACAGAAGATGCAGGGTAATCAATATATAAAAATATTTTCAATACTCCGTTGATTCTTGAGATACATAAGAAAGAAATAAATTAAATTCACGTTGATTCTAAGAATACTTGCAAATCTATGGTATTAGAATGCATTGATTTTATGGAATACTGAAAAATAGCAAGATTAGAATTCAAATCAAGAGTTTATTATAAGAAATAGTCAATAACAAATAACAAAGAACCGCTTGTAAAAGTTACAAAAGACACTTATTTATACAATTATAACTTATCCCAATTTGAATAAAAAAAATGTTTTAATAAGACTTATACTTAAATTAGGAACTCAAATAAGCTACACCTAAACAACAAAAATAAAACTCTAAATAAGTAACCAAATTAAACTAAACTAGAATACAAATTAATTAAAACATTCCTAAATATTATAAACTTCAGTCTAATAAGGCTTTCTTCAATTTGCTTCAATTATTTTTATAAACTCAATTAATGTGTATATGATACATAAGATGCTTCATTAGTTAGAATACAAATTAAATTGAAATCAGCTGAGTAAGCATAGTAATACTCGAGATACAGTTATAAATTAAATATTTTATTTTATTTTATTTATTCAGAGTAGATATAAGTTGACTTATGTTAGAGATATTCCAACAATAATATATGATAGAAATATGAGTTAAAATTGATTCTTTGAATTGCAAAATCAACTAGAACAACAACACTGATTAGCAAACTCAACGGTGATAAACACTAGTTTGAGAATAACAATATGGTTGTTTAACCCAAAAGTTGCATTCAGAAATAGAGAATTTTGCACCCATGAATCAAAAAGTTGTATCCCATAATGTTGAAGTTGTTAGCTAGTCAACAAATATAAATTTATCAAGGCATGCGTGAATCACTATCCTTAAGGAAGATTTTTCAGTGCAAAAAAGGACACAATTCAAAGTGGATTGACTTATATGATATAATAACACAACTGTAAGGTTGTATTCTAAGCAATGACAATTTAAGTAGCAAAACAAAGAAAATTGATGATAAAATATGAGAATAAAGTAGAGAGGATTAATTATAACAATTCATCTAAATTTGGGACATTAGTATTTTGAAATATCAATAAAATTCTAACGATATATTAGGACAATATTACTTGTGTTGCATAAGTTAAAAAAGAGTACATCAAAGGAAATAGAACCAAATACAACGTTTAACTAAAATTTTTCTACACTCATTAGCTCCAACGGAATTAGAAAAATGATATCAAATAAGTACAATACACTAATAACTTCTATAGATCTATTTACAAAAGCTTTACTGACATAAGCTTTTGAAAAACTAGTACGTAACATTAGCATGCGTTGGCTCTACAGATTATAAAATTGACATGTTATTTTAAGGAGGGAGGTTTTATTGAGGTGTACTAATCAAGTCCAACACTATTTTTAATATCATAAAAATTATATGCAAAAACTTAATTACGTATATGCTTATCGATCTTTTTTTTTTAAATGATTAAGCATCAAGTTACTTTATTATATAGATATTTATAATTATTATAACAATGTAACTATCGATCGACTTGTTATACTGGGGCCCTAAAGTGGGCATTTTATTGTTAGGGGTATTTTAGATTTTTCATTCTTGAATAATTGTCATATTTCTGAATTAAATGACTGCCGTGCCATATTTTGCAAATTTTAACCACCTACGCAGCCGGTGCAAACTCCGTCATTACAGTCTTCCTTTTCCTCTCAAGACAACCCCACGCTGTCAAAACGAAAATTTTCCATAGACGCACAAAGCCCTTCGTTTTAGACTTTTACAAAGCAAAAACCCTTTTGCAGCAAATAATATACAAAAGCTCTCCCTGTTGTTTCTTATCCCCCTTTCTTTCTTTTGATGGAATCTCTTTCAAGTTCAGTTCTTAATAAACCTTTACCTTCTCCTTCATACTCTTTTGCAAAGTCATCAAATCAGCGAACTGGGTCTTTGAAATTCAGTGAAAGCTCTCGTTGTGCCGCCCTCGGTCTTCGGCTTCGCATTCATGCTCAGGCGCGTGAAGTACCCAACGAAGGTGAAGATTACAAGCCTGCGGATAACGGGATTGGCTCAGCTTTTGGGGACGCTGTCTCTTTATCTCAGGTGATTGGTGTTTTTAAATGCTCAAAACTTGTTTATTTAAGTTTGTTAGCTGATGCTTCTTGTTTGATTTGGTGCTTTTGATGTGCCCATGATCAGTGAACTCGGCATAGTTAGATTTTTTTTGTTTAACAACATGTATGGGAGAATGCCTGGAGACTTGCAACAGATTCAGTTATGGATCATGAATGAATCTGTATTTATGTTCATTAAGGACTTAAAAAAACTGAATTTTTCTTTTGGCAAGAAAGTAGTTGAAGGATGTGCTTGAATTTTTGCTGGGTAATCATCCTACATTATTGAGTTTGTTCATAAGCATGTTGAATGTAGATTTGGTCACCCGTTAGTAGTAGAAAAAAGAGTTCCTTTTAGAATAGTATGAACTTGATTGACTTGCGTGGATGTTCTATTTTGGGAAGACAGTTGTATTATATTAGTACGTTACAGAAACAGTGATACTGTAATTTCATGTCTAATGCGGTCCATATGGTAGCTTATTGAAGTCAAGTTTATTGGTATGTTAATCTTTGTCTTGACTTTTTTTTTTCTCCACTTTCTCAGTTGTAGTTGCAAAGAGATTGCTTATGATGTTTTGAAGTAGCAGTTGTGCCATTTCTGTGCATGCCATATTATGTATGCTCATGGCTAAAGGGTCTTTTGGCAGAATGACTTTTGCTTTTGGATTCAACAATTGTTTAGATACTCCTGGAGATTCCTATTTACTTTATTAAGCACATTATACTTTTTCCTAGTTCCTTTTAGCATTTCACTGCAGAAATAGGACATGCTGTGTTGTTTTGGAGGTGTGATTATTGTTCAATTGTGCAGCCATGCTAAGTGACCCAATTCTTGTAGAAATTTACTTTTTTGATTAACCAATATTTGATGGCTTCCTGTGTATATCTGTCATACCTTGCCTCTTCACCAATGATGTTCTTTCTTGTCTTGAATATATTTGTGTGTGGGAGACTAATGCCTGTGACTTGCTATTGCATCAAGTGACATTAGACATGTTCTGAACTTGGATTAGAACTTCTATTCAAGTTATTTGATTCAGTACTTTTTTTCACTTAATTTATTTTTCTTGTCAATGGTATTTTGGTGCTTTCCTCTGATTTATTAATGCTGCTAAGGTATAGTAATGAGAAAAATTTTATGTCTTCTATAATTCCATAATTTATGAATCTTGGAAAGTACATGAAGCAATTTGGGAAGTTGCGGAATTGCTTCTTGTGATTCTAATTCTTTTCGTATCTTTCCAAGAATGCCAAGTTATTTTCTGGGTTGTGAAGTGGTTTCTTTGATGGCCTTCTAGTTCTATTGTGCTCCTATGTAATATCTGCAACATTTTTTTTCCCCATGATATAGACCATTAATGGATGTATCAGATGGCTGCTTCGGCTTAGTAGTGATGGCTTCTCTCATATTTTGAAGGGTAATACAAATCAAAATCCGAGTGGTGATAAGGATGCAGATAATTTATTGAAGATAGAAACACCTCATGTGGTTCCTCATGGGAGCGGAACAAGTGGGGGAACACGAGCTGGACTTTTTAGAACCCCAATATCTGGTGGAGTGCAGAGTGCAACTTCAGCTCATGGCTTACCTCGACCAGCCTTAGCAGTTCGCAATCTAATGGAACAGGTATTTGATTTCTTAGTATAATAAATCTATACCTGTTTGGTATTACTCTTTAAAGGAGCTGAGTTTGGTTACACTCAGAGTAATTACTTGTACTTTTATTTTCATTTAAATATGAATTGAAATTTTTTTAAATCTATCCTTCTTCATGATTTAAGGCCAGGTTTGCTCATCTATGTACTGTAATGTCTCGGATGCACCATCGACGAGAAGGATACCCATTTGGGTCTCTGGTAGATTTTGCTCCTGATTCAATGGGGCGTAAGTATTTGGATCCTTAAGAATTGCTTAATTTTGTTTTCCTTTTCTTCAGTACGATCTATTTTTGTCTTCAATATTTTTATATTTGCAGATCCAATATTTTCATTTTCACCATTGGCCATCCATACACGGAATTTGTTAGCTGACCCCAGATGCACACTTGTTGTGCAGGTTAGTTATTTAGTATTTTGCACTGTGTTAGGAGTCCCTGCTTTAGTTTTCTATTTATCAATTTTATTGACAGCTAGGATTAATAGATACCGGGATGGAGCGGCTTATCCAATGCAAGAGTAACTATTTTTGGCGACATCTTCCCACTTCCAGAACATCAACAGGTTGTAATTTATTTCTTTCTTATTAATTTTTATACTTTTTAATAAATTTCTGGATATGCCTTAAGAAGGTCGGAAATTGCTTTCTGTTCTTTAGCCATAGTCATAACCGCGGAACACAATGCATTGTACAATTTTCAGTGAACCAATCTAGCTTCATCTAGCCGCTTAGGAATTATTATGCTTGGAGCGTCTAACAGGCTTTTTCTTGCTTCCTTTTTCTTCACATTTCACCAAGTTTCATATATTCAATTTAATGCTATGAGATTCATTTGGGCTTGCTATTTGCCATTGGACCTGTTTTGAAGTTGGTTGAGCCCTATATTTCTTCTCAGATGGAGTCTGTTGGGCAAAGAATCTTTTTGCTTCTAAATTTTGCGACAGACTTTCAGACTTTCAGTGGTTTGGGGGAAAGAATGCATCTTTGCCACTGAGGGTTCTGTCACTACTGCTGTTGTTTATAGTTTATACATTATAATGCCTAGTTCTGTTTTCAGGAATGGGCACATAAACAATATATCGCAAAACATCATCAAGGACCATCTCAACAGTGGGGTAATTTCTACTACTTTCGGATGCAGGACATAAGGTTTGTTTTAATTATTTATTCATACATTTTTATCCTTGAGTTTATTTTGGTTTTGTCAGTGTTATTTGTGTATATTTTCTGTATAAAAAAGTTGTAAATTTTCTCTTTTCTTTGGAATGCATATCGAAACTGATAGTTTAAAAGTGTTTAGATTCTTGGATTTTAAAGCTTGGATTCATCTTAACAGATTCTTGGATTTTAAAGCTTGGATTCATCTTAACGTGTGTCTATATTTATTAATTATTTAAAAAATATATAGAGAGTTTTTATTTGGGGAGGGGGGCAAGGTGTGTTGGCAAACATTGTTCAAAATTTCTGTTGGCTGATTGACTGAATTGGATTTCAAGTCTGTTCTCTTCTGCAGAGTTTCTAACTATCTTTGCAGCCTATGATGAAAGAGCTACAAGCACCTGGTCTGATATTAAATGGACCATGGGATTTTTTGTGCATCAGTTCAATAGGAAAAACCGGGCTATTACGGAATGGCAAACTTGTGAAAAATGGAGGAGAGAAGATTTATGGGCATTATACAATCTGAGAGCATAAGTGTAGATTAATGTTTACTTGTTCTCTTTACTTGATCTCAGTTAATTTATTAATTTGAAGGATTAACAACATTTACACGCAGAGAGAGATATAGAGGGAGTTTAGATTAGCTGCCACTTTAGTTTTCACAAATTATCATGTGGCTTTCACTTTGAATGAAGTTCGCATTGTCATAAATTCTGTAGATAAGATGCATTAGCTGAGTTAAATTTCTATAAAAATTGAGGTATCGTGTGGATTTGAAAACAGCTGTCTTGTGGACCATTTTTGCTGGTTGATTACTGGGTGCAATAACTATTGAGTTGAAGAACTCCGTTGTAACTCAATAGAACTACTGATAAAACTCCTGTTGACAACTTTTTATTCTTCAGTGATTTTATCAACTCTATTTTACTAATCTCTTGCGCACAAGCCTATATTTTTGTGGTCCAAATATGGTGAATACGAACTGTATCTTAATATTTTCTAAGTGTTATTTCATTTCTTTTGGACTCTGTCTGGCTGGTGTCATAACCTGGAATGATCTAAATTTTCTTTTTGTTTATTTATTACTTTTGTTATGCATTTGTATGTCAGAACTTCTTTGCTTATCCTGGGAGAACTGTCAGTTATAAGTATGTTTCTTGTTGAGATGAAAGTTTATATTTATTTTCAAATTTATTGCAGTGACATATATTTCATTGGAGGCTTTGGCACTGTTGCTTGGGTCGATGTCAAGGAATACGAAGCCCTCTTGCCTGATAAGATTGCAGTTGAGGGTGGCGAGCATTATCTGAAGGTGAACTCTGTCTTATTAGTAGTTTTAATAAATGAAACTTCGGACATTTAGAGGATATGAATTTCGGTTTGTATTAGTCTTTGTCCCTTCTCGTGTATTTAATTATTTGTTCTCCTTTTGGCTGTGAAAAATGATGCACAGTACAAACAATTTTACAGGTTGATACGCATACCTGGGATTAATTGGATTTTTTACTTTTATTGTAGGAACTCAATGCTGCTTTCTCAAAGCTGCTCAAAGAGCTCTTATCGGCGGAAACTGAGGTTGATGATGCTGCTATCATATCATTAGACAGCAAGGGAATTGACGTACGGGTCCGTCAAGGTGCACAGGTATCTATCCATCCACAACTATTCATATAAATTTTCATGAACTTCCAACTCTTTCTTTGCTTTTGTTTTGATGCCAATTGTTTTTCCTTTTCTTTGCAGTTCAATATACAGAGGGTAACCTTTGAAGACGGGCGTACTGTTGAAACACTGGAGGAAGCAAAAACCGCTCTCGGGAAAGTAATAAAGAAAGGGAAAGTACATAATTTGCAGCAATAAAAGTTAGTGAGTCCTTTGCTTCCTTCCAACAAGTATCAAGTATGTAAGATGGTGAGCAGCGATAACTTCTTACCATCACATTGACTAATCGCTGATTTTCGTTTTCTTTGGAAGTTTGGATTTTAGTTTGTTTCGTTGTTTTAATGACTTACAATAGAACTTTGTAGGGATAGGGATACATGTTTGAGAAGCTTGCAATATAACTTTGTAACCATAGAAGCTGTTGTATGTACAAGTAATAAAATTAACTATCCTATGCCTTGCGCTTTCTCAAGATAGCACAACCAAATGGTTTCATTTTGCCAGATCACATCTCTAATACTTTTGTCATATTTGATACAATGACCTATGAATAACTTACAAAATCTTTAATTTGCAGAGGAGCTATGAGATGATGCTCTGCTTTTATTTGGTGTCAAGTTATTCTTACTTATGTACCCCTTCAATTTAGAGGAATTCGTTTCAAGCAAGCAAGAGGGCAAATTTTTTAATATTAAACGGTAAACATCACATAAATCAACCTTGCGATTTACTTTTAGGCCCCTTATATTTTGGGGAATTCAAGCAAAAGGACAATGCAAATAATTTTATTTTGTGAACGATTAATGCAAACAATTTATTTTGTGTTGATTGTGTCCCCTTTTTTTGAAAGAAGAGGGGTAAATGTTTGTTTAATTTTTATGTTTTAATTTCAGTATCTATTTAGGTTTTATATTTTGAAAAATACCTTAAGACACCTTGTTGGTAATTATATTACAACCATATCTTAATTTTTTCTTTACTTTTACAATAATGCTCTTGTAATAATATTCTTGAAGATATTAATGAAATATATATATTAATTTAACAAATTAGTTGGTAGTATTTTAATTTTAGGATTATTTTGGTAATTAATTTTTTACAAAAAAAATAATAGTAAGATTGTTCAATGGATATTAAATATTATTTTAAATTGGTTATTAATATATTTACAAATAATAACTAGCAAGATTATCACAAGGGTATAAAGAATACCAATTTTTTCATACAAATATATATTGCATGATTTGCTAATAGGCAATTATTGATTAATTTTTTTATAGATTAAAAATTAATGTTAAAAATTTGTTGTAAAATGTATTATTGTGAAAGTAAAGAAAAAATAAAGGTAAAAATATAATTTACGTAATAACATAGAGTATTTTAAGATATTTTTTAAAAATTATAAGGACTAAATAAATATTTAAATTAAATAAATAGATTAAATTGAGTATTTAACCAATTAGAATTGCGTGCTATTTGTGGTTGAACAAGTTGTGAATTTCTTTGTTGAAAGACGTCAAAATTCAAGTTGTCAGCTCGAGCATCAAGTCTTTTGGACGCTCATACAAAATAAAATAATTCGTTTGGATAGTCAAACCAAATTGATCATTATCCGTTCAGCTCCCCCACTTTTGTCGAGCTGAATATTTTGCCAACATGTCAAATCAAAGCGGTAAGAATCAAATTCATGACAAATTCTACAATGGAAAATTATCATACAATATAGTGTAACAATATAATAGCTTTACACTATTACATTTTCTAGTATTATATTTTTTTTAAGATTTTAATGAAATTCAAATTTTTAGATTAAATAATTTTTACTAATATTTTCTTTTGATGAAGATATCCTCACTTTAATAACATGAAAGTGTCACTAAAATATTAAAAAACATAAATTTTAGTATGTTGGAAGTAAGTCAGTAACGGGATGAGTCACGTGTCACCTGATCATTGATTGTTATCTTACAATCAGACCAATGATCAAGTGACACATAATGTGCCGCACACCGTACCATGAGATATGACACGCGCACAATTAAATTTGTGAATGTATATATAATAATAATAATCTAATAAAGGATCTCTTATTTATTAAAATACGGGATAAATTAAAAATTAGTATGAATCAACTTTTAAGTTTCCACCAATATTATTAATATAATATGACATTTCACGTAATAAGATTAGATATCAGAAGTATCTGGTAACTAGCATTAGTCAGTCTTTGTTCAAAGGAATGAAAGTCGTAAAGTTGGAAGGAAAACAAAATCTCTGTGATTAAAAGGATAAGGTTGTGCATCCACATCACAAATACGTTAATCATGTTTCACAATACAAACAAATTTTCATAAATGAAGCTAATTTGATTAAAAAAAACACATTTTAATTTTTCAAAAAAAATTAATTAATTAAAATTTTTCATAATTCAAGGGCAATAAGAAGTTGTGGTGGTGCACCTCAAATGCTTTCTGGGGTTTTCGATCCGTCATCTGTCTTCACTGGATTGATTGGTTAGAGATAATGCTTCTTCTAAAGGGAATAGGATTTAGGTCTTAATTTTGAACTGGACACGGTCTGTGAACTCGCCTTCTTATTTAAGGTTTAGAGAGTTAAGGCCTGCAAGATTATCTAGGCATTGATTGATTCGGCTCGGATAAATAAACTCATATTGAGACTTTGACTGTTGCTGACTTTCGAATAGTGCTTTTCAACTTAAACAATAAGAGTAAGGTATCTGCTGTAAGATGCAGTGTAGAGATAGGAAACTAGGGCTGGGTTTTTTCCAAACCCATGCCCAAGCGCATTTTAGTGGAAGTTTGAGGGCTAGGCTTTCATTTAAAAAAAAAAAAAAATTAGTTGTTGTAAACTTAAAACGAGTTAATAATCAATTAGTTGTTGTAATAAACGATGAATTAAAGAAAATGAACATTTCAAAATAAAAAATGAAGCAAATAAAAGCTTAGAGATTTAATTTTTTACTATTGAATTCTCTAATTTAAGCACCCCTCTTAATTAATTAACCCTTAAGAGATAGTTTAATATTACAATTTTAGGTTTTTTGAATCATTATTGACTTATGAATTAGGGATTAAGTTTTCTTTTTTATTCATTTAAATTTTCATTTATTGTTTTAATTTATAAATTTATTTTTTAAAAAATAGAGAGTCGAGTCTAGCCTGAGCCTTTTTTTCCTTAAACCCTAATTTGGTCAAAATCCTTTTTGCCCACCCTAAGTATGGAAGTAGATTGTACTAGTGAAAAATAAAGAATCGAGTTTAGGATGTTGCTTCGGTATCTAACATAGTGATAAACCTAAGAAAAAGCTTTATTGAGATCAAAGGCTTAAAATTGGGTGGTGAATTAAAAAATACTACCATAACAATTCTTTGGCGTTTGGGGTGGGTGCTTAAAGGTTTAAGGATATTGAACTGAGAATGAAGGATTCTTCCAAGTTAACTAAGTTGTTTTAATGGTGAGGGGATAGCAAATATGACTAGTTTAGGGTTTCTTGATGTTTGACTAGATGGTAAAGATGGCCAGTATAGGATTTCTTGAGGTTTGACGAGACGGTAAAGGTAGATAGTTTAGGATTCTTGAGGTTGAAGGAATCTAAACTAAGGTTGTTCGTTCAAGAAAGAGAGCATTTCTTGAACAAAAATGGTGGATGATTGTAAGAATAGTTGTTTAAAGGCTATTAAAGGTTGCTAAACGACTTTATTGGTAAATATTTGAGAGAAGATTACGATGTTCTAAAGACCTTGAGAACTGTGTGTAATGTGCTCTATTTACAAGTTTTGAGGAAAAAACTCAGTTAATAAGACTTCACAATCTTATTCTTACAAGATTAGCAAAAATATTTATGCTATAAGATAGGATTTCGAAGATCTTTTCCTCTTTTACATGAATAAATTGGTACTTTTCTATTTAGGTTAGGATTACGTCTTATTTAGGGTTTGTTAGCTATCAAACATCTAACATGTAAGGGTAGGAAAGGTACTAGGCTGTAGTTAGGGTTTTAAAGAAGACTTCTAAAAGATTGCCTAATATTGCACTTAAATATTGTAACAGTTTAATGCGGCCATATGGTTTATGTTGTTTTGAACTTTCAAAGATAATTGGTTTTTCACTAACTCCTTCCACTAGTCATTTCCTACTGGGTTAAGGTCCCCTAAATGATCTTGGCAAATCGATATAAATTGGGTCTCACTTTAATGTATTCATGCCTTCCAAACCATAGCTCGTAGTGATTGTCCCAATACAATAATTTGGGTCCACCATGGAATACATATCTGATGGCTTAGATTGAAAATATATGAATTGTCTTCAAAACCCAAAAAAAAAAAAAAAATACAATCAACTAATGGAAATATTAATTTTCTATCATACAAACTTTTTAAAACTATCTAGATTGAAAAATATAAACTTATATTAATAATGTTATGTTTATTAAGTTGGGATATTTAATTTGTATTCCAACTGACGTGGTAAATTAAGATTATTAACTCCTCATCACACCATTTATATGATCTCAATATGATTATTTGGTAGAATCAATGAATGGTAAATATATGAATTGTCTTCAAAACACAAAAACCAAAAAAAAAAAATCAAGAATTACGATCAACTGATGGAAATATCAGTTTTCTATCATACAAACGTTTTTGAAACTGAAAAATGAACGATAAGACTTAAAATTATTGTAAACCAGAGGCAAAATATTGTGACTCAAAGATATAAATGGTTTCGTTTTCATAGAACTAACAAGACAAAGAAGTGTATAGAATGAGTGAACGAATCCACAAATCATGTTAGGGTAAAGTGCTCATAATTTCATAAAGCAGACAAAAGAGAGTTGGTTGCCCCACCAATGCATCCATTTTAAAAAACGCTAGAATTTACCACTTTCATCACACCATACCAATCCAACAACCCAACAAAACTATCACCAATCCCAATGAAACATCCCAACTATATTTCCATTTTCCATTAAATTCTTCCATAATGATCAATGAGCAATTACAACAAAACAAACAATCAATCCCTTGTTTGATTTTGATTTTGATTTTGATTTTTTTTCAAATCTTACCAATTTACTTTTCAAATGAGCAATCCTTGCTTTCGTCCCCACCGACTCATTTTACAAAATTTATGGTACTTTTGTTTTTTAAATATCAAATGATATTGGGTTTCAAAAATTTGTATTTATTATCATATGAATTTTTAACTCAAAATTAGAATCATAAATTCATAATCGTATTCATGGTATAATACTACTATATATTACTTAATACGCAATGGTCTCTGATTTTTCCAAATTTATAATCAAACTACTAATAAGTTGACGATGAGCATACGCTATCATGATCATATCAATTCTGTAACTATTATTTATATAACTATTGCTTGTATAGACCTCCATTTATATTTTGATATTATCTTGACAAGGTTATGAAGATAATTTTTTATTAATATTCAATGTCAATATGATTAGTATGCTTGTAACTATAGCAGCATGAGTCCAGTCTAATTATACATATGTATTTTTAACATATGGAGCACCCAAGGACATAGTCGGGTTGGGTTGGTTGCAGTGTAGTTGTAGCTTCTAATAAAAATTCAGGTTCAATTCTTAAGAGTGTTAAAAAAGATTAAAAATTGTATTTGAGATTGTCCACCTCTTATCTTTAAAAAAAAACCATGCGGATATAACTAAAAGATAATAATAATAAAAAAAAAACTCTCATTAGCCAAATTTGGTAAAATAATATCCTTCTTCTGTTGTTCTTCATAGTCAAAAATGGCTGGATTTTCTTTTAACCGGCGAAAATCCTACTATGATAAATCGGCAATGATGACAAATTTTTTTACCATTGTCGTATTGACATGCAGAAAGCCAACAAACAAAACTCATTTTGGAATTGGAGCTGTCCCAACACACACATGACACCTCTGCACGGCTCAGTCTCACTCACCGCCGCCAGCAACCATAGCCATAAATTCAAACAAATCATATTCCAAAAACTAACAAGCCATAACGCTCATGGCAGAATCCAGCAGTAGCACTAGTAACATTAACAACGGATCAACTTCACCTATAGCCAACTTAGCACAAGACCATCTATTCTCCATCTTGCTTAGACTTCCTGTAGACTCAATTCTGTCTTTTGCAATGACTTGCAAGAGATTCAGGTCATTAGCAAGCTCTGACACTTTGTGGGAGAGTATATGCAGGAGGGACTGGGGGCATAAGCAAGTTGATGCCTTCAAGTATTCTTGTAGCCAATATCAGATGATGATGATGACGGTGCCATGGATGAGGCTTTACAGGCAGGTTACACAACTTGAGTCTGTTTCTTGCAGAAATATTTCTGACGCAGATGGTGATTTGGTGTTGCCAAACCCCAGAGCTTCTCACTCTCTCAACTTTGTCTCTAATTGTTTGGTCTTGTTCGGTGGTGGCTGTGAAGGAGGTCAGTTCAAAAAATCAGTTTTTACTTTTGTTTCATTTCTGGTTATGATTATGTTTTTTGGTGTGATATCTTGTGTTTTTCGTATTAATCTTGAGTGATTTGGTTCTAAACTATGTTTATTTTGGTAGGCTTCTGTTTAATAAATGTGTTCATGGTGTTTAAAGTTCTTTGCTGGCTAAGGTGCTTTAAAGTTACTATGCTATGTTTATGCTTATTTATGGAAGGGATTAGATGGGTCAATTAAGGAATTTTTATATAGCATACAAATTGGAAGGGAGATTTCTTTATTACAATTACTGTAATCTGACTTCAAAATGTGAAGAATGTTTCCTGTGATCGTCCATGAGAGCAAATATGATACTTTTCAAGTATCCTTAATGATAAGAGTGAACAGAATCCAATGCCTAACGCAATATTCTTGGATCTCACTGCAGTCCTGCTTTTTGTGATTGCTTTAAACTGAAGAAAAGTTGATATTGTGAACAATAAAAAGACATGGGCACAACTCAAGAGACCAATGTTTGCATGAAAGTGATTGCCCTTATCCTGGTATTAGGAATTTTTATAGACCTCACTTATCATTACAACAGAAATCACAAATGATTCTACTGTTTAATTACTCCAGCTAACTTAATGGAAATTACCAAGTTCTGCTAAATCTGTAGATGATTTAGCTACATCCCAAAAGACTGAAATGAGTTGATAGCTAATGTGTGGAACTATAAACTTGAAATATGACTAGATATATATTGATTTGTGGGATCAAAAATTACAATATAGCACCCTTAGAGTTAAGCCAACTAAAGCACATGCCTTCGAACAATTACCTCTGTGGGCATGCTTCTATTTTGGTTATAGCATTACTTTGGGCCTTTAATAGGGTTAAGGACAAGGTCTTATAATGAGCATATAGATGTCTATAATATGTCTTGTGTTGTTGTATGACATAGGAGGAGAAAGTAAAACAGAAACTATAATGAAAAGTATTTAACTCTCACTGATAACAGATTTAAAACAGGATATCTAACTTTTCAATTGTCTCAGGGTGAAAGTTCAAACTTCAAATCTTATAGCTGGATGCCTTCAGCACTGATGGCAATAGAAATCAGTTCCATTGCCGCATAAACTTGATGTGAAATGGTAATTAGTTTGATATTCACTGGAAAAATCTTCTCTATTAGCCGACCTCTCACAGCTTCTTTAATTTATGATTAGTTCTTTAGTTTATTGGATTGCAAAGACCAAAGGGATCTCAGTCCTTGACTTGTGTCTGTTAAAAATATGCTAGCCACAGAATGGGAAAATAATTGTAGCGAGCAAGTAATTCTTTGTAGTTCACCTCGTTTCATCTACCATTTCACCATTTGAAATAATCACCTATGGGAATGAATAACTTCTCGAATTAGCTCGTCGTAGTTTCTTGTGTGTGTTTTTTTTCCCTGATAATAGCTAATGCTTTTGTCTTCGAACTATATTTTTGGGTTGCATTTTCTCTTCACTACAGGACGCCATCTTGATGATACGTGGGTAGCATACGTTGGCAACGATTTCCAGGGGATGCTGAAGTGGCAGAAAGTTAATTCAGGCATTCCTAGCGGAAGATTTGGGCATACATGTGTTGTAATTGGTGATTGTCTTGTTCTTTTTGGAGGAATAAATGACCGTGGTAACCGTCACAATGATACATGGATAGGGCAGATTGCATGCCATGAGAACCTTGGTATCACATTGTCATGGAGGCTGCTCGATGTTGGGTCTATTGCACCACCGGCACGTGGGGCCCATGCTGCATGTTGTATTGATAATAGGAAGATGGTAATTCATGGAGGTATTGGGTTGTATGGTCTCAGATTAGATGATACATGGGTTTTAGAACTATCAGAAAATTTTTGTTTTGGGTCATGGCAACAGCTTGTGACTCACCCATCGCCTCCTGCTCGTTCAGGGCACTCCTTGACCTGCATAGGCGGAAACCGCGCAGTTCTATTTGGTGGTAGAGGCGTGGGCTATGAGGTGCTTAATGATGTCTGGTTCTTGGATGCGTATGAAGGTTTTTTCAAATGGGTACAAATACCCTATGAATTGCAGAACATTCCCGCGGGATTTTCCCTCCCCCGAGTTGGTCACTCAGCTACGCTCATATTGGGAGGCCGAGTACTAATTTATGGAGGGGAAGATTCAGCCAGGCGACGGAAAGATGACTTCTGGGTGCTGGATACTAAAGCGATACCATTCACTAGTGTGCAGCAATCTATGTTGGACTCAAGGGGATTATTGCTGAATATGTGGAAAAGGTGGAGGGCAGAGGGTTATAAACCCAACTGTCGGTCATTTCATCGAGCCTGTCCAGATTATTCGGGCCGCTACTTGTATGTGTTTGGTGGAATGGTGGATGGTTTAGTTCAGCCTGCTGATACGTCAGGGTTGAGATTCGATGGGAGGCTGCTGCTTGTTGAGCTTGTACCATTGCTGTAAAAAGGAGTGTGATACAGCTAATGCCAGAGTATTTTTGTTGCTGCCATTACACTCATGTCAGTTCTTTCAGGTAGCTTACCAATGTTATATGTACATCTTTTGTGAATTCAAATCACCAGAGATAAAAGGTCTTGTGGTATTCCGACCAGAATATCTAAAAGTTGATTGTAGTAACCAAGTTATGAATTGGTAGTGCTGTGGAGAAGATTAATAGAATTTCCTAGGCTTTGAATAATGTGATAACGGAACTTGAAGGGCCAGCAGTTTGAGGTGTATCCACGGCAGCACTAGTAAATTCCTACAGGAGGTTCATTTTGAAATCTAGGCCATTCTTAGATTGGCACTGTGTAATTGCTAATGTCAAGTGCTGAAATCAAAGTACCTGATTCCTGAGGTAGAAGGGTACTTAGAAAGTCCAATGTTCAATAAAAATTCGATAAATCCTTAGCATAGACAAAACAGTAAACTAGTTAAACATGTAGTGAGTGTTGGTTCAATTACTAAGATACCCAAAAAACCCAAAAAATTCCAAATACAGAAACAACCATTAGACAAATTATTTTACCATACCCCAGCCGGACAGTTAACCAAAATCCACCAAATCTCATCTTTCCTTGGTGATACTATAGACATTGTAAAGGAAAAAATAATAGACAATCTATGTGAAGACTTTGTTTCATTAGCCAATCCGACTTGTACGTGGCTTGTTCAGTTAGTAAGATAGTTTTAGTTTGATGGTAAATGCCTGTTAGTAATAAGCAAAAATGTTCTAGCAAAGAACGGCTCTGATCTTGTGAAAGCATTGCAACTTGTGGCACATTCACAAGTGTGTTTTGCGAATGATGTTTTAAGTGCTGAATTAATACCCCATAACGCAACGATACAGTATAGCTCATTGTAACGAGAACATTGCCCCTTAAATTCTTTCTATGGTAATTATTAGCATACCTTGATGGCAAAAATTATTTTCCCTCTCCTTTCAAGCTTTATGGCTTTATGCACTATATAAAATCCAACCCAACCTTTAAAAAAAAAAAAAAACAAACAAACAGGCCCCTCTAAGTCAAAATTGATCTGGGTAGTTAGATAATGTAAAATTGACTATACTTCCTGAGAACAAATGGGAGTTAATCTATTCGTTTCTTCAATTTTACAACACGCGGGGGAGACAAAAAATATTGATGATTAGGCCACTGAAAATTACAAATAAAATTACGGCAAGACAAACAATTGACTTGATTACAAGTGGATAATAAATTTAGTAGGAAAGATCCCAACAAAATAATCAACAAGAATTCCATCATGAGTTTAATAACAATTTGGTTCTCCACATATCTCCATGTACCTTCCTTGGTGCCGGATCGTCTGGTCCCTTATCTCGCTGTCCTGATGTGAAGTACAACCATCCATTCCAGTAACCAGCTAGAGTTGTTTTCACACGGTAAGGGAGTTTTCCAATCACATGCCACTTCTGTCAACGTTAAAAAATAATAATAATAATAAGTAAATACAAACCAATCAGTGATAAATCTGTCGAAGTAACTGACATTTACAAATTACATACTTTATTAACTACAATAGGTAACCAATGCACACGACATTGTTACTTGAAAATAAAAAACTAACCCTAAATGATATCATCACTACTGATCAACTACATACGATAGCAACATTTTAATGTACTTTACAAATATACCTAGCCTTGGTCAAAATAATTCTTTCTACATACATGCTACTAAATATCGGAAAATAATGCAACATTCTTCTTAAACCTAGTAATATACAAGCCCTTCTCGCTTCAATGAAATTGTTTGATTTATGTGCCTAGGCAGCACGGAATTAAGCAGCACTTCACTGTTTTTAAGTTTGTTTTCTACAGCATTGCATTCAGGACAGCCACCTGAAAGCAATGATGTAGCATCAGCCTCTTTAACAGAGGCAAATAAGTCAACTGCATTTGACATGTGGGTGACAAAGTATATTAAAAGGATAAAAAGCTGATACCAGTGTGTTCAAGTTAAACTGAAATATTTCTCCAACCAGAACCATCTTTTTGGTTGTAGGATGCTTCTCTGTTGTGCCTCCAACAATGACGATAGAATTGTTGACAAGCACCCAAGCAAATTCAATATGAGAATCTGGTTTTGGCATAGAAGGCAAGACTTTCCACTTCATCTCGTCATCCAGCATGTAGACATCATCATATACAACCTGAAACAACAAAAATTGAGAGCTGTATTGAAGGCACTACTTATTGAACAGAAAGGGCATAAGGGTACGGCATTTGGAAAGAAAAAGGAAAGGAGATTGTTAAGACATAGCAACTATCCTATACTTCGTTGACAGCCCCAAAGGCACTTCAGTCATTAGAAAAAGTACATCCATTGATACATGGTGGAAAGGAGATTGATAAGACAGCAACTTATCAAACTATATAATATTGTTTCATACACTTCTATTCATTCACAATGCAGACATTATTGAATTTGAACTTTATAATTTTCATCTCATCAACCAACAACCATAGTTTATTCATTAAAGGAAGAACAGAATCTGCAAGTAGCCTTTTTTTTTTTTTAAAATGGGGAAAAAATCTACGCAAAAATGTTATAAAAGTTGGTGAGTAGCAAGCTGAGTGCTGAAGTCCATATCAAATGTATCACTTAGCATTTTTTCACAAATGTAGTCTCCCAAATTGTTTCCTTAACCTTGGAATTACTTAACATGACCAAACCACACTCTTGATTGAAACAGGAATTACTCAACTCCAAGACAAAAAGAAATTTACTCACAAGTCTACATTCTCTCGACATTGCAAAGGAAACCAGCGTTCATGTATCTCCTAATGAGCATGTATGTTCATTAATTACACTACGTGTCCGTGGCCACACGCTTATCACATGGCTGCTGCATCATTACCTACTGTATATTTTTTGTAATTCCATCTGCACGACCCACACACTTGATTCAAGCAGAAATATACTCACAAGTCTATATTCTCTCTACATTGCATAGGAAACCTGAGTTCATGTATCTCCTCACAAGCATGTATGTTCATTAATTACACTCTATGTGTCATATGGCCACAGACTTATCACATGGCTGCCGCATCATTACCGACAGCATATCTTTTGTAATTCCATCCTCTTAATTGACTGATTCCCAGATTATCTACCTCTCATTATAATTACTGTCCACCATAGCTTCACTTGTCTATCAAAGAACACCTTTAAGTTTGCAAAATCGTTCTAGCCGATAAAAGGATTATACAGAATCCATTGCAATGCAAATGATCATACAGATTAATCAAAACAAATTCACTAAACATTGAACAAAGACGAACTAATCAATTACCTCATTCCTACGGGAGCACTTGAAAATAGGCGATCCTGGTTTGGCCATAAAATCACCTTCTTGACCACCAATAACAAGTAGACGATCATCAACCACAACACAAGCCCTAAATCAAATTCATGGCAAACAAAGCAAACGAGATTTACACAAGGCAAATCCAATTGATGCTTGATGCTATCATTAACTTGACAGCAGATATCAAACTAATAAAATTGCATTTCCATCAAATTGCACTCCAACTATTTATGCAGTTTTTAATCCAAGAAGCCATAGAGGTAAAAGAGAAGCAAAATCTGGAATTCAGTTGAGCCCGTTGAAGAATCCCACAATTCTAAGACGAGGAAAAAAAGGAGCAAAAGTCAAATGAGAGAGAATAAAAGAGATTTTAACAAAAAGGGATTGCAATCCAAAATTAAGACAAAGGAAAGCCAAAGAACTTTGGACAGTTTTCTACTCTGAAGGAAGCTTCGGATGATTTTTGTTTAGTTTAGTGGGAGAAAAACTTCTTCTGATGCATAATATAAAACATTAAACCAATTTTATCAACAACAAGAATTATACATAGGCAATAGACCAGTAAACTCCCCCAAGCAAACCAAAAAACAAAAACACCACTCTAGTCTCTATAAATAAGAACAAGAAGTATCCTGGAATTGTTCAAAAAACCAAATCCCATACAGATGCTAAGAATTTATGTTTGACTGTTTATCCCATGGGAAATCAAACCACCTCCACTTGTCAAAAAAGCAAACAAAACAAAGCATCTCTATAAACCCAAAACTTTTTTTTCCACCATCTAAAGTGAAGTGATTCTCAACTAATAATGAAACTCAAGAAGCCTGACAACCAAGTAATTTTAGCTTCTTTAAGAAGCTTCCAGCAAAAACTTAAAGCGGTTGGAAAGGGAACGAGTAGTCAATACTTTCTAATTTCCTTTTGCACATAACACATTAATCAGGACCAAAATAAACCGAAGGCCATCAACTTTTTGAACAATATCAAGACTGCTACTCCTTCCACAAGCCAAAAATCAACAGGAAAATTGAGCTTACAAGGAACATTAGCCTCCCATATCATCAAAGCTAGGTGGAATACGGAAAATGAATTTATATAAGATTCGTTATCCAGGAGAACTGGATTCAAATTGGTTTAAAAAGGTATCTAGCATGGTAAAATATATCAGCAACTGTGATAAAGACAGAAAATCTATACGATGAATTATGAGATTTGTTTTGATCCTAGACAAATGAGAGGAGAGCTTAACCAAGTAGAAAATCTTTTGTATGTGTGCGTCCGTTGCCATTTGAAATAATTCAAGAGGGCATCAATAGCACGGCATATTAAATTTTAGCCAAACACACACACAGAGGGAGGAAGAAGGCCAATGAGGCAATCGAGCTTAGAATAACACCGATATATAAGGAAATTAACAGTAGGGCACCTTAGATCCCAAATTGCACCTTTAAGGCTTTCGGGATGATGGTTCCTAGAGATGGGAAATTTTCCTTTTTATTTCTTCATTTACATCACAGAATCCAGCCACTAATTGAGACTTGGGGTGACTTGGAAGTCCACATCATATTGCAAATGTACATTACCTTACGTCTATATGAAAATTCTAAACCATCGATGTAAGATATGACAAAAATGAGAAGCAGAAATGCAAAAGGTTGAAAAAGGAATCTTCATGATTCCTAAAGGATAAGAAGTACCAAGGGATATAACTTTTATTTTTAAATTATCATCCTCGAATATATGAAAGTGTGAAATGCTCACGATAAGACTGCAGCATAGACGAAATAACAAAAACGTTAAACATAACAAAATAAAGTCCACAAACCTATGAGGTCCTCCGCGAGGAATTGGAATTTCAGTTCTCCACTCCTTTTCTAATGGTTTTCCATCCTTGACGGCAAGGCTCCAATGATCTACTTCAGGTGTGTACCGATTCTCCCCACTACCACCCATCACATGTAGTCTACCTCTCCAGAGTTGAGTTGCAGGTGCATACCTGAAAATTATCTTATTAGACATTTTTCACTAAATTTTAAAACAGCAGAAAGAACAAAAGACATCATGAACAATCTTCGACAACAAATAAAAAGAGCCCCTCCTGGATTACAGCTGGGCATTGCTATCTTAAACTAATCAGAGAAAGAACTTGCTGTTAGCTATCCAACTTAGTACCACTGCTAAGTAGAGCACATTTAGGACTATAACCCACAATAAAATAACAAACACGTCAAAAATCCTAAAGGTAAGCCAAATTGAATTTCATTTATAAGCCAAAGATTAGTTAGTAAGATGATTGTAGAAGATTTAAATATACTTAAGAGCAATCTCATAAATAACTTAAAGGATAACACTCTCTGTACAAACCTTAGTCCCCTTTCAGAATGTACATGAAGCTGCAGCAAATACATTCATATACCTTGACATTTAATTTCTCATCTCTGCACTATTTGTCTTCCTGATAGAACTTCTTAAATTGTAATTAAAAACTGATGGCAAAATTAATGAAATTCTTCTTGACTTCTAATGATGTTAAAAAAAAAGAAAAAAAACTAGGGGACAAAATAGAAGCCCAAGTAAGAACCATTAATTAGAAAGGCATCAACATTTCTGCAACTCCATTAACACAAGTTACAATAAAAACATCTAGTGTCGGAGTCCATAAAAAGGAGAGGTTACAATTTAAAATCTTCCTCATTATTAGTCTTTCCCTTTAAATTTAAAATCTTCCTCATTATTTGTCTTTCCCTTTAAACAAAATGCATTCGGTCTCCATAAATGAACTGTAAAATAGGGATCAAAACAGTGAAAACAAAAAAGTACTGGGAAAAAAATGCTGCAAACACTAGAATTTAGATGAGAAGCAAATCGGTTTCTATAAAGAAAATCAACAAAAAAACAAGGAGAGTTTCTCTGGTGCAGGCCCAACATATGATTGTCAACAGTGATAGAATAGACGCATTCACGCATACCGAGGAACAGGTAAGGGTAGCAGGTCCTGCCATTTCTTTGTCTCAGTATCGAGCACGAATGTATGGGCAGTAGGACCTCTGCATTGCGGACCATATTGTCCGGTAACTACATAGATATATCTACCATCTGTTACCATTCCTAAATGTGAATGGGCCATTTCTCTTGGCATATCAAATCTTCCTCCCCATGTATTATCTGTAAAATTGTAGATATCAACGTGTGAATGCACCTGTGAACAGAAAACATATGAGCTCAAATATATAGTGAGAGGGTTTCACAAAACAGAAATAAGTACAATGAGGGAATGTTAGATTTGCTAAGCAATCGGTAACATAAATAAGCCTTATTATGATGTGCAACTGCTTGTCAGGAGCACTGCAGTAACAAATAATGCCAACCCAAATAATTGGGTAAGGCATGATAATCTGACAATTGGTATTTTAAAACTAAATAATTCCATCCCCACGTACAATGAAAAATTAGTATTTGCCCCAGCTGGCCCCTCTAACATAAGAAACAAAAAAGGTGTCAACATCAAAAGGACTGTTTAAGCAGGGGTGCCCTAAAGAATAAAATCACGGAATTTTGTGTGTATGTGTGTGAATATGCCAAAAAATTCAAGCATGAGCACCATAGGAGCAGTAAAATATCACAGAAAATCAAATATGAAGGGGAATGGGAACAGTTAACACTTGGTGGGAGATAAAACACCAGAAGGCTTAAAAAATTAGGTATGTAAATCCCAGAAATCGAGAGAGGGTTCAGTAGCAGTCATGAATATCAGCCAAGAACATCAAATTAAGCTATGATGACGCAAGAGAAGTTCTCAACTAGAAAAATAACAGTAAACTAAAGTCCCTTTCATGCATTACAGTTACTTTTTAAGGTATATATATAACACAAAACTAGAGATGGGAATTTGGCTCAAAATGGTTTCAAAAGAATGGTTCAAATTGTCTAAAATAAACAGACAACGATCACAACATCCTTTTTTCTCTTCTTCTTCTTCTTCATTTTCATTTTTTTTTTGGGTTTTTTGTGGTGGGGGAGAAGGGGAGGTGGGGTGTAAGCTCGTGGTATGTGTAAACTCAAATTTGAATGTATACAACTAAACATGAAAAATTTTCAAAGTTAAAATCTACACTTGATACTAGTTATCATTTATATTAGAGACATGTTCTGTTTTGCTTTACACAAGCTCTGCTAAACAGAGCAACAGATGTTATTCATATACTTTGACAATTCCAAGAAAATTACATGATGAAATTTAAACAGAAAATAAATTCCACAAAAATGGGTTCAGTAGAAGCTTCTCACATAGTCGATGCTGCCATATCCAGCAAACACATAAAGAAGATTCTTAATCTGTATAGCTGCCCCATCTAGACGAGGCACTGGTGCTGCTTTCATCTTTTCCCATTTCAATTCTGGTGCAGGTAAATCTTGAAAAGTTGCTGGTAAGATCCTCTTAGGAACAACATCCTTCTTAGTTTTAACTCCAATATTTTCTCCCTACAAATAACACAGGCTGGTCATTAGTTTCAAGGATATAAACAAAAATTTTCTTTCCCAACATCTTTGCATCAAGTAAACAGACCCAATTCAAAAAATGCTGCAAAAATAAGGTTGAAGGATCAATATTCCTAGTTTCTAAAACCAGAAAACTTCACCAAACTAAGCAGATAAGTTTACCAGATAATGCTTACAAGAAATTTCAAGGTTTTTCCCAAATTATGGAAATCCCGAACTCAACAAATTAAATATCAAATACTAAATCCCTAGAGATTGCCTCACCAAATAAGAAATGGTTTAATGTTCTTAAATAAAGGTGAAGATTTATTTTTGAAAATTACAAGCCAGTCTTCAATCCTCAAAAGTTCATTGCTATTCAAGGATACGTTGGCTGAGGACTAAAATTTAATCAAAACCCCAAATCACAAATAAAATAAGATCTAAAAATCTTAATGTTGGGGGTAAATCACTTGTCCCTCTGGGAGCATATAGACTATGGGGCACATCATTGATTTTGCTACATTTTAAGGTAAGAAAAATTCCCTGAGCTCAAATGACTTTGAAATTGATTAGGGTCAAGCATATGTTTATCTCCTGCATTTTACTACCCATCTAACAGATTTATGTAACATTTCATGTCTAATTAAACTTTTTTGTGCAAAACTGAGCTGAACCAATACTTATCAGGACCCTAAGACTTAAGTGTTTGTATAAGCAATGGTATTATTGCAGACACAACTAGCGCTAAATAATTAGATGCAATAATACCACTGCTTGTACAAACACTCAAGTTAACAACAATGTAATTTAGAACAGTTTATCTTCCACATATTCGAATTAGCACTTAATATCCCAGGTAAAATCAAACTGCTTGAGAACTAACCAGAAGCTCAATTCCACTTAACATAAGTTGCTGTCATTACCCGAATACATTTTACTAGAACTAAATACTTACAACTATCAGCAACCTAATTATTCTAAACCTTCCACCATGTTGCACACATGTTCTAACTTTAATTTGGTTTTAACTTACCAAGGGGCCACAATCAGTAAACAAGAATTGGCAAATCAAACTCTACAAAATTACAAAACATTTAATTTTTCCATGTGGGTGTTCATATCAACAATTTTTAAGCACAATTAAGCTCTCATTTTGTAACTTTTCAAACATTCAATTGCACCAAACAACAAAATAAAGCACACCCATCAGATAATAATAATAATAATAATGATGATGATGATGATCACAACAAACACCACGACATGATTGCACCAATGTGAAACCCTAGTCTACTAAAACATGGAAAAAAAATTCAGTGCAATTAAGCAGCCGAACAAGCTTACCTTTTGTGGGCCATTATTGGGCAAGATTATGGAATTATGATAAGGGGACCAATTGGAGGCGATGTTTAAGTAAGAAGAAGTGAATTTAGAAGAAGAAGCCCAGAAGAAATCAGCGACTAATGCAAACCCTAGAATCATCACAAATATCGACAATACCACTCTCGCCGGAGACGGCGTCATCGAGTTTTTCCCGACGAATGAGCGTCCCATATCTCTCTGTAACAATGTATCAAAATCAAATCAAAGATTCTACCATGTGATTATGCGCATATGGGGATATACATTTATTCGTCGAGGAAGAAAGAGAAGTGGAATTGACTCTTCTTTCTTCAAGCTTCTCACTGACACTCGCTCTCTCTGTGTAAAAAATTGGACCAATCTTGAAATGGGACAGATCCGACCCGGGTCCTCATCACAGCACACGCTGTCACCGCCGACATCGGCATTTTTGTAATTTTGTTACTCTACGATTATTATTAACTGTGATATTAACCCTCTACGTAGGGATGGCAAAAGACCTTGGGAGATTTTCTCTATTGGTATTGGGTATAAGAATAATTTTATAATTAATTTTTTATTAAAAAAATATGATTAATTTTTTACCCAATAGAAGGGACGGGGAGATGAAATCCCCATTCTCATTCTCTCTAATTAATTTTTAATTTTGATTTTATTTTTTAAAATTATTAATAAATGGATAATAAAATTTAAAATTATATTAAATATTATTATAAATAACAAATATCAAAATATTTATACAAATATACTATAAAATTTTTGAGCCTACTTAACTAGTTGTAATCTTGAATTACTATTCAACCAGATCTTATTCTAAAGATCTTGGCCTAATATTATTTTAAATTATGAGTCATATTACTTATATTATTTTTATTATTTTAGATTTGAAACCTAATGTTATCTCTCAATTTATCACATCTCTCGGGGAAGAACATGAGGAGTATGAGGTGTAAAAATAAATGTTTTTATTAAAAATATTAATTTCAGTATCTATACTCATTTCATTTATTTCATTATTGATATAAAAATAATTTCTTTTTATTATAGGATTATGAAGATTGACCAAAATAATTATTCTGATGATTTGTATTTTGTAGTGTGATTTTTGTAATGAATTAATGTTAGTGTAAGATATATTGTCAAACTTTACTTTTATTAAATTTTTATTTTAATATGATTAAATCAAATTTAGAATTTAAATTTAAAAATATATCAGTTATTTAGGAATCCAAAATCTTTTTATTATTCAGGGAGGGGACGAAGATCTGCTCAAGGAATTCTAATAAGAAAGGGAATATATGCAGAATATCATGGATGGGTGCGGTCCCCTCCCCTCTCTATTGCCATCCCTACACTCATCCCCCTTTATTTTAAATTAATTAAAATTAAGGACATTGCTTGAAATTCTTTTCAAACGGGCCTCCACTGTCAGGTTCTCTTAACATATGTACGTACATCAGCACTTTGGTTTACAAAACGCAATGATATAAAAATATTTGAGTGAGTGATGACGTATGAGCGACTGACTTCCGCCGTCAGGTTCACTTAACTTCCTCTGTCGACATGTGTTACATTTTGATTTTTGTTTAATTTTAAATTAACTTAAAATATTTTAGTTTTATTTTAAGGGTCCGACTATGGTGCAACTGTGATATCGTGCTACAATTACATCCAACCGTTGGATCTTATTGGATGGGTGAGGGATCAATTGAGTCTGCATAATTTTTCCCTTATTTTAATAGTATTATTCTTTATGAATAGGGAATTTACCACAGTATCCTTTATCTCTCTCCCTATGGCTATGTTCTTTTTTTCTTCTTAGGGTGTGTTTGAAATTAAGGTTGGATAGTTTTAAGCCTGTAACTTAAAAGTTATAGCACTAAAATGTTTAATAAACACTGACTGTTATATTTTGAAAGCTATATTAATATATTTTTTTTATATGATGAAAAATCTATTATATCTTTAATAATTTTGTCGAAATTACTATTTAAAATTTATATTTACTACATATTATTAACTTTTATTTCATAATTATAATTTTTTATAACAAATATAATTTAAAAGTTACAGTATCTCAATCCCAAATAGAACCTTATTCTCCTATCGCTGCAATTTCCTTTTCTCCTTCAATTTCTCTTCTTTTATCTTCTTTTTTTTCCTGAAAGCTTGAAAAAAAGGGACAAAGGGGAAAAAAGTAAAAATAAATCTCTTTTCTTAAACAAAATTTTAAAAAATTTATTTAGAAAATAACTAACAAAATTATCCAAACCATGTAGATCTGATTATACACAAAAAAAAACCATATCTAATTAAAAATTGGAAAAATGAAGAGATAGCCATCTTTTAAGCAAGTGGAATATTTATTTTTTATTTTTTAAAATGAAATATTTATTCAAACTTCTATTTTTCCAAAAGGACACTTCGATTTTAGACTTTCTTCCCTTTGTCTCTTTTTTCCAAGCTTTCATAAAAGGAAAAAGAAGAAAAAGAAATTGAAGAAGAAGAAGAAGAAGTTGCAATTTGCACTGTGGCAAGATAGAATAAAGAAGGAAAAAAATCTACTGTCTACCTGTTTTTTTTAATTTTTTAAAAAATATACAATTCCTTTATACTAATAATTATTGAGCTGCTAAAAGTCAGGTTAAGGTTTTTCGGTATAGTCAATGTCCCTAATATCTTGAGTTCTACCCTGATCTTTGACCCTTAAATTCATAATAAAGTCTGAAATTTCTCAGATCATATGCAATTGTTGGGTTGATTGCATTAAAAATTTAAAAATTTAAAAATTAAATAAATTAAAATATTAATAAGTTCAAAACTATCTAGTACTTCAAAATGAATTCAAATAGCGATAAAAAAATAAAACATGTCAATTCTCCATAGTAACATAAAATTTTGTCCACCGTGTAATATCTATTATTAAACAAAGTAACAAAACAAATGTTGTCTACAACATCAAATGGCATAGTGCTTGAACATCTATCAGCTTATGTTTATTGAGAATTGACGGTCTGATTTCAATTTTGAACTTGGACTCACGTGAATCAGAATCAATATCATGTTTAAAAGAGAGAAACTGAAAAGAGAAAAAGGACTTAAGAATTATGTTTAGTTATTTAGGGCTTTGCATTTATTATTTTCGGCTTATGTTGAATTATATGGGTTTCTATTAGGGAATCCAACGAATAAAAATAAAAATTGACCAAATCAACCTATTTTTATAGTCCGTTCGGGAGTATGGTAAGGTAGCTCGGCTGTCAAAATCCAACCACTAAGGTGTTTGGTAACACTTGTAGCTGAACTTTGACAGCTTAGTAAATTTTTTTCTTAACTTCTACTCCACAACTGTATTTTTTATTCTAAAACAACTGCAGCTTAAAAGTTACAGTACCTCACTCCCAAACACACCTTTAATTGTGTTAGATTGAGATACAACTTACATGGGCTCATATTCAAGCTGCAAGGATCACCTCAGCGCATGTGTCTGAAGGCTAAACAGAACCATCGAGCTCATACCTGAAACCTCGCCCTGTCATGTTATTGGAGAATTTTTATATGCTTTGGCATAGTCCTGCTCCCTAAAGGAACCCAACCCGACCCAACCGAATCATTAATTGGGTTAAAAAATGATCCAATAAACTCATTTTAACACTCAACCCATCTTAATTTAGTTCAATTAAGGTTGGATCGGGCCCATTGGTTGGGATGGGCACCAAGATTTCTATTTATGTTTTTCAAAAGTTATTAATAGTATTTTATTAATTAAAATTAAATGTTAATGATTTACACACACACGTACACGCACACACACATACACATATTTTCAGATGCAAGCGTCCTCATATTCTTATGCAAGCACGATGTTAAACCGCACGGTTAAATACAATTAATTTTTTAATACATTATAAATTGATTTTATTAAACTGCACGGCTTAACAAAATATCTGCATGAAAAAAAAATTGAAAGTATCCGCACTACAAAAAAACTCTGTGTGTGTGTATAAGGACTGCCTGGTAAAATATTTGGCATCTTCGAAGATCCTACCTAGAAATCTAGAAGCAAAACTCACAAAATTATTTGATGTCAATGATTTTGAGAAGAATTCTATCCATCTATTCAGCAAACTGATTAAATACATGCGGTGGACATGATAATTTATCTACTTCTTCTTTTAAAATATATAAACAAGTACAAGCCAGCCAAGACTTGAGTGGTGGCCAACATCATGGCCAAGATCAAAAGTAAATGTGCTTTTGAATCTTCTATGCCCTTTATGATTCAACCCATTCTTTAGCTTTGAAATGAGACTCTAAATAATTGAATTATGTTTGCTTAAGAAATAAGTCAAGCCAAACATTTCTTCATATCCAAAAATTGCACATCATGATGAAGGTTGTTAACAAACTACAACCAAGTTGCTTGAAAAAAAAGCCTCAACAACTTGAAAAAAAAGCAATATTTTTTCAAAAGGAAATTATGACGCTCTTCCTTTGCTAGGACATAGGCACATGTCTAAGAATTTGCCATTGATGAAAGCATCACATTGGCATATGCAAAATGAACTGTATATATAAATATATATAAACAAGCTCATCTTATACAAATTTCATGATTAAAAAAGTAAATAAACACTACAGATTGTCTGTAAAGACAATGTACTTTGATATCTCACAACAATTTTTTTTTTTCCTATTTAACATAACCGCAATCTGCTCACACATTAGATCCCCTACTACTCAACCAACCTTCACCACAAAAGCCATCACTCCCTAAAGGAAAAAATAAATGGCAAAGAAACCTTAAAGATCTATACAAGAAGGTAATATGCAAAAACACTACCACAAACAATGCTGCCTGATCGATCATCACCATTACTCCTCACACTACTACCACCTTCACTATCCACGGCATCAAATTTTAATGGGGGGAAAATAATCTTAAACAAGCAACAGAAGGAAAAAGCTCACGTGCACGCACTACTAAACTGGTATGACGTCGTTCTTGGAGGCATCTTCGCATCTTAATACAATTCCGTCAAGGCTAGCTGGAACAATACATTTGGCCCATTGGCATCCTGTTGTGATAGGTTCAGGCGGAGGGACAATCATGAGCACGTTGTCATTCCTCTGAACAACTCCCATTACACTAACAGTACTTCCTTCTTTGATATACCTACGAAACGAATAGTTATAAAAGATTGGACACTTGTCAGTGGCATGATATCACTTGTTATTTAACTAAAAGAAAGCAGCCCACACTCAGACCAATGATTACAGTGAAAACAAGAACTCAAAAGGGTTAAAATTTACCCCTCTTTCAGTCGCATTATACGATCATCACTTGAAAGATTCCTCTCCGCCAACCACCTGATGAACTCCGGAGATAATTCTTCCTTGCCAGGATTGACGTCAATGGCAAGGGAATCGTCAACATAGGGAGTCACCCTTGCTCCATACCCAGTTTTAACCAATGCTCTTAACCCAGACTGGAAATCAGAGATGTAGAAGTCAACCGCACGCCTCTGCAAAATTATATGAGAAAAGAATCCAGTCAAAAGTGTGAAAAACAACAAAGCTTAAGTGAAAATTTATCCTACATGAAAGGGAGCCCTTTGATAATGAAATATCAGCATCCCATCGATTCAACTTGTATAAACACAGGCAGAGAGATGAAGAATGTGTAATAGAAAAATGTGGAATTGGCATCTAAGGTGGTGACAGATGGTAATTAACACTCAAAAGTGAGACTTGTTCACCAACCCAGAAACCACACTTAAAGGTGAGATACCTGTATCAGTTCAAATTTCACATATTGACTTGAAGCATAAAATCTGACAAAATCAATTCATCAATTAATTGTCCTAAAAATCGAAACAAAAAAGAAATAACAAGGAGAACTTGTCCAAAATAACTCAGGAAACAACGGCAAATACGTTTATCAGATGATAAACTATAAATCAAAATTGCCATGTCACTTTTTAAATTACTCACTTCCAATGATCGGAGCCCCCAAGTAAAACGACGATGTGTGGGGTTGGCAGCTTTTGAACCCCATCCTCGGTACTCATACAAACTTGTGGATGTGTATATGCATCTAGGAACTTTTTGGAAGGATGATTCAAGAGGAACATTTCCGCAGGTGACAACCTTCAAGAACATAAGCAAACATTTTACACAATATCCTTCAAACGCTTTGGTAGATGATGAAGAGTTACCACAAAAATGAGCATACAATGAGCATCAGAAATCATGAATCATTCAGAAATTACGTCTTGAGAGATTCAATGCCCTTGTATACAGAAACATATATTTATTAGACACTCAACTCTTAGACAAACATCAGAAATTGGTCTCTCTTTCTATATCTAAGTAACTATCTGGTATCAGATTTCCTTATCATGCCCAAAAAATGAAGGGGGGAAAAAAATTCATAACAGTGGGCAAACATGCCGAAGTGCAGGGATAACCAGCCCACCCTTCAACTGACACATCCTAGAGAAGATGCATTATCAAGAATCCAGATTCTTCAGTCCATTATCTTCACTAAATTTTCATTATCATCATCTCCAAAGGAAAACTTATAAGAAGATATATTGTACATGAATCCTATTGATAGCCTATCCAGCATGATATCTTTTTCTGGGGAATAAAATATAGTTAACAGAGCACTCTGATAAAAAATTTCATTTACTTTTTGGCAACTTGAATTCTTATGTGCAAAGTGAAATTCTTACTCTAAAGTTACATCTCTACTCACAATTGCAATGAACTCTTTACAACATTCAATGGTGCAAATGCAAAAAATTAAGAAAATAGTGTAAATAACTAGAAGCAGATTCAAGAGATTGGCAAGAATAATGATGCTAGACAATACAACCTGTTGATTGACCTACACTTTTTTTTTTTAATTAAACCAACAAATACGTCTTAAAATCTAAAGGATGTTATTAAGTAAATCACATACCCCAGAGATCTTCACAAATTGACCATTCTTGGCGTTTCTAAGCTCAGCATCTGGATAACGAGCAATATAACTTATAATAGCTTTTCTTCCCCAAAAAGTATTCCAACCAAACAAAGCGGCAACACAGCTGAAAAGGACCACAACAACAATGAGCAGAATGGCATTGTGAACTGCTCCAAGAATAAAACCACCAGCTATAAATCCCATCACAAAAAGGAGAATCAATGACCAGAATATTGGCTTTGGGAAATTCCTCTTGAAGTCAAAGTCCTCATCTTGGCTAAGGACAGTGATGGCCTGATTATGAGGAACAGAGCTTGGTATTTTCATTGATCCCATAGAGTCCAAAGGACCAGATACCTTCCTTGGTGCCCCAGATGAATTAAGTGGGGCTGAAGAGATGGGTCCAGAAGTAATGAGACCAGTAGTAGGAAGAGCAGGAGCAAGGGGGCCAGAGTTTTGGCGGCCACTTGGTGTCACTCCTCCAGATTGAGGACCGGAAGACTTCTTTAATGGTTCCCCATGTTTATTAAGTGGTCCAGAATTTGACTTCTTTAATGAAGCTGAACCAGACGTGACTCCAGAAGAGACAGGACCTGACGTTGAATAGCTAGCCCTAGAGGCAGCATTAGGCATGATAGGTCCTGAATGTGAAGCAGCACCACCAAAAGATCCAGTCCTTGAAGGAGCATTATTTATAGGTCCAGACTTCCTAGACTTGGAACCGTCAACAGGAATATCAAACATTTTCCCTAGTTCTCCGGATTTTTTTATATCGCCTCCAGTATAAGGCATGGCTACTGAGCTCATTGTTGGTGTCCTTTCTTTGGGTTGCTCTGGCCGGCCTGATACGTAAAGGCCGTTGCTGAGCTGATGAGATGGGAACCTGGAACCCATCTTGCTACTCTATGAGACTCCACACAGTACCACAAACCAAAGACCACTCACAGAATGCTGATGCGATTTTCACAGCTCACCTAAGAGTAAAAATAACTATAGCAATCAGAAGGAAGAAAAAATATCAGACTCACGCCGCCATTTTGTACAAAAGTCAAGAGAAAGAAGATCCACCAAAGCAAACCAAAAGGGTCGGGACTGAAGACTTTGGCTGAGTGCAAGGTACTACCGTATGAAGACTTATTTTATGTATTTTCATGTTTTCCCACACATAAAAATTCTTGATATTAATCATCTTGTACAAAGTAGAATTGCTAAATTTCATGAGGATATATTTCTCTTCTAATCATATAGGAGTCAAGAGATAACATTTACAGACTTCTACCGTCCAAAGTTTAAAAAAAATAAAAATAAAAATAAAAGAGTGAGATCTAAACCATCTAAGTTAAGAAAAGGAACATCTAATTTCAATACTTAAAACTTATTGCTTCTTGTCTATCTAATGTTCTCTAAATCATCAAACAAACAAAACAGAGAAACGTTCAAAAAGATCCGAATTTTCCATTTAAGGAAGGTTTCAAATTTCATCTAAGAAGCAACATCTGCACACATCATGATGATGATGACGATGATAATAAATGAAGAAGATCTACTATGAACAAGTAGAAAGTTCGAGTTTAAGAGCTCTCTCAAGCACAAACAAGTCCAATATAACGCCCCTACCAATGCTAAATCCAACACTTATTACTCTTAACCACAGTTCCTTATCCAACATTCTCCAGAAACAAGCGAGAAAAAAAAAATTCAAAAGAACAAATGTACCCAGTTCAACAAAAGCTACTACAAAACAATCAGAAACTTCCATTTAGAGAAAAATTTGACCAAAACGACACCGTTCAAACGCTTCAGCTACCAAATACAAAGAAGCAATTTTTGAACTTAATTCAAGAAATTAAAACACACCCAGATCACCATTCCGAGCAAAACCCAAGAAAGTGGGAAAGATCTACGAAAACAAGCTAAGATTTTGAGTTATCTTTTTCGTCAAAAGCTAAAGATAGTAACAAAACAAGGCAGGGACAAAAATGGAAATTGAGAAAAAGCATAAATATCACAAACTTACCAGTTAAAGTAGTAGCAGCAGGACTATAGCAGTACCAGTAGTAGCAGCAGAAGAAGAAGAAGAAGAAGAAGAAATCTGAAAATTTGGAGACATCTTTTGCTGGCGCTGCTGCTGTATTTTTTTGAATGCGGTGCTTGTTTCTCTCACTAGAAAATGGGGAGTGTTTCTCTCTCCAGAGCCTTATATGTATAAATGCGTTGTGTGTGTCTTGTGTGTGTCTTGTGTGTGTTTGTGTTTGTGCTTGTGAGTGTCACTTGCGAGAGCCGCAACAACTGGTGGGTTGTCTCGTCCGGCAAAAAACCTTTTTCTTTTTTTGTTGCCCTTTTTTCCCCCTCAAGGTAAAATGATTATTAAGACACTAGTTAGTAATTATTGTTTTTTTTTTAATTTTTTTATTTCATTTACAACTACAATTTTTTGGTTTATTTATTTTATAAATATTTCCTAAATTAGCTCTATTAATTTGAATATCTAGACCCATAACAAGTTTAAATTTTTTTTAAAAAATTTACTTTAAAAATAAGATTTAAATTCTTAACTTTAAGAATAATTTGATAATGACATAGTTTGAATACCTAAACGCGAGATCAGACAAATATATTTTTTTAAACTTTGAAGAAAAATTAATATTTATATGATACACGAACCCTCGATCTAAAAAATGAGGCCAAGAAATACCTTTCATTCATCGAAAAATATAATTTACTAACATTCTAATTTTACCCATATGAACAGAAAATAAAACTATTTGAACTAAATATGATATTCTAAAAAATGCACTATTTAATTTTTCTCTCTTTTCACTTAAAACCTGTTGGATAATAGAAAAGATGAAATAATTTATTGTTGATGATAATTAGAAGTTCTACACTACTACTCCACCCGAAAGTGTTATGATTTGGTATAGATAAGTTTCTCATTCTCTCTCTCTCTCTCACTCTCACTCTCGGTTAGGTTATTGAAATGACTTGTGGCGTCATGTTGCTTTTTCTGAAATGTCAATAATACCCTTCATCATTTATCTAATTTCTTTTTTTTTTTTAGTTTTTGAATAAATTTTTTAAATTATTAAAATTAAACAATCAAATACATTTGCAAGTATTTTTCTACTTGTTTCTTTTTTTTACCCCTTTTTCTCCTCAATTTATTTAACATACTCAAGTGATAGGATAAAGTGTTCCAAAAATAAAACTGTGGTCGGACCCCAATTGACAACACAAAAAAAATGACACTGACTTAGAGATAAAATTTTAGTTTCTACCATTTAAAATGTAACAAATATTTGACCACTAATTAATGATAAATTAAAAAACTAAACACCGGAGATATCACATCAAATCTCACAATAGGTCCTTGTCAAGGACACACATAATTTCGTCTAGATAGGAAACTGATTGTGACTTGATGATCAACATATTATAATGTTTTTTTTGAATAGAAATTTCAAAGATTTGGGATTTGGTTTTATCTGCTACCTTATTTGTTTATTTAAATACCCTAATTAAAATTCTTTATAAATGCTAGTTGTTTTGCTTAGTGGCAGACAACAATGAATGTTCAAGCAATCCCTGTTATAAGCAAACTGTGTTCACATCATAGGACTATTTATTTTTTATTTTTGTCTTTTTTTTTTATAAGAGGACTGTTTATTTTGTTAGTTTCACTTATTTAAGGAAGTTTCCCAACTTGCCCATAAAATAATTGCATTTCATTGTTTGATACATTATTACTGTTATTATTATTATTATTTGTTATTTCTTTTAAAGAATAATCAGAACCCATATCAGTAGTATTCATTACACATGATGCTGAATTTTTCTTTAAGTTATATTAATTGTTAGTGATGATAATCATGTTTGTTTGTTTGTTTGTGTAAAAGGCTCTTTGTATGAAAAACAAGCCTGTCTACATCAATTATATCAAAAATTGGTCAATATTTTAAGTCTCGCCCACAAAATCAAGTTTTCATTTGACTTTTTTTTTCCAAAAAAAAAAAAACAATAGTGAGCTATAAGAAAGATTGACCCCCTATGTAAATATGAAATTAGTTGTCCTCCATAGACGTTAGATAGTGAAATAAATAGGCTTTTATCAATGATCCATCAGTTTAAATCAAATCCTGTCACATTCGCATTTATTAGAATAATAACCATGAAGATTAATTAAAAATAAAATAAAACTTGCATATTCGACGTACGCTGCTGGGTCGTTCCGCTGAAGACATTTATAATCAAGACATTAATAGTATTATATGTTTAAGGTGATATTAGATTTCAATATATTTTATTTTAAATAATATGACATTCATTTATTAATTAATAAATTTCAATAACTCATTCCGTTGGGAACTTTTATTTCCGAGACATTTGATTGTACAATAATACTATCCTTATTAAAGATGCACATACAAATGCCTTTCACCCTAAGGTGAGCAATGTCACCCGCTAAATCATTCCTCATTTTTCTTCCCCATATTTATCATTTGTCCTTTTCCTATCTTATATTTAATAAGTTTTGGTTTTCCCTAATCATTTTCCTTTAAAATATGCTTATGTTATCTTATTTTTGTTGCCATAACTACCACAACGTAGAACACCCAACTACAATGCAAATGAGGTAAAAAGGGTGGGAAACATCATACATCAAATGCAATAATCAACTCAATATTTTTGGATTAAGCAAAGCAACATTCAAATTGAAACAACTGGATTTCCAGTTACAGAAATGGGAAAAAGAATCTTCAACAATAAAAGAAATAATTTTATCCATCAAGTATTTCCTTCTATACAGGGAATCCAAGGATGCAAACACTTGACCAGAAAAAGGAAAAAAAAAACCTGAAATAAAGAAATAATAATAACTCCACAAAGAAATCTAATAAATGGAGCAACAAATGGAATCAAATATAATGCCAAAATACACTACATTTAACAGATTTTTCAGCATTTAACTGGGGATGAACAAATTAAAGTTCAAGTGGAAGTGTAAATCTGTCCGCAAACGTTTCGATTTTTCGGCCACATTACAGCAATCTGCTCAAATATGTAATATTTTTCCACTACATCAAAGGCCAGCCCCATTAATCTTCAATCCCCTAAAAAATGAAAAAGCAATCCCCAAAACTATACACCAAGTTGAAGGAAAGGAAGAAAGGAAAAGGGGGGAAAAAGGGAACCCAAAACCCAATTTTAAACCATCACATTAATAATCCTTATCACTACAAAACCACCACACACCATCATCAAATTAGTAGAGAGAACTAATATTTTCCAACTGGGTAACACGTGAATAAGTTTTTGATGCACATACTACTTACTAGACAGGGATGACATCGTTATTTGATGTATCTTCACATCTTAAAATGATACCCTCAAGGCTAGCTGGAAAGATACATTTGGTCCATTGCCATCCAGTTGCTATGGGTTCAGGGGGAGGGACAATCATTAGGACATTATCATTTCTCTGAACGATTCCCATTACACTAACTGTGCTACCTTCTTTAATGTACCTGCAAAAGAAGCAATTTTAAAACCATGAGGGATGAACTTACTGAAACCATAAACATGGGTTTAAGTCTTGATTGTCAACTTCAATAAAGTTGCATGATGTACTTCTGCAGTTATTTAATTGAACAAAGAACCACCATTAGGATGTGGTCCTGCAGTGCACTTGAAATAATCCATCAACTACAAAGAACTTAATACTCAACAGGAGAGAGTAATTTACCCTTCCTTCAATCGCATCAGTCGATCATCGCTTGAAAGACTTTTTTGTCCCAACCACCTTATAAACTCTGGTGACAAGTCTTTGTTCTCTGGTTTAATATCAATAACAACAGAATCATCGACAAAAGGAGTTACTCTTGCACCACTTCCAGTCTTAACCAGTGCTCTCAACCCAGATTGGAAATCAGAAATGTAGAAGTCAACAACATGCCTCTGTCAAACAACACAAAAATTCAAGTGAGACATGCACATATTGAAACCTCCAAGGTAAGACTATTTGTTCCAGTGGGAACATAACACATCCCTTGACACTGGAAGATAGGTATTATACATTTCAATCCAGACATTTATAATTAGACAATTATAACCTCAAATGGCATCCAACTACGAGGTCAGTATACAAAGGACTATAATCCATTTTGACCATATTCTTTGTATCAAAGGACCTTGATAATTGGTTTCATTAAGAAAGAAAATCTCTTGGACTTAATTTTTTCAATCTAAAGTCTAAAAGTGCAAAATTAAAATGCCTTTTTCCCCATTAAGAACTTCCGGACTAGTTAAAAAAGAAATTAGGGATTTGAAAGATGAACATTCAAGGTACTAACCTCCAGTGACCTCAATCCCCATGTAAAATGACGATGTTTAGGGTTGGCTGGTTTTGAGCCCCATGCTCGATACTCATATAAGCTAGTTGACGTATAGACACATCTAGGAACCCTTCGGAATGATGATTCAAGGGGCACATTACCACAGGTAACCACCTTCAAGAATATATACAAACAAGCATCAATAAATATCATAGTGTTCTGTTAACCAAGTCAAAAACCAATAGTAAAACCATCGGAAAAGCATCAGCCAGGCTCTCAAGCCACAGATATTAGGTCTATCAAAGAAATTATTGTTCTTCAATTCAGTGCCCATATGAAGTTGATATTTCTGATGAATGTTTTACCTACTAATAAAGCTATCCATTACTGACACATTAAATACCCACACGTATAGATATCATTGCTAATTATAAAATATTCAACAAGATTTTCTTCATATAAATGACTCTCAGTTCATAAACCTCGTTTAGGAAAAATATGTCACAGATTTGTATATAAGTGACAAACAAATTATAGTACAAGAAGGATAGAGTGAAATGAAATTCAACAAAATAAATGATGTAAGTTTTCCTTTTTCTGCAGTCTTCTCATAAAAAAGGCACTTATGGGTTGCACTGAATTCCTAGAGTATCCCATATTGGACTGCAAGTACCCTCTTTCCAATTTGAACATGTAGAACTGTTGCTGAAAATGTTATCAAGCAACTCTATTTGATTCAGTTAATCCTAGAATCCGAGGTCTTCTGATCAGTAAGTAGTTCTTAACTTAGGTATACAACACGCCCTCTATATCTCATTCCTTTCATGGTAAGTTATGAAAAATAAAGCTTCGGATGGCATTTCCAAGTTACAAAGAATACACCTTATGTAATTCATCAAAGAAGCAGCAAAGCTCGAAGTCCTCTTTGTAACAACCAAATGGTTAGGCAATGACAAGACCTGTGAGTTATAGACTTAAATGATGGCCAGGATTTGCTGTGATAATAGACCCAGAAAAAAACAGAAAAAGAGTAGGGAAAAAGATAGAACATAAAGCTAGCCTCACATTTGGAATTCTAAGGATCACTCATTCGAATTTCAGGAATCTCCCCTGAAATTAGATGCATCACACACAAAAACAATGGAAATTACCACACACAAACACTAACCCCAGAAACAATTTCTTCCAAAATTTTCTCCCAAAAAAGTAACCTTACATCCCAATTTCATAGCCACAAAGAAGGTTACCTCCTGCTACAGTTCTTAACAGCAATGTTTTGAAGCTGCTCGGGATGCTTATAAGCAGCTAAAATTTGAGATTTTCTAACAAAAACATAGTTAACAAGATGCGACTGAGGCCAATTAATGATGTAGCCTTGAAGGAACTAACCAGCCTTAAATCTTTGAAAAACCAAATAAGTTGGTATCAAGAAAGGGAGGAGAGCAGGTTTGAGATACTCCATTTTTACTTCAACCACATAATTTACCATATAGAAAAAAAATGTATTGTTGGTTATAATGAATTTCTTTAGAAATTATTTTTTGTGAACTTAAAATCAAGAGTCAACTTCATTACTTAGTATGATGCAATTTTTTGGTGCTTTGGCGTATCTTTCAAAAGGGAAGAATTAAATAGCTTTCTCAATCATTAAATACAATTCTTCCTTGCCGTAATTAAAGTTGGTTTGGGAAAATTACTGCCGAACCTATCCTTGTTAACCTTGGAACAGTAGAAGAATTGCTATAAATAATTGTGGTAACGGTTTGTAAAATTTGGGAACAGGAATACTAAATGCATACAAAAGTTTTTGTTCTCATGGTAATTCTATTGATCAACCTAATATTTATGTAGATGCACATGCTTACAGCTTGTTAGTAACTCTATTGATAAAGTAGCTCTACCAATTTTTTTTTTTTCCCTTCACTTCTGACGAGTAAAGCTGATAAAAAAAACTCCCAAGGTTACATTCCCTGCCCTCAAGTATAAAGCTATCACATTATCTGCATGCTATGCAAAAGTAACACATAAAAGACAAAAAAAATTCTATTGGAATAAGTTGAGTTACATACCCCAGTGACCTTCACAAATTGCCCACTTTTTGCAGTTCGGAGATCAGTATCTGGATGACAAGAAATGAAATCTGTGATAGCTTTTCTTCCCCAACAAGTATTCCAAATGAATATTGCAGCAATCACAGCAAAAAGAACTAAGACAACAATGAGGAGAATGGGGTTGTGGACAGCACCAAGAATAAAACCACCAGCAATAAATCCCATCACAAATATCAGAATCACCAACCATAACACTGGCTTTGGGAAGTTCTTCCTGAAGGAGTAGTCATCTTCCTGAGTAATGGTAGTAACAGCCTGGTTTTGTGCAATCGAGGAACTGTTCATTTTGATCGATCCTGAAGAATCCAAAGAACCAGATAGTTTTCGAGGAGCCCCAGATGAATTTAGGGGGCCCGAAGAAATTGGACCAGATGTGATGAGACCGGTTGCTGGGAGACTTGGTGGAATAGGGCCCGAGTTTTGTCGAGTTGCTCCACCAGATTGAGGGCCGGATGACTTCTTAATCGGTTCCCCATGTTTATTTAATGGTCCAGAATTTGTCTTCTTCATTGAGCCTGAACCAGGCCCTCCAGAAGATATAGGACCCGATACATTATAGCCAGCACGACCTGCAGCATTAGGAATTGATCCTGAATGTGTTGCAGCCCCTGCAAAAGATCCAGTTCTTGAAGGAGCACCGGTTATGGGCCCAGATTTCCTAGACTTAGCACTATCCATAGGGATATCAAACATTTTACCCAGTTCTCCAGACTTCTTGATGTCACCACCTGTATAAGGCATGGCTACTGAGCTCATTGTTGGAGCCTTTTCTTTAGGCTGCTCAGGCCGACCTGACACAAAAAGGCCATTGCTGAGCTGATGAGATGGGTACCTGGAACCCATCAAGCCTCTTCAGCAGAACCCAAAAGAGAGAAGACAATGAAGACCACCAAGAGGAAGCTGAAGAAGAAGTTTTCCTTGCTGTGCAAAAGGTCAAGGAAATAAGTCAAATGCTTTAAAACATTTCCTAAACAACAAATTGGTTGCAAAGAACACAGCGTAACTAATGTGCTGCTTGTATTTGCCGCTTACATCCAGTAGATGTAGAAATGCAACTGCAGCTAAGTATATGTCATCTCTGATTTCCAGTTAAACCAGGACAAGTGTGGGATTTTGTGGTCACATAGTTAACATCAAAATGGGAAATTAGATGGGAAAAAAATACACCACATATACACAAAGAGGCCAGATGCAAAGTTCAAAAACCACTATATATAAAGATTGATAAGAGAACATTATTTGCATCACTGGCAACCCAATGGCAGCTTTTCATATGCCAAATGTACATAATTTTTTACTACCACCAAAATACTCTTATTTGAAACAAAGCACCTATACTGAAAAAGTAAAAGACCCCATCAAAATCTAGAATTACAAATGAATGTTAAGCCTGTTACCTACCCAATCCACACAGTCAACATACATGAACAAGCACAAACAGATCTGCAAATCTAAACAACAGATAAACAAAACAATGAAAGATTAAAAATAAATTTTAACAAGCTGAGCAAAAGTTCCTCTTTTCAAGTCCTAAATGATCAAAAACACTTACATTCTTCACCTACCATCATTACTCCATAAAATTTCATACAGAAAACTAAATTACACACAAGATCACACGAAACAATCCCGGTGATAGAACTCACCCTTAAAAACCAGTTTTTAACGCAAGAGTGCCCATCAGCTCATATACTCATTAATATTCCTGCTTTTAGTCAATGTGGGATCCAGGCTTGTAACAGATCAGTGAACTTGAAAATCATTCTTCCTCTTATTCCTAATTTCCCACCACCCAAACACAAACTCTTAAAAAGTTTTACGAAAATTCCTCGACCCACATTCTTCCATCTGATTTTCCCACATAAAAAATACTAAAAAATCTAATACAAATTTTAAAATAAGCCATTTTCAGAAAAAAAAAATCAAGCAAAAATAAGTCGATGAAAAGAGTAAACAGTTAAGCAAATACCTGAAAATCAAATGTTGGTATTTGTTAAATCAATGAAACCAGTTGGATATTCGAGTGATGCTAGTGAAAGAAGAAGCGACGATAGTGAGATCCCATCTGCGAAATCAGTCACAATCTTGAAAGAGCCGCAACAACTGGTGGGTTGTCTTCTACCTGCAAACAAAAAAATAAAAATAAAAATAAAAATTCAACTTATCTGTGAATTAAAAAATAAAAAAAAAATAATTGTGTTATTAATTTAATATTGATATCATTAAAATAATATTTACATGAAAACTCACCTTTCGCCTTCTCTCTCTCTCTCTCTCTCTCAAATTATATGTTAGAATTTGAGTGCACTGATCTATTTTGGAATTGTCCAATATGTCCCTCCCATGTTTCTTTTATTGTTTGGATGGGTTAATATCAAACTACCACCTATTGTTTTAGAACTTCTCATCGCGACCCTAAACTTTTAATAGCATCTTCCGTTAAGATGATGGTAAATTAGACGTTATCTATATATATATCGAGGATCATGTTTCTGAAAAAGAAAGAAATAATTCAAAATAAAAAAAGACATGATGCTTTAATATGATTTTTTTTATACATATCTAGAAATTAAAAAATGAGTAAAAAAAATTAAATCGTGAAATAAATAGTGCTAGGCATCTCAAAAACTCATTATAAATATGTTAGATTCACGAAGAGGATAGTGAGATGCTGTAATTAATTCTCGTGGAACTTGTGAAATATTATCAACCACTCGATTAATAACAATTTATATGTTGCATCATTATGGATGAAATATAGTACAAAAGTTTAGGATGCCTATCATTACTCAATTCCTTTATTACAACAGACGATAGAGTGAATTCCTATAACCACCACCATTTAAATCATCAGTCTTTGACGTACGACACTAAAATAATAATTTTGTCATCCTTGCAATCGTTTTATGTCGCACTCCATCGCCTTTTCGTAGAAAACACCCTTTGCGATCCATTGTCTTCTTGACCATTACGGTATACTATTTTATTTGTTCTTAAAGATTGTTTGATTTATGTCTAAATATCAAATATGGCTCAATTCTAATAAATAAATATTGCTTTAAATATGAACACCAAATATGACTTAATTTAGTTATAGGATGTTTAAAAAATATGTTTATTTTTTAACTTGGTATTAAATTACTTGATAGTTACGACTAAATAGAATATCTATATCAAATTGACTAAATGTCATTTAACAGTAATTTAAAAAGTACCCGTTGTGAATTTTATTTATTCCATACCAGTTACTATATCCTATAAGATTTATCTATTCTTCTATTTTCCTATATGTTATATTCCGTTATTATGAAAGAAAAAAATATGTTTGCATTTAAAATTCAGATTTTAATTTTTTTTGTCTATTTATGTTCAATTTTATAAAAAAAAAATTGCATCAATCATTTTTATTTTTTTATAACATAAAATATCCAATACATGTAATATTCTTTTATTTTATATAGCTGGAACCAGAGAGGCACCCACTAGACTACAGCCAAAGCCGAGCCAACACTTAAAATAAAAAATTATTTAATGGGCCAATAATCTCTGGCCCCTCAAATTTTCACATTTTCATAAATAAAAACATAGCTGGTCAATATGTATCATATAGGTCCCTGACAAGAGACGAGTGACAAAGTTGATGGAATTTATCAAATAGGATGGAATAATCAATGAAAATAAATCAATATCACAAGCAACAAGCATACCAAAAACTAATGGTAACTGATTTTTCATAAAATGTTTCTAGTGTGGTCGTATTAAAATTTTATTTTTAGGTCATTAATACGTGCACTTGTGTTATAGGATAATATTAGTACACATACGATAATACAAGTACACAACACTATTTTTTTTTTTTGTTTAATAACATAAGATAATATGAGTTTATAAACTATAAATAAGATTCGCATCTACACAAACATTATCCCACCAATAGTATAGAATTACCCATTATAAATGTATAAAGTAATTTGCTTATTTTCCTTCTTTACTGCTTCAATTTTTGTAAAAGATCAATTAAAAATATTCCAATGTTCAAATTAATGTTTGCGTGTTAAAAAAAATTTAAGTGAATTCAATTCAACATTTCATGTTCAAATTAGTAAACAGGCAGAGAGATAAAGTATGTTATAGTCAATATTTGTATGTGCTTCAAAAGGAAAAGTCAAAAATTTGTCTATAAAAAATTTTCCAAGAGAAGAGAAAACGAAGAAAAGTGAGGAAAAAAAATTGATTCTAGAATATATGAATAAGTAGTGACAGCTGGATTTTGAGAAAAAAAAAAAAGGCTAATTTCCTTGTGCATAGAGCTGGTCTGTTCATTGTGATGAGTGTTGACTTTCCAAATTATAAAAAAGGACATAAAATTATAATATAATTTATATTTTGATTAAATTTCACTTTATTATAACAAGTTCTGTAAACATATTTTTTCATAATAAAATGATTGTCATTAGTAATTTATTTCTTCTTTATTTCATAATTATTTTGATTTTGTCAACAAAATGAATTGCATCATATATATTATGATTAAAAAAGTAGTTACGATTTTTGATTTATAAAGACATCTTAATGTAACTAAATTCGTATTTATCATTTTATGTAATTTTGAGGGATAATAGAACCATGATCAAGAAGTGGGGTGTTGTACGGATATTGAAGGGGTGTTGAAAGTATTACTTCTTAAGTTGGTCAAGCGATTGACACTCTTGTTTTGGGCTGAAATTTCTTATTGGGTTTAGCTATTGTTTATTTGGATGGGCTAGTGGCCCATCATTTTTTGTCCGTTCTTTGTAGTAGTGATATTTATCTTGCTAATTTTATTTCACCAGCCCCACTTTTCAATTACCTCATTAAAAAATTCAAACTTATCTTTATTTCTCAACATACTCACTTAATTCTGAATGTACCCTTATTATAATTTTTCTCTTTTTCCCAACACCCACCATATAAAACTTATAAAATCTATTTTAAGAAGGAAAAAGAAACTCCTATAATCACTATAAACTCTCTCTTTCTTTTTAATCATTACCATAACCTCAAAAAAAAGATTTGATACTTCTTCATAATCCTCTATTGAGTACTGAGATTAATTTCTTACATGATTACAAATGTAGAGTATACAATATTTGAGAAGAGATAATAATTAAAAAAGTTAAAAATTATGATTTAAGAAATTAGATTATCTAAATTAGGTATTAATAGAAATTATCATGTGGGTGTATTTAAAAGCTATTTGTCCTTTTAAATCATTCCATATAATGATAAAATATGTATTAGTATAAAAGTGGTTGATGGGGACTTGTGAGATATAATGGTGGGGGTGGGGGGGAATATCACAACTCTTGTTCTTTTTAACCTGGACATGTGGTATTGTTTAATTTGATAGTCAGAAATCAAACATCCATACAAATCTACAAGGGTGAGACTATTTGAACTCACTAAACTCACTTTAAAATATAATTTTTTTGTGATCAAAATACCCTTAAATTAAAGTACAATTATGGACATTAAAATGTAAAAAAAAAAAGAATTTTTACTCTACGAACCCATCTTTTACATTCAACATAATTTTGTTAAAATCTAATTAAACCCAAATCGACTAAAGGCGTGATACTTCTTCCAAGCCTCATATTTTTGTTAATTGAACACATGTAATTACATTAAAGGTAACAAAGTTGGTGGTTATGTCATCGATGGCGATGACAACCTCCTTCCTCTGTAGCGGCCAGCTAAGCTTGGGTTAACATTGGCCGAAGACTTGCTGTTGTTGTAAGTGCAGCAAAAGGAGCAAATGGTGAAGGTGAAAGAGAAAAAGTTAGATTGAATGTTGAGGCCAGCAATGGAAATGGGTGGAGGAGTTGCAGCAGCTGCATTTGTTTGCTCTGTTGCATATTTTACCAAAGCAATGATAGGAATATATATTGTTTGTTTGCTTGAATCTAAGGTTGAGACATTGTTAAATGGATGTAAATTTGGCTCAAAATGTTGACACTAGAGCCATATTAATGCAAGGCTTTGCCGAACAAGGATTGACTAGCCACAACAATTTCCTGTCGGAAGGCAATTTTATCTCAAAAAATAATGGTAAGAAGTATGAAAGTGTGTTGTAGCTATATTTTTTTCTGAATCATATTAATAAAGGAAATTTTCAGTTTAATGAAAAATAAAGGAAAAACCCATTTATTAAGGGTTATAAATGAATTTAATGAGTTTAATGAGTGAAAAAATTATCATTATAAACAATGGATTTAGTGAGGGTATATTGGGTATTTAAGAGGGTTTATCTAGTAAAATTTAAAATTTCAAAAATTAAGGGTGGGTTTATAGAGTAAATGAGTTTAAAAAGTAATTTAGTGGGTTCAAATAGTTTAAACCAATCTATAATTATTGTCATCAACATAAACTATCATCAATAATCATAACTAACAATTAACTATAGCTATTGATGATTTATTTTATGAAAAAATAACTATAATTTAGCAATTATTCTTTATAGTGAATTGGAAATACATACTCAATAATATATAGTAAAATCTCTATAATTTATACTCGTTTATACAAGTCTAACTTTAATGTTAAAAAAATATTAGTAAAATCTCTATAATTTAATACTAAATAAATTAATAATCTCTATTTATATGATAACTTTTCGTGGTCCCAACTTGGACTAAAGGGATAAGTTAATAATTTCAATAAATTAATAATAAGATATATATTTTTAAATTCTTAAACAGCTTTATGGTCCCATTCATATCATAAATTAATAATTTGCTGAAATTACAAATATAATTGTTACAATATTTTGTTAAATAAAATATAACTCTATTATTTCTTAGTTTTTCTTGAAATTTAATAACAGTTGGATCTCCTCTCTAATTTTGCTTTTACTTCTAGACGTTTTTGGGATTGAATTCTAAAATTGCAAGAATTTTAAATTTTTTTAGGTTACTTAATTTTTGACTGAGGGATTGGTAAAATACAATGAATTTTTAGTTGATTAAAATGTTCATTGAATTGCATATACACTCTATGAAATTAATAAATTACAATAAATTAATACCTCTTTAAATTGACAAGTTTTGTATAGTCCTGACTTTATCACTTTATAAAGATGTTATTGTAGTTCTAAAATTTCTAAAACTTATTAAAACAAGAAAAAATTGCACGAGAATTGTAGTTCAAGTCCCTATAGAAGACTCCCATTTCCTCTTCTAATTAGAAGTTAGGTAGAGATAGATATCTACCCCTGACTTGTGGGTAGAGCATATATCATTACAATATTTATGAGGATGAAAATTTAGGTTACGCCATAATAAAATTGAAATAGTGGTTCGAGTAGATTTTAATATAAATACCAATAAACATCTAATTACACAATGCATATCAGTAATTAAGAAAAGAGAAAGAGAGAGAGAGAATTTTATGTGTCCTCAAAGGGTCTATATAATAATTTTTAAAAATGATGGAATTTTTTTAACCATTTCACCATATGACGACTGTCCTTTATAAATGAATGCTTAGTAAATTAGTAACTTTAATTAAATAATAAAACCTTCTAATCCCGACTTAGGGCAATGTAATAATTTAATAAACTTGCTAAATGCATAAGATAATACCTTTTTTTTTATATCCTTTACTGCCCAGTTAAAATATAAATCAATAAATAGTCAAATAGAAAAAAAATATTAATAATAATTAACATATAAAATTCACAATATTAATGAGCTTTTATTTACAACTCCAATACTCAACGCTTTTTTAAAAATACGTTCTAATGATTTGTGATTAACATAAAATTAATCACCAATATATTTATAGAGTTTATGTTCTTTGTATTTTAAGCAATTGAAACACTTTTTATCTTTGTAGAGTATTGAATTTGAAAAGTACGTACATAAATTCTATGTCTATATACTAATATTGATTTTTAGGCTTCTATGTACGCGTTCATAATATTTATTAATATTTTTAGTATATACATGACAACTTTTGAAACTCATGAATGTTAGTCAAGCAATAGTATACATACCAAAACGACATAAGTTATTAAAATCTAAAATTCTTCTTAAATTAATAAAAATATATTTGCCCAATATATTAATACATTATTTATTTATTGATAAATAAATAATCTCTCTAAAATAATATTTTTTTTCTTAATTCCAACAAATATTGATTTATTTGAAAACATTTTTTTTCATTTTTTTTTTAAAAGAAAGAAAGATAAACACAACAACACGTACATGCTTGTAGAGCTAGCCAGCCGGCGAACTGGAGAATCAAGCAGAAGCCACGTGGCTTAAAATGTCTGCATAAAGTTTGGTGCAAACTACAAACGTGTCAAATAATTAAGAGCCCATGATCTGCCGACTGCTGTAAGCGCTTCTTCTTCAGTTCTTCTCCCATTTTTTGATCTGCTCTTGCTTTTATATATTGATCTACAAAATTCAATAATTATATTTCTATTTATTAATTCCTTCTGCTGGGTTAGCATATATAATTCCTGACCCCAAAAAAAAAAAATTATAATTAATGGGTCGACATAATAGATCATCAGGAACAAGAAGTGCTGCTTTTCGGGTGATAATTATTTTGTGCATGTTTTTCATATTTGTTTCCGCTTTTGGAGATGAAGATATACAGAAGAGCTTTGACGACGATGATCGTCATACCGAACATGAAGAAGTGAAAGAACCGTCTACTACTTTAGAGACGTTGAAAAGCACTTTTGCTCTTTATACAAGTGCTTCTTCTCCTTTAAGCACTAGCAGCAGCAGCTATTGGGGCAAACTCAAAGCGTCCTTGAATCGAGCCCAAGCGTACTTCTTCCCTCCTAATCTTGAGTAAGTTCGTTAATTAATTTTACTTCAGCCATCTACTACGTATTTTTAGATTAAAAATATTTATTTATGCATTTAATTTCTCTGCGATTTTATTGGTTAAAATTAGTAACATTAAATCTTTTATGAAATTGTCATAAACAAACTAATTAATATCTAACAAGCAGATGAATTAATTTTTTATTAATGGTCAGTTTTAGGGGAAGTAATAATGAAGCAGGGGCGATTAAAAATCCAAGTGGTGGGGAGAAGGTGAAAGTAGCCGTCGCAAAAAGTACGGAGAGGAGCAAAGAAACCGTGGAGCAATCGGCTCAAACTGCTGCTGAAATTGCAGGGAAAACAATTCAGAAAATGAATGAGAAAATTAAGAAGACTTTTTCTCATCACGAGGAGCTCTGATTAAGTTTTAATTAATTATATATGTAATTTTTAGGCTCTTTTTCTGTTTTAATTAATTATGTAAGTTTTCTTCTAAAAAAAAATAAATTAATTATGTAAGTTTTAATTAATTATACACAATCTTTCTCTTTTTTTTTTTCCATTGAATTGATTCTTTATCTCTTTTTTTTTAATTTAAAAATTAAGTTTTAATGAACCTTAATATTCAAATAAACTTTATTCTCTTGCGCCATTCATTGTTTCATTTCTCATTAATTATAAACTCTTTCCACGAAAGCTTATAATAATTGAAAAGCCCTCTCAAGCAAATCTAATTTCGCTTGGAACGCTTTCTCATTTCACTTACCAGTAAAACCAACCGGCAGCCGTAATATAAGATAAGAGTCACAGCCTCACAGTCACATAATATATAAGAGCGTTTGCATTTATATTTATATTTTCTTTTTAGCATAAGCTTTAATCAGCCTTCTCAAGTATTGATTATTTATATCGCCCAAAAAAATTTCAACTAATGGGAAGACATTTTGTGCGCGTTCGACCGAAAATAGAGCTCTTAAAAATCACATATCCATATATTGAATAATTTTCTATTCAGGAATTAATGAGGGATCCCTTAAGTTATTAAAGTAAGAGATTAGTTAAAAAAACAAGAGAAATATATATTTCAATATGTTATTAAAAAAAATCCGTTATATTGAAATGTATGTTTTATTTGTTTTTTGGTTTATTCTTTACTTTAATAACTTAATGGTATATTTGGTACATTGTATTACATTATTTAATGCAAGAATGCATTGAATTAAGTTGTATTGTATTTGTATTGTATTATTTTAACAATGTACAAGTTGGGTGTTACATTTTATAGCATTATATTTAATAATACTTTATATTAATTAAATTTTTTAAACTTATTAATATCTTAAAAGTTTTTATTTTTCTTAAATTTATCATTTAAATTTTATAAATAAAAATATAATTACCCACTGGCGGCGGCCACCCTAAACCGTTGCCCCCAATCACATTTCGACATCTATTAACGTTGTTTTTGATACCATTGAAATTATAATCATCAAATCTATGCAAAAATACATGTATCACCAGTAATGGAGCTTCTATTAGTTGTAAATATACGGTCAATTAATGATTGAGATTCAAAATTTTGACACTAGGTATAGGACAAATGAAAGTTGTTTTTCACCAATATATGTAGGGGTAGGCAAAAAAACCGTAGCCTTAAAAAAACCGAACCGAACCGACGGTTTTTTCTAATTCGGTTCGGTTTTTTTTTAAAAAAAAACGAACGGTACAATTTATAAAAAAACCGAAATGTCGGTTCGGTATTCGGTTCATTTAACTGAACCGAAAAATCGAATTATTTTTAAATTTTATTAAATTAAATGTGTTAATTTTTAACTGATTGTGTAAGATAGCTAACATAAACTTGCATACACACAATCATAATATATATATATGTTAGTGTTACAATTTTGTAAATTTTTATTTCCCAAAATAAACCCTAAAATCAAATATTCAAAATCGAAACCAAATCCAAACCACCCATCCCAATTTCTTGAAGTATTTTTTAGGCCAATGCAATCTCAAGAACAACAGCAAGTAGCTGAGGAGTAAATGATAGTTGATTGATGTTGCTTACCAGTAAGTTTTCTTTATTTTTTTTTAAACTAGCATCTTATTATATAGATTGTTTATTTAATTATTTATTAATAGTTAGTAAGATATTAGTGATAAAATATGTTTTGAATACTTTGTATTTATTGTTAATATTTGTAATGAAATTAGGATGAACTAATTGTTGAAAAAAATTATTACATTTATGAAGCCCAATGGGCTAAAAATTTGAAAATTCAAAATAGGCACAGAACCGAAAAAACCGAACCGAACCGAAAAGAACCGTTTGAGTTCGGTTCTTTTTTAGTTCGGTTCTTATTCGGTTCTTTTTATAAAATAACCGATTTAAATCGGTTCAACTTAATTTCGAACCGAAAAAAATTTGAGTTTTCTTTTTGATTCTTATTTTTATAAAATAACCGATTTAAATCGGTTCAACTTAATTTCGAACCAAACCGAACCGAACCGAACAGTGCCCACCCCTAAATATATGCACCATTAGGTACCTTCTTCAGTAATGGGGATTAATATACTAAAATTAGTGTCAAGATGCACCTAAATAAGTTATGCCGTTGGCATGAGTTGCTATGATCGGTGGTGCTTATTATGGTTGCCGTTCATCCTTACTATACTTTATTAACTAATTATAAAGAAATTAAATAAGTTTCATGCTTAAAATTAATGCCTTGCGGATTAATGGCTCCATTTGTTTTGCCAAATACTGGATCGTCTCAATCGATGCAGGGCCCACGTATTATCCTATGCAATGCCGCCACATGCCAAACAAAACCTAAGTAATTCCTTATTAGATAAATGACTCTTAATATACTTTATTCTTTATTAATTTAATTAGGTATATGCTGTTGTTGGTATTAGCAATGCTTATTTCAAAAGATGCATTTGTCCTTTTGAAAGACCTTGTAAGAGAGAACAAGAAAAGACAAGCAAGGCTTTGAGCTAATTTGGGATTGTTTTTACTAGGTTTAAAAGTGATTTTGAAAATTTAAAAACTTTTGACAAAGTCACCTGCTCCTATAGCAGATTTTGAAAAGAGTAATAATATAACCACAAATTTTTGTATAAATTTATTTTGTACAAACTGACATGACATGATAAGATTGCTTGAATTAAATATCATTTGACTCACATGATTTATTTTATTTTATATTTTCATTCAACTAATGAAATAATACCACGTCAGTTTATTCAAAATAAGTTTGTACAAGAGTTTGTGACTATATCATTACTCTTTTAAAAAATAAAGAATGAGTAGCTTTTTAAATTTTGATTTTGAGAGATTTTTATCCTCAAAAAAATTTCATACTCATGTATTATAAACATCCAAAATTCTAATTATTAATTAGGAAATAAAATCAATAACTTTAAAGAGGTTATGAAAATTACTAATTATATTGAGACAAAAAATAGAAAAATGAAAAATAATATTATAAAACCTTTATTTTAGATATGAATTATAAATATTTTATATACACAAAAAATATTTTATATACATGTTTATAAATGTATAAATAAATTATATTTATATTATGTCCAATTCAGTCATTTTCATTTTTACAGTGGTTTAACAGTAATATTTACCGAACATATACAACTACTTTTAAAACTCACAACACTTTTGAAAATAAATTTTACCACTGATTAATTGATTCTCTTTACAATTGATTATTTTTATAACACAACTAACAATAATTATTTTAAAATGTACAACATTACCAAATTGACCCTCATAAGGGAATGAGATTAGCTCTTCCATATATTTACATGAGTTATGTAAAAATAATAATAATAATAATAATCAGTTAATTAAACTTAAGAAACCAACATAACCTAAATGTTAATGATTACTTTTAATTATTTAATCATGTATCCACTATAATAAACGGATCATAGAGATTAAAATATTTAAATCAAAGAGTCCATTAGAACTCACTATAAATAATGTAAAAATAAAAACAACATCATCAAAAAATCATGTGTACATGTTAAACTAAAGAGTAATTTTATAATAAGAAAATCCCTTACTTTAGTAAATTAAGGGTATGTTTGGTTATAGTATTAAGAATGTATTAAAATACTGTTCACATTAACTTAATATCAATATCATGTTTGGGCAAAATTTTATAAGGGATTAAAGGGTATGCTAATGCAGCAAACTGCCGCATTAGCTAAAGCCGACTGGGAGTCGGCTTTAGCTAATGCGGCAGTTTGCTGCATTAGCTTTTGTGCTTTTGCATTTGTTGCTTTTTTTTTTTTACTTTTGCTTTTGCTTTTGCTTTTTTTAATAATAATAAATAATATAACTTTTTAATATAATATAAAATTTTCTTTTATTTTTATATCATAATTATTAATATAAATTAATAATTTATTATTCGTATTTTAATTTTTATTATATTAAAAATATTGCTAAATAATGTATTATTTAATTATATAATAATTAATATATCAAATTGATTAATAAGTACTTAAATAATATATAAAAATAAGAATATAACTTGATATTACATTATTTAAATATATTATAGTAATTAATATATAAAAATTTAATATAACTAATAAAAATATTTATATATGAATAAATTTAAATAATATTAATTTAAAATAAATGTTATATTGTCAATTATAAGGTTATAAGCTTCAATCTTTATGGAAAAGTTATTATTTTAATATTTATACTAAAAATAATGTTAAATTTCTAAAATTTAAGACTTCTATATTTTTTATTTTTCTATGTACTAATAAATACTATTTTCTAAATATATAATTTAAGTTAATCACAAAAAAATTAATACGATATATTATTATTATAATACAAATGTACAATACACAAACATTAAAATAATGCAATACAAGATAATACAAAGAAAGCTAAAATATTTTTTAAAAAAACACACTCCAATGCATAGTATAGCCTTTATAAATTAATAATTTTAGGACTATTTAAAATCTATTAATTAAAAGAGGTATTAATTAATTGATGATTATTAATTTATAAAGTTTATGTTCAATTTAATGAACATACATTTAATCAATAAAAAAATTTATTGTATTTTGGTAATCTAAAGATGATATAATAACTTTGTAATATTTGACGCGCATGGAAGCACTCAAAGCATCAACAAAAATTCATAATTTTTTATTATAATTGTAGAATTCAACCATAGAAGTACTTTTGGATGCAATAAGTAAAATTAGATATGAGATCCAATATAGATTTAAATTTCAAGAAAAAATAAGTAATGATAGGTCATATTTTATTTAATAAAAAATAATCATATTCAATTACATTTGTAATTTTAACAAATTATTAATTTATGATATGAATAGGACTACATAGTCATAATGGGATTTCAAAAAAAAATCTTGTTAAATAATCAAAATTATTAATATGGCTTATTAGCCAAATTGGGACTATAAAAAAATTATATAATAGATTTTATTAATTTATCGAGTATTAGTTTATAAATGTTGTACTATATTTTTTTTCTGTACTACATTGAAATTTATGGTTTTTTATATTTTAACTTATGCTTTACTTTAATAAAATAAGAAATTCCATTATAGGAGTGAAAAAGAATTTGAATCGAATTATTAATGAATTAGGCCAAAATTCCATTAATATTTGGTTTATTTGTCTAATTCATTTATCGTACAAAATTAAACTAATCGAGTCGAATTTGTATTTGTTTACACAAATAATAATTAATAAACAGATATCAAGCAACATAAAATAGAAAAAACTCCAAATTAACATCCTACAAAATATATAAATGAATTCTAAATGATTAAACAAATCAGCGACCTCAAACTTGAATTCAATTAATTTATTTAACAAATCGAATCGAATCCATCCATTGATTAAAAATTCAATTTTGTCAACCTAAACTCATTTAATTTAAATCTAATTGAATCAAATAAATGAATTTTGACCTAAATTACTACCTGCATTCCCTTATTGTAAAATTACTCTTCAATTAAATAAACAAAAATTTATAATGGAGCAAGAAGTGTAGCATAAGTATAATAAATGGTAGAATTGTGAAAATTTACAATGGAGGAACAAGTGTAGATTAAGGATAATAAATGGTAGAATTGTTCTTTCGGTAAATTTTCGACCTATACTAAGATAGACTCTCATATTATATTATAAATTATAGTGATTGAGGCTCACTCTCACTCTCATTTGAATTATAATAATTATATTAGTAGATTGTACTATAATTTTTCAGAAAATATCTCTTGTTTGAATAGACTTATGGACTAGACCATATAATTTCTTGACCTATGAACAACTCCTTTTGCTTTTTTTTTCCCTTCTTTTCTAAGTGACTTAGAGAAATGTTCTCCCCCTTTTTTATATATTAATATATTACAATTAAAGTTCTACTGATATTTACAACTAAAGATTAATTGAGAATTTCCTTAATAATTTTATTATGTTACAGTCTTACTACGAGAGGAGACAAATAGACCTCTACTAAGAGGGGAGTCGAGTCCTAGCCATTATTGAAACTCGAACCCTTGAATGCATCGGTTGCCAATAGGTTACAAGCTCATTGGTGACTCAAAAAAATGTTTTTGAGTTAAGTAAAATTGACAAATATTTAATTATTAACCCTTTAAAAATTTACAATAAAATAAATTTGTGTCACATTTAAGTTAAAAGTTTGTTGATCATTTCATGATTTAAAGGTTGACACTTTTCACCTCATTTTTAAGGAAAAAAAATTTAATTTATCAATAGGTGTTGTGGAAATAAATTCATAAATGCTAAACGTCAAGAATAAGGAGAGAAAGTTGAGAGAAGAAAGCATGTGTTAGGAGAAGAGAGAGAAAAAAAAAAGCTAAAAGGAGAGAGAGAGGAAGCAAAACGGCAGTATGTGTTGTCGTTTCTCTCAGATTTCTCTCATTCTTCTAGCCATTTAGCAGCACTCAAATAAAATTTTCCTATTTTAGAAGTTAGTTTCTTCTCTTTTGAAGCATAGTTAATTTTCAGTCACATGACTATTCAAAACAGTTCTTGACATACTTATCAATATATTGTCAAATTGATTCCAATGGCATTCTTAAAAAGTAAAAAATTTAAATATAATAAACCTCAATAAACAAATAACTTTAACTAAATTATAACATCTTTCAGTCCCAAATTGGACTAATGTATTAAATTAATAATTTTTTATAATTCCATAAGATATTTTTTTTAGAATCCTTTGGGGCCTAATGAAAATATAAATTAATAATTAATCAAATACAAAAAAATAAAATTCATTTTAGAATCATTTAGGGCCCGATGAAAATATAAATTAAATATTTCATCAAATAAAAAATTAATAATAAATAACTTACAAAATTCACAATATTTATTATTTTTTTCCTTGATAACTTCAATTTTCTCAATGTATCTTTTTTTTTCCTAAAATATGCATCTAATGATTTGAACTAAACTAAAACTAATAACCGATGTATTTATAGAGTTTATGCTCTATATGTTTTAAGCATATGAAACTGTCCATATTCTAACTAGAATATTAAATTTGAATGGCAATTACATCAATTTTACGTCTACATACAATGTACTTACATTATATTTTTGGGCTTCTATGGACATTTTCACAGCAGTTGTTAATTTTCTTTTTTTATATATATATAGACACGATAAGATTTGAAATTCATACAAGAACTAAAGTCAAATATTTATTTACCGATTAACTGATAAATTATTTATTTATTAGCAATTAATAATCACACTACGGTAATTTTTTTTTTACAGTCTCAATAATATTATTTTATAGAGATTTAGCTTTTCTTTTTCAATCCTAGTTGAAATACAATAATAGTCGGTTAGGCAGACGATATTGTGAAAAGAATCAAAATAGTATCATTTTTCTTTAAATTGTAATCCAAATATAGAAATAAAAAATAAAATAAAATGATTTTAATAAATAAATTATTCATTTAAATACCGAGTAAATCCATTTCTCTGTGTAGATCTAATTTTCCGAAGCAACGAGAGAATCCATCTGACATGGCTCGCTTTCTCTTATCCAAAACCAGCACCGCCATCGCCACCGCCGGCGCCAGCAGCCGCCACCTCCACCACCAACTCTCAATCCCATCGTCTCGGCTCGTCCCTCGCCGGACCCAATCGAACCAGCCCGACGCGTCGTCCGACGTCTACGAAACCTCCGGCTCCTCCTCCACCGACCCTCTAATTTCGAAGCTGGAGGACGCAATCCACCGCATCATCGTGCGCCGCTCCGCACCCGATTGGCTCCCATTCCTGCCCGGGTCTTCCTACTGGGTCCCACCTCCCAAGTCGCAATTCTACGGCGTCGCTCAGTTGGTCGAGAAACTGGCCAATCCCTTGACTCCCGAGCAGTCCTTGTCTACCAGCACTGTTCGCGGCTGGCCCTCGTCCGATTATTACATCAAAGGTCTGATTTTCTGGATCCGTTTTTGTGCTGGTCTGATTACGATGATTAGGGATTTGGGATAATAACATCTTGAGTTTACTTGTTTTTGCAAATTAGGACTTAGTTTCTATATTTGTATCAAATAGGTCCCTGGCTGAACTATTTGATGATCAAAGCTTTAGTCAACTACAATTTGATGATTCATTTAGAATGAAATAGTGGCTACGTCAAAATTTTCATGACTGATTGATTTGGGGAAAAAAAAATTACATCTTGGTTCCGTATCACTAGTTTGAAATGTTTTGAAGTCCTTATGATTAATTAGGCTGGAACCTGTTGCAAGTGGTAGTTAAGCTAATCCTACCATTTTGATTGTAGGTAAACCTCTTCATAAGGTGGAAGAAGGTTCTACTTCAAGTAATGAATCTGAAGCTGAAGACGAGGAAGGATGAACCATTTTTTCTAACAGAATTGGCATCTGGGGTGAGTGAGATTTTGATTTCTGATATTCCATATTAATTTGAGTTCTTTAGCTGTGTCTTTTTAATGCGACTACAGCAAAAATACGGTTAATATTCCCCAAAGAAGATATCTATAAAAAATTGTTGAGATATTGGCACATTTGTCATGATCGAATTTATCTAGTTGTCGCTTCCTGTTGAAAGGTTGATATGTCCTTAGTTTGAACATGTGCTTGGAGATAACTATGTGTGTGATTCGCATGGCATGATAAGATCTTAGGATGTGGAAACTTTCCGGTAGAAATGGAGGGTTCAAGGGATGTTTTATATCCAGTAACGTGTCTCCTAACTACCTATCCCCCAACAAGAAAAATAAATCGATAAGTTAACTTGTACTTAGAAGAAAGAAAAAAGTTGCATTGAACTTATTGTGGGAATTGTTTGATAACTAGTTCGGAACTTTAAGTTTTAGATGGTGTTTTTCTTGTATACTTTGGAGTTTACATGGGGTTGTTCCTCAAAGTTAGTGATTTCTTTGCTTATATATACTTCTCTGTATAAAGAATTTGTCAACGAAACAAATAATACTAATGTTTCCTTGAAATGGACAAAATAAATAAAGCCCCGCTTGACAAAAAGAAGTCATAAACAATAAAAGATACGTAGAATGTGAGCAAATGTAGAGTGACAAAACAAGAAGGATGGTTATCCTGATTGGATTTCTTTATTTTATTTTATTGAGTTATCCCTCTGTTTACCTCTCATTCTCTCCAGTTTCGTTTTGCTAATGTGTAGACAAATGTGAAGTGGCTTTCCAAACAACCAATTAAAATTTATCACTACCAAACTATTTACTAAGTGTTATTACGTAGTGTCAACAACTTCACTAATTTGATATTCATCATACTTAACTTCTATGAGCGATGTTAATATAGAGTAAAATTATAATCCTCTACTTTGTGTTCAAACCATTTTGTTGGTGACATTATTACGAGTAGACAATTTAATCTCTGAAAACTGATGGCTGGTTTGCGTCTTAATCAGACATTAAGGTTGTCTAGTTGAATACATTCGGGATTGGCCTTCTAGCATAGATTAATGTATTTGTTCAGGATTGCACCTCTCTGGTAAGTTTTTCAAATATTAGAAGTAATGGATGGAGGTCTATAAAGCTTATAGCTGTGATGACAATGCTGATATCCTATTGATTGAGGATTGAGGAAATGCTCTGGAGATACCAAATATTTGATCTAGGTACAAGTAGGTCAACTTCTTTGAAAGTAGCTTTCTGTATAGCTGAGTATGACTGTAAAATAGTGTTGTTTTAAAACCCTGCTTCTTTATGGATGACCTAATTTATTTTCAAGTGTGTTTCTGTTCAAATTCTGGAATTTAATAACTTGGTGTCATGTTGGAGCTTCGGACGCATGCACAAGCATATTGTTTATACCAAAAACTATAATATTCTGCAGAATTTTTTTTTTAATATTCATTCAGTTTTCTGTACTTATTCTGCCTGTTCTATTCTGTCTATGCTTTATATTTTTGCTGCCAAAGTCCTGGCATTTATCTTGTTTCTGCTTTATTTATTTATTATATTTGGTTATTGCCAGATTTCCTGTATTTGACATAGAAATTTACCCTGCCACTTAAACAAGACCTTCAAATCCTCAAAAGCAAAGACTGATCATTGGTTGAATTTGTGCATGTTTGTGCAGGCTCACCAGACTTGTAAATTTTCTGTAGAAGCGATCAATAAGCGGAGCAGCAGCAGAAAAATGCTTGGGCAGACACGCGAGGAGGAGGAGTGCACAGATGCACGGTGGTAGGGAAGGATAACTTATTCCCCAAAAAGTCCACTGCCCGAAATTACTTTGTATCTTTCCTTATTTAGTTGGTTTGCCATAGAACTGTATGTTATATATAATATACATTGTAGATTCCCTTCCTGGTTAATTAACTTTAATCTCATTTTATAGTTCAAATTTCTTTTCCTTTTCTCATGTACATATGGCATATGGTTGTATCAATGATTTGAGGTATGTTATTTTTTAGCTCCCCATGTAGTTTATAGACTCTATGTATTATTACTATGGTAATGAAATGAATATTCATAGTTTTGCCTCGTCTTTTTGTGGTTGATTGGTATGGTAGATGAATTGCGGATTCGATTAATGTACAAAAAAGTGCCAGTAGATATATTATTAATAAGTTTGGATTAATTATGTAGCCAGCAGTGGTAACGATATTTATTTGATAAAATAATTCACGAAGATTGCTATTGATTATTTGATTACACGATGCGGTAGCGCCTCACATGCATTGTTCTTAATTCGTCAACAACTTTGTAATACTCTATGTGCTTTTTGTAATTTTTTTTCGCCCCCAGTAAAAGTAGCAAACAATCGAAAATTTTCAAAACTTGCAGAAGCTTCCTTAAAAGTTTTCAAAATTTGTGATAAAAGCCTATCCTAAAATTAATCAACAACATTTCATTATAATACAAAATTTTAGCATAAATCTGCATTACAGGAAGGACACGTTTAAAAAATTTCCACATAAATTTACTAATTTTGCAATACGTGCCTACTGCCTGGTGCATAAATTAACAATGCAAAGACATCATCCTCAGCAGAATGATTACTTCTGATCGAAAGGGATCACACCTTTAACGCCTGAAATCGTTTACATCTCATAAAAGTAAATTTGGTACACTCCTAAAACCAGAAACTTTAAAGAATGTTTGATGCATTTCTGTCTTTGGTATAAAAGAAACTAAAGAGTACAAACTAAAGTGTGTCATGAAGAGTACATGACACATGCACAGAAAGGTATAAAAAATGTTCTTTGGTAAACCTCTATAAGAAAAGGAATCTTTGCCTATGAGTCTGCTGAGAACATGCAATGATGACAATAGACACCGGACTCCTTGTGCCTCTGCAGTTTAAACGGGATGCTGTACTCCATATGCCTGTGCAGTTTTGACAGAAAGAATGCTGCTGATGTACTGTTTGAAAGGAATAAGACTAGTTACAGTTTTGCTGTTTGCTCTGTATTCAAACATCAACAACCATGGTATGTGAGACCCTGAAGTTAATTAATATCAGATGTATTCGACAGATTGATTCCCAATGATAACGAAATTCATGCGCATACTTGGGATTCCGAAGGCAGCATTTAAAAATAAAAAAACGAAAAATAGCACCCATAGAAGTGTAGACCCAATTCTAATTATCACAGGTGGCAAGAGTAAAAGGGATAAACTAATATGGTAAACAACAGTATATACAAGGTTCACTTCTGATTTTAAGTCTTTCTGTATGTATGTGAGAGAGAGAGAGAGAGAGAGAGAGTAGATTGGCAAAGCCAATTTAGGTAGGAAACAGTGATTCGACAATTTATCAGTTTTAATCTCTTCAAGTGATTAAACACAAAAAAAAAAGTGATTAATTAAACAGGGAGTTAGGAAACAGAAAAATTTATCAGTTTCAATCTCTTTTATGTGATCATCCATCATGAACTTAAGAGGAATAATGACACTAGTTGGAGGTTGAGTTAGCAACGGCTGTCTTTCAGTTGTCTTGAATATGATTATGGACGATTCAACAAAAGCACAAATCAATAAATTAGAAGGAAATAAACCAAAGTTTTTTCCGAGTCAAATCAACAGGAAGAATGAATCAGCAGAAAAGAAAAAGGAAGCAGCAAGATGGAAAACATCGAAAACGAAAAAAAAAGAAGAAAATCTACAATTTTTTTCTACGATTGATCTTAAGATTTCAACAACTGGTCCTTTTGCATTAGTTTCAACAAACTGAGAATTTAGAGCCAATGATTGGCAATTGAAAATACTTTCTTCTTCAGTGAAAAGATTTAGCTATGTCTCTGTTAACATATGAGAAAGTCATAACTAAAGAAAACAATGCAATACCCAAAACGTAGACAAAATGGAAAGCATGCAGAAGCTCTAGCTACTTACCTATAATATCATGTCATGGACACACTCCAAATTAGTAAAGGCCCAACATTCTTAGCTCCGAGACATGGCTGGGATCAAGCTCTGGGATGTCCTTATTCTTTTCGCGGTCTTCCACCACATACTCCTAACGTCATGAGATTCGAAGAATCAAGTTAGCTTAGCTTGTGAAATTGCTTGCAAGCACAAGAGAATTTTTACTAATTTCAGATTAATCGTGACTATCTTCGTAACAAATTTCATAAAAAGTCCAAATTCATGAAATATGAATTAAAAGATCTTCTATGTCATCAAATAACCTGAATATTTGGAAACTCTTAGCTACCTTATAGTATGTTATCTCCCCATTACATCTTAACTGAAGGAAGTTACTGCTCAAAGCTTGTTCAACTAATGCGTACAAGCATAAACCAGAAAGCCATGTACTTTTAGAACTGAAGGTCAAATTTGGCTCTCAAATCCCCTGTTCTGTCAATGTGGTGATTAAGTTTTTTTTATTTTTTGAAATTCAATGTGGTGATTAAGTTATATAAGGTTATGACTTACATTGTCAACATAGAAGAGACACAAAGGGCCTACTTGGACATCAATTGATGAATTTAAACATTCAGCCGTCGAACACACAGTATTACTTCATATTTTAATTGCATTTGAAACTACAAATTGAGGCATAGATCATGCTATTTTAATCAATGAGTCATAAAACCAAATGCAGGAAGCAAAGAGCAAAACAACAAGATGATTAACCCTTATTCAAGACTAAACCATAAATGTAAATTCAACCTCTCTTCCAGCTGAAATATTGAGGATAATACTCAATTGAAAAGGAACACAACTTACTCCATCCCTCTTTTATGCCCAAACTAATTACAAACCTCAGCTTCTTGACTCAAAGGACTTCTTCATTAATCCTATTATAACCCTGCAATATCATTTGGATCTTTCTTTCCCATTTTATTTTTCTTTTTAATGACATTTTACCAAAAATCTACCTATCCCAACAATATAACTGAAACTAATGTTCTCTGGAAACATTCCTGCACTCGAGATACCACCTCAAAAACTACCTATTCATGACTAGCAATCAGCTTCTGCTTCAAAGAGGAAGAAATAACACAATCTCCATCAACTTTCCTACTGAGGCATAACAACGAAACATTAAAATTAGATGTTTTAAATTTCAAAATCCAAATAATAGCTCATGAAAATGAAATTATATTGGCAGCAATACACCAGCAAAACACATCTGATAAAATCTTGCTGACAGACTTCCAAAAATTTTCACAGAAAATAAGCAGAGCACTAAGCAACCGGCAAATGATAAACACCAGTGTCCAGTGGCATGTAAATGCATGAGGTAACAGCTCCAATAGAACTTAGATCTGAAATTTATAAGGTAAAACCAAATTAAAGGAGCATTTACAATCAGCTGACACAGAAAAGACACTTAAAAGATAAATCCCAACAAGAAAGAAATGACACTGCTATCATTTCACACTATCATGGGCAATGATCATACTGTCAATTCTGTTTCAACTATATAACCTTTGAAAAGTCATGCCCGGGATCAAATTACGTCTCGAACAATAACTGGAAAATCTGTAATATGATGAGATTGACACTTCTCATTTGAAGTTTCGGGTATGGTTCAATTAAATAAAAACATCTTCAGGAGAATCAAAGAAGTATCAGTATCTACTCAAGGATGTGTCTTCATTTAATTAGTATCCTACAAGGACAAAAGTTCAGTTCTTCATACACACATTATTCGATGACACATGTTCCTGGGATAGTTGGAAGTCCAATCAATGTTATTTAGAAATCTCACAAACCTTTGTCAATTCTTGTTTGGCAAGAACGTGATAGTGTCGTTCATGGATCCTCTGTCCGCATATAATGGCTATGAAGAAACCGTAGAGCACACCCACCAAAACAATAGCTAAAACTGAACAATTAAACAAAATAATAGTGTTAAATTTGAATTTAATGATTTGATACCAAATCATGTATTCACCCAATGTCTTGAATATTATTTCTTAAGACAAGTTAGTGCATCTCAAATAAAATTTAATCATCACTTCCCCAACTGACAACTGGAGCCTCAGCAACGCATATTTAGGCAACAGAAACTGCAAACATGATTATCTTTCCTCAAATAATAAGTAGATCTAACATACTAATGACCTAGTGCTAACTTAGTCTAAAATAGTAACAGATATTTAAGTACAAGTTAGACTAGAGAATTCCATCCAAAATATTGATCAAAGAAGACCTAACAAGAGTAATTCATTTTCCAACTAAAGAGTTATGAAAGATATTCAGTTAAAACTGTCAATCCAATAAATTCTTCTTTTTTATCAAATGTGCACAAAGATTAATCTTCAGACTATGTACATATGTAATATTGTGAAACACTTGAGAGCTGCAGATGGTCCCATGGGCTTTTTGTGCGCATCCAATCAATTCACATGCTATATATCTAAGGTATGGACTGGCAAACAGAAGGAACTTGCGAGTCCCAAACAGGATAGATGGGGAAGATTCATCTTAATATATGTCAAAAGTGTCTTTATCCAAAAGTCCCCAAAATTGTGAAAATGAAATAATGAACATACTCAAGTAATTTCATCTCCAATGAATGTTGAGGATCATCAATTAAAGTTCACAAAAGTTTCTTCACGTAAGCAAGAGTGAAACGTCTACTTTCAACATTTAAAACAAAAAAAAAAGCATGAACATAAAGTAAAATTCATCTAATGTATTGTTGAATACAAGGATTTGCTATCATTAGCAATATCTTTAAACAAACTAATATCCTATGCAATCCAGAAAACTAAGATCATGACTATGCATCATTCAGTGATTTTCTTTCACATACAATCTCAAAAAAGTAGTGGCAGCTATGTCTGAACATGAGTCAGATTACTCCTCATTACAGATTATGCACTTATGACACTGCCACATAAAAGAGCAAACCTATCACAATATGAATATATGATGTCATGTCAACACTATGAACAAATTGTCTTTTGTAAGAATACAGAAAAGGCTGGCAAGAAAATTTGTCTAAATATATGCACGTGCGAATCCAATAATATATAAATGCTGCATGAGGTGTTCACTATTAAACAGATGCGTGCACTTGAGTTTCTATGCTCTGTTTATACGTGTGCCTCTGTAAGCATGGAGAAGGAGAGAAAATCTGGTAAACCATGAGAAGCAAGAGTACCAGCCATAATATAAAACGCATAAGGATGTTCTTCGTAACCGAAGATTTCTCTTAGTTCCTCTCCATAAAATTTGTATATCAGCACCCCCAACAATGCCACAATCTGTTCAAAGCACATATTAAGTTGCACAATATAGCAAAGATATTTTTGCTTTGACACAACAGAACCACAGAATGAGAAAAAATAGTAATTTATAGAGAAACAAAAAATTGGGCTGACTGTCATTAAAGTACAGCATTTATGTAAGTAATATTTCTTTAGTATTTGCCAAAGTATCCAAAAAGAAATAATGCAGGATCTTTTCTAAAAGCAGAACCAGCTAGCAATCCAGCTAAATAATATAGAAAATTTAAGCTCCACAAGAAATGATCAAAATACGATTTCAACCAAATATAGTGAGGAAAAGAAATCGGTAGATTGCATAGGCAATATTTTTCTGCCAACTTTCTGCCTAGACATAAATAAAGTAAATGTTGGTACTGTATTAATATCCTATTTCCTGTCTGGGTTAAGCCAAAATCAACCAAATCATTATAACGTAACTGTTTACTACTCAGGTCAAAAAAATGAAATCTAGACGACCCAAGTGAACTGAATCAATATCTAGAGTAAAATGACAAAATAAACAGAAACTATTAGTTCTCCTACCAGCTGAACAATTACAAAAATGAATGTATGGTCTCTAGCAACTAAGAACTGGAATTTCAATCTCAACCACCAGCGATCAGGTGGGCAATTAGTGCGTAATATGAACATCGCCCTGCATTCTGTACAGTGAGCAAAAGCAAAGCCTTCCTGAAACATCAGAGGAAATAAATATAATATTATTAATTCTCTAATCAAATGTATCGATCTTTGGTTTCTGAACCAGCACAAATTTTTAGACTCACTAGTGGAGTTACCAAACTAGATAAACATATTAGAAGGATCAACATGATTTTCTGAAATTACATTATTCCCAAAAGTAATATTTCCTAAGCCATGCACACAAAGCATCATTCCAATTCATCAATTTGTTAATCAAGAAGAAAGGATGCTGGTAAAAAACCAAGCACTCACCTTAGTTGACCTCCAATGATCAAGACAAGATCTATGGACATACTTTTGAGTGCCTCTACAGTGGCATGGTGCAATTAGGTCTTCACCTGGAAACAGAACTAAAATAATTAACAGTCATTTATAATAAACCAAGTGTGTTACTTAGCAATAATCATCTTGAATCTTTTCAATGGAAGAAAAATCTACCATCTCAAATGGTGATAGGAAAACATAAGAAATGAAAAAGATACCAAGTAATATAGATAATAAAGACCTCCAATATCAAGACAAATACGGCACTGTGGTTGGTCATCGTTTACCAGATAGCTAGTTTCATCGACATGAAGATTTTGTAAATCATCAGCAGAAACGACGCAGTCCTCTCTAACAGCTGTAATTTCACTAGAAGATGAAGATGAAGAGGAAGATGAACAAGACGAAGAAGACTCTTCCGATCTTCGCAAAATGTCAGGCTGAGGCAAGATGGGTTCACTTTCTGAAATATCTTCGTTATGACTGTCATTTGACACTAATTGCATTTTTAAAGATGTCGAATCAGAATTAATCTATGAAAATCACTTAGCCATGCTAGCCCCTACTGAAAATGCCAAGGGCAACTAAGGAATCTGCAAAGTTTGAGGAAAAAAAAAAAATACAAAGATCAGAAATCTGAACCTTCAAACATCAAGGTATCGGACTGCCGATTTATGTAAATGTAATCAATTACGCCAAAATTGCATATCAAAATATAAACAATCCATAAATTGCTCTAAGATCTCTCGTTGAATAAATGAAAAGTTGAGGCCATCCAAGTTCTACACTCAAGCCATTTCATCCTTTATGCGGAAAATTGAAACATGGAGACATCAAGGGTAAGTCTTTCTTCGGACATTGCCTTGAGAGAAGCACCAATTAGTGGCATATTCAAGAGCATATTTTACACAACAACAATCACTTCTTAATAACCAAGAGCTCTACAGTGTTTGTTCGGTAATAATTAGCTACAATAGACAAAAACGCTTTTCATTATCAATAAAGAAATTGAAGCCTTGAAGTGCTCTTACCAAAATCACTTGATAAGCGTTGTCATAAAAAGCCAGAGAAAATTACTCAAAAAGTGCTTTTTTAAGCACTTCGCAGAAACTACTCCCGAACATTCCATTTGTAATCTTTAAGATACTCTAAAGTATTAAACGATCAATTTCACTAGCTAATAGCCCTGAAATTGTCATACGTTTACTCCAAGCATAAGTAAAATTAACGGCATACATTGAACAAATCAAAATTGAGAGGCAAAAAACACTATAAGTTGTACAAATACGCAACAAATAAAACATCAGCATTATGACGGCAATTCAGAATTTGACAATTCTTCAGTAATTAACGTAAATTGTGAAAAAAAAAAAACTAAAGTAAAATGCGAGAAATCGATTGATCATGAGCTCACCTGGTAATTAAACGAAGATTCTGTGAGTGACGTACGGTAACATTAAGCAAAATTTAAATTGATTAAACTGAGAACTAAGAGCCCTGCAGCGACCGGCGAGAGAGAAGAATTCAAAACGTTCAAAAGAATTTGATTTAATGAAATAATTGTGATGTAAATCCACAATTTTAATTTTTTAATAATTGGACGCGTTCGACTTACTGTCTGTTCGCCGAAGTGAGAAAACGAACGAATTGATGAACGCCACGTAAGAGCTAGAGCGAGGGTAGAGCCGCAGAGGAAAATATGTAATTGTCCTGTGCTGTATATTTTTGTGATGTGGCTGTTACGGGAAGAATGTGATGACTAAGCGGGATTAGACTTGTCGTGACGTGGCGGCTGTACATCTGCTTTGGGACTCTGTCTCTGTGCATCTTCGCATCCTCTGTTTCTGTGCGTGAAAAGCCTGAAGAGGAAGGCTTCGGCTCTGCACCCGGACGTTGGCAAAATGGTCCAAATTGAACTATTTGTTCGCCGAGGACGGTAAAAATATGCCGAGGTAGATTTGTTATTGAGAAAAAAATTCAGTGAATACTCGTGTGGGTATTTACCAACTCACATTCTTTATTTTATTTATTTATGTTTTTAATTTTAATCATAAAAATTAAATTAAAAAATTTAATAAAAAATATAAGGAAGTTAAAGTTTCTAACTACTAAACCTGACCTATCTCATTGTGTATACGTGTGTATGTATAAATTAATATTAAAAAGTGTATATTTAATAAAAATAAAATTATTATTTTTCACTTATAAATGTTGACAATACTAATAATTTCATCACATTTACAAATTCCTAACTTATTCTATGAATTGTCTAAGTTTATTAGTTTTGAAATATGATTTTTGTGTTTTGTAGGTAAATTGTAAAAATTATGATGTTTTGATAAAAAAACAGTGTGAAATTTGAATTCCGGAGACTTAGAAGCTTTTAGAAGTATCGCTAGCCCTTAGATCCAGCATTAATTTTCAACGACTGAAATTATGCCACATGTTTGAGCTCACATGCATCTATTTTCACTAGATTTAACACAACATTTTGGTAGATCACACACCTTGACAAATGAGTAAATGAAGGGTCTCGCTTTGATTTTATTTATATTTGCAGCTATTAATTATGTTGAATTTAATGATCTATAATTATTGCAATTTTAAACCCTTACACTGTACTACTAAAAATCATCTAAAGGTTGTGATTGCAAACTCACCAAAAATATCATCTAAATGCATACATTTAATCAACTCAAAATTTGCAAAATTTGATATATAAATGCAAGAGATCCCATAGTTGTGGTTAGAATTGGGAGAGAGAAAGAAACTTGAGAAAATTGTATAGTGAATTTTAAAGGTAAGTTTTTTTTATGTAAATTTAAAGTGAATTTTAAGGAAAAATCTATTCTCTTCCTCTTTTGTTTTAAATTTTCTTGTATTATACATCACAACTTTGCTAAATAAAATAGGTGTTTTACTTTTAAACATGGGTGACTAATTTTTTAAGATAAAGTGAAAGGTGAAGTTCAATGATTTAAATTATAAAATCAATTATCCTCTCTGGTGAGTTTTGAGTTTATTTTTTTAATTATATGTATATAATTTGTATTTTTATCAGTTTTTTTTTTCATTTCATTTTAGTATGTAAATCTAAATATGCTTTGAATCTATATGATATTTAAATATAATGTCAACATACCAATACAACTATAGTGCATTATGTACTTTATCTCCATATTTATTCATAAGTAGTTAGTTAATAATTAAGTCATAATTAAACTAGAAATATAAAATATAAAATATAAATATGAGAGAATATTATGACCATAGTTTGAATATTAAGAGTGGATCCCGTAACCTTAGCACTTTTTAGACTATTAATTTCTTTTTTTGAAATTAATTTTTATTTAATAATTGATTATTAGATTTTTAAATTCTCTGTGACTTGACTTCAGACACACGAGATTATATTATAACTATATACTCTTATACTTATGAATAATTAACCACTTTTGAATTCTATCAAATTTTTAACACCATTGCAAGGAAATTTTCTAAATTCAGTGTCAAATTTATTTTTGTTTTTTTTATTTTTTTACATTTGTTTATTATCATTTTTACTTCTTATTTCTCCCCCGTCATTTTTTTGTTTAGTTCTTAAATGTGATAAAATTATTAGTGTATCAACACTGTAAGTGAAAAATGATAATTTTAATTTTTATAAATATACACGTTTTAATATTAACCATATATATATATATATATATAGAGAGAGAGAGAGAGAGAGAGAGAGAGAGAGAGAGAGAGAGAGAGAGAGAGAGAGAGAAAACTTTTAATAAGTAGAAATTTTATAATTTTCAAGTTTAATATTACTGATATTTTTATTTTTATTTGATTGATTTTGTTTGTTTTGCTTTCATGACTTGAACCAAATGATTGCTCACTAAAGTTGGGTTTTTATTTATTTAATTTATTGTTAATGGTAGTTGTACACAATTTTCTTGTTAATATTGTTGACAATACTTGTATATTAATTAAAGATGAAACATGACATTGATATTAGTATTAGCGATGATGATTTGCTCATAACAAAAATATTTTGTGTTAGATTAATATATTTTATGTATTTCTTTTAATATTGAAATTTTTAATTTCTTATTTGCACTAATAAAATTTAGATTGAGTATTGTATACATATTTTTTACGTTATGGTTATAAATTTATCATTTGAATTATATAATTTAAGTTGTATATATTATTAAAAATATTTTTTTAATATTTTTGATTAAATGACAAAACTCACAAAAAATGAGTTTGCTAATTGTTAAAATTCACAGCGAATTATTTTAGAAAAATAAAAACCTACTGTGGATTTGATACCCATTACCATCCCTATTTGTTCATTAAAAAATAAAAATTTTAATTTAAATTTAAAGCTGTCAAAACCGCAGCATTTACATAATTTTGTCCCCTTTTAACATTTGTAATATCTTTTTTAAATTCAACCTTTTGCTTTAAATCAAATTAAGTTAAGGCTTTGCCAATGTTACCATTGGCACAACTTCTGCATAGTCTCAAGTCTCAGTCGTTGTTGAGGATCAATTTTCCTCTCAATTAAATTGAATAAGGGTAAAATTTCTCCTGTTAATATAAATGGAGAAAATAACTCTCTCGTATTATACAAACTGGTAGAAATTTAAAAATACCTTAGATACTTCTTTCTTTCTTTTTTAAAATTTAACTTTAAATTTATGTTTATTTAAGGTAATCTTTGAATAATACTTATACTTTGTAATTATTTTAGGGAAATTATAAATTTTCTACACTCAGATTGAAGAAAATTTGACATAACTCAAAATTTTTAGAAATTACCAAAATTTCGCCCAAAAGTTTAAACCATAAATGACAAAATGGAAATTTTATAGTTTTATAGTGAAAATTTTCTAATTTTAAATTTTTAAATATATTTGAATTTTTACCAATTTTTGGGTGAAAAAGTAATAATTTCCTTATTTTTTTTTCATACTTTTACCATAAATAGAACCAACATACTTTTTTTTTTCTTGTACAAATGTATGGATTAAAATACCTATAATAGAAGAATAATATCCCGTAAGTAGCATTTATTTTTTATCTGAAATTTAAATAGATTTAATTTTTTTTTATTTTTTGTTTGAAATTGAATAGACTTAAATTTAGTTGAAGTATGAATAGATTTAAATATAAACTTCTAAATGACTTTTTTTTTTTTTCCAAATATGTATAAGTAATATCTTATTTATTTTAATAAATAAAAAATATTTTAAATATGTTTATTTGACATTTATGTTCCTAAAAGTTAAATAAAGAAAGAAACTAAATTTTATAATTTAAAAAATAATTATATTTAATAAATATATTTTATGATGTACAATTTACTTCCATTCATTTTTTTTATTTAGATAAAAGTTACAAAAAATTTATTTTATTTAAAAAATAAATTTAAATTAAAAAAATAAATTAATATTAATAAAATTTCAGAGAATCATAACGAATGACAATAAAACCAGAAAAACTCGCATAACTACCGTTTGGATATTACCAGAAAAAGAAGAAATCAGAATTGTTTCTTCGACGAATTGCCTTGTGAACAAGCCAAAGATCACTCTTGTAAGACACAATCTACAACCCACGGTAAATCTTTCTAACTTTTTCAACTTAATTTTGTTTTGATTCAGTTCGAGAAAAATAAGAGTGTTCGATAAAATGACTGAATGAAAATACTTGTTGCTTGGCTGCAGAAAAATTGAATGTTATTGAGAGTATATTGAGATAGCGATGGCCGCAATGGAGGGAGTGGCTATGCAAGACCAGTCCCAGCAGCAGCAGCAGCAGCAGCTGGTGCCGCCACAACCTGTTGCAGTGGAGCGGCTGAACCAGGCGGTGGTGCAGCAATTGAATCTCGAGGCTGTCAAGACTCGAGCCATCAGTTTATTCAAAGCCATCTCTCGCATACTCGAAGATTTCGATGCCTATGCCCGTACCAACACCACCCCTAAATGGTATTGCTTCCATTTACCCATTTCCATGTATCTATCTCTGTTTATGCTACGCTTGTAATTATGGGAGCTAATTACATTAGGGTTGCCGAGGGTTTAGATTTGTAGTTATGTTATATTCTGAAAAAATAATGGCATGGTTTATAATTAGTTTATTTGTGAATGTACTATTTAAAAACTCTAACTGATAAGTGGAGGTAAATAGAGATTGAAACATTGTTTGTGTGATTCGTGGGTTTTTAGAATTTAACATTTGTCTGTTATTCTGAGGTTGTTATATGACTGTTCTTTGAGTCTGAAGTTTAACTGAAAAGTCTAAGGAATGATGGAGTGTTTTGGAAGTTGGTTTTCAATGCAAATGGATTAAGGATTTGATGATTTTGGTATTATTGGTATTATTGGATCCAAAATAATTGGATGGGTCATATGAAGTGTCATGTGGCATGAAAATGTCCAGGGAAGTTTAAAAAGGAAAAACTTTGGAAGAGGGAATTTTAATTTTTTTTAATAAGAAACCAAAGAGGGAATTTTAGATTAAATTAATTAAAGATAGTCATTTTGTTGCTAGTAGTTTTATTGAGTTAATGATATAACATTTTTGAGCTGTCTTTCAGGCAAGATATTTTGGGGCAATATTCTATGGTGAACCTTGAGCTTTTCAATATTGTGGATGAGATAAGAAAAGTTTCCAAGGCTTTTGTAGTCCATCCGAAGAATGTTAATGCAGAGAATGCGACAAGTAAGATTTTTGTCTTGATTTCAGTTGGGCACATAGAACTGAAAATAATTTGCATATGTTGCCTATTAAGATTTTTCTTCTTGTTCATAGTTAGCTTTTGTGTATTTTGAAGCATTCACATCTGTTCATGCCTCTGAAGTTGATCGTACAAAGCTTTTCAAAAGTTTGGATGTTAAAGATGGCAATTATTTGCTTAGAACTTTCCTTCTCATTCAAATTTTATATATCATATACTGTTGTGCATCAATGAATTGATTTGCACATGTAAAACTTCTATGTATGTGCTTGCAGTTTCATAAATAATGCTCCTTTTTGTCAGTAACTTTTCCGGTGGCCACATAAATTATTCAGCATATGCGTATTATTGTATGACTCTTTTGGCAGACATTACCTTGTAACTATATCTTCTCGTATGTGTTACATTGATCATGAAAATCAACTACAATTCAAAGTAATATAACTCAGAAGGTGAGGAATTAGAGTAGGATGAGCCAAACTTGCTGTCTACTACTAAGTATTCAGTACAATTTTTGTAAATTAAAATTTTTAATGACATGTCAGTTCCTTATAAAATTGTTATATATTTGCAGATAAATGCTTTTCTAAGTTGCTTGAGGCTGACAGCATAACTTTTAGGCTTTGCAAAGGGGTGGTCTTTTCTAGTTAGGTCAATATGTTCTGTATTGCTTATCCTCCTCTTCTGTGTATCATGAGCCAAATGTAGAAGAGAAACATATTAAATTATGAGATTTCACTTCAAAAGTTTTGGCATGTGTTGACTGTATAGTTTTTGGGGATTTTCATTTTTCTTAGCCATTTGTCTTTGGGACTTCTTGTTCTTGTTTTTCTGGATTTTTAGTCCTTGTCTCTGTAAATTTCTGTTAATATATTTGGTATGTTTCTGAGCAAAATAGAAGAATATGAGGATTGATTCTGAAGTAATATTCCTTACAATTTTCTGATAATTTATCAGAATTTCAGTTTAGGCAGTCAATTTTTCATAGTAAACTAATGGGATGTATATTGGTAACAGTATTACCCGTCATGTTGTCTTCAAAGCTACTGCCGGAGATGGAAATAGATGACAATTCCAAAAGGGAGCAGTTGCTTCTTGGGATGCAGAATCTGCCAATACCCTCACAGATTGAGAAGTTGAAGGTAAGCTCGAGTTGTTTGAAAAATGGTTTGTATTTTTTTCTTACAAATTTATTGGATTTTTCCTGATGCTTTCTAGTTCACAGTCTAGAATTGACATGATTGGAGCGGCCTGTGAAAGTGCTGAAAAAGTATTAGCTGATACCCGTAAAGCTTATTGTTTTGGTACTCGACAAGGGCCACAAATCCTTCCAACTTTGGACAAGGGTCAGGCTTTGAAGATTCAAGAACAAGAGAACTTACTACGGGCTGCAGTAAATAGTGGTGAAGGTGATACTCTTTACTGTCCTGTGTCCTTGGAACTCTTGCGCGAACCAGCATACATCTCTTTTGCTTCCTAAAGAGAAATTATGAAAAAGATATGATTTAGTGCTCCCATGCAATAAATAATTTTAAAATACTGGTAGACTTGCAAAATTGAGATACAAAATTTGTATGCCAAATGATTTGTCGCCAAAATGACATGTGAGGTGCCACATCATTAAGGAAAATTTTATCCCAACTTTGTAAGTGTAGAATTTCTATGGAAGCATTTCAGCTGCATGCACATTATAGCGATAGAATTGGTCAGTGTATTTCTGGAAGGTTAATTATTTAGGACTGTGACCTTGTCTCGCTTCGTTTTATGCATTACACTATCATTTTTATTCTATCAGCTAATTGTCTGGCTATCTGGTCTATGATCATCTTTTGGACATCACTGGTTTGTTTGTCTGAAATGAGTCAAAATCAAAGTTTCAAAATATTGGTCGGTTCATTCCTGCTTCCTCTGGTAATGGTCAGCTTAATTGAATTCTAGTGAAAGCTCTCTGAGATCTTGCATTTCTAAACGGCAATTGTGTATTAGTGTTGACTTTTAAGGTTTGGCAGGAGAACATAAGTTGTGTAGTAAGAGCATGTGTTTCAAACCCGGTACCTAGTGAGAAAGTTACAAATCAATCACTATTATAAACTGCATATGTATGCAGGTCTGAGATTGCCTGGAGACCAGAGGCAGATGACACCTGCACTTCCAATGCATCTAGTTGATTTGCTGCCTGTAGGTGATGCAGTGCATTCTTTTTCAGATGCATCTGGTAATAGTCAATATTTTGATATGTACTGTTCCTTTTGACCCAATACCAGATTCTATTCTAATTCTTGTGAGCATTTTTCAAAACTCTTTTCTATATTACAGGTATGTACATGAAGAACACTCCACCTTTGTCATCAAACAGCATTGGTAACCAAGGGAATTTGTTACAGGTTAAACGTTGGCTCCTTTTTGAAGTTTCATCTCCTTGATTTGTTTGTTTGTTTGTTTTTTGTGCAATGTGAAAGTTGGGAACGATACATGTTCTGCAGACAGTCATTTTTTTTTTTTTGCAGTGCCCTCTCCTAAAATCTCATTTCAGTTTCTCTTTTTGTCAGTGCACAGTAGTTTCTTTGGAGTCTATGCTCATTATTTCCTTAATTTCTTTTCCATACAAGTTGCAGAGAAATGAGATGACAATAGTGGTTCATAGATTTTCATTGTTATTCACTTCTCCTCTCTTTATCTCAATTCATTCATCACTTTCTTTGCCGTGCAATGTTCTTGATGCTTTATGATTTACCTCGTCAAGTTTGATGGATGCAAGCTTTGTCTTGTCTAAATGAGAGACTCCTGGCTGAATTCTCTCTTTCCTTTTCTTTTTCCTTATTGGTACTTGTGGAAAGATGTGTCGCTGTTTAAGTTGTTCTTTCTGTATTTCCTGATTCTAATTTGAACTTCATGATCTTCTAGGATTCAGCTTGTGGGGTGAAACCTGTCAAAGGGATTTCTTTGATAAATTTTTGGTTTTAGATGTGCATCATGAAATTTTCTGTCCTGACTTGATGGATAAGATCTCTTACCTTTTTACCTCAAACTTTTCAAGCAGGCTTCTGGAGCACAACTTATTGGAAGATCTGCTGCATCACCTTCTGCTGCAACCAGTGCCACTTCATTTGATAACACTACTGCATCTCCAGTGCCATATGCCAACTCACCTAGATCTGGCACAAACATGATGAATACACCATCTCCTCAGCAACAGCAACAGCAACAGCAGCAGCAGCAGCAGCAGCAGCAGCAGCAGCAGCAGCAGCAGCAGCAGCAACAACAACAACAGCAAAGGCAGAAAATGATGCAATTACCTCATCAACAGCAACTTCTTGCTCAGCAACAGTTCAGGCAGTCTCAGATGCAAGGACTGGGACAGGTGTAGTCTACTGATTTCATTTTTAATGGTCATTGAATATTGTGAAATAGGTTGCTCTTTTATTAAACTGGAGAAAATATTGAAATTTTTCTGAGATTTTAATGCTTGATTTGTACTCTGATGATATCTTAAGCCTGCTTCCCAGTCTGTCTATCTCTGTGCTTGTTTCTTATCTCTCTATCAATTCCAACCTTGAATGTGATGGTCAAACTGGTTGGGGTTGAAATCAAACTAAAGGTTTGTAGTTGGCAAGTTCTCATTGTGGAGGTATTTGGTGGAGGTGACACTAGCTTTTTCTTTTTCCTGCTGTAAACTGTAAATAATCTGAACATATGATAGTGAACTAGCATGAAGCAGCCGACTTCTAAATGATGCATATAATCTTGGATAGTTTGTTATGGTATTACCTTCTTGAGCAAATGAGGTCCCACGTTGATTCCCACCTTTAAAGTTTCTGATCCACTAGTATAACTAAATTATCCAGCCTTTATCTGAAAGTTTTCTAGGGCATTCTTGTCATGAGTGATATAAATCACTAGATTAGGTTGAATCTTATTTCTTAAATTTAATTGCTTAATTATTTTTTTCTTTGGCGATTCTGGCATTTTACATTGAATTGCTATGCTCATGTTTAGAATCAGATGTCACAGCTACACGATTTGCAAGGTCAACAGAAGTTTCAGCAGGTAACATGACATTGTCATATTTTGTTTCTCTTCATCTTCTAAGAATTTCCCGACATATGAATGTACTTATTTGTATGAAATGGATGTTTGCCTGCATGCTTGCTTTTCCTTGGTTCCCTTTTTTCATTAATTGAAATGCTGCATATTTGAAAATTGGAGCATCAATAATTTTGTTTTTTGTAATGAATGTTTAAATGAAACTCCATATTCTTAAAAGTCAATGAATTGGAATTCAATCATTTTGAAGCAATCAGCAATAATGTCAAGCTAATGCATCTGATAGAGAAAATGAGTGTTTGTTTTTGGGTATTTAGTATGATGTGTTTAACTAACTCATAAGTTACAAATATTTGTGCACGATTAAGTAATTATTATCAAATCTTCCATATTCTACCAGTTACATGGGCAGCATCAGATGCAATTTTCTCAGCCAATGGGACACCAGCAATTTCAAGGTAGGCAGCTGGCATCGGGACATGTTCAGCATGGAATTGGTCAAAGCCAACTCGGCCAAGGAAACCAGTTGAATCGACATTTAAGCCAGTTTTCAGGTGCTGCAAATAGTGCATTATTTAATGCTGCTCAGGGCACATCAAATAGCCAGATGGTATGATTTATAGTTCTTTGTGTTTATTTAACTTGTTTTCATATTTTTGCTGTACAATCTGATTATGCAGTTATGGAGTTGGATTGACCATACCATTTGCTACCATATTAAAGATCAAGTGGATTTTATTTACTTTTCTGATCTATCATATTCTCTATTTCATTGTTGGGTTGAAGATAAAAGTGCATGAAATACTGTTGGTTAATTGTGATCACAAAGCCTGGTTCAGTTTCTGCTTGAATTACGACTTGGTTGCATCTGAGTAGTCAGTATCCTTGCTTCTTCTTGTAATGTTTATTCGGTTCATTATGTCACATTTATAAGTATTTTGATACTGTGATATCATTTTCCAACATTAGTTTCTTATTTCTCTTCTAAATGTCTTGCAGTGTATTTGTTGCATGGTTGATGTGTGGTTTTATCAGTTTTAGTGCTTTGTTGTAAATTCTGAATATGCGACAAGTCCAAACTAGATTGTGTAATTGTTGGGTTTCAGATTTTGTAAGATATTTTAGAGTCTTATGCATGGTTGTTTTCTGTTTTCTCCATCTATGTTTATGTTCAATCCAATGTTAGCACTTGGCTTTTTCAGTCATAAGGCTTTTCATAGAAAATTTAGCTGGGGGCATGTGATTCTTGATAATAAATAATAATCTGTTCTTTCTAATTTGGTGAAGCAAAACTGGTACTGGGATTTCCTTTTATCAAAATTGCATATATTATTTGATATTATGGGCTTATGTTAATCCAGAACTGTACAAGCACTCAGCATTGACATGTAATCTTTAATCACTAAACTATAGGTTTTGGAGTGTGTTTTGTATACGTACTGGAACTAGAAGTTGTACACTGGGAGTTAGAATAAATGAATATTTATGTTATGGTCTTTTTCATCTAATTTCGTAATTCGATTTGTTTACTTATTCAACTTGTAAATTCATTCTAAGCATTACTATCAACTCATTATCGATACTTGTTCCTATACATTGTGTTTCTTTCAATCATCTTTCTGATGATTATATATTCCTTTCATAACTTCTTCGCACTGAATGTGTTCTTTAGATTCCCAATATGTCAGCTACAGTGTCATCTCAGTCTCTTCTTCCACGGATGCAGGTGAGTTATTCCACATTCTCTCTTTAAAATATTTTTGTTTACCCCTAATCCCTATTTTTGTGATCTTCTACACATGCACTACCCTTCCTCTTCTTCTTTTTCTCCTCTCAAGTGCTTATAGTGAATGTATATGGATGATTCACGAGGAACGAAGATCTTGTTAAGAAATTGATGTTCATTCCCTTGTCTGAATCTATGATGCAGTTTGGATTAGCTGGTAACAATCCCCAAAGGAGTCACGCTTCCCAAATGTTGAGTGACCAAAGTATGTCTGATCACCACGTTTGTTTGCTTCTATATTTAATAATTTATTATTTTATTGAGAAAAGTGGAAAACAGATTCTACAGCCAAATGCTTCATATTATCATATGCTTATTCACATTGTCATTTATGCATTTATGGTATTAAGCTAGAGCTCAGTTGGGTCTTTTGGTTGCAGTGTTCAATATGGGGGCGTCAAATCCAGGTAGCATGATGCCTATTCAGCAGCAGCAGCAGCAGCAGCAACAGCAACACAACACGCAAGGAGCATTTGGTACTATGCAGCCAAATGCTCAGAATTTGCAGTCTAATATGGTAGCACTTCAGAATGCACAACAAAATCATCCCAATTTTGCCCAACAGAGACAACAAAATCAGCAGTAATTATATCTCCTTCAACTGGATAATTGCTTGACGTAAAGGACCCTTAAAATTCATGCAATGTAATGTAGAGTTGTAATTGTAAGCCCCATCGTCCTCTTTGCTTGTAAAAGAGTATAATTTCATTGAAGGATAATTGGCTATTTTAGTAAGCCATTGAAGGATAATCAGAATCAGTTATATTTTTCTAATGTGGAGCCTATAATTTCATTTGATTTGCTGTGTGAGTGACTGTTTACTTGTTAATTTCATTTGTTCTTCTGTGTTGAATCATGTCATCCATACAATGATCGGGTCAAATTTTGCCATACCTCCTGATGAAAATTAGTAATCAGTGAATGCATAATAGATTAATGAATTAATGCCAACATTCACTTTTGAAGATTTTGTCATACTTTCAACTGCGAGGCGTCAGATAATGGATTCAGAAATGGCAAAGGCAAAGCGTGTCTTGCATAAACACAAAATTTTATTCCTTTATTTGACATCTTTCAAATTCAACATCAAATTTTAACAAAGAATAGTGAGAATGTTTCAAGGATGTGGTTACAGCTGAAAATGTATAGTCTATTCACTACGATGGGATACAGAAATTGAGTTAACAAAAATGAGTGTCTGAAACAAAAGATGAAAAAAGTCTTTGGCCTAGGCAGACTCTGTGGCTGTGGCTGCTCAGTCTTGTTTCTGCCTTCGAGCAAAGATATGAGCAGACCAGGAAATGCAACTGCAGCATCTTTGTAAAAGCCAATCTACCCTGTGCTTTCATGGAGACAAAAATTATTAAGAGATTATTGTTAGTATGAAAATACTAAAAAAAAAAAAAAATTAGTTGATTAATTTTCATAGTTTTGACTAGTTGTTAATTGTTAGATGGGTTGGAATTCAAAAGAAAAATTGGTTTCTTTAAGAGAAAAAAAAAAAAAAAACTACCAGTCAAATGGTGCCTAGAAAGTCACATTGAACTTGCAAGTTAAGATGTGCTAAAATTATTCCTTTATTTGATTGATGAATTAATCATGTACATATTCTGTTAATGCCAAGCCAAAAATGTACTAGAAGACTAAATATAACAAAGGACTTACAATTCTTTGAGGCATGAAGTAGTTTTATCATCAACTTGACCATCTGGGACTTTCCCATCCAATGAAAATGCCGATGGCACTTGGGCCGTAGTGGTGTGTGTTTCAGCCAAAAGGGGTAGGTTTTCCGCCGACGTGCTGCTGGACGGAGGTGGCGAGAAGGGAGGGGAAGGCGTCGGAGATGGCGGGAAAAAGTACCTATGGTTGCCGGGTCCTATACTTACGGGTAGAGGTGATGGAGGTGTTGGTGGTGATGATGATGGAGAAACATTTCTATCCTTCAATTGTTCTTCAAATTCTCCCATTATAATAAAATCTAAAAAGAATGAACTAAAATGTCCTGTTTTCTTTTTCTTTCTCTTTTGATTTCTTTGAGATTGGGGTAGTTGTAATTTCCCGGGAGTTTTACTTGATTTGAATTGTAGGTATGAACCTAACGGTCTCGGGCAAAATTAAACCTGTCAGCTTCAAGCCCATTTGTTAACCTAGCAATTATCACTTTCCCAGTAAAGCAATGTTAATAATAATATTAATATTAACTTAATAAATATTAATATAGCTTGTTCATATCAATATGTTTCTCAAAATTCGTAGCATTTGATTATACGTCAATTAGTAACATAAAATAACTATTTATAGAAGAGGTTGACAAAATATGTCTATTAGATTTTTTTGATTTAGAAATAACATATAAATGTTATATAAATTGGTGATTTCAAATTTTGTATCTATGCTCATGCTCATGCTCATCAAGTCCAAGAGTAAGCTCTTGAAAGAGAGCAAAAAGATGCCAGAGTTCCCACACCTCACTCCACACTGATGCATAGAATAGAAAGGTGAAATCTTGAAGAAAGAACACATTTAATTTATATTACATTTCTTTAAAAAAAAAAATTGGTTAATTCTGTAATTTTTGTAAATTTTTAATACGGTAAATTAGTAATAAAAATGAGCAATCACGAGGGTTGTACGCACTGTTAATGAAAAAGAATTAAAGAAAGAAACGACCAATGAATATGAGTTTTTGACTCATGTAAAATGAGTTGAAAAATTGTCATTATTATTTATTATTAGGATTTACATTATTTTTGTCTCTTTCTCGATTCAGAATTTAAGGTAAGTGTTAAAATAAAATATTATTATATTATAATATAATATGATTCTTTTAAAGCCGTTAAATAAAATTGTTTCTTACTCGAAAACGGATTCGGTGTTGATATGAGCTTGTCTTGAGTACCGAATTAATAATCAACAATTATCTTATGTGGATCCCAAATAATTACTGTTTATTGATTCGGTGCTCAGGACAAACTCAGATCAGCACGGATCTTAGTCCAACTAACTCATACTCAATGGTTAAGATCAGCAGCTGGAACTTAGCTGGGCCCTTGTCTAAGGCTCATGCAAAACACTGCTTCTTCATTCTTTTGCTTTTCACTTCCGACTTCCGCTTCGCTGCCCAATATTATTTTGCTGTGAAAGATTAAAAAAAGGGAAAAAAGGCACTTTTTTTTTTCTGCTGTGAGTAGTGAACTTGCAATTTTTTTTAATCTTCTCTTTGTAAAAAAAATGGAATTTAAACTTCAATGGTTTACTTGGCTGTGTGTGCTTATGTTGTTTGTTTTGGAGTCCCATCAAGCATTTGTAGAAGCTGATGATGAGCAAAACCCAGATGAGCAAAGTCTCATTTCTTTCAAAAATGCACTTGAAAGCTCGCATAATCTTGTTTCATGGAACAAAACGAACCCGCATTGTTACTGGGTTGGCGTAAGTTGCCAACGCGGCCGAGTCATCTCGCTCGTTCTCCCAACTCACTCACTCAAGGGCCCTCTTTCTCCTTCCCTCTTCTCTCTTTCAAGCCTCAGCGACCTTTCCCAAAACCTTCTCTTTGGTCAGCTTTCTCCTCAAGTGCCCAACCTTAAACGGCTTAAACAACTGTCTCTGGGAGAAAATCAATTGTCCGATTTTGTCCCGAGTCAACTTGGCGTGTTGACTCAGCTTGAAACCCCTCACTCGGTTCCAACTCTTTCACCGGAGAAATCCCATCTGAGCTTGGGAAGTTGAAAAATCTAAAGACGCTCGATTTTTAGTCTTTGAGCTAGGTAGATGTGTCAAATAGCTCACTTTATGGCAGCATCCCACCTAAAATTGGCAACTTTGAAAAACCTCACTCTATCAAGATTGGAGTCTCTTCTAAATATTCAAACTTTAAATATCAAATAAAATTTTAAATATTTAGAATTTTAAATTTTGAAAAATAATAAATAATTAAAAAAAATACGTGAATAGTAGCTAAGATATTGACTATAAATAGAGGGGTTCATTTTCTCATTTGCTCATCCATTTGAGAAGAGTTTTCTTGTATTTAGAGAGAGTTTAGAGAGCTTGAAATTATAAGCTCTTTTTATAGTGATTTGAGAGATTGAGTGTATTGAGGTTTTGGGTAGTGAGCCAAAATATTATAATACTTATAATCCTCATATCACTAGTGAAATATTTTAGTTCAGTCTTCGCCCATAGACGTAGGCTAAAAACCAAACCACATAATTTCATGGTATCCTATTTTGTGCTTGTTCTTTATTTTCTTCCAATTTCATTTTAGCTGCGGCCCTATTTCACCTATCAATATCCTAACAGTAGTATCAAAACTACTGGTTGTATTTTTTGGAGTCGGTAGTACTGTTAACGTATACGGCACTATTCACATATACGATATTATTCACATATACGGTTACTGTTCATGTGAGACGGTGGGAGTTGATCCTAGCAAAGTTAGTTCGTGGTGAAAAGTGATGGCGGCAAAATACGAAATTGAGAAGTTCAACGGAAATAATTTTTTGTTGTGGAAAATGAAGATAAAAGCTGTATTGAGGAAAAATAATTGCTTGACAACAAATTGAGAAAGGCCCATGGAGATAACTGATGACAAGTGGAACGAGATAGAGGGCAACGCCATTTCTGATCTATACTTGGCACTTGTGGATGGAGTATTATCCAGTTTGACATAAAAAAAGACAGCGAAAGAAATATGAGATACTCTCACAAAATTGTATGAGGCCAAGTCGCTGCACAATAAGATCTTCCTAAAGAGGAGACTTTATACTCTTTGAATAGCGGAATCTATATCGGTGACCAACCACATCAACACCTTGAAGACTCTATTTTCACAACTCATATCGTTGGGTCATAATATAGAGGAAAATGAACGTGCGGAGCTTCTACTTCAAAGTCTACCATATTCGTATGATTAACTCATCATCAACCTGACGAACAACAATCCAGCGGATAGTCTAGTTTTCGACGATGTTGCAATCTCCGTATTAAATGAGGAGAGCAGACGGAAAAACAAGGAAGACATACTGTCGAGTTCGCAGCAGGCAAAAGCGCTATCGGTGACGAGAGGGAGATCAACGAAACATGGCCTTAGTGGGGGTCATAATCATGGTAGGTTAAAATCAAGAAATAAGAAGAATGTCAAATGCTACAATTGTGGCAAGAAAGTGCACGTCAGGAAAGAGTGTTGGAGTAACCAGAAGAGAAGAGAGGGCAAAGAACCTGAGTCATCAAATGCTTAGGGGTGTGTAGCGAATACCTCGAATGATGATAAAATTCTCTACAGCGAGGCAACAATTGTTTCAGAAGGCAGAAAACGACTATCTGATATCTGACTCATAGACTCTGAAGCTACCTAGCACATGACCTCTCAGAGAGAATATGTCCACACATATGAACATATCTCAGGAGAATCTGTATATATAGGAGATAATCATGTCTTGGAGATCGCTGGTATTGGTACCATCAAAATTAAAATGTTTGATGGTACAATTCGCACAATTGAGGAGGTACGACATGTCAAAGGCTTGAAGAAAAATCTATTGTCTTTGAGACAAATGGATAGTCATGGGTACAAAACTCATGTGGAGAATGAAATTATAAAGATTGTCAAATGTGCGCTTGTATTGATGAAAGTAGAAAAGATTGGTGCTAATCGGTTCATGCTTAAAGGGGAAACACTATAAGAAGCTGATGCGTGTGTCGCGTCAAATAGAGAAGAGTTAACTACGATGTGACATCTCAAACTTGGCCACATGTCAGAACAAGGTTTGAAGATTCTCTCTGAGCGAAAATTGCTTCCAGGGCGCAAATCGGTAAGTTTACCATTTTACGAGCATTGTGTTATAAGTAAGCAACATAAATTAAAGCTCAGTAGATCTATTGTTAGAAGTAAATGCATTCTAGACTTGATTCATTCTGATGTTTGGGAATCGCCGGATATGTCCATGGGAGGTGTAAAATACATGGTGACTTTTATTTATGATTATTCCAGGAGATGTTAGGTGTATCCAATTAAGAAAAAGTCAGATGTATTTCCAGTATTTAAAGAATACAAAGCGCGGGTGGAACTTGAATCCAGTAAAAGGATCAAGTGCTTGAGGACGGATAATGGTGGAGAGTATACAGACGGCGAGTTTCTTGCTTTCTGTAAGTAAGAAAGTATTCAGAGGCAGTTCACGGTAGCATACATTCTTCAACAAAATGGAGTGGCGGAGCGGATGAACAGGACTCTTATAGAAAGGATAAGAGCTATGTTGAGGACTGCTAGTCTACCCAATTCATTCTGGGCAGAAGAAGCCAAAACTGTCTGTTATGTAGTAAATCAGTCGCCATCCACATTAATTAGGCTGAAGACAGCGATAGAGATGTGGACTGGAAAGCCAGCTGATTACTCCTATCTATATGTATTTGGATGTCCTGTGTACGTGATGTATAATGCCCAAGAAAGAACAAAGTTAGATCCAAAATCTAGGAAGTGTATCTTCTTAGGGTATGCTAATGAAGTAAAGGGGTATTGTCTGTGGGTTCCCACTGCCCACAAGATTATCATTAGCAGAGACGTTATCTTCGTAGAAGATCAACTATAAAGAAGAGATAAGAATGATAGCACTGTAAAAGAAAAGTCAGAGACTTTACCAGTATATGTGAAAAATAATCCGAAAAAAAAAGATTCAGATTCTTCTGAAGTAGCACCAGAGCACGAGGATCAAGAACTAGTCGGTCAACTCGTGAGAGACGATCGCCAGCGTGGCACTCGGAATATGTCACAGAGATCAATGTTGCATACTGTCTTCTAACAAAGGACGGAGAGCTATCAACTTTTCATGAAACTTTAAGCAGCTCAGATGTTATTTTGTGGATGACAGTAATGCAGGAAGAAATTGAACTCTGCAAAAAAATAAGACATGAGAACTTGTACCACTACCACATGAAAGAAAAGCCATTGGAAATAAATGGGTCTATAAGATCAAACGTGATGATAATGACCAAGTGGAGCGGTATCGTGCAAGATTGGTGGTGAAATGATATGCTAAAAAAGAAGGTATTGACTTCAACGAGATATTTTGTCCGGTAGTTCGACTCACAACAGTCAGAATAGTCTTGACGATGTGTGCTACATTTGACTTACATTTAGAGCAGTTAGATGTGAAAACTGCATTTCTTCATGGAGAATTTGAAGAAGAAATTTATATGCTCTAACCAGAAGTTTTTGCTGAAATAGGAAAGGAGAACTTAGTTTGTAGGTTGAACAAATCTCTATACAATCTCAAACAAATGCCGATGTGTTGGTATAAGAGATTTGATTCCTTTATCATGAGCCTTGGATACAATATGCTCAGTTCAGACTATTGTGCATATTACAAGAGGTTTGAAAATAATGATTTTATCATTTTACTGTTGTACTTGAATGACATGTTAGTAGCAGGCCCTAACAAAGACCGATTCTAAGAACTAAAGGCACAATTGGCTAGTAATGAAGCACAGAGGAATGAGATGTCTCGAGTACCGTATGCATTAGCAGTGAGAAGTTTAATGTTCACTATGATTTGTACAAGACCAGATATTGCACAAACAGTGGGAGCAGTCAGTCGATACATGAGGAATCCTGGTGGAGAACATTGAAAAGCTGTTAAGAAGATTCTAAAATATATTAGAGGAACCTCAGATGTTGCATTATGTTATTGAGGATCAGAATTTATTGTCAGGGGCTATGTGGATTCAGATTTTGCAAGAGACCTTGATAAAAAAAAATCCACTACTGGCAATGTGTTTACACTTTGTAGTAGGAGTTGTAAGCTGAGTTTCAAAACTGCAGACCGTTGTGGCTTTATCTACAATAGAAGCAGAATGCATGGCAACTACACAAGCTTATAAGGAACCTATTTGGATACAAAGATTATTGGATACAGTCAGAGTGCCTTGCACATTGCAAGGAATCTAGCCTTTCATTCCAGGACAAAGCACATAGGGGTACAATACTATTTCGTTCGAGAAGTAGTGGAAGACGGAAATGTGGATTTGCAGAATATCCATACGAAGGATAACCTAGCAGATGTTTTGACCAAGCCAATAAATACTGATAAGTTTGTGTGGAGTAGATCCTCTTGTGACCTAGCAGAAACGTAGGCAACATGACTATGACGAAATAGAAAAGATAGTGTGGAGATTGCTTGGTTCTCAATCGAATCTCCAAGTGGGAGAATGTCAAGATTGGTGCCTCTTCTAGATATTCAAATTTTGAATATCAAATTCAAAATTCTAGACATTCAAAGTTTGAATATCAAACTTTGAACTTTGAATTTTGAAAAATAATAAATAATTAAAAAAATGTGAATAGTAGCTAAGATTTTGGCTATAAATAGAGGGGCTCATTCCCTCATTTGCTCATCCAATTTTTAGAAGAGTTTTCTTGTATTTAGAGAGAGTTTAGAGAGCTTGAAATTATAAGCTCTTTTTATAGTGATTTGAGAGATTGGGTGTATTGGAGTTTTGGGTAGTGAACCAAAGTATTACAAGACTTGTAATCCTCATATCACTAGTGAAATATTTTCCTTCAGTTTTCGCCCATGGACGTAGGCTAAAAGCCGAACTACGTAATTTCCTGGTGTCCAATTTTGTGTTTGTTCTTTATTTTTTTCCAATTTCATTTTAGCTGCGGCCTTGCTTCACCCATCAATTTTCTAACACACTCACTTTTTCCAAGGCATTAACCAATTCATTGGCTAGTTGCCTCCAGAAATTAGTGAACTCTCACTTCTTGAAATCTTTTCTTCACCATCTTGTTCAATAACTGGGCCTTTACCCGAAGAACTATCCAAGTTGAAATTTTTAAGCATGCTTGATCTTTCCGAGAACCCTTTGAAGTGTTCAGTCCCAAAAGCTATTGGGGAGTTACGGAAGTTGAGGATATTGAATTTGGGTAGCACTCAGCTCAATGGGTCAATACCAGTTGAGCTTGGAAATTGTGAGAATTTGAAGTCCGTGATACTTTCTTGCAATGCATTATCTGGGTCATTGCCTGAGCAGCTATCCGAGCTACCAGTTTTGATATTTGCTACCGAGAAAAACTAGCTTTCTGGGACGCTGCCTTCTTGGTTTGGAAAGTGTAACCAAATGGACTCGCACTTGCTTTCTAGTAACCAGTTCGTTGGCGGAATCCCACCGGAGATTGGAAACCGTTCCATGTTGAAGTACATTAGTTTGAGCACCAACTATTTGTTTGGTTCCATACCCAGAGAATTGTGTAATTCAGAGTCTCCTGTGGAGATAAATCTTGATGGAAATTTGCTTTTAGGGACTATTGAGAATGTGTTTGAGCAGTGTACTAATCTCGCGTAGCTCGTTTTAGGTAATAATCATATCCATTGTTCCATAACCAAATATCTTTCGGAGCTTCCATTGGTAGTTCCTGATCTCGATTCCAACAATTTTACTAGTATTATACCAGTGAGTATGTAGAAGAATTCAGAGAATTTGGTTGAGTTTTCTTCTGTGAGCAATTTGTTAGAGGTTTATCTGTTGGTTAAAAATCAATTTTTCTAAAAAAAAAATTTTCAGGACCGATCTCATACAATACATAAGAATTCGTAATCTAGAAAATTATACCTTAACAATCCGATTTGGCTTTTTCGCTGAATTAATCTAGGCTTACTCCTGTTAAATCACGATCCGTATCACTAATCTTGTTAGATCGCGACCTGTCACCAATGATCTTCTAGGTTATGACTCAGGTTTGATCTGCATTTGACGTGTGGGCGCTTTTATTACCATTAAAAGCAACTAGCAAGAGAAAATATTCCTTTCAAAATTAGAGAGAAAAATTATTTTTCTCTGATCTGTATAATGTGGCTCTCTTTTTTTTATAGAGAAAATAAGTCCTTTTATATCTCTAATTGGTGGAAACCTTAGGCTCTATATTTATTAATTTTATTAAATCACATTTGATTAAATTAAAAAATAATTAAACTAAAAGTGGCGTTACTTGTTCTTGTGTTATAGGGGTCCACCTTATAAAATAATACAAGACCCCTAACACACAAGCATATTAAATGAAACCTCACACTAAATAATATATTTTGGCTTTTAACCTAAAGAATTAGTTATCTTACTTAGTAATCCAGTAGCGGTGCAGTCAATTAAATGAGCTAACCCGAAGATCATATGGGTATATATAATAGTGGCTACAATAATTCGGTTTGTAATTAAAGTAACTTGCTTGCCAGGCTCGTGCAACCAACCTTTTGATGAAGCATATGCCGTCTTTGCTCAACCATGAAGGAAGAAAGTGTAGGCTGGGAGAGGATATGGCACAAATAATGGAGGAGGTCAAGAAAACAAGGATGCTACTAAAACTAGAAAGGTAGAGGGGAAGCTAAAGGTTCAAAAACAACCTTCAAGCTAGGAGTCTTCTGTCAAATAGGCTTTAAAGAGGGACACACTGCAGATGAGTGCTGGCATAAAAAAGATGATGACTATGTACCAATTTCACTAGCAAGAAGGCAACCTGTACAGCCCCTTGCTTATGCAAAAGACAACAAGCACAAAAGTCAGCATACATGGCAGCAACAAGTAAGGTTGACAGTGAGCCTTGATGATTTCTAGACAATGGAGCCACAGACCATGTGACAAAAGATATGAACAATATGACCTTGAAATCAGAGTACAGATGTAACTCAAAACTCATTGTAGGAAATGGTAATGAATTAATCATTTCATACATTGGCACAGTTTATTTACCAGCATGTGATGGCACATAAATTTAGGTTAATAATGTCCTTTTATTCCCCAAATTTTAAAAAACCTCATAAGCATATCTAGCCTTATCACACGCAACAAATACACTATAGTCTTTTCTAATGGTATTTATATTGTGAAGGGCAAGTAGGGAAAGGTTATAGTCAGAGGAACTGGAACCGGATGACTGCATAAGGTGAATGGAGTCAATAGAGATGACATTTAGAAAGATAAACTGAAAGAAACCAAACTTTATTGTGCTATGGTGTCACTGTTTGCTTCAAAAAAGGATCAAGTCAGCCATGAGTCTATATCAAAGTCCTTAGTCCATGAATGTAGTGTTGAGTTTATCAATTGTCAAAGATCAGAGTCTATAAAACAACTACACATTGTTCACAAGAGACTAGGGCATCTAAATGACCAAATCCTCTAGTTGTAAGAATTTCAAAGGCATGGATGAAACAAATCTCTGTTCCTTTTGTTCAGCATGTATGTATGGGAAGAGCCATAACTTGAGTTACAGATTTGTGCTAAATTAAACCGAAAGGCCCCTCGAACTTGTGGACCAGCACCCTTAACCTCTAGAGATGGCTATAAATACTACGTAAGTATAGTATAGTATGAAACACATCGATATTTTCCTTAAATGACAAAGCACAAACTATAAACATATTCATTAAGTTTAAAGAACTAGTTGAAAATCAAAATGACTACAAAATCAAATGTGTGCAAAGTGTCTGGGTTGGTAAATTCAGACCACTTAAAAACTATCTTGAAACACAAAGGATCAACTTTAGACATCCATGCCCTTACTCCTCCCACCAAAATGGAAGAATTGAAAGGAAAAGTAGACATAATGTAGAAATAGCACGTACTTTACTTGCACAATCTAAATGGCCCTTGAAATTCAGGTGGGAAGCATGTGAAACTACTGTGTATCTAATAAACAGACTTCCGACACCAGTGGAGGCACCTACCGAGTCGTTACAAAAAGCTTCTTCAAATAGAACCTGACTATATATTTCTTAAGGTGTTTGATTGTGCTTGTTATTCTCATCTATCACCCTATAACACAAACAAATTGCAGTTTATGGTTTTCAAAATGCATCTTCATAGGATACAGCTTAAAGTACAAGGGGTACAAATGTCTTCACAGTTTAAGAAGAGTTTACATAGCTAGGAATGTATCATTTGATGAATTTAACTTCCCTTACTGCAGTGATCCTTCAATTACAGCACATAGAGATACACAAGCAAGTCAATACTATATGCAACTTGCTGTACCATGTTCATTATCTGATTTCAACGCATCAACTCACACAGACCCCATTCATTTTCTAAAAGAGCAAACCATAGTCCATGAACAATCAAATGATCGTGAACAACTGAGTACAGAAACGCCAGAGCCAGAGATAATGCCGCCATCAAACACAGAAATCAACCCAAATGAAACAGAACAACCTCAACAAAACGCAGAACCTGAAATCCTAGAACCATCGTAACAGATACCTATTAGCCACCTTATGATTACGAGATCAAAAGCTGGCATATTCAAACCTAGAATATACATGGCCAAATGGGAACTAAAAGACACTAAATGTTTACCAAAAAAACATAGCAAGTGCCTTATGAGATGAGAACTGGAGGAATGCCATGAAAGAAGAATTCAATGCTTTGCGAAGTAATGAAACATGGGAGCTAGTGAAGCCTAATCCTAGTATGGAGATAGTTGCGAACAAGTGGGTATATAAACTGAAATACAACCCGGAATGGAAGCTTTGCCAGATAGAAAGCGAGATTGGTAGCCAAAAGCTAACACGAAACAAAAGGCATTGACTATACTGAAACCTTCAGTCCGGTGGCTAAAATTGCAACAATAAAAGTGGTGCTAAGAATGGCAGTGAATCAAGGCTGGGATGTGAAATAAATATATGTAAATAACGCCTTCTTGAATGGTGATCTAAAGGAAGAATTATATATGAAACAACCTGAAGGACTCCTTGATACCAAACATCCAAGCTTTGTTTGCAAACTGAAGATAGATAGAAACAGGCTCCAAGAGCCAGGTATGAGAAGCTCAAGTGTGAACTGATTGAGTGGGGGTTCAAGAATGCTGTTTCAAATGTGTCTCTGTTTTACTATAGGAATTGAAAGAACCTACTGATAGTTCTTGTGTATGCGAATGACATTCTGATTACAAGAAGTGACACTAGTGAAATTCAAATTGTAATTGACAAGTTGAGAAGTAAGTTCACTTTGAAGGAATTGGGGTCACTTAGTTATTTTTTGGGAATTAAAGTTAAGAGAGATAAAGAAGGAATGCACCTCACTCTGACGAAGTATATTCAAGATCTGTTGAAGAAGACAAACATGCTTGAGATTAAAGGCAGTCCAACACCAATAAGTACTTCAGTAAGTATAGGCTGAATCCAGAAATTAGAGAAGGAGGAGCAGTGTTTGAGGATAAAACTCTCTACAGAAGTGTAGTGGAAACATTACAGTATGCACATTGACCAGACCAAAAATCTCATTCAGTGTCAACAAACTCAACCGGTATATGCAAGAACCAAAAGAAATGCATTGGCAAGGGTGTAAAAGAATCTTAAGATACTTGAGAGAATTATGGCCTATACTATACTGCTGAAAAAGAATTGTAGTTAGAAGCATTTGTAGGTGCCAATTGGGCTGCTGACAAGGATGATGGAGAGTCTACAGGAACGTGCTGTGTATATCCAAGCAGCAGCTTAGTCTCGTGGAGTGCAAGAAAACAGAAGACAGTGGCAAAGTCCAGTACAGAGGCTGAATACAGAGCACTGTCACATGGGGCTTCAGAAATAATCTGGTTGAAATCATTGCTTGGAGAGCTAGGATGTCAAATTGAAGTTGGTTTGATGTAACAACATGAGTGTTATTGCATTGGCTGAAAATCCATTTTTTTCATGACAGAACAAAGCACATCGAGAAAGATGTGCATTTAATAAGGGATCATATCAGGAAAAGCGTGTTTACACTGAAACACAAGTAGAAGACAAGTAGCAGACATCATGACAAAGACTCTGCCCCATGAAGCTTTTGAATTCCATAGGAACAAGCTTAGAGTCTGGTTGGACAGCTAAGCTTGAGGAGGGGTGTTAAATATGCAGGTGTATGAGCTGCTAATTAGGTGTTTCATCAATTATCTCAGTGAGCAACTAACTAGTGATGAGGTGATAAAGGGACAAGCAAGAAATCACATGACGCCTAAGGAGAGCCGCTAGTGAGAGAGGAATGTGAAGACAAAGGGGTGCAGAGCAACAGAGACAATACACAAACCACAACCAATGGATGCAATCAATATGAACCGTAGGATTAAAGGATCTTTGTATGCATTATCCTTCATCTTGTTCAGCAAGAAAACTGACTGTACGTAATAAGTTGACGAATTCTTTTCAATGAAATCAAAATACACTTATGAAATCAATGAAGTTGGGCCGTGCATTCTTTTCATTCTCATGTTAAGTATTTTGCCTTCTAAAGTTTTTTAACTTGACGCATTGATGACTAACCAAAATGTACTAGCAAGACTAGAAAAGAAAAGACGGACGATTCTTTAAGGCATAAGTTTGACAATCAACGTGACCGTCAGGGGCTTTTCTATCCAAAGAAAATGCTGATGGCACTTGGGGAGGAGTGGGCAATGTTTCAATCGAAAGGGGGAGTTTTTCGGCCGATGTGCGCCAGGACGGGGGCGGCGAGAAGGGAGGAGAAGGTGTCGGAGACGGCGAGAACAAATACCTATGGTTGCCGGGTCCTAGACTTATGGAGAGGGTTGATGAGGATGGAGAAACTTTCCATCATTCAGCTCTTCTTCTAATTCTTCCATAAAAATAAAAGATGAATAAAACATCGTTTTGCTATCCCTTGTAATGTCTTGGGTTAGTTTGGTAGTTGTAATTTCGCGGGAGTTTTATTTGATTAGCATTACAGCTACAAACCTAGCGGTCTCGGCCAAATGAACCCTGAAGTATAAAGAGTAAGTCAACTTTGGCCAAGTCGCCTAGGAGTTTATTAAGAATAATCTAATATAAAACTTCTAATTTAAACATGCATATATTGACGTAATAAAATAATAATAATTCAAAAAGAAAACTTTTTGATAACGTATTCATATTTCTGTAGAATTTCATATTCTATATCAAAACATCTAGTCAAGTAAAGAAATAAAGCTATAAAAATCCCTACTAAACTTGAGTTTGGGTTCTAAGGAACAAACTAATGGCTAAATAATTTAAAATATCAACTGAAAATTAAAGTAAAGAATTAAATAAAGTTAACCAGACATGTCCTTTTGATTCGTTCTTTCTACCTGATAACTGTCTTTTTTTCTCTTATTTAACTTAATTAACCTCCTAACAACAACAACAACAACAACACACCAAATTAATATTTAACCACGAATCACAAGCATTTATTTTGCTTTAAAGAAGCTGGCTCATCAGGTCAGACTTCAGAGCAAAGAATCCTGCTCTGAATGATTTGGTGAGACGTTTCTTCTTGATATTCTTGAAACCACAGGCATGAACAGATGCTGAATATGTTGCCAAACTGGACTGCTGAGGGGAGTGACCAGTTCAGCAATGTATAAAGAAAATGGACTGTATTTGTATATCTGAGACAATTCAGTTAGCCAGAAAATTGCAGAGCTCAGACGGTAACTACGCTCATCCGGGTCTAAAAATAAAGCCATCACTCGCCTAAATGACAGCATCATCAACCGTCCAGACGACTCCAGTACCAATCCAGTAGCCGACCCAGAAACCTTCAGATTTTTATAAATGTCCACTATCTCGATGGTGTCCAGCTCAGTCATCAAAAGCTGAGTCGAGGAATACAAGTGTTTATACACTGAGTCAAAACAAGCGATAGCGATGAAAATAATGATGGGCAAGCACAAGCCAATTGCACAAACTGTTATAGCAAGAGTCAGATTGTAGGACAAAACTATCCACAATCCGGTCATGAAAGCAAGCAGCATTGACACCAGTCCTATTGGTAACAGGACAATTGCAGCAACAATAAGCTTCATGGGAAGATCTCCGGCATTTTTGTAAAAAATATGGCCAAAAGTGAGAACTGCGGCAGTAAGAGAAGTAGTCATGGCCATGGTATCCGTGAGGACAAATGCTTTGAAAACTAGATTTGTATCAAAAATTGGCACGCCTTTATCATTATAACCCCCTGGAATAGTGAAAGCTGATGTAAATGTCAATGTAGCTACCAGTGTTGCCATCACTAAGAGATTTTGAGCCATATCTTCGTTTTTAGGACCTACGATTAAGTCTGTCGTCGTTGTTCCAGTTCCACTGGCCGAGCGCCCATGCCCTTCTAAGATGTCATTTTGGTGTAGAGATGGCCTTTCATAGGCCAATTCTAGTGCTTTTGTAGCAAAGAACTGCAAGAAGTACGAAGTATATGTGTGTGTGCGTGCGACACAGTAGCAATTAATCATATAGGTTATAAGAATTATCACAAAGATTATCAAGTAGACAAAAAAAAAAAAACCAAACTTCAATACACTAACAGACAAAAAAATACATTTTTAATGTATTAAAGTTTATATATATATATTTTAATTTTAATGTGCATCCTCACTTTGTTGAAGTAATGATGCCCTCACTAAAGAAGGACTATATATATACACACATATATTTATTTCTTTTTAAGAGGTGGAATAGAATTAGTGTCTTTCATATTTATTTTTAGAGATCACATGGAATATTCACATTACCTTTGACATTTCCAAGGGAGCGTTAGATAACTGAACAATTGCAAGAGCAGTCTGCTTTTTCTCGTTGGTTGCCCTAATATTCACCCTCATATTTCTCGCAAGAATTAAAACGATGTTGAAATGATTGTTAATCGCAGCAAGATGCAAAGGGGTATTCCCTTCAGCATCAGATGAGTTTATCATATCTTCAATCTCAGGCAGCTTCGAAATAAAAACAACAACATTTGCATGTCCATTTTGCGCAGCAAGATGGAGGATGTTACGGTTTTTATCATCAAGGAACTCGATGGAGTCAGGGTAAGAATGGAGAAGTCTTTTCAAGAGAGATAGCTTGCCATTCTCGGAGGCTAGGTGAAGAGGACTTTGCCCATTACAGTCAAGTTTATATGCAAGTGTATCATCTTCGTCTGATAATTGACATGCAATTTCAAAATGACCTAAGGCAGCGGCATAGTGAAGGGGATTCCTGTCACGCTCATCTAGTACATTGATGAGATCCCTTTTTGCCTTCAGTATCTTGGCCATTACAACTGAATTTAAATTTCAAAACGAAAGGATTAGAATAATGTTACTTATTGAATCATTAAGTTTCTAATAGTTATGGTATATTATAGGATCAAACTATACCAATTTTGAGACCCACAAAACCTTAGCAAATCATGAAAGTGTTTGTTGGAAATGACTAGATGTTCGGTGAAATGCCACATCGAGAGTATTGTGGCGGGGGTGACAGACTTCAAATGCTACAGCAATTTGACACCAACACTTGGCATTTTCAGAGAGCACATCAATAGAGTTTTCTGATGACAAGGTTCAAGAATGCTTGAGATCAGGGCAAATTAGTCACCCTTTACTTAAAACACACGCACACACCACACAGATTGATTCTTATCATCTTTGCATTTTGCTAGCCAGGTGGCCACTAGATTGATCTTGAGACATCTGTGAAAATGTACATTTGAGAGTATGAATTTCAGGCTCTGCATTTCCACCCTCAAGGGTGAGGGAACTAACTAAAAGATTTTTAAGGAGTTTTATTTGAGTGGCCATCCGGCTTCAAATACTGGAAGAGTTAAAAAATCCATTTGGCCATTAGCAATTGCAGGCCCTGTTGTTTAGAATCTTACTATAAACGAATATTTAAACAAAGGTCATATAAAGACTCACCAAAATTCGACTTTATGATGGCAATGTGAAGAAGCGTCAGATCATTGGGTCCCCTGTGATCAAGAGCGGACGAATTTTCCTTTATTATACAGCATGCGATATGAGTTAATCCTGCATCAATGGCCAAGGAGAGTGGAGACTGCCCAGCTTTGTTAATATAACATATTCGTTCAGGGTCCTTTCTTATCATCGTGAATGCCATCTTGCCGTCACATTTTCTAACAGCATTATGCAGCGGTGTGTTATCTTCTTTGTCCAGCTTTCTCAAAGTGTCATCACCGGGACGCCCCATGAAAAATTTAGCAACGCCAAAGTTACCGGCCCTCGCCGCAACATGCATTGGAGTTTCGGATTTGTGGTTCTCCACACTTAAAAGGTCAGACCGAAGCTCTAGTATTTCCATTACAACATTCTTGTGTCCGAATCTTGCAGCTATATGAAGTACCGTGTCACCGTTCTGACTTATGCCTGAAGTGCCATTTCGAATTTGACTTGCGAATTTCCGGACTTTAGCTGCATTCCCATGTCTCAATGCTCTGAACAGTTCATGATCCACCGTTGACTCTCTGTGCAAACAATGTAAATTGAAGACTTAATCATGTTAACCAAAAAAAAAAAGGATAAAGAGACATCCTCGATACATGTACAATACTTTCCAAATATCTACCCTCATGCCTATTGAAATTACATGGTGTATTCACCCATGAACATTAATTGGCAAATTTATCATCCTCTTATATCAAGTAAATAGCAGTCAAATTAAAGATCATCAATCATCGAAGAGAAGAAAAAAATTAATTTATATGAAGTATAATTTCTAATCTCACATTTATACCAAATAGCCTTTTTTTTTTCCTTTTTGGAAACAAAATAGTCAAATTAATTAAAATCTCTTATCATGAGATAAAACTAACTTTCTTCGTTTAAAGTTATATTAAAATAATTTGATTTTTTTTTGTGAGCAATACTTATATATATATATAAAGCTTGAGAGATTGGCAGCGATTACCTTTGAGCATTGATGGAAGAAGCTTGTTGCGAGTCAGCCATTTTCTCATGAAGAAAAAGTAGAATTCGATAAAATTTTTGAAATTACAAGTCACGAATGGCTGGTTTTAATTTGATTAAAAAAGAAAGACCAAATGTCATTTTTAATATTAAGCTTCAAGGTCATGACCTGATGCATTCTGCAATCATTGTTATCTTGTAATTATTCAATGATTATATCACTTTCTAAGTCATGTCTTAACAATTTTAAAATTTCACTAACCAAGTGGGTGTTGAAAAATAAGAAATACACTTGCATTTTGCTAACAAAAGTCAAGGTTAGCCGAAATGTTGGATTCAAATTTGAAGAATTTTTCAAGATTGGCCAAGGAAATACCAAACTCCTTCACATATTTGCATGGGTTAGGTGGAATAGTATTTGTGTTAGGTGGAATAGTGCAAGTTTCAAGCCTATAAATTGAAGCAATTTCTTCATTTAATTGCATCCCAAAAATTTGTTAAGCTTATAAGTTTCTAAGCTTTTGAGAGTTCTGAGAGTGTGAGCAATTGGAAAGTGTGTGTGAGAGTACTGGGTGTATTTGGATTCTAGGAAAGTGAGATTTTTTTACTCAAATTTGTACTCAAATAATTGTTAATAATACAATTATTTTTCTCTTACTCCCGTGGACGTAAGCATAATGCCGAACCACGTTAAATTTTGTGTACTTTATTTTTCGATAATTATTTAGTACGCTTGATTCGGCATTTCGCGAACAACAAGTGGCATCAGAGTCGACAGTTCGTACTTGAGGGGATATGGTACTGTTCACGTATATAATACTATTCCCGTATACGGTACTGTTCACATACGGTACTATTCACGAATACGGTGGAGACAACCATTTGTACTTGGGAGACAGTCTATTGTAAGTAGTGCGTATTTCTACATATCTAGGAAAGTTCTGTCAACAAGGCGATAAGAGTCTAAGGATTCTAGTTTTTAATTGGAACTGAGTTCCCGTCCAGTCTCCTAGGAACTTTCCTGGTGCATTTATTCACGCGAAATTAACGTCATAGATGTTGTTTTTCAAGTGGAAATAGTTCGTTGAGAAAATGGTAGAAGGTGAAACTTCCAGAATTGGGGAGAGATCTACCGAGACTATTTCAAGAGACACTTCAAGTGGGAGGCAAGATTTGTCAAATCGCTACTCAGCACCTGTTGTAGGAGGCCAGAAGATCGATGTTGAAAAGTTTGATGGGAAAATCAACTTCGACATGTGGAGGTGCGAAGTTATAGATGCCCTTATTCAAATCGATCTCGATATTGTTCTGAAAAATAAAAGACACTTGTATGATAAAGAAATTTAGGATCGTATGAACGAGAAAATCTGTGGTCAGATAAGACCTTATTTAACCAATGAGGTGAAATACTTGGTGAAAGATGACGAGTGTGCGGTGACTTTGTGATGTACATTAGAGGACAAGTACCTGCTGAAAAGTCCTGAAAAAATCGTCTTCATGCAATGAGCCAAGTGTATGGCTTTCGAATGAAGCATGGGGTGTCAATGCACGATCATGTATCAAGATTTGAAAAGTTACTTGCTGATTTGAAGAATCTTGATGAAGATATTAAAGATGAAGTCAAGGCTATGATTCTGTTACACTCACTACCAAAGGAATATAACCATTTTGTGACTACCTTGATATATGAGAAGAGTGTGATCGTCTTCAAAGATGTTTGCACAGCATTGACTAACTTGGAGATACGGAATAATGATAAAAATTCTGAACGAGCATCATCTGAAGCTTTGGTGAGTAGAGATTGGACGATGGAGAAAAAGAAGAAGGGTGGTGAAAAGAATTCTCGATCCAAATCGAGAAGCAGAAATATAGCTCGAGATGAGTGTACTTTTTGTCATGAAAAGGATTGTTGGAGGAAAGATTGTCCAAAGGCTCAAAAGAGAGATGTGAAGAAACCAGCAGCAGCAAACATGGCACGGAAAGATGAAAACTCTGATTATTCACTAAGTATTACTCCTGCAGCATACGTGGCTAGTTCGAGCGAGTGGATACTTGATACTAGAGCAACCTATCATTTGTGTCCTATTAAGAAATGGTTTACGGATTTTTGTAATCTAGAATCCGGTGCAGTTGTGATGGGGAATGATCAACCTTGTCGCACAATGGGGATAGGAACAATTCAACTTAAAATGTTTGATGAAATGATCAGAGAACTCAAAGATGTTAGATTTGTTCCAGTTTTAAAGAAAAATATAATTTCTGTGGGTGCTTTGGAAGCTAAAGGCTACAAGGCTACCATTGAAGATGGAAAAATAAAGTTTACATATGGGGCTATGGTGATTTGCAAGGGGTTCGGCGTCACAATTTATACTATTTGAAGGGAGGTACAATTGATGAAGAAAATGTTGTTGAGGAGCACAGTGACACCACCAAGCTATGGTATATATGATTTGGGACATGCTGGAGAGAAGTCTTTGCAAACTCTGATGAGACACGAACTCTTAAAAGGTACCAAAACCTGTAAATTAAATTTTTGTGAGCATTGTGTAGTAGGCAAGAAAATAAGGGTCAAGTTTGGTACGGCTAATCACGATACTCGTGAGATCCTTGAACATGTTCACAGTGATGCATGTGGACCAACCAAGACTGCATCAGTTGGTGGAAGTTATTGTTTTGTTATATTTGTTGATGATTTCTCTAGATGTGTGTGGGTGTATACTATGCGAGCAAAGGATGAGGTTCTAGAGATTTTCGTGAAATGGAAGAAATTGGTGGAGACTCAAATTGGTAGAAAGATCAAACTATTACGATATGATAATGAGAGTGAATATACTTCTGATCAATTTTTATAAGTATGCCAGAACGAGGGTATTAAAAGACATTTCAAGGTGAGACATACTCTGCAACAGAACGGTGTGGCTGAGCGTATGAATCGTACTTTGCTGGAGAAAGTACGATGTATATTATCTAATACTGGTTTAGATAAAAAGTTTTGGGCTGAAGCAATGAGCTACGCAAGTCACTTGATAAACCGGTTGCCTTCTGCTGCAATTGGAGGTAAAACTCCTATGGAAATGTGGTTTGGAAAGCATGCACAAGACTATGATTCCCTTCGTATATTCGGATGTCCAGCTTATTATCATGTCAAAGATGGTAAATTAGATCCTCGTGCTAGAAAAGATATCTTTGTGGGATTCAAAGGTGGAGTAAAGGGCTTTAAGCTTTGGGATCTCGAAGACAAAAAGTTTGTGTGTAGTAGAGATGTCACGTTTGATGAAGCTTCAATGATGAAAGCTTCAAGTTCTCAACAGGTGGAGAATAAACCACAAAGGTATTGCAACGGGTGGAGTTTGATGCAATTCCATATGTACCAGTTAGTTCTACATCAGAGAGGGATTCAACTGTGGAGGTGACACCTAGAGTTGAAGAAGAGGTTATTTCTTCTGATGTCCTACAAAATGAAGAAACAATTGATGATGTAGATAATGATGATTTTATAGCAACAAGGAGGCTAATAAGAGAGATAAATAAACCCAGATGGCTTGCTAAAGACATGGTGGTAGCCTATGAACTTTCAGTTATTGATAATGACATCCTCAACACTTTCGGTGAAGCATTATGCAGCAGTGAAAGTGATCAATGGAAGTTAGCCATGGAGGAAGATATGAAATCTCTCCATCAAAACTAGACTTGGGAATTAGTAAAGTTACCAAAGAGGAAAAGGGCTATTGGTAATAAATGGGTCTACACCAAAAAGCAAGGATCTCCAAATCAAACAACTCCTCGATACAAGGCAAGGCTCGTAGCAAAAGGTTTTGCTCAAAAGGAAGGTATCTTACTTGCCTTAGTTGCAGAATATGAGTTAAAGTTGGCTCAATTGGATGTTAAGACGACGTTCTTACATGGAGATTTGGAGGAGGAAATCTATTTGATTCAGCCTTGTGGTTTCAGAGTTGCTGGAAAGGAGAATCATGTGTGTAGGTTGATTAAATCTTTGTACGGACTAAAGCAATCGCCAAGGCAGTTGTACAAAAGATTTGATCAATTTATACAAGGGCAGAAATTCACCAGAAGTGAACACAATCATTCTGTTTACTTTAAAAGACTACTAGATGGAGCTTTTATCTATTTGTTATTCTATGTCGACGATATGCTTATAGCTTCGAAGAATAGAGATGAGATCGAAAGATTAAAGAAGTAGCTGGCTTCTGAGTTCGAGATGAAAGACTTGGGTGATGCACAGAGAATACTTGGGATGGAGATTCGTAAAGACAAGAAGAATGAGAGCGTATGGTTGACTCAAAAGTCTTATTTGAAGAAAGCGCTAGAAAGATTCGCTATGGATGACAAAACTAAACCGGTATGTACACCTCTAGCTCCTAATTTCAAATTAAGCTTCTCTTCATGTCCTATATCTCAAGAGGAGCGAGATTATATGGCTTGTGTTCCATATGCTAGTGCTGTGGGTAGTCTTATGTATGTTATGGTATGCACAAGACCCGATATATCTCAAGCAGTAAGCATGGTTAGTAGATACATGCACAATCCGGGTAAAAATCACTGGCTTGCGGTGAAGTGGATTCTCCGATATTTGTATGGGATTGTTGATGTTGGGTTATTGTTCAAGAAGGATTGTGATCAACAATGTGTTGGGTATTGTGATTCTGATTTCGCCGGAGACCTAGATAAGCGAAGATCAACAACGGGCTACGTATTCTACAATCGACAATTGCTCTGTCCACTATGGAAGCAGAATATATGGCAGCAACTGAAGCTGTAAAAGAAGCTATCTGGTTGAAAGGCTTGTTAGGTAATTTGTGAGTAATCCAGGAGAACATTACGGTCTTCTGTGATAATCAAAGTGCGATATTCCTTGTAAAGAATCAAACATATCACACTCAGTCGGAGCACATAGATGTGAAATATCATTATGTGAGAGAGATTATCGAGAACGGTGTTGTGTTGTTGAGAAAGATCGATACCAAAGATAATCCATCAGATATGTTGACGAAGGTAGTTTTTGGAGTTAAGTTTCAACATTACTTGAAATTAATTCAAATCCTTCGATTGTGTTAAGTTATGTCCTTCGGGAATTTTGAACTACGGTTGGCTTGATCCCATATTTTGGGTACGTAGGCAGTCACAGAGATGCAGCCACTTTGGGGATGATGATCCGTTGGTAGTCGGCTCAGATTTGGACAAATCTTTGCCGAGGTGGAGAATTGTTGAAAAATAAGAAATCCACTTGCAGTTTGCTAACAAATGTCAAGGTTAACCGAAATGTTGGATTCAAATTTGAAGAATTTTTCAAGATTGGCCAAAGAAATACCAAACTCCTTGACATATTTGCATGGGTTAGGTGGAATAGTACTAGCTTCAAGCCTATAAATTAAAGCAATTTCTTCATTTAATTGCATCCCAAAAATTTGTTAAGCTTATAAGTTTCTAAACTTTTGAGAGTTCTGAGAGTGTGAGCAATTGAAGAGTATGTGTGAGAGTACTGGGTGTATTTGGGTTCTGGGAAAGTGAGATTTCTTTACCCAAATAATTGTTAATAATACAATTATTTTTCTCTTGCTCCCATGGACGTAGGCATACTGCCGAACCACGTTAAATTTTATGTACTTTATTTTTCGGTAATTATTTAGTGCGCTTGATTCCGTATTCTGCACACAACAGTGGAGGAGGAGGGTTTACGTGACTTTCAATGGGTTGTATGGTACCACACATTAATAACAACTATATAATCTAATGGATGCAGCACCATAGTTTTGCCTGACTTTTAATATATGTGATTATGAATTGAAGTGAGTGCTCAATAATTAATCATTCTTTAAAGTATAAATATTATTTCTAATTTCAGAAAACAAAATGTAAATGTTAAGTAGATACTATAGATAATTATTTTAATAATGAAGTGTTTGGTGTAGTGGCTAATTTTATAACGGGATTGATGCGACAATTTCTTAGGTGTAAATTGGTTGTTAATTTGTGGTAATTAATTTATAGCATCTATTTATGAGCAACAAATTGAGGGCTTATTTTATGAAATTTCAGTTTTTTTTAAAATTTATTTCTGTTTTTTATAAATTCAGTTTGATTTTCATATATTTATATATGAATAGATAAAGTGAATATTTATAATTTTTATTTGAATCAGTAAAAGTCTAAATAATAAGTAAATATTATATTTCAAGTAAATATTATGTTAAAAAAATATACCATTTTCTCATGAAGAAAAAATAGAAGTCGATAAAATTTTTAGAATCACAACTCACAAATGGCTGGTTTTAATTTGGTAAAAATAAAAAGAAAAGACCAAATGTAATTTTTAATTATTAAGCATCAACGACATGACTGAATGCATTCTTTAATCACTGTTACGATGTAATTCTATGATTATCATTTACTAAGTCATGTTCTTAACAATTTTAAAATTCTTGACGATTCCCATGAACGAGTTATCTAGTCCACCAACCATGAGGGGGAGGAGGGTTTACGTTGACTCTCAATATATATGATTATGAATTGAAGTGGGTAATAATCAATCATCCTTTCAAGTTTAAATACTATTTCTAGTTTCAGAAAACAAAATGTAAATGTTAAATAGATACTGTGGATAATTAATTTAATAATGAAGTGTTTGGTATAGTGGTTAATATTATAACGGGTTTGATGCGACAATTTCTTATGCGTAAATTGGTTGTTAATTTGTGGTAATTAATTTGTAGCATCTATTCACGAGTAACAAATTAAAGGTTTATTTTTTAAATGTCTGAAGTCTGAAATTTTATTAATTTTAGATCTTTTTTAAATTTTATTTATTTATTTTTTGTAATTTATGTTTGATTTTCGAACATTTATATCTGAATAGAAAAGTGAATTTTTGTGAATTTTTTCAGATATTATATTCCAAAAATATGCCAATTAAATATACTTCTAAATTATAAAATCTGATTTTTTTTAATTGACAAGAACATAAATTTCAAATAACCATGTTTAAGATGTTTATTATTTATAAAAACAAACAAGATGCTACTTATATTAAAATATTTAAAAAAGAAAAAATATGTCATTCAATATTTATATTCAGACTTCTGCAAAATTTAGACCCATTCAGATTTCACCATTGCAACTTTTTTTTATGCCATTGTGATTTATCCCATGGCTAATTAATTAATTATTTGATAAAAAACTTATAATACATTTACCATTTTTGTAAAATTTATTATTTAAATACCATATTTATAAAAGAAGTCAACTTTTATTTTACAGTATTTATGACTTAAAATTACAATACCACATTAAGATATAGAACATAAATTTTTTATCTAAATTTTACTTATATATGCTGTTGAGTGTTAGAAAATATATATTTATAAAGGAAAAAATCGTTATTTTACACTTCAAGTTTTACTAACACCCTTACTTTTATGTATTTAAGCTTCTTGTGATTTAATTATGTGTGCTTTATTTTAAGGGATATTATCATTTTCCCATCAAAGGTATTCTGACACATCATGTCAGTACCATGGTTTGGTAAAACTATCAATTTACCACCAAACGTTTAAACTGTTAGCATTTTCCCACCATTCCGTTAAAACTCAGTTAATATGTAACAGAAAATTCATAAAAGGTCAATTTTACCCTTGGAGCGTAAAAGACTATGTAATTAACCTTTTATGAATTTTGTAATTAAATCATCATTTGTTGTTCTTCCTTCTTAAGGGACAAAAATTACCCTTTATAAATTTTGTAAAATTGACCATGTGGTACTAGGTACTTCATAAATTGATTTAATTTATTTAATTTTTAAAGGGCAAATTTATTTATTAAATTGACGAGTTAAAGACAATTTATTCTACTACTAAAACTCAATTTATGAAAGGGCAAAAAAACAAAAAAAGAATGTGCAAAAGAAGCAATTTAATCTTTGATATGATGATAATAATTTTACACAAAAATTAAATAAATAAATTTGCCCTTTAAAAATTAAATAAATTAAATCAATTTATGAATTACCTAACACCACACGGTCAATTTTACAAAATTCATAAAGGGTAATTTTTGTCCTTTAAGAATGAAGAACAATAAATGATGATTTAATTACAAAATTCATAAAAGGTTAATTACATGGTCTTTTATGCTCCAGGGGTAAAATTGACTTTTTAAAAATTTCCTGTTACATATTAACTGAGTTTTAACGGAATGGTGGGAAAATGCTAACAGTTTAAATGTTTGATGGTAAATTGATAGTTTTAACAAACCGTGGTACTGACATGATGTGTCAGAATATCTTTGGTGGGAAAATGATAATATCCCTTATTTTAATTAAGTATTTTATATATTTTAGGGGCATCATAGTCATTTTACAATGAACGAGAAATCAGACGGCAAAACAGACATCACTTTTGAACTTGGACAGGAGGCGTAAAAGGAAAAATGACACATGCGATATACTATTCACATATACGATATTGTCCATGTTACTATTCATGACACTGTTCACACATACGGAACGATGACGTGACATTAACCGATGATGTGGCATTGACCGATGAGGTGTCACGATTCTATTGGATAAAATTTATATAGATTGTTGATCGATGACGTGGTAGCATATCAGTGGACCAAAAATCGCGCGTACGTTACATGCATATACACAAGATTATTTTTAACCAAACCGCGTCACTGTTCAAACTGGTTGACTGTTCAAACCGCGTGGTCAAACCGTGTTACTGAATAAAAGTTAAAATTTTCAATTCGATTGGTTGTGTAAAAAATTAGAAACAATCCAGATTTATATGTCAAAATTGTGCAACCTTGAATTTCTCATTTTTTAACAAACAAGAAAGATTACACTGTCAATAAGCAAATAAAGACATCCCAACCATTGAAACTAACATTTCCATGATGAAATTTCAAAATGTCAAAAGATCCAACAACTAGCTAGTTGCATCTGAAAAGTAGAGAATTTCAAGGGAGAAAAACTGTCAGAGAGGTGAGTCCTCCAGAGAGGCCCACAGTTTTAAATTAATATTTTATTTTTAAAAATAAAAAAATTTGGTCCCATAATGAAACCCATAGACTGAGCTAAATAGTAAGTTGTGATTTGTTTATCTCATCACTTCAACATACTGCTGAAACGATGAAACCGATCATATAAGTATTTTTATTGTAAAATGATTTTTTATTATATATACTTTTAAAGGCATATAATGGTTACTTACAAATATACCATTATTTGAGGTATTTATTAACAAAAACAATAGTTTTTATTAATTTGAATTATCCCAGTTCATTACAGGAAAAAAAAAGGTCAAACAGAGAGATAAAGATCCATCTTCAAGCCTTCATGCTCTTGATTCACGGTCACCCGATTCACTCTCATTCACTGTCATGGATCAGAGGCATCAGAGAAATAGCAAGGTCGTCTAGCCATAAGGAGCCATGAACTAGGGCAACTGTGTCCAACCACTGAAAGCCATGGACCAGGATAACTACATGCAACCATGGTGAGCCATGGATCAGGGACGACGTAGAGTTGTCCAATCATCTCTACACTAGATACATAAGAGAAAGATTAGATCTAGAGCTATTCTGTACTTTCCAAGTGAATATGGAGATAAAGTCAGTCATTCACTTTCGTGGTTGGGGTCCCAATCTCAAAACTTAAAGATGCATAGAGTATGACTAACAAACTTTCCATATCTCTTGAGAAGTTGGAAGATACATAAATGTCTTCCTAATTTAAGGCTATATTGAATTCTAGAGCTATAATAGAATTATTGAGTTTTATTTTTTCATCCCATGCGTTAAACTTTGAATTGTCAGTGGCTGAACACTTTTCAATTAGGTGACTGTAAACTTACCCAAAGACAACGCATCAGTTCCAAGCCACAAGTATACTAATTGAGCAAGTAATAATATGATGCAAAACGAGTACAATAGTTATTTTGTTTCAAGTTATTTAGTAGATTTTTATTAATTTGCATGGTCAGTGTACCTTTTGTTACACATCAATTGATAAATAGTGCACATCATGGTGAAATGCTCTAAAGTAAAATTGAAGGAAGCTTTCACAACTAATCTAGAAAATTTTGTGATGCAGAAAATTATGCCCAAATGATAAGATTTCTGGTTCTTTGTATTTATTTAACTTGTTTTCATATATTTGCCATGAAATCTGATTACTAGGTGCTTTATATTCTATTATGGCGTTAGATTAACTATACCATTTGCTACCATATTAAATATTAAGTGATTTTCTTTACCTTTCTAATCTCTAATATTCTCTATTCCAGTCTTGTATATGAACTAAAAGTATATGAAATACTGTTAGATAATTATGACTATAAATACTGATTTATTGTAAAGTGAATCTCAAATATGGAAAACAAGAAGTGTACGACATGTCCTCTTAAAGAAGCATAATGATCTAACAAGATGGTTTCAGACATAAGTAGCATTTACAAAGTAAAAATAATTTGTATTAGCACATATTCTGTAGTTATGATCACACTCAGATTATGTTATCATTGATATTTAGACTATTAAATCTTTTGAGCTATGTTTGATGCACCCATATATATACTAGGCTATCATTGCATTTGTATGTATGGTTATTTAAACTTCGAGTAACACATCATTCCTGATCCTGATTGTAACAATAGTTGATTATAATAATACACTAATTTGAAAGTTTTGAAAAAGAAAAAAAAAAAAAAGAGAAACCAAAAGAAACAAAATAGTAGATTTTGAAGTGATGTAAGTTGTGCTCCAAGCCATCGACCCTTTTAATCCATACATCACCAATAAAATTAAACAAGAAAATGCCATTGGAAAACAAGCTTGAAAAGTTCAAAAATCATATATGTACTGAGAATTCATTAAACCGAATCTACAGAAATTTACTTTTGGCTGGGCAAATGATAAACAATAGATTGTTACCCAGTTTAACAACAAAAAAGACTTGGGATCATCGCCCGATTTCAAATTGATTTTAACAGCAACTATTAATTTTGTAGTTTTAATAGACATAATTCGATATATGTAATAATACTGTAAAAACTTAGTTGATGACTCCTCACATTTCCACTCATCAGATCTCTAGTTATTCAATTCATAACCAATTTTAACTTGCTCCTTAAAACACCAACCATCTATATATCTATCTATTTATATATTTGGGTAATTTTTAAAAACCTCCCCTGAGGTTTAGACTTGTTACAAGTAGATGGTGAGAATTTGTTTATTTGTAAAAGACCCCCTACCGTCAGTTAACTTTAACATTGACCGTTAGTTGACTGTGCAAAGACAATATTACCCTTAACAACAGTTTGTAGACGGAAATAACTAAAAAAAATTAAAATTATTGGCTATTTTACCCTCTTTAAATTATTGATATTTTCTTAAAGTTCCTACAAGAAAGATAAAATTAAAAATTTTAAAAATCCTCTTTAAATTATTGATATTTTCTTAAAGTTCCTACAAAAAAGATAAAATTAAAAACTTGAAAATGAAATAGTTATAATCTTTACCTATGATATTGTAAATCTTTGGAATTGACAAGGATAAAATTGTCAAAAAATAGGATTTGTGCTTTTCGCGCCAACAATTTTAATTTTTTTTTAGTTATTTCCGTCTACAAATTGTTGTTAAGGGTAATATTGTCTTTGCACAGTCAACTAACGGTCAATGTTAAAGTTAACTGACGGTAGGGGGTTTTTTACAAATAAACAAATTCTCGCCATCTACTTGCAACAAGCCCAAACCTCAGGGGAGGTTTTTAAAAATTACCCTTATATATTTATATAAAGTTGGGACTACAAGATGTGATATGGCATCACCATTTCTCATATTTGTATATTCTCTATTATCTAATAAATAGAGAAATTTTCTTTCAGATTTGATTTTTCATTTTCTCATTATCCCGAATAATCAGACATCTCAAGAATTCGACCTTTTTTTTTAGCAGAAAAATCAGAACTAAAAAATTTGTGTCCCGTTTGATCATTATTCACTGAGAGCGAGAGGCTCGAAATCTCTCTTCGTTCGACAGAAAGAGAATGAATATTCATTTGATCTTGATCCTTGTGGAGTGAAAAAGAAACTACACTAGATCTGCGTGAACCCCCCGACAATATCCATAAAGCAACATTTCATTGATTCATTCTTCTTTTCCTTTTATTGAGATTTTCGAAATTCTTTATTCAATTATAAATTACGAAACTGAAATGTGAAATTCTTGAGTAGTCTACTTCCCCCCGAATGACAAATCCCCTTACCTTAAATTAAATAAATTAAAGGAAAGAAGTGCCTTGGAATTCATAAGGGATTTTTTTGTCTATGTATCGTTCCTTTCGATCTTTTAGGTCCTGCTTCACCTCGACGGTATATAAAGTTGGGACTACAAGAGGTGATGTGGCATCACCATTTCTTATATTTGTATATTCTCTATTATCTAATAAATAGAGAAATTTTCTTTCAGGTTTGACTTTCCATTTTCTAATAATTAATTTGAATGTTATTAAACAATCAATATGTAACAGTTCATCAAAAGACCCATTATCTTCTCTAATTGAAACCTTACTCTAATTGAAACCTTCTTGATCATAAATTATCAATAATTGCAACTAGCAGGAATGATCGCCTCAACAATAATATGAAACCAGGTTACGATCTTGCAACACGACTTGAAGCTAGTAGAGGCCTAACGAAGTGTTGGAACGCGTTAATGGAGCTGAAATCATACTCAAATGAGATTATTATATTCTTCCTTAATAGTCAGGCTGATATTGGCCCTGACTGTTGCTGCGCTATTGATATCATCACCGTAATTGCTGGTCTGCAATACTCACCTCTCTCGGATTCATTGTCGAAGAAGGGAATCTACTGAGAGGCTACTATGATGCATCTTTTGCTCCTTCTCCAGGTGGCCTCATGGTTAGCTAATGCAATTTTAAATAATTAAAAAAGTCCTTTTAGTTTTAACTTTGCTTTATTTTTTTCATTTTTTTTTGGAAGTCTTGTCTCTTAATCGAATAGAATAAATCGTTAAAAGTAGAATAAGAAAAAAATAATAATACTAAATTCTTTTTCCAAAGCCGCGCCAAGCGCGGTTCTGTTTCCTAGTTTTATCAATAACACCCAACCCCACCGTCGCCCACATCAAATTTTTCCCTTTTCATCAACAACCGACCGGCATCCCTTGCTTTTCTATTGGTCAGTTTGCTCACTCAGGTTAATTAGTTCAACTAAGTACATGCACATGTGCATAGATTCTGATTAAATTATTTGATATTTTGTTTAAATAACTCTTTTGTGGTGTGATTTGAAGGCCAGTTACAAAAGTGAACCTGGAAAGTAATTAATTAAATTCATTACTCTGTTTGCACTCATACAGCATTTTTAGAGTGAGGGGGTTCCTCTCCAGATTTCAATGTGTTAGTTATTTTAATTTTTATTATGCCATACATAAATATTAGTTGTTATATTGTGTGTGACATCAAATTAATGCATTAAATTTCTATACAATCAATCCATAACTGTCAATTAAAGGACCTTTTCGTGAGTGGTTGCAGTTTCTACTTTCAAATTTCAATTTCAATTTATTGGCTGCATTGTTTTGAAGACGCGTCACAAGAGCTTCTGTTGAGGATGACGCTCAAATCTGGGTTCATGTTCAAGCATGACATATCGGATGTATTCTCAGATTTTGTATGACATATCATTCATATACGTCTGACATGCCGGTTGCTAACGTTCAGGGAGCTGTATGACATCTCTGTAATGTCGGCTGGATGAAAAAGTGAAACACATGATTCAACACGTGCATCACGCACTCAAAACGGCAGCTGTGTTTGACGTTTGAAAACCAGATTGAATAAGGTTCTCGACACGTGTCCATCAGTGGTTCAAAAGGCTGTTAAAGCCGTTACAGGCGTGGGAGGTTTCTGGGTTCTGATAACAATCCCAGAACTAAGAGCTGACTGGTGTAAGATCTTTCCAGATCCTTTTCTCTCTCTATATCTATAAGGCCTTTTGCTCAGCTCTTTGATTTGGTTGGTTGAGTTGCACATTCTCTGGAATCTTTTTTCTTGTACAAGACTCTAATGGTGAAATCTTTCTTCTCCTCTCACAGTGGATGTAGGCACATTGGTGGCCCAACCACTATAATTTCTTGGTGCACAGTGTGTGTGATCGAGATCATAAGCAGAGATATAAGTGCTAAGAGGTATTGGGAAGTCCAAATTGGTTTCTTTACTGGTTTGGACTTCCAATGGTTGCCCTCGTCCTCTATCTCGCTCTCTTTTCTGAATTTATTTGTGCTATGGACTACTCTCTTTCACTTTATATATATATATATATTTGTGTTATTATCATTCTTTTTTTTTAATACATTTATAGAGCAATTTCTCCTTTTAAGATTCCAGTTAAAATGACTTCTTGATGTTATTAAAAGTGTTATTATAGATCGTTAAAAGTAATAATGTAATGAGAATTGAGTCATGAAGAACAAGAATTAATTGTGAGTTACTTTCTTGTTGTATGCAATAGCAGTCTTGGACAAAGTGTATCATGATTGTATTGGCAAATATAGTAAAAACTAAGAGGCAAAAACACTGAAAAAAATTGTACAAGTTTTGGTAATTTATCTCATCAAATTTTGCTAATTTGCAAATAAAATTACGACATTATACTGCAATTCAGAAATTGAAAATTCTAATTGAGACCTAGAGCTGACCTTATCTTAAATAGTAACAAAAACAAAAGTACAAGTTCAACTGCAAACTTAATTAATTAAAGATAATATATAACTTATTTTCAGTCTAATTAAAAATATCAGTTTAATTTTTTCTTCTCTTTCATAAATGGGCACAGAGATTATATACTGTGAAACACTTGAGACCTGTTTAGTTGTCACATGGACTTTTTGGGCACATTCAATATAACATGCATATATATGTACTAATTAAATGCATGGTGTAACCAATCCATGGACTTGTCATTGTGACTGGCAAAAGGAAAGGAAAAAAACTCATCTTAATACATGTATAACTGTCAATATTCAAAAGTTCCCAAAATTGGCAAATGAACTGATAAACATATTCAATTAATTTCTTAGAAAGTTTTAAGCTAGGCATGAATGCTCAAATTTTGTGGTCATCGTGAGGACCATAGTGTTGCATATTATATTGTTAATTTAATTAGGGACTACTAAGAATTTACTTGGTTGGATCATCCACCCTTCAGAGCTGCGCTGTTGAATGTCTAATGATGCTAATGAATTTCTTTGTTTTCGCTTTCATTAGTAGTCTACTTGTCTTTGCATTTTTGCTTTTTGCTTGGTTGTATTAGCTTCTTGACCATTTTGAGGGGCCGGCAAGGCTCTCTATGTTATCCTGAATTTTCACTCTGTTCCTGATTTCAGGGTTTCAAAATATTAGGGTTTCTGAGAAGCTATCGGTGGCATGTACGTGTGGTGGCTGGTCAAATATTTGAGTTCGACCGCCACATTAGTTATTGAAATGTATTATAATCAATCAAGATTTCAATTTCAACGTGCATGGTGTTTTCATTTGTAAGGCATCATCGTGGTGGGCACCATTAAACTTTCACTAATAGAGAGATTTGGATCCAGCGCTTAGCTGATCTATGCTCAACTCTGATTTATTTTCTGTTTTTAACTTTTTTTATTTCTCTTGCCAAACAATCATTGATTCAGTATTAAGCAAAAATTTGATTTAGCATTAAATCGTTATCCGACTAAAATAGAGCAAGAAAGCATGCAATTAAGGAGAAGAGAGAAATCAATTTTAAAATTGTAGGCGGAAGAAATAAGAGACGAGCGGAAACGTATGTTTGTGAAAAAGAAAAAGAAAAAGAAAAAGAAAAGAAATTTAAAGAGAAAGAAATTAACGCAAAAATGGAAAACTACTCGTGCATGCATATCATATGAAATGAAAAAACTTAACATGTCTGAACTGACTGAACCATGAAAACTTAAATATGATTCCCTTCAACATGCATCTATAAATATCGATTCTCTTCGATTACACCAAATAATTAAATAATAAGTGATGAGCAATTAACAAGCCGGTTGATATGAAATTAAAAAATTTAAAGAGCTGTGTCCTTTAATTTGTGTTCACACTTCAACATCTACTATATGTAAGTATCGCCTTTCAATGAGTACAAAAACGTCCTTCATCTTCATCTCTTATCACTCTCTTCTCTTTTCTCTCACAACATGTCTGAACTGAACCATGTGTTTGATCTCCCTGAAAGAAGATGCTTACATGCATGTTGTATGTCCTTTCTGCGACATCGATCGTTTTAATGGTAATTATATTAAATATTAACTAATAATTTGTAGTACTTAAAACAATTATTATTTCTTTAAGTATATTTCCCAAATACATTTCCATATTCCTTTTTAAAAAATATTTCATTTTCTCGTATCCTTCCTAATTAATTTTTTTTAGGCTATTACAATCTCAGAAAATTAATATTAAGTTACTGGTTCTCTATTTTTTACCAGTCCACTTTGCTCCCATATTACTGTTTACAGTAGGTGTCATTATTGTTTAAGTTTAAACTCGCTATTCGACAAAACAAAAACTGAAGTCAAAGTTGCAATAAGAGTTTATTTGGACATGTCAATGCCTAAATTGCTTTTGGACCTTACTTTTTAAACCACACAATAAAATCAAACGAATGACAGACCACTAAGCTCCAATTTTAGCCCAACTTTATTTTAATCGAGAAATAACCTATCTTTGTAACACGTAAGCTGGTGAAATTCCCCCCACAAACATACTCAGTAGTCTGAATTTTTGTTTACAGTGTATACGTATTAATGCTCTTGGACGACTAAACTGAAATATTATATTTAATTAATGTAGTACAAATGTGAATGTGCACATGTAATATTATGTGCTCTTTTAAAATTTCAGTTTACCAGATGGTGGTGATTTTAGGATCGCAAGTCAAGAATTTACAACTAAGCTTGGTGACATTCATTGATCTGATAGGCGATACGAAGAGGTTAAATTCCTACACCTTAAAATTTAGGTCTATACTTATAATTTATTTACTTTACTTATAATTTATTTACTTTAGCAGCTTGTATTAATTTATTACGATAAATCATTTAGTGCTTGTTAAGGGAAGCCATGGAAAGACGGATAAATAAAATAATTTTTATAGTTAATTTATTATTACTTTTGTTTTATGCGGTGCTAAGAATTTTTTTTAAATAAAAGGAAATATTATTAAGAAGATGAAAGAGTATAAAAGAGTGAAAAACGTTGCATAAAATGAAATTAGGAACCCGAAGATCTAGAAGCAGAAGTTTCTAAATTGAATGGGGAGCTGACCACCACCAACAATGACAACTAAGATCATCATTCATTATAAAGAATTGGTTTTGCTACAACACTTGGAAAATGTGCAGGTGCTGTTCTAGCAGCAAAACAGCACGCAGAAAAATGCAGTTGCTATTAGCTGCAAAACAGCAGCTTGATAGCTCCAGCTGAACATTTTTATAGATGTTTTTGCTACAAAACAACGCCTAGAAGTTACAGGTGCTATATATATATATATATATATGCATATATGCTTTTATGTCCATATAAATTCCTTTTTTCTGTTTTTTTGGTAATAAGCAGGTAGAAGTTTTGCTAGGCAGCATCCAAGCACTTGTAGTTATGCGGTAGCAATCTAAACTTCGAGCTTAAATTTTTTCTTTTTTCCTTTCTTCGAGTATACAATGGATAAATCTTCGATGTCATCAGATAGAAGATCACAAGAATATATAAGGATGGTGTTATGGGATTTTATGTTTTGTTTTAGTCCTTGCTAGAAATATCTGAATCACATGCCTTGTCGTTGCTATAGTCTCTCCATTTGTTATCAATTTTTTTTTATAAGCATCTGTTATCAAATATTTACTTATGTTTTCTAGTACTGAATAATTAATATATTTTTCCCTTTATAGTTCTTGGGGAACAAGGCTCCACGTGAGGAGAGATTGATGAGATTAGTGTACATATATAGTTTGGTACTTTAAAGTAATGTTTAACTACTTATATTGCTAAAATGATTGAATTGTGACTTGCAACATATTAATTTGATGTATTCATTTCTCTTTCTTTGTAATAATGATTTAGATTGATAGCGGTGGTGAGATTCGTAATATTTCACGAGAAAAAAAATGCGGTAGATGATTACATCAACTTAGTTGGTTGCTAGTATTATGGATTCATTTTGGTAGATATTGAAAAGTTGTACGAAATCTGATGTAGTATTTTGTAGATGAATGATTGTCAATGCTTCTTGTAAAATTAACTTTTGTGCATATAATATTTGTGAAAATCATATGTAGAAATTTCAATGGTATAATTCAATAAAATTTACAATTGAAATAAGAGGTTTCAAATAATTCATATATTGCAAATATTTATGTTTTTAAACAAAAATGCATGTACAATGACCGGTTTTTACTAAGTCGTCATGAAATGTAGTTTTGATAAGGACATAAGATTACTATTATTTAAAGGAAAATTATCCACCGTCCAATCGTTTTTTCACCGTTTTTAAAAAATATACAATTTTTTTTTTGGCAGCGCTCCACTTGAAGTTAACATTTTTTTCATTGGTCCACTCTCGTTATAACACCGTTAGAAATTTGCTGACATCATAACGGTAAAATTGTCATTTCACAACAATATAGTGGTTGGAAAGGTACAAAACCATATAACTTCAAGTGGAGTTCAGCAAAAAAAAAAAATTAAAAATTCTGTATTTTTGAAAAAATACGAAAAAAGGTGGTTGGTCGATAATTTATCTTTTACATTTGAGGGTAAAAAAGTCATTTATACAATATTCCGTTGGTTTTCTTAACGGTCTCGAAACAGAAGTAGAAAAGTGAAAAGAAATATAACTTCAGGTGGATTCCAGCCAAAAAAAGAATTGTGCATTTTTGAAAAAGTTGGAAAAAACGGGTGGAGGGTAGATAATTTCCCTTATTTAAAAGAACAATCATTAAATGTACTCAAAAGATGATCGTTCTTTTAAAAAACTATCATTAAATAGAACTGAACAAAGATATAAGATTACCGCGTTTGTTACTTACATCATAAGGTAGCAAACATAACAAAATAAAAAGCATTATATTTGAAACTCCAAATCTAAGGGCTGGAAATGAAAGCTAATATAATAGAGGAGTTGTGGGGAAGCGACACAAGTTAAGATTTGCAATTTTTTTCTCTTTTTTAATTTAATTTTGTTAACATAAATATTTCTTTATTATTGATTTTGATGATAACAAACTTGATTAAGATTGACTAATCTTTTAAAAGCTTAAAATAGTTTTCATATACTTTTAAATCATCATTCTCATTTTATAAAGGTTTTATATTCTATGAAAATGTTTTTATAAAATTGGTTATTCTCATGTAAATGGTTTCAATTGAAAAAGCTTTGAGAATTTTGATAATAACAAGTATTGCTTAAAATCCTGAAAATGGACCTATTTGACAAGCTTTATAAAATCTTGGGTCATAGTATAGTTTTTATAACGTTTTGGGGCAAACTGTAATTTTGCAAAATAGTTCACTGTACCAACGGCTAACCGACATCTTGATAACGGCTAGCCGACATCGAACAGAATTGAAGAGTAGCCTCTGGACACTAACGGCGATCCGACATTTTAAAAATTGATCACATCCAAACCGATCAATAACGGCTAGTTTTCAGCTCCAACTATAAATAAGCCCAATCAAATTCAAACTTAACAATTATTATTGAGAAAAGTCTTGAGCATACAACATTCATTGAGCCTTAAATTATTGTATTCATCTCATTTACTCATACTTTGGATCTTCATTTGTAATCAAACACATTGTGTGAGAGAGATTTATCTTATAATAATCTTTAAAATCAAATTAAGTGATTGTAAGTGTTGAGATACACTTGGGTTAAGAGATTGGAGATAATCTCTTGTTGTAAAGGTTTATTGACACCTTAGAAGTCAAGTGTAAGCATTTGAAGCCTTGGAGGCTTACTTAGTGGAATCCTCAAGCCCGGAAAGCTTGGAGGCGTGGACGTAGGCGAGGTTGACCAAAGCACATAAAAATCCCCGTGTTTGAATCTCTCTTCCCTTATCTTTTTATATTGTGATAAATTTATTTGTTATTGCTTTAATTTCGTTTTAGATTTGCATTGAGTTTTGCTTTACAATTGAATAATTTTTAGAATCCCAATTCACCCCCTCTTGGGTTGCATAACTAGAATTTCAAATTTATTTACCCAGATATTCGAGTGGTCGCATGACCATAAAATTAGTCAGGATCCTAATGTAAATTTTAGCAAATTTACGTAAAGATGTTAGGTTAATTAAATATGTATAATAATAATAATGACATTAATAAATAATAATAACATCAACAATAATAATGATGATGAAAATAATAATAACACTAACAAATTTTATCAATATCAACAACAACAATAATAATAATAATAGTATTATTATTATTATTATTATTATTATTATTATTATTATTATTATTATTATTATTATTGTCCTTTATGTTGTTATTGTCTTTATTATAAAATTTATTTATTTTATTATTCTAATTTTATTTTATTATTATTATAATTTATTAATTTTATTATTTTTTAGTTTTTTTAATTATTACTTAAATTAAGGATAAAATGGATATTAAGAAATTTAGTTGGGGGTAAAAAAAGTCATTCTTGAGAATGGAGTTTTCATTCCCAATCACCTGGGAAATTAGAACTCTAGTAATGATTCCCGAATTTAACAAGGCCCTATATAATAAGGTAACAAACATAAGAAATTTGACAAGCGTACCAAGATGTCGGCACGTATAAGTGCTACAAATATAAGTTTGCCAGTTGAAGCCGATTGAAAAGATGGTCAAATCGTAAGGTAACACACGCCTTTAATTTTATAAATTTTAAAAGTGAAATTTTAATCCCTTTTGTGTATCTCGCTCACACCCATTCTCTATTACTGGACAATCATAAACCATCCAAGTAAAACACGTCCATAATGGTTTGGGTTAATAAGAAGAATAAGAAAAGTCTTGGTAACTTCCCTTGCCTATTCTATTCTTACCACCAGTAAGCCTAATGTTTTGTTCACTAAACAACAATGGGAATTGGAATGGAGGAATCATAATTAATAAGTTATTTATTTGTAAAATGAAATCTTGGAAGCGAAATGGGAATAGTGTGGGACCCACAAATTTGAGAATCATTACCAAAGTTTTTATTCTCGGAGGGTGGGAAATCAGAACTCCATTCCCAAGAATGACGTTTTTACCCCCAACTAAATTTCCTCATACACATTTTATCCTTAATTTAAATAATAATTAAAAAATTAAAAATTAGTAAAGAATAATAAAATAAATAAATTATCATTATAATAATATTGTAATAAATAATAATAATTATTATCATTAGAATAATATTTTAAATAATAATAAAATTAATAAATTATTACTTTATTATTATTATTATTATTGTTGTTGTTGTTGTCATCATCGTCATCCATCATGTTGTTATTGTCATTATTATAAAATTTATTTATTTTATTATTTTAATTATTATTATTATTTATTATTGTCTTTATTGCTATTATTTTCATTTTTAGTATTATTTTTATTACTATTATTGTTGTTGTTGGTATTATTATTTATTAATATCATTATTATTATTATTATTATTATTATTATTATTATTTAATTAACCTAATATCTTTATGTAAATTTGCTGAAATTTACATTAGGACCATGATGCAAGCTTTGGATTATTTGGGTAAATAAATTAAATTTAAAAAAAGAAAAAACTTCAAACCTTAACTTGTCCCGCTTCTCCACCCACCCTTAACTAGTTAACTTGTCCCGCTTCTCCACAACTCCCTTATTATATTACCTTTCATTTCCAGCCCTTAGATTTGAAATTCAAATCTAACGCGTCTTATTTTGTTATGTTTGTTACTTATTGATGTAAGGTAGTAAAAGCCTAAGATTACGGTTCCTCATAAAACAGTCATAAAAATTTGGGTAAAATCTAATTTAGTCCCTGTATTTTAATATTAGTGTCCATTAAGTCTCTATATTTTTAAAAATGCCTCAAAACATCCCTGTCGTTAAAGTATTGATATGCCTACCGTTACTTTTTATTTCTTTTGGTTTACTTTTACAATATTACCCTTTTATAATAATTTTTTTGTTTGGACATTAATAAATAATAATAATTAAATTACTAATTTAACCCTAAAAAATAAAAAAAAATTATATTAATTAATTTTTTTGCAAGCACCATTTGCACACTTGGTAATTTGCATACAATTTTTGACAATTAAAAATTAATAAAAATTTTTAGGGTTAAATTAGTAATTTAATTTTTTTTATTAATGTCCAAACAAAAAAATTATTATAAAAGGGTAATATTGTAAAAGTAAGCCAAAAGAAATAAAAAGTAACGATAGGGGTATCAATACTTTAACGGCAAGGATGTTTTGAGACATTTTTAAAAATATAGGGATTAAATAGACACTAATCTTAAAATATAGGAACTAAATGGGCTTTTATCCTAAAATTTCACATAAGATGATGGTTTTATAAAAAAGAAATGTCATCTTTTGTCATTTATAGGGCATCATTTAATGACGGTTATCTTAGAGACCCTCATTAAAAGATGAAAAAGATGACGGTCTATAAACTATCATTAAAAATGACTCATTTTTAATGTTACTGCCTTAAGTGATGATTTTAAAATGATCATCTTTTTATATTTAGAACCATTATTCTTGAATATTTTTGTAGTAGTGTGTACCACTAATAATATAATTTAAAAATGAGTAATACATAAGTGACCTATGCGAAGTCAATGCATTTTTATTTTTTATGATTATAAATTATATTAAATGTAACTTGGAGAAATCATTTCTTTTATTACGTCAGTGAAGTAATCTTGGGAAAAAAAATTCAATCTTTATGAGGTGTTTATCTTACAATTAGATTTTTATCCTCAAATCATTAAAGTGAGACAGATTAAAATTTACAAAAAATGTGGGTGGCTGTTAAGAATAAAGATGGCAAAATTATCTACTCAAACCTGCCTGCAAAAACCAGTCCACTAGGGGTAATAATTTTGTGGATTACGGACATATATATTTCAAACTTAAACTCGCTGCGGGTTGTGGATGAGTTGGTATTGAGAAAGAGTCCATCGCATATCCACGTTGGTATCAGCAAACTCGCAATCTTTTTTTTTAATTATTTATGTTTTTAATTTTAATCACAAAAATTACATTAAAAATTTTAATGATAAATATATATAAGTTAAAGTTACTTAATTCCTAAACCTAACTTATCTTACTACAACACACACACACACACACAAAACGCTTTTAATAAGTAGAAATTTTATAATTTTCAAGTTTAATATTACTGATATTTTATTTTGATTGATTTTGTTTGTTTTGCTTTAATGACTTGAGCCTAATGATTGTTTACTAAAGTTAGGTTTTTATTTGCAATAATGCTACACATCCCAAATTTTTTATCCCAAATGATGTGTCATTAATTGAGTGGTTGATAATTATTTACAAGATCCAAGTGAATTAATTGTATTATCTCACCAACCAATTGATAAATGCCACATCATTTGGGATAACTTTTTGAGATAAAAAATTTGGGATGTGTAGCATTATTGTTTTATTTGTTTAATTAATTATTAATAGTGAAAGAAAGTATATTTCTTACTTGATCTGCTTTACAATAGAGTGGTGAATTTATACATAAAGAGGAGTCAATCTAGAAACCACGTTCTATGCTATTTAGCCTAAACAATAGGTGAGTTTCCTATTGAAAATAAGATATGATTGAGAAGAGAGAATCTAGGCTAAAAATAATCTTAGCCGTTGTGGAAAAGTCTTGCGCTAATTAAGCCTTTGGCCAAGGCTATGCATACAGCAAGATTAATATCAAACTGATTTCCAGCAGATTTCTTCTTTTCTTCGAAGTCCTTTTGTTGAATCTTATCAGTTATACAAAATTAACTTGTTAATATTGTTGAAAATACTTGTATATTGATAAAAAAAGATGCAGCAAGACATGAAATTAGTCATGAAAATTTACTGACAATAGAAATATTTTTTTGTTAAATTAATATATTTTGCGTATTTATTTTAATATTGAAATTTTAATTTCTTATTTACATCTATAAAATCTAGAATTAAGTATTGTATGCGGATTTTTTAGGTTATTTCTATAAATTTATAATTTTGAATTATATAATTTAAGTTTTTATGTATTATTAAAATTTTTAATATTTTCTATAGTAATTTAAAATGAGAAAATTCATAAAAAATTTCGCTGGGAGTAATGAGTAGACCTGGTAATTATTAAAACCTACAATGGGCTAGCTTTCTTTAAAAAAAAAAATAAAAACTCACTGCGAATTACGAGTAGATTTAATAATTTAAATTTTTGAAGGGTGTAAATTTAGTAATGGTAAATCAACAATGGGTGGTACAATTGTTATCCCTACTTAAGAAAATGACGGTATCTTTCACATCTTGTGGAAATTTTGTACTTATTCACTTAAAGGGCCTTAGCATAACTTGACTCGTCATGTGTGGAAAAGTATAGGTGATGCAGAGTAGGAATCCATATTATACTAGGATATGTTTCCTTATTAACTAAGGTTTAAGATTTTTAATTTTCTTTCCAATTTAGAATTTTATTTCCTTTCCAATTTAGAGTTTTGTTTTCCTTTTATTTCATGATTTAAGATAATTACTACTAATATAAATAGCTCTCTCTTTTAGCCTTTGAAGGTGGATTTGAGTTCAATAATTTTTTTAATTTTTAACTATTTACGTGAGTATTTGAGCTAGTTAATTCTTGGTATTCTGCGGAATTAACGAATCTTAATACCTAAATTCGTGATACTCTTTTGAATCAATATAAATTTAATTTATTCTTTTATTCCAGTGTTCTCTAAAATCAACAAAATATTTTGAACTTAATACTTCTGCTACATCAATAGGTCACTTTCCATGCATGTGCGAAATATTAGATGATGTTACTTACTAAATAATTAAAGATTCTTTTTTTCTTTTTTTAGAGGTGTTCATTGATCTTGCAATCAAATCAAGTGTCATCCTCTCAAATCTTCCAATTAAGGTGTGGAGCAGGACTTGAATTATTGATGCTTATCAGCTGTATACTACTGTTATCACTTTAGAGGTTGACGTTAATTTCCAAATTAAAGGTCACATTTGGCTTGAATGTGACCTATATCTTCTTTGATAAAATTGTATTTGTCGCTTAATTCTTGTTTGTTTTAAATGCTTTACACAGTTATAGAGTGGGAAATCAGATGCGGAAAGTTTAGTAAATATTAATTTGATTTGTTATAATTATGCTCGGTGAGATAGTCTTCCTGTTGTTGTTCATGAGAATTTGGTTGCGAATTATTGTAACATAGCACTGTGGAGCTTTTCTTTTCTTTTCTTTTCTCGGCATGTGTGTATCATGCAATTTTTTCTTTATATCTTAAATGAATCTTGTTGTCTTGCACGTCAAATGCTATTGTGAATAAATACATTTCTGCCGCGGATTTCTGTTTTCTAGAATTGCTTTGCTGGAAAGAAAATAAAAATTTCGTTTGTTTGTCAACAAAAACTGAAAAGTAGAAATAGGAAGTGCTAACTATTTCAATATTTAAGTTCTAATTTAGATTTTGAACTGATGAGATATTTATTTGTTGAATTATAATTAAGTAATCTTATAAGTTATAAAATTAACTATCTAATAGATGAGTAACGCATGATATTAAGAGCTAAGTTTGAATTGAAATGTTAAAATCTTAACATTATTGAATTAAAATGAAGGGCAAATGTTAAAATCTTAACATTATTGAATGAAGGGCATAGTTTTATATTTTACAGGAATCATATGAGTCATCCCCTAGAGTGAACGTCCTATGTTTTTATTAAAATATTTTTGTAATTTTCTTTCATTTGGTATCGAATTTGTTTATCCTCATCGCAATTTTTCCCTCTTTTACTTAGAGAAAGATGCTTCAATAGAAGATTTGGTAGATTTTGGTAGATTTTGCTAATCCATTTATTTGGACTAGAATCCGTAACATATTTTTACTTTATAAAGTTAAGCTGACGGGATTGTCCCTTAATATGTGGATATAACAATTAAATAATTAAGGGCAACATAAATTACTTGACGATTATATCAAATCATTTGAGATAAAAATTTGAGATATAATTTTTTAAATGTCGAGTACTAATCTTAACAATTTAATGTCAGGAAGTGTCATCAATGTTGATCCAAATTTAATGTAGTTTTATATTAGGTCCAGCTCCAGCTATGCTGCAACGGTGATAAATTTTTATTCTCTTTCGTCACAAAACCGCTGTAAATTTTTATATATTCTCCATGCACTCTTTTTTATTTAAAGATTTTTTATGAGTATTAAGTTAATTTACAATTATTAATGTATTTGTTGTACTGATTTTTGAATTATTTACAAATAATTAATTATTTATTTGAACACTTTCGTATCAATACATTAGATTTTCATGCCTAAATTTTGAAATGTGAGCTGCACCCATATTCATTTAAATTCTGGTGCTATACCGACCCAACCTCGTAATATAATTTAGTGTGGATGGTTTTAGGGACATAATTAAGAGAAAAGTGAAAACTTTAATCTTGTACAAAATAAATCATGAAAATCTAAAGATTTAAAAAAATGGGACTTGGCCGAGCTATACACTGGTCTAGCTATCATTAGAGTGGGCAAATAACCCGACTTGACTCAATTAAAAAAATTTAGATTTGGATCAGATGTGAATGAAGATTTTAATTCGATCATACAAATCAGGTCAAACTTGATCCGATCAAAAAATCCACAGAAACTAATGCACAAACAAACCGTCTATGACACAAACTTCTTATCTGATATGATCTGAACTATATTCGAATCAGATTACAAATTTGGATAGAGTTTAAATTATTTTTTTTCCAATCCAATTAATTCAAAATCCGATCGGATTGATACGAGCCCAAATTTGCCCACCCCTAGCAACCATGCCCACTGATAGAAGTTCAAATTGGTGTCTTCAATAATCAATATTGTTGATCACACCAAATCATTATTAAACAACAAGTCAATAATAATTAATTAATTAGACACCAATATTATAATAGGACATCACTGTCGAAAGTTAATTTGTATAGGAAGACTAATGAATTTGACCAACATAAAATCAATATTAATTAGGTAGGTTCAATATGTGCACGGGTTTACATTTCTTATATTTCATTGAATTGCACAGAATTAACCAAATATCATTGTAATTTACAAAAATTATGTTTGTCTACGTCTAAACAGTGAAAAGGTTGACAAAAGTTGATTATGTAGACTTACAGGAATAGATCATGTGGATGATCCATTGTTAAACTTTTTTTTTTTTTTTGGTTTGAAGCCATGACTTTAAGATTTATTCTTAAATATTTTATTTTGTATGTAACCCTAATGTTAGTAAACTTCACGGAAGGGACATGCCAACTAAACTCACATTTGTCTATATGTCCAATAATGAGCAAGTTTTAACAAAATATTTCGAAAATCAGTAATTGACAGGATTTGTAAGATTTGGATTAATTGTCACAAATTCATGAAATCTATGGCCTTTATGAAAGTGATATTGGATATCGTAAGGGATATTATGCAAATAGAAAAGAATTAAATAATGATATAACCAACAAAGTGTTACTCCTGGATCAGCCGCGCTTTGGGAGAAGCTTGCTCTCGAGCGGGGACTTTTAGTGGGTTAGCCTCCCCATAAAAAAAAAAAAAATGATATAAATAAAATAATATATTATAATTATTGTCTTCATCTCTAAAAACTAATATAAAAGATTGATTGATCAATTAATCAAATTCAATCATAAACGTTACATTTTCTTCTTTTTTTTTAATGTTTTCATCAATCTTTGTTTAAATTAATTTTTTGTACTCATGAATCAATAAGATTAGGATCTATCTTCTTCCTTTATATATTTCTTTAAAATTACAAACCCCGGTGAATAACATATTAAAATTAACGATATGTAGTTGCAAGCTAGAAAGTGCTCACAAAGTTTTCCATGCCTGGGCCTTAGTACTAATTCGGAAAATTTTGATAAAAATTTAGTTGTGGTACAAAATTTGAACGAATAAGTTTCAAATTAAAATATTGTTATAACATTTAAAGCTAATACACCGAAAAGGAGAAAAAGAGATCCTAGCCAATTAAAAAGCAACTTTATTTTCAGAGTAACAAACACAAGTTCAAATAATATATACAAGCGCGGGTGTATAACTATTATGATTTTCTTATGATCCACCTGTTGTTATTAAAATTATGTCGGATTGGCGAACCGTGAACCTATTTGGTATTCATTTTTATCTTGCTTTTATCTTCATCTGTTGCTAAAAGTTAATTTTCTGTAATATCAATAGGTTAGAAGGATTGAATTGTAACTTTGCACATAAATTATTACAATATGAAAGTGACATTTGGTTTTTTATTTGAGTGGGTCCAAATTTTTCTAAAGTGTAAATGATTTTGAATAGAATAATATGTTTATTTTTTAAAAAATATGAATATAAGTGACATCTTATTTGTTTTTATAAATAAAACATATCTTAAATATAGTTGTTTAACATTTATGTTCTTTTAAATCAAAATTTTTAAAAATAGGTTTTATAGTTTAGAAAATAAGTATATTTTATAGAGATATTTAGTGTATAATACTTACTTCTCATTCATACCTTTCTCATTGAGATAAAAGTATTAAAAATTTATTTTTTCTATTCAAATATAAATATCTAAAAATTAGACATAAGTTACAAAAAAACAAACAAACAAATTTGAAACAAGATTTAGAATTAATGAAGTTTTAGATTTTAAATATTTAACAAACAAGCTTGAAGTCTCATTTTCTTAATATTGTATAATGTATTTAGATTTCTATCCTTACAATTCATGATGTCTAAAGTTTAATTAGTACTATTTTTGAACTCTCATTTTCTTTGACCTGTTCTTGTTTTTCAGGCAATGAAAAGTATAAATTTATTTTTAATATTTTGTTAACAATAACAATAATACTAAGCATTTTAGTATTTGAATCCCAATTAAACTGGCAGTAACAACTAAACTGCCACGTAGTACATATTGCTCAATGCTCATTAATTCTGCAATCTTTGATTAAGACTGATTTCTCCGAGGTCTTTTACAATGTGGCCATCAAAACCCACCCATTAAGCGCGACCAGTAATGGATTGTCAACACAAAATAAACCCATAATAATAATAACAATAAATAATAATAATTTTTTAACTTTTTTATTATTTAGTAGGTTAGCATTTTGGTCAAAAGATGATTTTTTCTCGACATTAATTAATTGGCTCTGTACCATTGTCCTTACCAAAAAATGGACTCAGCTAAGTTGCAGCTTCTGCGAGTAACAGCTGAGGTCTTTACGGCCTTGCATCAGCCAAGTCCCCGCAGATTTTCCTCTCTCCTGCAATAGCGTGGAAGCTTTCCATTGCTATGTTTCATTCAGAATCTGTAACATAGCAAGCTCCCAAAAAATAATTCTTCACATCATTAATGATTGCAGTTGTATGTTTAAGGGATTAGAGTATTGAGTTTATTTTTTATTAAGTAAAACATTAGTAATAAAATTTATTTTGCGTTTTTATTTTTAATTTTATTTTAATTTAATAATTATTGATTTAGTATTTTAGATTTTTATCCAAAGTTAAGATACGAAATTTTTATTTTAAATAATATATTACCAATATAAATTTATCACTTGAATGATAAATGATAAGATTTAATATATATCATTATGTGGTTGAAAAATAAATTTTGTATGACGTGTAAACGTATCATTATGGGCTTGGAGACTGAATTGCACAAATTGACTTGAACAAGGGACGATCTGATGAACAAGGTTGAGGTTGAAGAACAGCCACCTCGAACCAGACGAACGAACCAGGTCGCAGGGTGGCTTGAAGATGTGCAAAACCTGGAAACTAAATTTACGGAGCTGCAACAAGTTAGAGCTCAAGAGATAGACAGATTGTGTCTTGGAGGCCTCTGTTCCAAAAACCTGGTTTCAAGCTACAATTATGGGAAAGATGTGATCGAGTTGACGGATCGAGTGATCAGTTTAAAGAAAGCTGGAGAAAAAATTGAAGTCGTTGTTGAGAAGGCGCCAGATGGTGCAGCAATTGAATTACCTGCTGATCACACAGTTGTTGGTCAAGAAGTATTAGCTTTATCGAGTTTGGAGATGTATCACTAATCAAGACAAGAACAAGGGAATTATTGGCTTGTATGGAACAGGGGGAGTCGGCAAAACTACCCTTTTAACACAAGTCAATAACAACTTCTGCCATCAACAGCATAATTTTGATGTTGTTGTCTGGGCGGCTGTGTCAACACTTCAAGATGACATTGGAAAAAGGATTGGCTTTTCTGAGAACTCTTGGAAGAAAAAAAGTCTTGAAGAAAGGGCTAAGGACATCTCTAGCATTTTAAGCGGAAAGAAGTTTGTGTTGTTATTGGATGATATATGGAAGCCTTTTAATTTAAAAGATATGGGTGTCCCTCTTCAAAATCTAAACGCTGGGTCCAAAATAGTCTTGACAACTCGTTCAGTTGATGTTTGCGATCAAATGGATGCTGAAAAGGTAGAAGTGTCGTGTTTGGCACATGATGAAGCCTGGAAATTATTTCAAGAGATGGTCGAAAGATCCACTCTTGACAGTGATACCAGAATTCCAGAGCTAGCCGAAACCTTGGCAAGAGAGTGTGGTGGGTTGCCGCTAGCGCTTAAAACAGTGGGTCGAGCCATGAAAAGCCAAACGAGAGTTGCAGATTGGAAACGTGCAATTAAGAAAATGCGAATATCAGCTTCTAAATTCTCAGGTATGGAAGAAAAGGTGTTTTCGCGTTTAAAGTTCAGCTATGATAGTTTGTCTACGGATGAACTTCGCTCCTGTCTCCTGTATTGTTGTTTATATCCTGAAGACTACAAAATTCCTAGAAGGGAACTGATTGATTATTGGATCAGTGAAGGATTTGTGGATGATTTTGATGATGGATGCGAATTTATTGATGATCTTCTTCATGCATGTTTATTGGAGGAAGAAGGCGATGATCATGTAAAAATGCACGATATGATTCGTGAGATGTCATTACGGGTCGCATGCAGAGGCGGATCCATTAGTGGGCTATACCGGGCTGTAGCCTGGTATAGAAAAGGAAAAAAATCAAATATGTTAGTTAAAATTACAATCATGCCACTAATAATTAATTACAAGAGTGCCATTGAAACTAGAAAAAAGGAAAGAATCTTTACCTAATTCACTTTTTCTTTACTCTCAACCGACAACAATTCTCAAAGCCAAGAATTAAAAAAATCAATTGTCCTCTTCACGATTCTTCATCTGCTTCGTCTTCCAATTTCTTGGGCTTTGCATGTTTTTCTACTGGTATGCTTTCACAACTTATATAAAAATCTTATTTTTTTTGTGATGGATTTTACTAGTTTGCTCTATATTTTATTTTGATTCATTATTTTGAATTTGTAATTGGCTATTTAGTTTTTGTGATTGGTTTTGCTGATTTGCTCTGTAATTTGTTTTGATTCATTAGTTTGTAAAGTTTCAATTTTGATTGCTATCCATATATGTCCTGGTAAAACTCAAGCAAATTGAATTTAATAGTTGTACAACTTTTAAAATGGAATTATTAATTGTTTAATAATTAAATTATTTGATTGGCTTAATAATTAAAGATGAAAAAAAATTAAATTGTTTAATTTATTTAAGCATGCTAATTAAGCTTGTAATTATTAATTAATTTATTAATTCTTATGTAGTTTCATGTTATAGTTTCAAACTAAATGATTTATTTTACATATTATTTTAATATATTATTTTGAATATTTGATTGGCTTTTTTTTAATAAGTTTTGTGATTTATTAGTTTGAGTTGATTTATTATGGTTATTTTTTCACTAATAATTTTTTTTTATAATGGAAAAGATGAAAAAAATTGAATTGTTTAATTTATTTAAGCATGCTAATTAAGCTTGTAAATTGTAATTATTAATTAATTTATTAATTCTTATGTAGTTTCATGTTATGGTAATTTATAGGTTATAATGTCCGATAAATCCAAGCTGAGGAAAACTCTACTTTCATTCTTTGCCAAAGTAAATGGCGGTCAATCATCAAATAAAACAAGTTCTCCGTGCAATATTGATGCCTCAAGTTCTCTTAAATCTCAAAGAGCTGAATTTGAGAAAGTTGATACTCCAACTAGTATTGACACCCCTTATTTAGAACGTGATCCCGGATTACGCTTCTCAATCAAAACTTATCCTATTGATAAACTAGAAGATGTACGGATGGCGTACATAAATATGGGACTATTCCAACCCGAGCTACAAAAATACCCACCAACTAAACATGGTATGCAAAATCGTGGATTTCAATTTTCTTGGTTCTCAAAATTTCGTTGGCTTGAGTATTCCTTGTCAAAAGACTCGCATGCACGATAGAGAAGGAGAAGGGGAACTTTCTGGTTCGCGCTAGACTTAGGTTGACCGAAGCGCCAAAGGTCGAAGAATGGGAAGGTGCCAAACGGATATCTCTGATGGCAAATGGAATTGAAAGCCTATCGGAAATTCCCGCGTGTCCACGTCTCATAACTTTACTCGTGGATGAAAATTGTCTTAAGGAGATCACTGATGGCTTCTTTCAATCGATGTCTTCTCATAGAGTATTAAGTCTAAGAATAAATTTTTCCCTAAGTAAACTACCTTCAGGGATTTCATGTTTGGTTTCATTACATCATCTTGATCTATCATCGACTTATATAACTGGGTTGCCGCAAGAGCTGAAGGCGTTGGAGAAGCTGAGATATTTGAACTTGGAGTATACACAGTATTTGTCTATAATTCCACATCAGTTGATATCTGGCTTTTCAAAGTTGGAGGTACTCAGGTTGCTTGGTTGCTGTCGTATGGGTGTAATAGAAGAAGAAGGTAACGTTCTATGTGATGATGCTGAACCGTTGATGAAGGAATTGCTGGGTTTGAAGCATTTAAATTTTTTAAGCTGGTCCTTCCGAAGTTCACTTGCTGTCCAAACGTTTTTGAAATATCCAAAGCTGGTGAGCATCACTCAATCTGTAGGGGTTTACCAATGTGAAATTCCACCGTTCAATGTCTTACATCTAGCATACATGGAGAATCTTCAGGAGTTAGAACTTGCAGACAGTAACTTGGAAGAGATGAAGACTGACAGCACAGAAGAGGTAAAGAAACTTTTTCAAAGTGGTTTCCGCAGTCTCAGCATAGTTAGCGTAGATAATTGCGAAAAAATGAAGGACTTAACGTGGCTTGCTTTTGTTCAAAACCTCAAGGAGCTATATGTAAATATTTGTTATGCTGTGGAAGACATAATCAATGTTGATAAACTGAGAGATATTTCAGAGATAATCGGATCAGAGTATAATTTTTTCGCACAACTCGAAACTCTATTCATATATGCTGCAAGAAATTTGAAGAGCATTTACCCGACTCCCCTGCCCTTTCCAAAGCTGAAGAGCATTCAAGTGTATATATGCTGAAGAACCTCCCACTCAATTCCAGCAGCGCGAAGGAACGTCGAGTTGTCATCGAGGGAACGAAAAAATGGTGGGAAGAGCTACAATGATAGGATCAAGCCACCCAAAATGCTTTCTAACCGGATGTCGTACTTAGGGAGGATTTTGATTAATATGTTCGAATATGTATTTCCTTTTTTTTTTTTCATTTTCATTAGATTTAATTGCATCTTGTTCTTGTCTGGTGTGTCAGTCGTTCTCTATTTTCAGTTAATAAAATTTCAGCAGTGGATTCGTGGTTTTAGAATCGCCCATTCGAAAGAATGCTTGCTGTAGAGTTGAACAATTGTGATGACTTGTAGATTTATTGCTTAACTATCATCTTTTTTTTTGGTTGTGGGGGCATATGAAGTTCAGTAACTATTTCCGAGATTAATTAGATCAACTCATAATTTTTGGTTTGGTCAAGAAGTTTTGTGGCTCTAAATCCTTTTTAACACCAGGCCAGGCATCCATAAATATCCTGCCACTTTTTTTTTAAAATGTTTATATGACTGAATTGATTACAAATTACCCTTTGTTGTTCAATGTTTTTAGTACATACTCTGCACAACTAACACAGAAAGAAACAAGTGGTTTGATGGAAATGCAAAGACGCTCGATGAAACGTCTCGCCCACACAACCAAGCCACTTAGCATTGCAGTCTTATAATACAATTCCTACCTTGTTGTCGTCTCTTCCATTTTCACAAACATAATTCTTTCTTTCTCACTTTCGCTTCTTCCTTGAAATTTTTATTAAAAAAAATATGGGCAACATCATCTCATGCTTCTTGGCTCTTATCACCACACTCAATTCGTTCAATTTTATTTTATTTTTTTCCCTTCGTGGAGAAGCTAAACTATGGGGTCTATAATGCTAATCTTGAATCTTGTTAAGTTGCAGATTCAAATGGAGAATTTCGAAGTCACAAAACATTATTTTGTTTTGACTTAATAAGCTTTCATTGCTATACAATTAGGTATATCTACATATTATTTTGATCTTTTATATAATGGGTTCAAGTGAAAGGATTTGTTCTGGTTCAATTTAATTTGTCATTATATTTACAGACAAAATATTAAACACATTTTTCACTTTTAGATACGAAAGGGACAAGAGTTTAACAAGAGACTGATATTTGACTAGTTCTCCATTGAAAAATAATAATAATTAAAAAGATATAAGGTGCTTTTTATTTTCCTTTAAATTAGTAATAGATTTGGGATGGGCAATAGATAAATATTACTTCTGCTTCAATAATTGTCCTATCACAGTGTGCATGATCACAAATTTCTTTATCATTTTTGTGAAATAACTTTAGCAAAATAAAATTATTCGCTCTTTTTAAATAATAATAGACATCTTAAATTTTATTTTTAATAATATAATATATAATATATAATATATTATTAATTAAGTGATTGATAATTTTTTATAAAATATAATATTTTTTTTCACACGTAAAAAATTTTCACAAGCCTCAACTAAAATTCACTTGTCATGCGGAAAAGCGTGAGGCACTTTTCAATGCTTGTTTGAAATATTGTTCTTGTGATCGGTGGTCATCCGTCTTGCTGAGCTGTATGTCCAAAGGTCACATTTGGCTGGAACGTGACTTTTCACTTTTATATTCGTTGACAAAAAATGTATTCGTAGATTAATGCTGTGTTTACTCGTTGGAGTGGGAGTGAGGAGTGTGGATTCCTCCCACTCCAACGTTTACTTCCTCTAAATGAGAATGGGAATGCCACCTATTTTTGGAGTGGGAGTGGGAATCCACTCCCACCTCTCCCTTTTTTACCTTTTTATTTTTTTAATTTAATTTAATATTTTATAATTAATAAAATAAAATAAATAATATTATATTTATTTGAATAATATTATTATATTTATTTGAATAATAATATTATATTTAACGAAATAATAATTTGCATTGATTCTAAGTTAAAATTATTTTAAAATAATATTATTATATTAATAGAGAATTAATAAATATAATATTATTATATTTATTTTAAAAATAATAGTACTATATTTATTTAATATTAATAATAATAAATAGTTTATTCTAAGAAAATATTATTTTTGTACTAAATAATATTATATTATTATTTTATATAATAATAAATTTAATATAATTATATTAAATAAAATAAAGTAAGGTTTCATTTTGTATTAAAATTAATAATTTATTGTTCATAATTAAGAATATTAATAATTATAATAAATTTACAAATATAATAAAATAAATATTATTCATTAAATATATTTTTTATTAGTTTTTTAATTCAAAACTATAATTCTTTAAATAAGGATAAAATTATAATTTGAAACTATTTACTCCCAATCCAAGACAAAATAAACACATAAATTGGATTCTGATCTCTAATCCATGCTTCCATTCCAGTGTAAGTAAACAACCTACTCCCACTCCCACTCGACACTCCCAATCCTAAGATTCCCACTCCTCAGGATTTTCAATCCAATCCAAAAAGTAAACGCTACCTAAATCCAGGCGTATTTACGGAGTGGGAACTCGAAAGTTTAATAAATATTAATTTAACTTATTATAATTATAGTTGATGGGATAATTTTAAATATTAATTTAACTGGAGGGTGACATTTGGCTGGCCCTACATGAAAAAAAAAATTAAAGCTTTTTATTTTCCTTTTTATTAGTAATAGATTTTAGATGGGCAATAGACAAATATCATTTCAGCTTCAATGAGTGTCCTATTACCGTGTGCATGATCACAGATTTCTATATTACCTTTGTGAAATAACTTTAGTGAAAGAAAATTATTTTTTTAATAACGATAAGTATTTTAAGTTTTTACTTAAAATTTTATTTTAAATAATATAATACATAATGTCGTATTTGTTAAGTTATTAATAATTTAATATAAGGTTTAAATAAATTAGATATATTATTTAATTATTTAATTAATAAATACTATATTATTTGAAATAAATTTTTAAGATAAAAACTTAAGATGTATAACATTAATGATCATACTAAATTTAAAATAATCAGAGATCTGATTAGCAGTCAAGAATAAGACAATTTTTCTCATTCGCTACTTGTAGAAAATTGATACACTTGGCCTTAGCTAAACTTTGACTTGTCATGTGCGGAAAAGCACGCGTCACGTTTCCATGCATGTTTGAAATAAGGGAATTATGGACGATAATTACTACTCCACTTTGTGAAATAATTAAAGATTTTTTTTTGGGTTTGTTTTTTAGAAGTTGTTATCGTTATTGCGATCAAATTAAGGGTGTGTTTGGAAGTGAGTTGATGTAGTTTTTAAACTCCAGCTACTGTAGAGTAAAAGCTACAATTGTGGAGTAGAAGTTAGGAAAAATATTTGCTAAGTTACCAAAGCCCTAGCTATAAGTGTTACCAAATACTTTAGTAGCTGGACTTTCGCAACTCAACTATTTCACCACGCTTCCAAACGTGCTAAAGTATTATCTTCTCCAATCTTCTAATGAAAGTGCAGGAATTATCTATGTTGAGCTGTATGTTACTGTTATCACTTTAGAAGTTGCCACTAATGTCCAAAGGTCTCATTTGCTTGAATGCGACCATTATTTTTGTTGATAAACTTGTGCTTCTCGCTTAAGGTAGTGTTTTATATTGAAGTGTTGGAATTTTTAAGATATAAATATATTAAAAAATTATAATTATAAAATAAAAGTTAATAGTATATAATAAATATAATTTTAATAAAGATTAAAAGAATATAATATATTTTTTTCATACATGTTGAACTTGAACTCACAAGCTATTGATTCAAGTCTCCTCTAAGATTCAATTTCAAGTTTTAGATCTCCCAATTCAAAACCTAATTACCTAATCGATGTGTCTCAAATATGATCAATGCAAACTAATAAGATTTAAACACAAAGAAGCATAAGAATCACATAATCAACACAAAGGATTAGAGTAGCTCGGCCTTCAGCAACCTACATCTACTGTGAAAATCGAAGAGAGTTTTCATTATTTGATGAGAATACAAGATACAATGTTATCAAGGAAGTGTAAAGAAACTGAATGAGCCAAAGAACAAGTTCTAAGGCTATATAGACAATCAGATATGGATCTTTCTGTCAACATCCGTTCCTAGTTTTGTAACAAACCCAAAACTTTTCTACATTTTTCAATAGCTTATAACAACCATTTGAATAGCCAAGCTCCACGTGTCTCATTTGTATAAGCCTTAGCCACCAAAACAGTAACTGAACCATGTCGTTTAAATCAAATTGATAATTTCCCTTTCTAGAACGATAACAGTAATTTGACTTCCTCCAAACGGTGATCTGACAATTTGAATTTTGGCACAACGGTAACTTGCCAAAGTCAAAATGGTGATCTAATAAGTGATAAACAGCGATCTGACAGTATACATAAAATCAATAAAGGTTAGTTTTCAGTTCAAAGTATAAATAAGCTCAATCAAATTCAAACAAAGATTGATCAAAATGTTATCATGGAGCTTATAATTGAGAATACAACATTCATTGAGCTTCATTGAGAATTAATTTTTAATTATGTGTTTTGTGTGAGAGAAAAATACATTTGTAATCATTGTTTTGAGTGATTGTAAGTGTTGGGAGTACTTCGTTAAAAGATTGTGGATAATCTCTTAGTGTAAAGGTTGATTGACACTTGTGAAGTCAATTATAAGTGTTCTTGAAGCCTTGACTAGTAGAATCCTCAAGCCTAGTGAGTTTGGAGGCGTGGACGGAGGCAAGATTGGCCGAACCACGTAAAAATCTCTACGTTTAAATCTCCCTTCTCTTATCTTTTTACATTTTGGTTGATTTATTTATTATTGTTTTAAATTCATTTAAGATGCAATAAGTTTTTTTCAAGCATTGCATAAATATTTAGAAACCCAATTCACTCCCTCTTGGGTTACTTAAATAATATTTCATTTGGTATTAGAGTAAGGTTCTCTTATTAGGACCTAACCGTCTAGAGTAAAATATCAATGGCAACCTAAAATGACTCTACTTTTAGGGAATGACAATCCACAACTAGGCCACCATTCTTTGATGGTAATAACTACCCATATTGAAAAACTATGATGAGAATTTATTTGTAAGTTTTAGATTATGAAATTTGGAAAATTGTTTGTGATGGTCTATTCATGCTTATGATTAAAAATGAAGTAGGAGATGATATTCCAAAACCGTCAAGTCAATGGAGTGAGTTAGAAAAAAAATATCTTTAAACTCCAAGGCAATGAATGTTTTGTTTTGTGCTCTTGATAATAAAGAATTTCATAGAGTACCTAGTTGTAAGAGTTGCTCAAGAAATATGGAATAAACTTGAGGTTATCTATGAAGGGACAAATCAAGTTAAACTCTAAAATCAGTAGATACACTCATCAATATGAATTGTTCCAAATGGAACAAAAATGAAAGTGTGTATTCTATGTATACAAGATTTACGGACATAGTGAGCACTCTAGGAGCTTTAGGAAAAAAAATTTCGAATAGCAAGAAAGTCAAGAAAATCATTAGGTTACTTCCAAAAGAATGAAAACCTAAGAGGACTGCCATTTAAAAAGCCAAAAATTTAAACACTTTACTTATTGACGATTTAATTGGCTCTCTTATTTCATATGAAGAAGACTTGGCAGCAGAAAAAAGGCATGAAGAGAAGAAGAAAAATATTGCTCTCAAAGCTTCAAAACATAAAAGTGATGAGGAAAGTGAGCTAGATTATGAGGGGATGGCTATGCTGACTAAGAGATTCAGAAAATTCTACAAGAAAACTAGTGCGGAGAAAGTTCAGAAACTTAAAAAATCAAAAGGAGAAGAAGGAGCAAATTACTTGTTATGAATGCAAGAAACCCAGACACATATGGTTGGAATGTCCTCTTCTCAACAAGCTCAAAAAGAAAGTAATGGTAGCCACATTGGTTGATAGTGATAAAGAAACGAGTGATGATGAAGAGCATTAAAAGATGACAAATCTAGCTTTCATGGCAATCGGGGAAGAATCATTTGATGAACTGGATGAAGTAAGTGATCTTCTAACATATGATGAGTTATATAATGCCTTTAAAGAATTGCATTATGAGTGGATAAAAATTGGTAAAAAAAATGCATGCCTTAAAAAGAAAATGCTATAACTTACAAATGAAAAGGATGCCCTGCAAAATGCAATGATTCATTAAATGAAAAGATAAAGGAATTAGAATTAGATAATAAAATGTTGCATGATAGGATTGCATCTTTTAAGGGTAAACAAAGTACTTTACATGAGCATGAAAAATCACATGTTGATGAATAGATAAAATAGAATGAAGTGCTTAAGAAGAAGAATAATGAGCTAAATAAAATTGTGCTAAAATTCACAAATGGGCAAAAGATGTTGGATAACTTACTTAATTCACAAAAATGTGTGTTTGACAAAGGAGGTATTGGTTATAAGCCAAATTTGAAACAAAAGTATTATAAGAATTACTTTGTGAAGAGTACCTCCATTAACAATCAAGTTGTATGTCATTATTGTAATCAAGATGGTCACATGAAAAATATATGTCCAATGAAAAGAGATGCATATTATGGTGTCAAATGTATTTGGGTTTCAAAAGGAACTATTGTTAACACTAAAGGACCCAATAAGTTTTGGGTACTTAAAACTTAGAAACATTCTCTGCAGGGATCAAAGAAAAAGAAAAATAAGTGGTACTTGGACAGTGGATGTTCAAGACATATGACAAAGAATTACTCTTGGTTTTCAAGCTTTACCAAAATCAAGAATGGTGGAAATGTTTCCTTTGGAGATAATTCAAAAAGAAAGATAATTAGTATTGGTAATGTCGGTAATGTATCTTCTACTCTTATTGAAAATGTGTGTTTGGTTGAAAACTTGAAACACAATTGCTTAGCATTAGTCAATTATGTGATAAGGGTTATAAAGTAGTTTTTGATAAGACTATATGTGTTATTGAGAATGCATGTGATGATAAGATTTTATTTATATGAAATAGATGTGTTAATGTTTATACCAATGATATAAATTGTGCATCTAGCCATGATAAATGTTTTTCCGCATTGCATGATGATGGTTGGTTATGACATAGAAGACTAGGACATGCAAGCATGGATTTAATTTCAAAGATTTTCAAAAACGATTTAGTTAAAGGTCTTTTAAAAATTAGATTTCAAAAAGATAGAATTTGTGAAGTATGCCAATTTGGTAAACAAATCAAAACCTCTTTTAAAAGCAAAAATCATATTTCTACTTCAAAACCTCTTTAACTACTTCACATAGACATATGTGGTCCTTAAAGGTATGCTAGTTTGAGTGGGAAGTATTATGCTTTTGTAATTGTTGATGATTTTTCAAGATATACATGGTATTATTCTTAGCTAATAAGGATGATACTCTTGATGCTTTTAAAGTGTTTTGTAAGAAAATTCAAAATGAAAAAGGATATGGTATTGCATGTATTATGAGTAATTATGGAGGAGAGTTTGAAAATTATGCATTTAAAACCTTTTTGCAATAATTTAGGCATTGTGCATCAATTTTCATCACCTAGAACTCCATAACAAAATGGAACTGTTGAGAAAAAGAATATGTCGATTCAAGAAATGGTTAGAACCACATTGAATGAAAATTCTTTGTCGAAATATTTTTGGACCGAGACCATCAACACCGCTTGTTATATTTTAAATCGTGTGTTGATTAGACCTCATCTCAATAAAACTCCCTATGAATTTTGGAAAGATAGAAAACATAACATTAGTTATTTCAAAGTTTTTGGATGTAAATGTTTTATTTTGAACACAAAAGATAATCTTGGTAAATTTGATCCAAAATCTGAGGTTGGCATCTTTCTTGGGTATTCAAACTCAAGCAAAGCTTATATAGTTTATAAAAAAAGAACTCTAGTTGTGGAAGAGTCTATACATGTTACATTTGATAAATCTAATCCCTTATTTACAAAAAAAGTTGTTGTTGATAATGATGCAAATGAAGAACTATAAGAAAAGTCATCAAAGGATAACCAAAAGAATACAACACCAAGAAATCAAGAGGAGCAACATGAAGAAACAAATGAAGAGCAAAATGAAGGTACTTCTCAATCACTCCCCAAGGAGTGGAGATATGTTTCTTCTCATCCTAAAGACTTAATTTTAGGAGATCCCTCACGAGGCATAACAACAAGATCATCATTTAGAAATACTTATGAGAATTCTGCATTTATGTCTCAAATTGAATTAAAATCCTTTGCGGATGCGGAAAATGATAAATCTTGGATTATAGCAATGCAAGAGGAGTTAAATCAATTGAGATTAGTTCATAAACCAGAACATCAATCCGTTATAGGCACTAAATGAGTGTTTAGAAATAAAATGGATGAATCCATTATGATTGTAAGAAATAAAGTTAGATTAGTGGCTCAAAGTTACAACCAAGAAGAGGGAATTGATTTTGATAAAACATTTGCACATGTAGCTAGATTAGAATCCATTAGGATGCTCTTAGCATTTGTATGTCATAAAGATTTCATTTTATTTTAAATGGATGTCAAGAGTGCTTTCTTAAATGGTTATATTATCGAAGAAGTGTATGTGAAACATACCCTTGGTTTTGAAAATGAAAAATTTTCATATTATGTTTATAAGTTGTCAAAATCATTGTATGGATTAAATAAGCACCTAGAGCATGGTCTGATAAGCTTAAAAATTTCTTATTGGATAACAATTTTTTAATAGGTACAACGGATATTACTCTCTTTGTTAAGCATAAGAACCAAGACATACTTATTGTTCAAATTTATGTTGATGATATTATCTTTGGTTCTACTAATGAATTGTTGTATAAAGAATTTTCATCTTGTATGAGTAAAGAATTTGAGGTGAGTATGATGGGAGAGTTGAAATACTTCTTTGGGCTGCAAATAAAACAAAATAAGGAAGAAATTTTCATAAATTAAGTCAAGTATGTGAAAGACCTACTCAAGAGATTTGACATTGATGACTCAAAGACCAAGAGCATTTCAATGAGCACAACAACCAAGCTTGATAAAGATAAAAAAAAGGCAAAGAAGTTGATATCAAAATGTATCGAGATATGATCGGCTCTTTACTTTACTTAACTGCAAATAGACCTGATATCATGTATAGTGTATATTTATGTGCAAGATTTCAATCATATCCCAAGGAATCTCATTTGCTTGCTGTGAAAAGGATTTTCCGTTATTTGAGTGGAATCATAGATCTTGGGCTTTAGTATCCTAAAGGAACTCATATAGATTTAACTTGTTATTCGAATGTGGATTTTGCTGGTTACAAAGTCAATAGGAAAAGTTCTAGTGGAATTTGCTGTTTATTAGGTCATTCACTTGTTTCATAGTTTAGTAAGAAACAAAATTTGGTTGCATTCTCAACCACCGACGCTGAATATATTACCTCAGGTAGTTGTTGTGCACATGCCTTTTGGATGAAACAAACACTTATAGACTATGACATTAATCTTGGACAAATTCCTATCAAGTGTGATAATACTAGCGTTATAAATCTATCAAAGAATCTCATTTAGTACTCTAGAACCAAGGATATAGAAATTAGACATCATTTTTTAAAAGATCATGTTCAAAAGGGAGATATTACATTAGAGTTTATCTCTACGGAAAAACAACTTGCAGATATTTTTACAAAACCTTTTTGTAAAGAACAATTTTTAAAAATTCGGCATGAACTTGGGATGATGAAATTTTCACATTAATATCTCTAATCATGTTATTGAGTCTATTAAAATTGATTGATTGATGATTTTTTATGTTTATAAAGTGTTTGAGTATGATAGATGAGTGATGTATTTGAATATATGAATTGGTTGTTTGAAAACATGTGAGTTCATGAATCATGCATTAAACTAGTCATTCCGACATTTCAAATCAATGAAATGATCATGAAATAGATTAATTGTTGACCAAAAACTAAAGTAGATGTGCGAAATCATTAGTTAAAGAAAATAGATTGTCGTTTATTCAATAAACGGTTAACCCTTTTTGGGATAGAAACTAGGGAAAATATTCAGGAAGATAACAGTTTATGTTTTATTAGTGGAATTATTAGTGGGACAAATGTAAGGTTAAGTGTAATTAGATTTATTTATTTGTATGGTGTGGATTTACCATGTATTAGTATAAATAGAAAGGGGGGTGAACACACCTCTTCACACCTTCTCTTCTCTTCTTTCCCTCCAAATTCTTCTTTTCATCTCTCTTTGTAATATATTTTTAATCAATAAAATTATTTTTATTTCAATTTTCAATTTCCATTTTTTGAATTATGTGTTTTTCAATTTTAATGATTTCCTTTATTTCAAAAATGTTTAACTAAATATTCATAGTTAGGGGAAGGTGAAACTCTTAGTAAAAAATATGGTTTAATCAAATTATATTTTTAATTTTATAAATTAAATTGTTTTCTATTTAATTTTATCCATATTTTATATTTTGAAATTTTGATTTAGTGTAGACAAAAATAAGAATTTGGCACAATAAATTCTTAATATCTTAGTATAAAATATGGAAAAATGGTATTTTGATTTAGTGTAGACAAATTAAGTTTTGACACATTAAATTCTTAATCCACAATAAAATAAATGGGAAAATAATTTTAATTTATACAATTAATCTTTTGGGAAATAAAATAAAAATAAAAAGAATTTTTTAAATTGTATTTATTACTAAGAGTGGATCCATAATCCTAACTAATTCAATTCTATACTTTTTCTTAAATAAATTACATATTTATAAATTTTATTTTTATTTGGATAAACTTAAGTAAACAAATTAAATCTTTTCTCTGTGGATCGACCTCGGATTCACCAAGATATATTATAATTAGACACTCTTATACTTGGGAGAAAATCAAATACTTTTAAGTCGTGTCAACTTAACTGATTAAAATTAAATCAATTAAGGTATTAAGTCAAAAAAACAAATGGTCCCTTAGTGAAATCTAACAAATGGTTTGAAGCTGGTAGGTTTAATATGCTTGAGACTATTTGGTTTATCGCTATAAATAAAATCAAATAGAGCTCCTGGGAAATTACAAATTCCAAACTAGCAAAGAAATTAAAAGGGATAGCAAAAAAATTATCTTATTTATTTATTTATTTCTTTTTTTTTGGGGGGGGGGGGGGAAGGGGGGAATTAGAAGAAGATTTCAAAGATGGAAAGCTTCTCCATCTTCATCACCACCAATACATCCATCACCTCTCCCCTTTTTTTTTTTTTTTTGATATGAAACTGAATTTTTCATTTCTCAAAATCAGTGATTACAGACAAAATACTTTCTGGAATGTTTTCCAGCCATAAGAATACAGAATCTTGCTTTAAGGCTAATTTGGCTAATGAGTGGGCTGCACTGTTACCACTTCTCAAAACATGCTGCAATTTGCTCTGCTGCATTCTCAATAAAATGGCTTTAATCTTGGAGATTAACCAAAATATCTCTTTCCGAGTGCCCTTTCTATTTAAAACCAAATCCACTACTTCCTGGGAATCTGTTTCAACAATCAAGGGCATACAACCAGCTTGCTCTGCAATTTCTAAACCAAACTTTGTGGCTTCAGCTTCTGCGAAAGCAATGCTTCCATGGAACTCTGCTGTCTTCATAGCTGCTGCTGTACACTTTCCTTCAGAATTTCTAACCACCACCCCTAAGCCTTCTTTGTTTTGATCTTCCATTATAGCTGCGTCCACATTTACTTTAAACCAACCTGGAGGTGGAGGTCTCCATTGTTGATTCTTTGGTCCATTTATCTCCTCTTGCATGTGTGATTAAGGCTGCTTGACTTTTCTATAGGATTGGTCTACTGCTTCTGCTCTTGCTACTGATATCTGGGGGTCTTCCTTCTTGTTTTTTAAGATTTGAAAATTCCTTGAGTGCCAAGAAACCCAACATAACGCCATTATCATCTCCATATCAGCTTTGCTCTTCTTTTTTGCCAATTCCACCAATAAACTCAGCACATCTTTGCTATCACACCAACTGATCTCCTCTCCATATTCTGTGAGCCTCCATACTTTTTGGGCACATTTGCAATTGAAAATGGCATGATAGGGTGTCTCTTCAGTTCTTCTACATCTCTGACACCAGGGACTTTGAATCACCTTTTTCCTCCACAAGTTAACTGCTGTTGGCATAAGATTTCTTGCTGCTCTCCACATGAAAATTTTTATCTTTGCTGGCAACTCTGAAGCCCATATTATGTTCCATGGAATTTGCTTCTTCTCTGAACTGTTTGGTTGATCAGGAAAATTCAGATTCAAGGCCACTTGATACCCACTCTTGACTGAGTATTCACCTCGCTTATCGAAATGCCAAAGCAGCTTGTCAGGTTTGGGGGTTCTTGGCAGGGGGATATTCAAGATCTATTGAGCATCTTCTTTCATGAAGTTCTTCTGAATCAAAACCTCTTTCCACTTATTTTCCCCATCTATTAACTCTGATACTGTGGATTCCAGAGGGAGCTTTGGCGGAGAGAAAGGCTTGAATGTTGAAGGTCTTGGGAACCAGCAACTGTGATAAATCTGGGCACTTTTTCCATTTCCTATTCTCCACCTCAGCCCTTTGTGAATGATCTGCCTTCCCCACAAAATACTTCTCCATATGAAGGATGGTTTTGATCCTAATTTCGCCTTTAAGAATTCCACATCTTTGAAGTATGTAGCTTTCAATACTCTTGCCACCAGAGAGTTGGGATTTTGAATGATTCGCCAGCTTTGTTTGCCCACCAACGCTTGGTTAAAACAGATTAGATCCCTGAAACCCATCCCTCCTCTACATTTTGCCTGACACATATTTCTCCAGTTGGACCAGTGTATAGCTCTCTGATCTGGTTTAGAACTCCACCAAAATCTAGCCATAGCCTTCTGAATATCCTCACACAACCCTATTGGCAACTTAAACACACTCATAGCATAAGCAGGGACTGCCTGAGCTACTGCTTTAATGAGCACTTCTTTCCCCCCTCTTGAGAACATCTTCGAGTTCCAGTTGGATATCTTGCTTAGAACTCTAAGCTTGATGTCGTTAAAGAAACTCAGCTTCTTTCTCCCTACCATTGTAGGGAGCCCCAAATATTTTTCATGCTTGGACACAACTTGAAGCTGAAAGAGGTTTTTAATATAGGCTATCTGCGCTGGCTGGGTACTTCCGTTAAGAGCATGGAGGATTTTTCATAATTGAAAATTTGGCCTGAAGCATCCTCATAACTATCAAAAATTTTCTTCAGATTTGAACAATCTTCGGTAGTGGCTCTTGAGAAGATTAGACTATCGTCTGCGAACAGTAGGTGGTTGATTGAGAGCTCCTTACTGAAGTTCAGCCCCTTGATCAGGTTTTTCCTTTCTGCTTGGTTCAAAAGGTTTGAGAAAACCTTTGCACACAGAATGAACAAATATGGGGAAAGGGGACAGCCTTGTCTTAGCCCTCGTTGGGGTTGGATTAGGCCTTTGGGGACTCCATTAATCAAAACAGAAAATGAGGGAGTGGTGATGCATCTCATAACCAAATCTACCCATTTTGTTGAGAACCCCAGCACTTCCATTGTTCGCTGCAAAAAGTTCCACTCGACCCTATCGTAAGCCTTACTGATATCTAGTTTCATAGCTACCCAGCCACCCTTTTTCTTTTTGCTGTGCCTTAATTTATGTAAACATTCATACCCAATAATTATGTTGTCGGTAATAAGCCTATTTGGGATGAAAGTACTTTGAGTATTAGATACAACATCATGCAAAAAGAGCTTTAACCTATTAGCAATGACCTTGGCTATTATTCTATACATGACATTACATAAACTAATAGGTCTAAAATCCACCACTTTCTTAGGTTTTGTAACTTTTGGAATTAAGGCTATGTAAGTGTGATTTAGGGGAGCAATGTTACCTCCTTTGTTTAAGATGTGCAGGCCTGTAGCTATGACTCCCTCCTTGACAGCTTGCCAATGTTTTTGAAAGAAGACTGCAGGAAGCCCGTCAGGACCAGGGGCTTTGGTTGGATGCATTTGGTTCAAAGCTGTAACTATCTCCTCTTCCAAGAAGGGCTGATTCAGCTGCTCATTCATCTCTTCTGTCATTTTCTTCGGCATGTCTTCTAATACTTTCTGCAGTTGGCTTGCTGTAGGGTGTGTTGAAGTAAAAAGGTTTGTGAAGTGTTCACAACATAACCTTTCTATCTCCCCTGCTTCTGTTGTCCAGTTGCTGTGCTCGTTTATGAGGCCCTCTATTGTGTTCTTCCTCTTCCTTGCTGATGCTTTTGAATGGAAAATAGTGGTGTTTTTGTCCCCTTCTTGAAGCCAAACGGCTCTGGATCTTTGCCTCCAGTAAATCTCTTTTTCCAGAAGCATTGCGTCTATCTGCTTTTCTATTTTTTTGACTTCATTCCCATTGACATATTTTTCCTGACTTTCTTTGATGCTCTGCAACTGATGAAACAATTGATCTAGATTCTTTTTCCTTCCTTCAAATTCAGATTTACTCCACAGCTTTAATTCAGCTAACGAATCTTTTGCCTTTTTCTTGAATAACAGAACAGGATTCTCGCAACTCCATCTGCTGCTATTCCTCCACTCTTGATTCACAATCTCTTTACACCTTTGATAATGACTCCACATGTCCTCGTAATGGGTCCTAGTGAAGGTTCTTTTGTTGTATTTACATCCACCCGTTCTTTCGACTATCTCCAGTAAAATTGGGCTGTGATCGGATGTCCATGTCACTAAATTAGAGGCCGAATTCTCCTTAAAAAACCTTCCCCAGTTTGTGCAGCATAGAAATCTATCCAACCTTTCCTCCACCAAATGAGGTCCAAATCTTCTATTTGACCACGTATAAGGATACCCTTTGTAGCCTAAGTCCCTCAGCCCACACCACCTGACTGTCTCTCTGAAATCGTTTACTGCTTTGACACACCTATCATTCCCTGTCTTTTCATTTAAATGCAGAATTTCATTGAAATCCCCGAAGCAAAGCCATGGCAGGGATGAAAGCTCAGCTAGCCTTTTCAATAACTTCCATGTATGATGCTTTTGGTCAGCTTCAGGGTGTCCGTATATGCCGGTGCACCGCCAATAACAACCATTCTCACTGTGAACTACAGCATCTATATGATGCTTGCTAAAGGATTTTATGTCAACAGTAATTTCCCCATTCCACAATAAAGCTAAACCACCACCTAAACCCCATCTATCTACTGTAAAACAATTATCAAAGTGTAACTTCTTACCTCTTTCCACCATTTGCTTAGACTCCAGCTTAGTTTCACAAAGAAACATCATCTGCGGCCTATGCATTCGGAGAATTCTTTGAGTTTCTCGGAACGCTCGATCATTCCCCAATCCCCGAGCGTTCCAGCTTATTATCTTCATTGCTGTCGGCGGGGCTGGTGGCCAGCCTCCGCCGTTGAATCTTTTGTAAGCATTGCTTCAAAGTCATTCCCTTCTCTGCACAGCATCTCCAGCTTCAGTTTGCATTTAGCATTTGGAGAATGAAGTGTTATTTCCGAAGTTGGACTTCCCATTTTTTGCTTTTTTGTGTCTGGAGTATCCTCGAAAATGTCTCCACGCGGCCTTTTCATTGCTGTTTGTCCACTCTTATGCTTAATGGAGTGATCTACATTTCTTGCTTGTAATTTCCATTTGCATCTTTTGGGCTTTTTTTGTTGACTTCTAGGCCTTCAGCTCCTTCCACCAGTGTTATTTTATCCGCGTTCGGACTTTTTTCTGTTGGGCCACCTTTTTTGGGGCTGAAAACAATCACTTTCTTTCCCTCAATTTCTGATTTCTTCTTTTCTATTTCGCTTTCATTTTCCCTCTCCTTCATATTTCCATTTCTCGCTTCTTTTTGGCTCCTTCCCCGAGCCAATGTACCTTCTGCTGTTCCTGGCTGTTTGTCCTTGCTCTGATCTGACATCCTTGGGATTTCTACGCTTGTCGATGGATCTTGACCCGAACCCGTTTTTTCTGGATTCTTAGTTTGCCCCATCTGTGGCTTCGGGTTGCCCTGTTTGTCTTGAACCACCGTCGTCTGATAATTCTGACTTTTCTTCTCTGATTCCGTTTTTCCTTTTTCTTTTCCCCTGTTCTGCTTCAGTTGTTCAATCATTGACGGGGCCTTCATCCATGGCCCGAATGCCATCTCTTCTCGTAATTGATTTTTATAGTTTGCACATTCCCTGTACTGGTGACCCACATGCCCGCAAACACAGCAAAAGTCTGGCAGTCTCTCATACCTTACCGGCATTGGAATCTCCTTTTCGCTATTGACACGATCTTCACCTTCCTCTTGCTCCTCTCTATCCATTGCATCTTCATCCTCCTGTCTCAAATGCAGAAATTTTATTAATGGTTTAGTGATATCAATAGAGATGCGCAACCTTGCATATTTTCCAAAGCATGCCCCTGTGCCATCTGTGGCTACCTCTTCGACTCTTCCAATGGATTCTCCCAGCTCCCTTAACATTTCCGTATTCATGCACATAATGGGGACATTTAGAATTTGGACCCAGAACGAGACATGAGTAAAGTTTTGTTTTGTTACTTCACCTAGCCCTGCTGGTTCTGTCATCACAATCAATGCTTTATCAAAGTGCCATGGTCCCCCTGCTAACACTTTTCGCTTGTCCGCTTCGCATCCAAACTGAAAAATGAAAATATTGTCGCCTAGCTCTTCAATTTTGATTTCCTTCATGGTTTTCTACACTGGCAGTAGGGCTGCTTTAAATCCTTCCTTTTTCACTTCTCTATTCAGCAGCACTTTCCCCACCAGGCATCCTGCCATTATCTTCTCCCCTTTTTCCTTTAGTCTGCTTTTTAGAGTTATTTTTCCCCTTGTTTCTCTATTTAGCGAGATTGCCTTACAATTTTTAATTAGTTTCTCTGTGTCCATTCTTTTTAAAACTGATCTGTGTGCATTTAACTGCACAGTTTGCGTTCCTCCCCCGTTATTTAAACTCCTCTCTCCCTTGCCCAACCTTATTGAGCTTAGATTGGTCTATGAGAAAGAAGAAATTTTTATCAACAGTCTGTAAAAACAGCCTACAACACCCAACCTTTAGTGAGTGACGCATAGGGTCATGACAACCCACTCCATAGCTCCCATTCTGTTTTCAGAGAAAACACAAGGAGAAAAATATGCAGACTTAAGTGAAGTATCCACCATCACCTCTCCCCTTAAGTCAAGGACTCGGTAACCAAATGTACTTGTTCTTGTTGTCTCTAGCCGCCTCCGTCTAGATGTGTTAAAAGTCTAACACCAATTTCATGACCCAATCCAATTACACTTATCCAAGCCCAATTTCAAAGCACAATCCATGGAAGTTTCAAGAATTGTATAGAGAATGGGAGATGACTCTATATATAAAAAAAAATCTAATAGAGGTGAAAATATCTAAAATTAGAAAACTCTTGAACATTTGATGATATTTATAAAATGTTGTTGTTAAATTTTTGTAATTTAATATTTGAGTGGTTTGTATTAGTTTTAAATTACTATAAATACCTCTAATCTCTCTGTTGTGGGCATTAAGTGAAGAGTGAAGAATTAGTAGAGAGAAACAAGAGTGAGTTGACAGCGTGGAAGTGTTTCTTTTGTAAACTATCAATAAAGTCTTTTAATTTAGCAAAATTCTTCTATTGCCTTAATAGTTTTATTCTTGAGCAATTTAGTCCTCCTCTATTTTCAATAATTATTACCATAGCGAGGTTGGATGGGGACTACTGTAGTAGTGTTACTGGAAGTTCACAACAATCAAGGACTGTCATTGAGAAGTTGTAAGAGTACAATGAGGATGATCAAGGATCGTTTGGTGAAGCTTTGTTGTATCGTGAAGAATTCAAAACTCTACAAGTTCGTTAGTGAAAATCAACCTTGTTTGGCATTTTCAAAGTCCTGGAAATATAATAGGTGACTGTCAAGCAGTTAGAGGAGTCAAACAGCTTAATAATAAAAACTACAATACGTGGGCAATATTGATAAAGTCCAACTTGCAAGGCCATGATCTTTGGGAGGTCATTTGTGATAACGATGTGAAACTACCAATTGATGATGCCACTTTGAAGAAGTGGAACATTAAAGCTGGGAAGGCCATGTTCTCCATCAAGAGTACAATTGAATAAGAAATGCTGCAACATGTAAAAAAGGCTAAAGCGCCTAAGGAAGCTTGAGACACTTTTGCAACGATTTTTTCAAAGAAAAATAACATGGCTACAACTTCTATAGAATGAGTTATTGTTAATTTCACAACGAAACATGACAATTGACGAGTACTTCAACAAGGTAAGTTCTCTATAGCGTGAAATTTTTAAGTTTCATCCTACAATTATAATTTTTAAATCTAAAATAAAGAGAATTATTATACATGATTTGAGACTTGAGTATAGGAGCTTTGTTACAGTTGTCCAAGATTGGCCAACTGAATTAACCATTGAGGAATTTAAAAACTTGTTTGTCGATCAAGAAATGATTGACAAACAAATGAATAGGGGCTCAATAAAGATCGACGAGGAAGCGCTCTCTATTGATGAAAAGAGATATTGATTAAGAGGACATAGTGGTGGAGGATCTAAAGGAGATGTTGATAAGTCAAGAAATCATCAACAAGAAGGTAGCTCACATATAAAGGAAGCGCAATGCAAATTGCGACAATGGTGGCCAATATCAGCTAAAGAAAAAGTTTAAAGGGAATTGCTATAACTGCGGAAAGAGGGGCCACATGGCAAAAGATTGATAGTCTAAGAAAAAGTTTGAGGAGAGTAATGCTGCTACTCCAATCAAAAGAAGGATAATGATGAACAATGGGGAGTTGAGGCATCAATCATCATCAATGAAGAGGAGCTAACCCATGCAGCTGCAATACCTGACCGGATTAACTACGAGAGTGATTGGATCATTGACTTAGGGTATTCAAATTACATGACTGGTGATAGAGAGAAGCTACATGAAATGATCAAGTACAAAGGAGGTTGCGTGATAGTAATAGCAAATAACTCGTGATTGCCAATAACTCATATTGTCACTATAGTACTTACACTACAATATAGTCCGCACAAAGTATCACTTCAATATGCGTATTATGTCCCATATATCAATAAAAACTTACTCTTAATATCAAATCTTGAAATACTATTTAAACAATCCAAGAGGAGGGGTGAATTGGGTTTCTAAAAATTTATGCAATGTTTGAACAAAACTTATTGCAAATCTTAAATGAATTTAAAACAATAATAAATAAATCAACCAAAATGTAAAACGATAAGGGAAGAGATATTCAAATGCAGAGATTTTTACGTGGTTCGGCTAACCTTGCCTACCTTCACACCTCGAAGCTCACCGAGCTTGGAGGATTCCACTAGTCAAGCCTCCAAGGCTTTAAGAACACTTACAATTGACTTCATAGGTGTCAATCAACCTTTACACCAAGATAGCCTTGGCAATTTAGCCCGACCGTATTTTTAGCCCGATTGACCCGACCCTAATTTTTAGGGCTTTGACCCAAATTTTTAAGGTTAGGGTCGAGTTAGGGTCAAAATTTTAAGGCCCAAACAAATTTCGGGTTAGGGTCGGGCTTAAAGCTTACCCGACCCTATTAAAAAAAAACAAGTTAACACTAAGAGTCTAAGATCAATTAATTTCTTTTTGTTGCGTGGTGATAATAATGATGGGAATTGCTATGTGCGTGTTGGTGATTGCATTGCTAGTCACATATTGCTTCCCATCGTGGAGACAAAGTCACAAAGGGGACCCCTCTATCAAAGCTAGCTATTGAAATATCATACCCAAAATGGCAAAATCACATGAATTCAAAGCTTGAATGGGAAAACAATCTTGCTTTTTTTTGTATGTTTTATTTTATTTAAAGACTCATAGGGATAAGCTTGGATCTATCTTTCCTTTTAATCATTTTAGCCTCCAACAGTCCAACTCTATCTTTTTCAAAAGTTTCGTTTAGTCCATTTTGAATGGCAAGGTAAGCTTCTTCAATCAACGCAATCAAGATTGTTTCATGACCATCCACCGAACGCCAGCCAATCAGCCATCTATCTCACTATCTCATGCTGCCTACAGCTTGCCCCAACCCCAACGGCCAACGTACACGTTCTCGGCATTAGCTATTAGCTTTTGTAATTTTAATTTCATAAATATTTAATTAATGTTTTTCATTTAAGCTTATAATTGAATCTATAATTTAATAATTTTAGCTAAATATATTCATGTTAATTAATTAATTAATTAATTATGTAGTTGCTGTGAATATTATATTGTGGCTACATATAAGGCAATATATCGGGTTTTTTTTAATTATTATGTTATGATTGTAAATTAAGTTTAATTATATCTTAAGTTTATAATTTCATAAATATAATTAATTTTTTTTCATTTAAGCTTATAAATTTATTTATAATTTTAGCTAATTATATTCATAATGATTATGTAGTTACTATAAATATTATATTTTAGCTAAATATAACCTTATATAAGATTGTAAATATTAATTATTATGTTGTAATTGTAAATTAAGTTTAATCATATTTTGAGTTATTAAATTAACTTAAAATTTATAAGTTCAATCATATTTTACGTCTATAAATTAATTGCAACTTGTTACACATCTAATTTAGGTCATTATGTTAAATTCACGGGAGGATTCTCATGTTGGCGAAGAGAATAGAAATGATGCCATTCCTCTTGAAGGGGTCCAAGAAATTGAAGGAGTTGAAGAGGCATCCTGTTGTGATGATGGGGTACAACAAAGTAGTAATAAAAAAAAAGCAAGGTGTGCGAGAACTTTCTTGTGTTTGGGGACACTTCACCAAGGTAACCATTAATGGTGAATTGAAGGTGAAATGTTACCATTGTCAAGCTAAGTTGGTAGCATCTGGTCATAATGGAACCTCACATTTGGATAGACATTTGAAAAGATAATGTAAGGCAAAGGGTGATCCCTCAGTTCTTGATAGCTTACAAAAAACTCTTAGGATGACGAGGAAAGATGATGGAACAAGTTGTATTGAGACAAGAGAATTTGATCCAATTGTTGCTTGACAAAAGGTAGCAACCTTGGTTGTAAAGCATGAGTTACCACTTAATTTTGTGGAATATGAGGCATTTAGGGATTTGATGTCTAATGCCAACCCTTTGGTGAAGAATTTGAGTAGAAACACTTTAAAGAGTGAGATTCTTAAATTGTATTAAGCTAAAAAGGCAAAAGCAATGGCTTTGTTGGAGAATAATGATAGTAGGGTGGCAAATACTACAGACATGTGGACTGCGAGTAATCAAAAGAAGGGGTACATGATTGTTACGGGACATTTTGTGGACAAGTCTTGGTGGTTACAAAGTCGAATTTTAAAGTACTTTTCTTATTAATTGATATTTATTTTAATTCAATTTAATTAATTCTAAAATTTAGATTTTTGGTGATGAATAGGTTTATATATTTGCAAAGTCGATATTATGTTTACTTATTTCTAATTCAATTTAATTAATTCTAAAATTTAATTTTTTGGTAATTAATAGGTTCATATATTTGCCGGCTCCACATACTGCTGAATTTCTTTCTGAAGCATTTTTTAAATGTATGTTGGATTGGAATGTGGATAGAAGGATATCGATTGTAACTTCAGATAATTGTTCCACCAATGATGCTATGGTTGATAGGTTGATGGGATTGATTCCAGTTGATTCAATGTTAATGGGTGGGGATTTTTTTCATATGAGCTGTGTGGCTCATATTTTAAACTTAATTGTGAAAGACGGGATGAAAGTGATTGAGGAGTGGATTAAAAAGATTAGGGATAGTGTGGCTTATTGGACGAGCACACCAAAGAGGGTAGAAACTTTTGAGATGGCTGCGCTGCAATTACAAGTTAAGTGTGAGAAAAAGTTGGTACTTGATTGTGTAACTAGATGGAATTCTATATATGTTATGCTTGATGTTGCCGTGAAATATAAAACAGTCTTTTCTAGACTGTAGTAGCGCGACAAACACTACACTTCTTTGCCAACAGATGAGGAATGGGGGATGGCTGAAAAGATGTTGGAATATTTGCTGCCGTTTTACACGATGACGGAGTTATTTTTAGGTACACAATATCCCACATCTAATCTTTTTTTTCCAATGATATGTGAGATGAGGATTAATTTGGATCAATGGGAACTTTTTGATGTGCCTGTGGTTAGAGAAATAGCTAGTCAAATGATTATGAAATTTGATAAATATTGGGCCCAAATTCATGGGATTTTGGTGATGGCGGTTATTCTTGATCCGAGGTTTAAGATGCAATTGGTTAATTATTATTTTCCACAACTTTATGGTGAGGGTGCTGCAAATGAGATTCAAAGGGTACGCAATTTAAGTAACGATTTGGTTAAGTTTTATGAAGGTAAGAATGGGAATGTAAGTGACGCGGTTATTGGTGAATCTTCTTCGGTCGATGTTCGTTTTAATTTTAATGTAGGAACTGGCCGTAAATTTTTTGATATAAGAAAGTTTGAGGCATTTGCAAGCCAAAATAGTGAGATCATAGTATCGAAGTCCGAGCTTGAGAGGTATTTAGAATAGACTTTAATCAAATTCACTCCGGACTTTGATATTCTGAATTGGTGGAAGGTGAACCAAGGCAAATACCCTATTTTGGCTCAAATGGCCAAGGATATCTTAGTTGTTCCCATGACAACCGTTGCCTCTGAATCTGCGTTTAGCACTGGAGGTAGAGTATTGACTCCACACCAGAGTTGATTTCATCCTACGACATTGGAAGTGTTTATGTGCACTCATCATTGGCTATGGGCAAACTCCAAAGGTATGAATACAAATAATGTACAAAATATTTAAATAATTGGTTCAGTAATAATTTTATAAACTTAAATTATTTTCTCACTTTCTTTTTCTTTTTATTTATAGGTAAAATTCTCGAAAGTGAAATTTTTAGTGGAGAGGAATTTGTGGATGAAGATGAAAGTAGCCCACAAGTGTTGGAATATTTCTTTTTTTTAAATGTTTGGTTGTGGAATTGAATTATGAGTTTTTATTTGTATAAGACATTTTTTTTTAATGTTGGGTTGTGGTACTAAATTGTGTGTTTTTATTTGTATAAGACATGGGTTTTTTCTTTTTTTGTTGGGTTGTTAAAAATATAAAAAATAAAAAAATAAAAAATAACTATTTCGGTAGGATCGGGTTAAGCCCGACCCTAACTAAAAAGTGTTCGGGCTTTTTTAGGGTCGGGTTTCAAATTTTTTTGATCGGGTCGGGTAGGGCTTGGCAAAACCCGAGCCCGATCCGACCTTTTGCCAACCCTACTCCAAGAGATTATCCTCAATCTCTTAACCCAAGTGTCTCCCAACACTTAATCACTCAAAACAAAGATTATAAATGTATTTTTCTCTCACACAAAATATATGATTAAAAATCAATGCTCAATGTGTGAATAAATCAAACAAGAACAAATTTAAGGCTCAATGAATGTTGTATTCTCAATTACAAGCTCAATGATAACATTTTGATCAACCTTTGTTTAAATTTGATTGAGCTTATTTATAGTTGGAGCTGAAAACTAGCCGTTATTGACTTTTTGCACACTATTAGATTGCCATTTATCACTTATCGGATCGCCATTTTGACTTTGGCAAGTTACCGTTGTGCCGAAATTCAAATTGTCCGATCACCATTTGCAGGAAGTTGAATTACCGTTATCGTTCCAGAAATTGGCTTAGAGATGTCGGTTATCTGTTTGACATAAATGATTTACCGTTTGCAAGATGATTGTTCTCTTGAATGTTATCCTTGGACCGTTATCAATAAACGGTATGCTGTTATCTAAGATTTACTCTCTAGAATGTAGTTGGATTACTGTTATCCATAGACGGTTTACTATTATCTGAGATTTGCTCTTTGGAATTGGTTTACCATTATCCATAAATGGTTTACCATTATCTGAGATTTGCTCTCTGGAATGAAATCGGCTTACCGTTATCTGTTAACGATTTGCCGATATTTGAAATTTGCTCTTTGTAATGTTTTCGGTGTACCGTTAACCATAAACGGTTAATGCAATCGGTTTATGATTTTCTGGAAATTTACTCTTTAAAATGTAATCGGTTTGCTGTTTATTTCCAGAAGGTTTTGCTTTGCTTTGAATAATATGCGGCTTAAAAAATTGATCCAATTAACAACTAATTTTAAAACTTATCAATTGAAAAACATGTTTGTTATCATCAAAATCATTATTATAAAAATAAAAGAGTTAACAATCTCCCCTTTTTTATGACGACAAACATTTCAAGACTAGGCAAGATTACTCCCCCTTAATAAGTGACCAAAACATTTCAAAAAACAGTTTTTCACTAAATTTGTTTAGTGGCCAAAACATTTCAAAAACAGTTAAATAGTTTTGCATTTGTTTATCACAGCAAAGATGTATGGTATGTATTTCTCCCCCTTTATCATCAAAAAGAAAAAGTAATGAGAAAATTTGGACAGAGTCTCCCCATAAAAGTAGATATATCCTCAAATACAAAAAATTTTAAAAAGCACTCCCAAATATGCACAAACCATCTCAACTCCATTACTACTACAAACAACCAACTCCTCAAAATCATCTAAATTAAGAAAGAAGGAATCGGTTAACTTACGAGTCATAAACCGAGTCTAGAATCTCCTAGCAAGAGGAGGAGAAGGGAAGTGGACCCTTTCCAAATCAAGAACAGGAGGGGGATGAGGAAGACTCCTACTAGCCCTCTATTTGACATGTTTCCTTGGTCTTGAAGGTCCTTCACCAGCCATGGATAAATTTGGAGGTACAAAAGAGTGTTTATAGACTTAATAGGATCAAGAAATGAATGAATTGTTGGCGAATTTGAGGAACTAAGTTCGGTTTGCCCTAGGGTTTTGAAATTGGGAATTTTCAATTAAAGGCTTAAAAACATATTTGAATTAGATGAAAAAGTTCTAAACTAGTCAAAAAGCGTTTCTATGGCTTCAATTTGGAGAGCAATTGCAAGGAAAATGAGTAATTTGAGAGAGAGAAAGAATTGTAGCCACGGTTGAGGGTTAAATGGTTCAAGGGCAAAAGAAAATGAAAGAGGAAACAGTTTACGATGCTCTTATCGCGCGATAATAGTGAACCGTTAATCCACTAAGCACATCCAACATATTCCACTAACAATTACCATACCTAACATGATAAAAACTTATAATTTTACAACTACTACATTTACCGTGGTAAAAACGTAAAAACTTACAACAAAAGTCTTGGATCCTCCTCGACAATGACATAATTTCTCGGACTTCCGGAATCCAAATTTGACATCCGTACATTTGTTTGAATCTTCAAATTGCATGAAATTATTATTTTTACCTAATAAACACACAAAAATACACAAAATCAAATACTTAGAAAAATAATTAGAAATTTATAATATGTTATATAATTACAAATATAAATTATATTAATAGCACAAAATAACATTTTTACCCCTTAATAAACATACAATTTTTAACACTAATCATAAGTCATTAAGTTTATTTGTTTTTTTCAATTTAATGAAAAATTTTAGTCATTAAGTTATTAAGTTAATTTTTTTAACTTTTTGCTTAGCCTAAAAAGTCTGGATGATATCATTAAAAGATATTATATTTTCTAAAATATCTCTATCTAATTAATTACTTTTCATCCTTACCAAAATAAAATTTAATAATTAGCATTATTACCTATCTTCATATAACTGATGATAATATAAAGTGGTAGAACATTATTATTTTTATCTTTTTATTTTCTTAAAATTAGCATTATTTATCTTCATAATTTTTTAAAATATTTTTCATATAGAAACATCATAAACTAAAATAATATTGATTAACATATATGATATAGAATATGAGAAATTTGTATTCAATTGAATATGATTTATGTTATGATAATATATTATCTTATTTATATTCTTTGAGATGTTTATAATTTGTTTAACATTTATAATTCGTATGGACATAAATCCAAAATATTAGTTTTCAAATCTTTTAAGTTAAAAAAACAACTTAATATTTATTTTTAGCAATTCAGATAAAAAAGCAAACATACCATTCACATTCAGCTCTATTTAGAATTCAAATTAATTTAGGTCTATTTAGATTCTAGACAAAAAAATAGACGCCACCTAAGTTGCCAAGGAGTTTTTTTTTAAAAAAAGAAAAAAAATCTATATAAACTTTTAATTTAAATAAGCATTTATTAACATAATAAAAATAAAATAATTCAAAAAAACTTTTTGATAATGTATTCATATTTCTTTAGAATTTCATATTCTATATCAAAATATCTAGTCAAATAAAGAAAGCAAGGTATAAAAATCTCCTAAACTGGAGTTTATAGGTTTCTTTCGAGGAACAAACTAAGGACTAAATAATTTAAAATATTTATTGAAAATTAAATAAATAAGCTAAATAGAATTAACCGGACACATCCTCTTGATCCGTCCTTTCCAGCTGACACGTGTCCTTCTTTCTCCTATTAAACTAAATTAACCTCCGGACAAATAATTATAACGATAATTAATTATTATTATTATTATTATGGCAAGAAGGTTATGGAACCAACTCCTCCCAAGTGAGTGGCGTCAAGCTTTTTTCTCTTCAAATCTTATTGACTGGTTAACTCTTAATTTGAGAAGTAATTAATTTGAGAAGTAACCAATGCATGGAGAATGGTTTGGAGTGGTCTTGTATGTTTGGAGTCGCGATATGGAGATGAAACGACCCGCCCCGCACGCCCCAGGACGAGTCTATCTAAACTCGTAAAATTAAATCAATCTGCTTAAGAATTCTATAAAAATTTTGACAGCATCTCTCTTATAAATAAAACATATCCAATCCTGCAAATTATAAAATAATACTCCCAAAATAATTCAATATCCAACCATCCTCCATAACCAACTTCTCAAGTCAACATATCAAATATCATCCAAATCATCCTAATATTAAAATACATCGATTATCCTTAATTACAAAATATAATAAATAAATACAACTCGCAATAACCCAAAAACCAAAATAATTAAATTTGCGACTCCTAGCACCATCACGTGGCCACAATTTTAAAACTAACATTCGTTACTGAGTACCTGCAAATCTCCTGTGGGGGGGAAAAATATAATAAAAGAGGGATGAGTATAAAACTCAGTGAGCTCAGTGAGTGGATAGTAGTTGCTGACAATTTAATAAATTTCTTTAAAATGATTTAATCTTTCTCAAATCACTTTCTCAAATCAATTTCTCAAAATATCATAAGAACTTGCATAAACTCATTTAATTCAAATCAGTTCATTGAAATACTATATTATATAAATCTGCATAAAATCGATGGAATCATAATACTCATCATATCAAATACTGAATACCGAAAACTGTCATCAAACAAGTACCCAGGGAAATAATCTCGTCATATCCGGATCTCAACGGACGGGCAATGACGTACTATCTAGGTAACGTCATGCTCCGAGGCTACACAGATAGACAGGGAAATATTATCTCATATCTCATCATATCTGTGCATGCATAATCTAGTCCCCAAAGGACAAAAGCGCCCAAGCACACGGCCCAAAGCCTCTGTGTGTACGGGCCCCATCTCATCTCGTATCTCAACCGTAGCTCATATCTCAGTATTTTGTATCTCAATAACGATCAGAGCCCATATCTCAGTATCTCGATAATTGTTTCACTGTAATAATCATACCGCATGCATATGCCCCCAAAAGGCAAAAACGCCCAAACACACGGCCCAAAGCCTCTATGTGTGTTCAGACGGACCCCAAAGGCCTCCTTACAATCACAGCGCGCACCTCCCTTATTACCCCTCAGTTTGGCGAGCCTGAGTTGCCAGGATACTGTCCTCTTTGGACCCAAGGTCCTCAAGGCTTTCTAAGGCCTCCCATATCATATCATCTATATCACTGTATCTGGAAGGGAAGGGTACTGTCTAATGATTTCAAAAACAATCACTGTACTCATATTCACATACCTCTTTACCATATTTTAAATCATACCACATTTGAATCCATTTTTAACTTTCAAATAATATCACACTTTATTCAAAATCGATACGCAAAATCATTAACCAAACATTTAAATATAATATCAATACGTGAATAAAATCCATTTCGAGGAAATCACATTAAATCCTTTTCGAGAAATCATTAAATCAGAACATTTAAAATACTTATTCCGCAAACATGCTTTACTATCATAATTAACTCTAAAAATAGGTTTCGTATATTCCACTCACAGTGACAATGTCCGTGATCAACGACATAATCATTCTCCGTAAACTTGAAATACAACCAATCTTACATAATAATTCTCGAAACGAATATCTATCAACAATACACTATTCCAGCATGCACAAAATTACCCAAAATACCCCTACATGCCAAAATTACCAAAATGCCCCCAACATCATTATTTTACCAACTTAGCCTCAGACATCATTATTTTACCAAATTATCCTCAGAACCTTCAATTACCAAATTGTCCTCAATTCAGATCACATAAATAATCACAATGTCAAAAATTACGAAATTACCCTCGGAGCATAAAATTACCAAAATGTCCTTAACAACTTAAATTACCGAATTACCCTCGTAATCTCAAATTATCTCATTGCCCTAACTTAAAATTACCAATTTATCCACTGATTCCACAAATTACAAATTCACCCTCAAATTTATGAATTTACCAAATTGCCCTTGAATTCAATATTACAGAAATACCCTCATATCATAAATTACCAACTTATCCTTAATTTCAGCAATTACTAAAATACCCACAAAATCTGAAATTACAAAATTACCCTTAGACTGTGAAATTACCGAAATGCCCTTGCCGGTCAACGGTCACCGGAATTCATCCGACGGCGACGGGAAGCTCAGGTCTGATAGCTCAGACCTCGGTGAGTCCAACGGTGGTTGCCATGACCTCCCACGCGCATTGCCGGCGGCGAATCGAAGCTCCAAAATCCGCAAGCTTTCCGGTGGTCGTTCGGCGATACTCCGGCATCCCTGGTGGTCGTGGTTGGTCGGGAAATGATGCTGGAGACGTGAGGAGTAGAACCCAACTCGAAGTGTGCCCAAACTCCGGCGAAATCGACGGCGGTGAAAACGGGTTTGGCCGCAAGTTTTCGAGCTCAAATCGCCGGCGTCCTGGTCGGTTTCCGGTGACGAGGATGGCATGGATACGTTGCTCGTCTCTCAAGCTTCGAATCGGTACCAAGCACGACCGGTGAGGTGGCCGGAATTGGGAGAAATCGCCGGGTCAAAGTCGCGGGTTCCGGGTCGGATCCGGGTCAAACTCGGGTCAAACACTCTCTCTCTCTCTCATGCCTTCTCTCTCTCTTATTATGAAAACCAGCTTCCTCCTCTCTCTCTATATATATATATATATATATCCGGGTGGAGGGTTAAAAACGGGTATGGGGTATTACAGGAGACTATGGTTTTGGAGGAATCACTACCAGTTTAATAAGGTTTCAACAGACTCACTTCACATGGCTCAAGATGTTCTTATTCGTGCAGAAGAGATCACTAGGTCGAACAAGTCTGGCCTAAATGGTCCGACAAGAAAAGTGGAAAAATGGATTGGGTGGCAACCCCCTGTATGGCCTAGGTGCAAACTTAACTCAGATGGTGCATGTAAAAGAAATGGGGGTTCGTTTGCTAGAGGAATTCTTCGGAACTCTAACAAGAATTGGGTTAGTGGCTTTGCAATGAACATTGGATATTGTTCGATCACAGTTCCAGAACTATGGGGGGTTTATCAAGGTCTGGTTATGGCTTGGGACCACAGTATTCGTTGGCTTCTTGTTGAAGTCGATAGTCAGTGCGTTGTTCAAATGCTGAATAATCTTGAAGAAATGACTAATGAATACTCTCCGCTGGTATCGTCCATCAAAGAGCTTATACACAGGAATTGACACATTTATGTGAACCATGTTTACAGAGAGGAAAATTTTGTTGCAGACTCAATTGCGAATTATGCTTCCGAACTTCCGATTGGCCTTCACAATTTGAGTAGTTCCCCGACTTGTGTCATTCCTTTTCTTCTTCACGATATGTATGGGGTGACTCACCCCCGAATAGCGTCCTTGTAGCTCTTTTAATGGAGTCCCCATTGAATAAAAAATAATAATAATAACATAACGGAAATTAGAGGCAGAAGACATATATTCTTATAATAGTTAACCACAAACCATAAACATTTATTTTGCTTTAAAGGAGCTAGTTTTTTATTTATTTAATTTTAAATAAGAGGGCTGGGCAAAGCCCAAATAGATTTTTTATTTTTCCCCTTTACTACCCGAACCCGAGTGTCACCTGCTACAAGCTTGACTTTAAAGGAGCTAGTTGCTCAGATCAGACTTCAGGGCAAAGAATCCTGCCCTGAATGACGTGGCGAGACGTTTCTGCTTAATATTCTTGAAACCACTCAGATGATCAGCTGAACCACTCCGATGATCAGCAGATCTAAAGGTTGCAGAAGTGAACTGTATTTATACCTTTGACGCAATTCAATTAGCCAGAAACTTGCCAAGCTCAGGCAGTAACTACGCTCATCCGGATCTAGAAATAAATTCGCCCCTCGAATAAGAAACGACATCACCGTCGGTGGACACAACTCCGATACCAACGACAATACGTAAACCTGAGGCGGCCCGAACACTCTCAGATTTTGATAAGTGTCCACTCTCTCGATGGTGTCCAGCCCAGTCATCAAAAGCTGAGTCGAGGAATACAAGTGTATATACAGTGAGTCAAAACAAGCAATAACGATGAAAATAATGACGGGGAAGCACAAGCCAATTACACTAACAGTTATAGCAAGAGTCCGATTGTAGGACAAAACTATCCACAATCCGGTCATGAAAGCAAGCAGCATTGACATAAGTCCTATTGGTAACAGGACAATTGCGGCAACCAGAAGCTTTATGGAAAGATCTCCAGCATTTTTGTAAAAAATATGGCCAAAAGTGAGAACTGCGGCAGTCAGAGAAGTAGTCATGGCTACGGTATCGGTGATGACAAATGCTTTGAAAACTGGATTTGTATCAAAATTTGGTACGCCTTTATCATCATAGTCCCCTGGAATGGTGAAAGCTGATGTAAATGTCAGTGTGGCCACCAATATTGCCATTACCAAGAGATTTCGAGCCATGTCTTCGTTTTTAGGACCAACGACCATTTTTGTTGTTGTTGTTCCGTTTCCACTAGCTGAGCTCCCGTGCCCTTCTAAGGTGTCATTTTGGTATAGAGATGGCCTTGCATAGGCCATCTCTAGTGCTTTTATAGAAAAGAACTGCACGAAGTACAAAGTATATGTATATATGTGACTCAATAGCTTATAAGAAACTGTCACAAAGATTATCAAGCAACATCGAAAGGATGATTTCAGTCGTATAGTAGTTACAGGCCAACCTCAGTTGCCAGGATTTTCGTTTTTCTGGTCATAATGTAAAAACAACAAACCTACGCACTCAATAGAGGGTTTATATCGATGTAAAGGGTAATTCAGGGCTTTACATAAACATAAAGAGATGTATCCGCACAAATAAACTACAAATGTCCGCACCTAAAAATGACTATATTTATGTATGTATGTATGTATTTCTAAGAAGTGGAATAGAATCAGGAATCAGTGTCTTTTATATTTACATTTGGAGATCATGAAATATTCACATACCTTTGACATTTCCCCAGGATCGTTAGATAACTGAACTATTGCAAGAGGAGTCTCCTGTTTCTTGTTGGTTGCCCTTATATTCACACTTACATTTCTCGCAAGAACTAAAATAATGTTGAAATGATTGTTAATGGCAGCAAGATGCAAAGGGGTATTCCCATCAACATCAGATGAGTTGATCAGATCTTCAACCTCAGGCAGCTTCGAAATAAAAACAACAACATCTGCATGTCCATTTTGTGCAGCAAGATGGAGGATGTTGCGGTTTTTATCATCAATAAACTCGATGGAATCGGGGTAAGAATGGAGAAGGTTTTTCAAGATAGATAGCGTGCCATTCTGGGAGGCTAGGTGAAGAGGACTTTGCCCATTACAGTCACGTTGATATACAAGTCCATCATCTTCGTCTGATAATCGACATGCAATTTTAAAATGACCTAAGGCAGCCGCATAGTGAAGTGGATTCCTGTTATGCTCATCTCGTACATTGATGAGATCCCTTTTCGCCTCCAGTATCTTGGCCATTACAACTGAATTTAAATTTCAAAACGAGAGGTTTAGAATAATGTTATTTATTGTATCATTAAATTTCTAATAGTTGAGGTATATTCATCAACAAATAGTATCAAATTATAACAAATTTGACACCCGCAAAACTTTAGCAAATCATTCACGTGTTTGTTGGAAATGACTAGATGTTCGATGAAATGCAACAAAGAGAGTATTTTGGTGGGGATGATAGAATTCGAATCCTGCAGCAACTTGGATTCTTCTTAGAGAACCTCAATGGAGCTTTTTGATGACAAGGTACAAGAATGCTTGAGATTATTGCAAATGAGTCACCTTTCACTGAAAATAAAATGTACGAATTTATCCTTATCATCTTTGCATTTAGCAAGCCAGGTGGCCACAAGATTAATCTTGAGACATCTGTAAAGAAAAGTACATTTGTGTGGTATAAAGTTCAAACCCTGCGTTTTCACCCCTATGGGCGAGAGGACTATTCGAAAGGTTTTCAAATAGTTTTATTTGGCTGCCATCCGGGTTCAAGTACTAGAAGAGTGAGGGGGCTAAAAAGTAAATTTAAGCATTAGCAATTGCAGGCCCGTTGTTTAGAATCTTAACTATAAATGAATATTTAAAAAACAAAGATCGTGTAAAGACTCACCAAACTGTGACTTTATGATGGCACTGTGAAGAAGAGTCAGATTATTGGGTCCTCTGTGATCAAGAGCGGATGAATTTCCTTTATCATACAGCACGCGATATGAGTTAATCTTGCATCAATGGCCAAGGAGAGTGGAGACTGCTCAGCTTTGCTAATATAACGTATTGGTTCAGGATCCTTTTTTATCATCGTGAATGCCATCTTGCCGTCGCATTTTCTAACAACATTATGCAGCGGTGTGTTACCTTCTTCGTCCTGCTTTCTCAAAATGTCATCAAACGTCCCAGTATTATGATACGCCGCGGAGGTCGTCAAGGATTCCAAAGCCTAGCAACAAGTATGCTGGGTACGTTTGAATTATGCATGGATGCTTGGAAGTCGAACGGTCACATGGCTCAAGACTCATGCATACGTTACATGCAACATGCAGCACGTTGGAAGAATGGTCGTTGGAGCAGTCTACAGGGATCATGGGTTGATTCGGTCAACATGGGATCACTTGCTGATTTAATGGAGATTTATTATTTGGTTTAATTCATATTCGGTTGTTTTGTTAAGCTAAAAGAATAAGTCAAGTTGTTAGCTTAGGACCTGCCTACAATCTCGAGTGATAGTTAGATTGTTTGGCTAAGTTGTTTCAAGTATAAATAAGCTCCAACAGACTTGAATAAACATTGACTATTATCCAAAAAATCAAATATCTTGTGGTCTTATTTCTCACCCTAAGTAGAAATATATTCAATCACTTACGCTTTGACTGGGACCGCTATCAGTGGTATCAGAGCGAGGTTACTATGTCAACCAACAAGGAACGCATTGAGATCGGAAGCTTGCAAGATGGAATGAAGCGTATGGAACTAGGGCTTCATTGCACCGCCTAAGAAACAATGAGCAAGGTAGATTCACTTTCAACTTCAAAAGGACGCCAAGTCACAACAATTCGATCACGGACCTGCCCTGGAGATAGTGAAGCCGCCATCAAGACTTACCAAACTGGAGTGTCCACGATATTCCGGCGACGACCCAACGGAGTGGTATAATAGGATCATGCAATTTTTCGAGTACCAGGAAGCAACCAACGAACAGAAAGTCTCCTTAGCTTCTTTTCACCTCGAAGGAGAGGCCAACCAATGGTGGTAGTGGATGCGACGAACTTATCAAGAAGAGGAAAAGACAGTAACGTGGGAAATTTTTGTGGAGGAGCTTTGGGCACGGTTTGGCCCTACTGAGTGTGAAGATTATGATGAGGCGTTGTCCAGAGTTAAGCAGACAGGGTCACTACGTGATTATCAGAGGGAATTCGAAAGGCTTAGGAACCGGGTACAAGGCTGGACGCAAAAGGCCTTGGTCGGGACCTTTATGGGAGGATTGAAACCGGAAATCTCAGAAGAAATTCGGATGTTTCGGCCCAAAACTTTAAAAGAAGCTATAAGCCTCGCACGTATGAAGGATGATCAATTGACGCGACAAAGGAAGTTGCTGCGACCACAGTACCTCAACCGTACACCACCAGCACCAACAAACAATACCCGTGCCCAACCAACGAGACCCATCAAACGGCTGACTTGGGACGAAATGCAGCGGCGTCGAGCAATGGGACTTTGCTTCAATTGCAACGATCGATTTACAGCAGGTCATAAGTGCACCCAACCTCAGCTATTACTCCTTGAAAGTGAGACAACGAATGATGAAACTACATATGAGGGAATTCCTGAAGTCTTATGCACAGAACCTGACACTAGAGAGCCAACCGATCCAAAAATCACTTTCTATGCCCTCACTGGATGGGCAGCCCCAAGAACCATGCGGGTCACGGCAAAGGTAGGACCATATAAGATTATGGTTTTGATCGATAGCGGTTCAACTCACAATTTCATCAGCTCGCGAATGGCCAACATGTTACGGTTGCCAATCATTCCCACAGCAGGATTTTCGGTGCGAGTGGCAAACGGAGAAACGCTATCATCCAAGGGAAAATTCGAACGTGTTCAGGTATTATTACAAGAAGTTCCATTCATTTTGACTCTTTATTCACTTCCAATTACAGGGCTGGATATGGTGCTGGGAGTCCAGTGGCTTGAGATGCTAGGCTCCGTGGTTTGCAACTGGAAACAACTTACCATGGATTTCACTTGGGAGAACAAAAGTTGTCGGTTACAAGGCATCGGGCCTCAATCAATACAAACGGCATCCTTGACCGAAATTACCAAAGAGCTGAGACAAGGGCAGTCCGGTTTTGCCATTTGTTTCCATGTGAATGTAGAAGACTCTCTCAACACAACAACTCCAGATATGCAAGACTTGTTAAAGGAATACAACACTTTATTTCAAGAGCCAACAAAACTGCCACCTAGACGAGAAATCGACCATAACATCACATTGAAAGAGGGAACTGAGCCAGTCAACGTACGGCCATACCGCTACGCCTATTTCCAGAAAGCCGAAATTGAAAAACAAGTCCAGGAGATGCTGAATTCGGGACTCATTCGGCCTAGTACCAGCCCTTTTTCATCACCAGTACTACTTGTCAAAAAAAAAATGGAAGTTGGCGATTTTGCACCGACTATCGGTCTCTCAATAACACCACTGTTAAAGACCGATTTCCAATCCCTACAGTTGATGACATGTTGGACGAGTTACATGGAGCAGCGTACTTCACTAAACTGGACCTAAGGGCCGGATACCATCAGGTACGTGTAAACCTAGCCGACATACACAAAACGGCTTTCCGCACACACAACGGACATTACGAATACTTAGTAATGCCGTTTGGCTTATGCAACGCACCATCGACATTCCAGGCCATCATGAACTCTATCTTCCGTCCCTATCTCAGGAAATTTATCCTTGTTTTCTTTGACGATATACTGATATATAGCCCCTCTTGGCGTAGCCACCTTACTCATGTTAAGCAGGCAATGGAGGTTCTTAAACAGCATCAATTTTTCCTTAAAGCAAGCAAGTGCACTTTTGGCCAACAAGAACTCTAGTACCTCGGCCACATAGTTACCAGCCACGAGGTAAAAGTAGATGAGACAAAAATTGCGGCCATGGTCTCCTGGCCTCAACCAAAGCACATCTCAGAGCTACGGGGATTCCTTGGCCTTACGGGTCACTACAGAAAGTTCGTCCAACGATATGGAGTTTTAGCTCGACCACTCACGAATCTTCTAAAAAAAGGGCAGTTTGAATGGAATGCAGAAGCGGACAAAGCTTTTATCAATTTAAAAAAGGCAATGACAAGTACACCTACATTGGCCATGCCTAATTTTAATGAAACTTTTGTTATTGTGACAGACGCATCCGGTGACGGCATCGGCGCAATACTCCGGCAACAAGGGCAGCCCATCACTTTTATGAGTCGTGCCTTGGGAGTCACAAAAAAATCTTGGTCCACATACGCAAAAGAGATGTTGGCAATTATAGAAGCTATCCGTGTGTGGCGACCTTATCTGTTGGGACGAAAGTTTATCATCCAAACCGATCAACGCAGCCTTAAGTACCTTTTGGAGTAGAAAATTACGACACCCGAACAGCAACAGTGGCTGGCCAAATTGATGGGGTTTGAATATGAAATCCAATATAGACCCGGCCGTGAGAATGTTGCCGCCGACGCCCTTTCACGACGACCTCACAATTCTGCTCTTAACAGTTTATTTGTGGCGCAGGTATCTATTTGGAACGAAATAAAAACGGCTGCCCAAGATGATGATTACATGCAGCAAATTACACATCAAGCCCTGACTCAACCCACTGGCCCTTATTTCATGCGTAACGGGCTGATTTTCTTCAAAGGCCGAGTTGTAGTTCCTCTTCGACTCCGTCAATCATTAATTTTTGAAGCCCACGACACTAAGATGGGAGGTCATTCAGGAGTTCTACGTACTTACAAACGTTTGAAACAACAATTCTATTGGCCTTCAATGTTTCAAACGGTTCATGACTATGTAGGTAAATGCGAGATTTGTCAAAAAACGAAAGCATCCACTCTTAAGCCTGCGGGTCTCCTCCAGCCCTTGCCAATTCCTTGCCAATTGTGGGATGATATCACACTCGACTTCGTTGAAGGGCTGCCAAACTCACACGATAAAAATTCTATTCTAGTGGTGGTGGATCGGCTCAGTAAGAGTGCACACTTTATGGCCTTGACTCACCCATTCACAGCAAAAACGATGACTGAGAAGTTTATTGATGGAGTGGTAAAATTACATGGCATGCCGAAATCAATAATCAGTGACCGAGACCCTATTTTTATTAGCAAGTTTTGGAAGGAGTTTTTTCATATGTCAGGTACACAACTCAAGATGAGTTCTGCGTACCATCCGCAAACCGACGGTCAGACGGAAGTTATTAATAGATGTCTTGAACAATACCTGCGAAGCTTTGTTCACCAATGGCCGAAGCAATGGAACTCTTACCTACCTTGGGCAGAATACTGGTACAACACAACGTACCATGTGTCCACAGGTATAACTCCTTTTTTGGCTTTGTATGGGCAACATCCACCGGTAGTACCAATGTATCATGTGGGATCTTCTCCAATGCACGAGGTAGATCAAGCTTTGTTGTCTAGGGATGAGTTGTTGCGACAACTAAAACAGAATTTGGAAATGGCAACCAATCGCATGAAACAATTTTCGGATACAAAAAGGCGCGACGTGGAGTTTAAGGAGGGTGACATGGTATTCCTAAGACTTCCACCGTATAGGCAGACTACTGTCTTCCGTCGTGCTCATCAGAAGTTGGCCAGCAAATACTTTGGGCCATATCCAATTCTGCGAAGAGTGGGTCAAGTGGCTTATAAGCTTAAACTACCGACGGGATCTCGAGTGCATCCGGTATTCCATGTGTCCTTGCTCAAAAAATATGTTGGTGTGATGCCTCAATTCAGCGCAGATCTTCCATCTGTTGATGACGACGGAGTACTCGTGTTGGAACCGGATAGAATTATTGATGTTCGTTGGCTTAAAAGAGGTGGCAAGTTGGTGGAACAAAGTCTTGTCCGTTGGAAACGCCTTCCACATGAGGATGCAACATGGGAAGATTCAGAGTTCCTGGCAAAGCAATTCCCTCACCTGACCCTTGAGGACAAGGGTCCTCTTCGTGGAGGCGGTATTGATACGCCGCGGAGGTCGTCAAGGATTCCAAAGCCTAGCAACAAGTATGCTGGGTACGTTTGAATTATGCATGGATGCTTGGAAGTCGAACGGTCACATGGCTCAAGACTCATGCATACGTTACATGCAACATGCAGCACGTTGGAAGAATGGTCGTTGGAGCAGTCTATAGGGATCATGGGTTGATTCGGTCAACATGGGATCACTTGTTGATTTAATGGAGATTTATTATTTGGTTTAATTCATATTCGGTTGTTTTGTTAAGCTAAAAGAATAAGTCAAGTTGTTAGCTTAGGACCTGCCTACAATCTCGAGTGATAGTTAAATTGTTTGGCTAAGTTGTTTCAAGTATAAATAAGCTCCAACAGACTTGAATAAAGGCATTGACTATTATCCAAAAAATCAAATATCTTGTGGTCTTATTTCCCACCCTAAGTAGAAATATATTCAATCACTTACGCTTTGACTGGGACCGCTATCATATTATTACCATTACCGTGAGGCCTCATGAAAATTTTAGCAACGCCAAAGTTACCGGCCCTCGCCGCAACATGCATTGGAGTTTCGGATTTATGGTTCGGCACACTTACAAGATCAGGCTGATACTTGAGTATTTCCATTACTAAAATCTTGTGTCCGAATCTTGCAGCTATATGAAGTGCCGTGTCACCATTCTGACTCTTGCCCAAAATGCGATTTCCATTTAGACGTGCGAATTCCCTGACTTTATCTGTACACCCATGTCTCAATGCTCTGAACAGTTTATGATCCACTGTTGACTCTCTGTGCAAAGATAATATAAAATGAAGACTTAATCATGTCAACTAAAGAGGGGAAAAAAAAGTGTAAATTCCTCGACACAGGTACAATACTTTCCAAACATCTACCCTTGGGATAAAACACTATTTTTTAATTATAAAATCCGTCATTACAACTTATAATAACATGTAATTATATGAGAATTAATAAATCAATTAAGAAATTTAAGTTAAATTATATCAATACATGTAAGAGTGGAGCTATTTCAACCCACTAAAATACTCATTAAACCCATTACTTAACAAACCCATCATCATAATTTGAAATTTTATACTTTACTTAACAATCCCATTTTATTACCTATTATACTCTTATTGAACAAAACTATTATATTTTATGCAATTTTTTTTTCAAGGCTTCTTCGTCCTTTCTTTATCTCTGTAATTATTTATGGATCTTTCTCCACCATTACAAATGCTAAGGTTTCACTCTCATATTCATTTTTTCCATCGTTTGTTTTTTGTCCCATTAACCTTTGAACGTATTTTCATAAATTATACCAAATAACAAATCATAAATCACACGAAGAAAAAAAAATATTTCTCCACTATTTATTTGCATTATATTATCACACCGAATATATTATACCAGATAACAAATCATAAATCACACTAAGAAAAAAATGTATTTGGGCTTTGCCCACCCCGCTACTTTAAAAAAACAAAATACTTAGAAGTTAGGCCAGATCAAGCAAGCAAACAAATTTCATTCCTCCTAACTATACTTTCAATCTCTCATTGATAAAGAATATCTCTCAAGTAATTATCCTCTATGATTCCAATTAATTCAATACCAATCAATATGATCAATCAATACCCATTGAACAAAGAGAGAGAACAATACAAAGGAGATGAAGATGGAAATAGTGTTTTCTTTAATTTAACCATATTATCTTGTCTATAATTGTAATTTATTTTTGGGATAATTTAGTAATAAAAAGTTCATTAAAAGATGGGTTTAGTGATCGTTTTTGTGGGTTTAAATATCCTCACCCTACATGTAATTACAATCAATTAAAAATCACAAGTAGAACTTTAATGTTTGAAGTCAAGTACTTGATTACCAAGCTTAAATAAATTAAATAACTAAAATTTATTCATCTTTTTAAATTATAAGTATATTGTTAGTCAAAGTTTAACTAATAAACTAAACATTCAGTAAAAACGTATTTGAGTATCGTTATTTCTTTGGTAGTTGCTCTGACTCTCTTTGAAGAATCAGATGCCGATAATTCTTTTATCAAAAACTCCTCAAAGTACTCAAAATTTATTTTCTAATTTGTCTTGTTATTGTAACTACTAAATGAAATCTCAAAATTTACATAGACAGTTTATGATAATGTTGATAATTTCTATTAGATGTTGTTTTTGTAATTAATTTTAATACCAGCAACAGTTTTATATTAGATTGATATACTTTTTTTCAATTAAATTTGTCTTAAAATAAGCTAAAGCAGTAATAACATTTTAGCCCGTTAATGTTTTTAATCTATCCAATAAATATATAATTTAATCATTTTATAAAATAAGTCACTAATTTCAATAGGAAAAAATATAATTAATTGATGACATATTTAAAAATAAAATAAAAACTCTACTATAATATACAATTGATGAAAAATATAACGGCAATTGAACTAGACATATATGAAAATAAAATAAAATCTTTATTATTATATAAAATTAATGAAAACATAAGGGGTATAAATGATTTGTTTCCTGATCAAAACCGATTGTAGCCTGGTGTAGCCCAGCTGTAGGCCTGCCACTATCATGCTCATTGTAACCCATGAACATTAATTGGAAAATTTTCCATCCTCTTATATCAAGTAAATAACAGTCAATTAAAGATCATCATTCATCAATCATCTAAAAGAGGAAAAAAGTAATGTATATGAAGCATCTAATCTTATATTTATACCAAATAGCCTTTTTCCTTTTTTTTTAATTTTTGAACCAAAATAGTCAAATTAATTAAAATCTCTTATCATGAGATAAAATTTATTTACTTCGTTTAAATTTATATCAAAACAATTTCATATTTTTGTGAGCAACACTTATATATATGTAAAAGAAACTTGAGAGGTTCCCAGCGATTACCTTTGAGCATTGACAGAAGAAGCTTGTTGCGAAGCAGCCATTTTCTCATGAAGAAAGAGTGGAATTCGATAAAACTTTTGGACTCACAACTCACAAAGAGTGCTGCTAAATAAGCAAAACGGACGATAACGGGCCGACCGAAACGACAGCGGGCCTGCTGTCGTGTCCGTGGATCCCTTTGTCTTTAGTTTTTTTATTTAAAAATTAAAATAATAAAAAAATTAAAATAATGAAAAACAAACCAAAAGTAAAATGACAAAATGCAATTAGGTATGTCCGTATATCTACATATTATTTTGATCTTTATATAATGGGTTCCAGTGAAAGGCTTTGTTCTGGTTCAATTTAATTTATCTTTATATTTACAGACAAAATATTAAACACATTTTTCACTTTTCGATACGAAAGAGAGAAGAGTTTAACAAGAGACTGATATTTGGCTAGTTCTCCATTGAAAAATAATAATAATTAAAAAGACATAGGGTACTTTTTGTTTTTTTTTTTAATTAGTAATAGATTTCGGATGGGCAACAGATAAATATTATTTCTGCTTCAATAATTGTCCTTTCACTGTGTGCGTGATCACAAATTTCTTCATTATTTTTATGAAATAACTTTAGCAAAAGAAAATTATTCGTTCTTTCTAATCAAATTTTATTTTTAATAATATAATATGTAATAACTAAAGATTTTTTTGTTCTTTTTATCGGCGGTCATCGGTCTTGCTATCAAATCAAGAGAAGGTCCAATATTAGGTTCCTGAAAAATACAAAAATCTTATTTTTGAAAGGATGAAACGGCAGCGTTGAGCATTTTCACTGTTGTCTGTACGGAAGCTAACTACATAAATCATTTACACAAGACTTGCACATTTTCTTTGCTTTAATTTTCTTTACAAGCAAACAGCAGCAAAGGAAAGCACAGAAATTTAAATTAAAAAAAAAAATTAAAGCAGCAACACCAACAAGAAATCTACCAATAAATAGAAAAATCAAAGAAAAAATAAAAGAAATCAGTCAGTTACAGTAATCATAGACCAACGAGACGGGAGCAACTGAAAAAAATTTAAAAAAAAATAAAAGCTGACCTCACCTGGTTGGTTTTGTTGATCACTTGCCGGAGAAGAAGTAGAAGATTTGCAAAGCTGAGACTTGAGACTTGAGACTTGAGAGAAGAAAAAAGAGAGAGAAAGAGAGAGAAAGAGCTAAGGACCCTCCACTTGGCACAGAGCAACAAAAGCTTATTTGCCGTCCGATGTGAAACTCTATGCATTTAAAAAACAATATTTATGTCTTTTCTTAAATAAAAAAAAAGGTAAAAAAACACTCTTCTTTCTTTCCTTTGTTTTTTGTTTTCAGTTTTCTTTTTAATAATTCTTTTTGTTTTAATCTTTTTTATAATCCGCCGAACGATAGGCAGAGGGAACGCTTCTCAATGGCTGATGGGTCGCTGATTGTTTTTATTTTTTATTCTTTTTTAGGAAATTTACTGACGTTCACCTATTTATTTTACCTTTTATAAAAATACATAAATTTTTTTTTTTCAACGTGCCACCTGAAGTTACCTTTTTATTTCACTTTTCCACTTCCGTCTAGTCTCTGTTAATAGAGTTAACAAAATATTAATAAAATGATTTTTTTACCCCTCAAGAGAAAATTATAATTTAACCAAAATAAAAGACAAGAAAATAAGATTCAAAAAATGTAACCGTTAGCTCTCAAACGGCTACAATTTCGGCTATATATACACACAAGAAATAACAAGAAACATGTCAAACAACTCACAATGCCTAAAGACATCATCTTCAAAGACATCATTTATACCATTCATTTACCATTTTTAAAGCTCAAAACCAGCCAAATTGAAACCAAAAACCTGCTTATACATCAACCTAATATGCCTCATATAATCCATCAAACCCATAACTGCACATTAAAGCAGACAATTATGCCATCCATTTGTCCTAATTACAGCCATTACAAGCCAAATTGAAGTTAAAAACCTGCTTATACATAATCCACACATTCAAGCTCACAACTTTTCCTTTTCTCTTTTACAAATGGCATCGAGTTATAGCTCAAGTTCTGCAGTTAGTGGACAGCCACATAGAAAAGTTAAATGCATTCCTAAGAACTGTTGGTGTGGTGTGCAAGCATGTGCTATGGTTTCTACTACACAACAGAATCCTAATGTAATGTTTTGGTCATGTAAGTTGAATAAATGCAAGTTTTGGCAATGGTTTACTACTGAAGCTATCATATACCCTAGTACTGATCAAATGGTGGATAATCAAAATATGGAGCTGAATGATGATGTAGTGAAGATAAAGAAAAGACTTAAGCTCATTGAGGGGAAGCTTAAATATATCATAATTCTGCTACTTTGTGTCTGTGCAATTGTGCTTTTTAAAATGTAATGTAGCTTCTTTTTATATACATTAATGTAATTAACTGTCGTGTTGGTTTTATAAGCTATAAATTAGTGATACTTTTAGCATCAACAGCATTAACAGATGCAACTCCAAAAGGTAACTACTGAACACTACCTAAAGTGCACAACACTACCATATCTTGATTTAGAAAGCTTTTTAACACAACAGCAAAATCCCTGTAAGAAAAAAAGCAAAATAACTGTTTAACTAAGTTGCAACATAACATAATATCCAAAATGGTAACTATCCAAGAGGGCAACTACTAAGACATCATAAATAGTCTATGTGATTTCCAAAGTAACATATCATAATTATCCAAATTGAAGCCAAAATAACCATCATAGTCTTAAACAACAGCCTACAAAACAAGTTAAAAGTCAAGTTTACTTCCAATTTGCTCATGCCGAAGTTGGTCGTCCTCTTGTTCCAGCATGTCCACTACTAGATCCAGCCTTTCTTTTCTTTGTTCTAACTTCAGAAGTTTCTCCTGGACCACTTTGTATCTGAATACATGAAATGTTAGTTAAACAAGCTCAAACACAACAAAAAAAATATCAGAACATGGAAGCTTTTTTATATGCACCTGTTTTCGCTTTCTTAGTGCTTGGGATGAGGCTGCTGGTTGGGATGAGGTTGCTTGTTGGGATGAGGTTGCTTGTTGGGATGATCTTAGTGCTTGGGATGAGGCAGTTACTGGTTGAGATGAGGTTGCTGGTTGGGATGAGGTTGTTGGTTGGGATGATCTTAGTGCTTGAGATGAGGCAGTTGTCGGTTGAAATGAGGTTGCTGGTTGGCCTGAAGCAATTGAACGTGATGCTGATGCCTGGGAAACATGTTGTGAATGAGCATCGAATTTCACAAGTAATGCACAATAAATAAAAAATGGGAAATTATCACCTGTTTTCTCCTTCTCATTCTCTGCTTTGAAGCATTCAGTGGCTGATTTGTTATTGGTGATGCCTGCAAAACATGATAAATGTAGTAAATGCTGAACAATAAACATAAAAAATAGTAAAATATTTTTGTAATAAATAATAATAGTATAAACATACATTGGAATTATTTTTTCTAGCACGAGCTGCCTTTGCAATGGATGGCCTTAATGGGCAGGACCTGACATTATGATTAGATCCTCCACAGAATGAGCAAATGATAAAAAATTTTCTTTTTTCTTTATGTGGCTCATTTGTGGCTCTTTTTCTACATTTCTTGGGCCTTCCAATCTTCCTTTGCACAATTGGAGGATCAATTAATGGTCTTCCAGTAGGCTCCTATGTACACTGGTCTGGAATAAGATTAAACATCAACGAATACGTGCTAAGGTAAGCTTGTTTGGTAAAGCACATTGGAACATACTCCTGAACTTCATGTCTTGCATATCCCATGGCAGCCATAGCATGTGCACAAGGGAGGCCAGCAATTTCCCAATAACCACAATCACATTTTCTGCACTCTAACATCACCACAAACCTCCTAGCTGGATAATAAGCTTTATCCATTACTTGAAAATTAAGATCGCCAGAAGCTTGCACAATCATTTTTTGTGCAATTGTGCTTTTTTTGTCCAGATGTTTCAACACCTTAGGCGTCAAAGGGCTTTTCCAAGTGGCTGCTTCATTTCTTCTCTTTGTAAACTGTTTCATAAGTCTACATCTGATTTCTTCAAGCATTATCAAGCAAGGTCTGTCTCGATAAGCTAATATCCAGCTGTTGAAGCATTCTGATGCGTTATTATCAGTTCGATCTACCATACAGTTTGTGTCATACGTATGCATCGACCAATTATACCCCAAAAGCTCTTTTTCCAACCACTGATATGCATATTCTTTTTCAGCCTTAATCTCTGCCATTGCCTCGCTGAAATCATGCTTGTTACTACTCTTAGCAGCCCTCCAAAATAGTTGTTTCAACTGTGCACCAGCAAACAACTTAGAAAAATTTGCATAAACATGCCTAGTACATGCCCTATGATAAGCACTAGGCCATGTGTTTGCAATTGCATTAACAAGTCCCTTTTGTCTGTCACTGATAAATGTCACTAGTCTGCCATCATCTAAGTAATTATGCAGGTGCTCCATAAACCAGCCCCATGTCTCCGTATTCTCAATTTCACAATCACATAATGCCAACGGAACAATCCCATTGTTAGCATCCATACCAACGGCAGCTAATAACACTCCACCATACTTACCCTTCAGGTGACATCCATCAACTCCAATAAAAGGCCTACAGCCATTGAGAAAAGCATTTTTCTGTGCAGGAAAGAAAATAAAAAACCTTTGGAATAAAACTTTGTTAGGTATAGAGACAACATCACACAATACTTTGCAAATTGCCCCTGGATCAGCTTTCTGAATAGCTGCAGCATACTGAAACAGTTTTTGATATCCCTTGGAATGATCCCCAAATACCTCAAGTCTTGCCTTCGTTCTAGCCCTATACAATGTCATCTTTCCAATCTTCAACCTAAAAGTCTCTTGCAAATAATTCTTCAAGATATCAATCTTCACATTGGGATCAACAACAACTTGATTCTTTATTTTACCAGCAACCCACGTGGAAGTTACTTTCACTGTTTTATTAGTAAGTCTGCAGCTATGCTTTTTTTTGTACTCTCACAATATGAAACCACTTCCATTTTTCATTTTTGCACCAACCACATACCATGGACAACCAGATTGCTTACAAGTAGCCACAAATCCTCTCGGCTCACTATATACTGTTTTAATAGCGAACATTTTCCTAACCATCACCTCATTTAATATCTCTCTAAAATGAACTACATCTCTAAATACATGCCCTACTTTTAGCCTACGTTTCCCTTCAGCACCTATTTTGTACTCGTGTTCCTCTATATAATTAGTCAATTGGGCAGTGCCAAGCTCAATGTCATCATCAGAAGAGTTAATCACCTTTTTTACCTCTTTATCAACATCAGATAAATTATCATCTGAATCAGTTTCCAAGTGGCTGCTTTTAAGTCTTTCAGTAGCTCCATCACTAGCTCCATCAATAGCTCCATCAACAGCTTCATCAATAGCTCTATCAAGATCAGCTTGCATGAAGTTCACATCAAGATCATCATCACTGCTAAGCCTTCTGTCCGAGCAATCAGATAGCAGTGCATCCTCATCACAGTCATCATCCCTAACAAAAAAATCTTTCTCAACAGCAGCATGTTCCACCACAGAAGCATGCCCCCCCACAATAGCTTGCCCCTCAACAACAGGATTTTCCTTAACAGAAGCATGTCCCTCAATTGAGTAATTTACCTGAGTAATAAGCTCATCAGATAATACAACTCCTAAGTTAGTCAACAACGCCTGAAATAAAGTAGCATCTTGGAACTGAGGGCAAAGAACTGGTACAACGTCGACTTCAAATACACGGGCACCCAAACGCTTATATAGTGCCAACAAACACTCCAACCCAAAGTCTGAATCTAGCACAACCTTAAGCTTATTCTCTGGGTTTGTAACGTTTAACAGAATCTGTGAGCTCGAGCCTAATCCTTATGCACCCGTAATCGTCAATGCAGCATCCTTTATTTTGGCTATAGTACAATCAGGTCCAAGCAACCCAAAATTCTGCGTCTTATCTCTAAACGATATTACTAACTCCAGTTGTGTCATCCTAAATGATTTAGCAAATTCAGGTCCAAGCAACCCATCGAAAACGATTTAGCAAATTCAGTAACACGATTATAAAATACATGCATTATAGTAAATGTTCTTTTGGTTTTGTGAAAATAAATTCTAGGGTTTCCAACAACAATAATTAACAAAAATCACCAATGGAACGATAATTAACAAAACATTGAGACTTAATAGTAAACAAATTCAAAGAAACTCACTTGAAATTTGGCTGAAACCTCCTAAATCGAAACGTCCAGGCTTGTAACAATTCGTTTGTTTCGTCAACACTTCTGAATCTTCGTATGAACAAAACCCAAGCTTATTTCTTTGATGAAAATAGATGGAAATTGGAGATTAACTGGCTTGATTGAGCTTTTTCAAGCAACACAGTCAAAGACGAAGGTGGATGTCGGGAATGTTAGGAAATGTTTCTTACTTGCTGGACTTAGGAAATTCTACGTATGAATAGCGTTAAATGACTATGGATTTCTTTTTTTTTTTTTTCATAGAAGTAACACGACGTCGTTTTACTCTTTTAGCTAGATATTGCGATACGATGTAGTTTTAAGTTTCCAAATGAAATTAGCAATGTTCCAATGGAGACTAGACGGAAGTGGAAAAGTGAAATAAAAAGATAACTTCAGGTGGCGCGTTGAAAAAAATAAGTGTTTGTGTATTTTTGCAAAAGGCTAAACAAATAGGCGGACGGCTTGAATTTATATAGTAGGCCTAAGCTAAACTTTGACAATATGCGGAAAAGCATGAGTCACGTTACCATACTAAGCATGTTTGAGATAAGGGTGCGTTTGGCACACTGTATTGTATTATATTGTATTGCATTATTTTAATGTTGATGTATTGTATTATGCTGTATTGTATTAGTATTGTATTATAATAATAATGTGTAATGTTTGGCACTACACTGTACTGTATTAATTTTTTTATAATTAATTTAAATTTTATATTTTATTATATTAATATTTATACTCTTATTAATTTTAAATTAATATTATTCAAATTTGTTCATATTTAAATATTTATTATTAGTTATATTATATTATAAATTTATTAATAAATTATAATATAAAAATAAAAATATAATATAATATTATTGAATAAAAAATTATATATTTATTAATTTATACTAAATTATAATTTAAAAATAAAAATGTTATATAATATTATATTAAATTAAAAAGTTATCTTTATTTTTTATTATTATTATAAGAAAAACAAAAGTTAAAGCAAAAAGCAAATGGAAAAGAAAGAAGGAGGAAAAAAAAAAAAGAAACGCAAGCCGCCAAAGAAGGAAAAGAGAAAAAAAAAAAGAAAAATGTAAGCTAATGCGGCAGTTGCCGCATTAGCTACAGTGCCCTTAACTCATGTAATGTTTTCCCAAACATGATACAAATATTAACTTAATGTAAATAGTAATTTAATACCCTCTTAATACTACAACCAAACACACCCTAAGGGAATTGTGGACGATAATCACAACTGCGTTTTGTGAAATAATTAAATATTTTCTTTTTGGTTTTCTTTTTTAGAGGTTGTTATCGTTCTTGCTATCTATGCTGAGCTGTATGTTACTGCTATCACTTCAGAAGATGGGACAAGGCTAGGTTGCAGAAGTTGCCACTATCGTCCAAAGGTCACATTTGCTTGAATGTGACCATTATTTTTGTTGATAAATAGTGCTTATAGTTTAATATAGTATTTAGTATAAGGTGTTGTAATTTTTAAGATATAATCTGAAATCTCATTTTCTTTTTATTCAACATATCTCAAATCCACTCAATTCTAATATCATGTATTTACTCAAAAACGATAATAAAATCATTAATCAAACTCATTCTTAATAACAACAAATATCAACACGTAGATAAAAATCTCTTTTTTTAGAAAATCAATAAATCAAAGCATTACAAATTCATTTATCAAAACAAGTTGTACTGCACTGTAAAATCAGAATATATTATGAAAATAGGTTTTGTATATTCCACTCACAGTGACGATGTCCAGACTCGGTATCATCAATGTCTGCGGGTTGATTCTCGCCCGCGGGTCCTCCTAATTAAATAAACAACATAATTACTATCCGTATCATAAAATATGACTAACAGTACGAAAGAAAGCTCAAAACCAAACTCCCGGATACATAAAATTTCAAAATTACCCTTATGTCCATAAATTACCAAAATGCCCCTGACACCGAAATTTACCGAATTACCATCAGAATATAATTTATCGAATCATCCTCAACATCTTAAATTACCAAATTGTCCTCAATTTGGATAACAAAATTAATCATAAGTTTTGAATTTACGAAATTACCCTCGAAGTGCAAAATTACCAAAATGCCCTTAATAACTTAAACTACCGAATTACCCTTAAAATCTCAAATTACCTCTCTGTCCTAATAGGAAATTACCAAATTATCCACCATTTTCATAAATTATAAATTTACCCCAAAGTTTTATGAAATTACCGAAATGCCCCTGCCGGTCAACGGTGACCGAACTTCAATCAACGACAACGGAAAGCTCAGGTCTGATAGTTCAGACCTCGGTGAGTCTAATGGTGCTGGCGGTGACCACCCACGCGCGGCGATGGCGGCGGATCGTGCTCCCAAAGCCGTGAGCTTTCCGAGTGGCCGATCGGAGGCAATCCGGCCGTTTCAGGTGAGGATACCAGTCGGGAAATGACGAGGGTGAGTTGAGGAGCAAGATTCAGGAGGTGGCGTCACCCAAAACCAGCAAAATCGACGGCAACGAAAATGGGTTTTGGCAGCGAATTTTCGAGCTTCAAACGACGGCGTTCCAGTCTGTTTTCGGCGACGAGGATGGCGGGGTTATGATCGGCGTCTCACAAGCTTCAGATCGGTACCAATCTCTGCCGGTGAGGTGGCCGGAATCGCGAGATCTGACCGGGTCAAGGTTGTGGGTCGGATACGGGTCGGGTCAAACAGGTCAACTCTCTCGTCCGCTCTCTCTCTCATCTTCTCTCTCTCTCTCTCTTCTTCTCAATTTATAGAACCGGCTTTATCTTTTTTTTTTAGCTTAATACAAATTAAACTAATATCGAACCCGTGCCAAAAATAAAAAATTCGGTTACACGACTTGTTTTAACGCATTCAATTTGCCTCGATTTAATGTCGTGACAATTTTAAAATAATTCAAACATGATCTAATTAATAAATGCTTCAAAATTTACTCGTAACAAGTTCTAACTAATTTGATGACTTAAAGCGAATGTCGAAATAAATAAAAAATATATATAATACAATCAGTTAAAAAAAATGGAGTCGCATATATTACACTGTATCTCTTGGGTGAATTCATTTGAGTGATGAGTTCAGAATCCTTGTATCTCTTGTAAGATTTCATTGAGTAACAAAGCTCTGTATTCTTTTGTAATCTTCTTGAGTGGTGAGTTTTGTTCGATAATAATAAAAGTTTAGTTTAAAATTCTTGCTGGTATCACCAAACCTCAAAGAATTAACTAAAAAAATATTAACTTGTTTTGAGGGTTTTCGCTGGTGGCTTCGGGAAGTCCACGTGGCCTCGATTTCGACCAAAGCTAGAATGACGGCAGTGAAGGTTGAAGAACTGATGGTATACTCAACGGTGCGACAGAAATAATGGTGGACGATTGAAAAGCAGCAACATACGTGATACCAACTTTGCCTCTCTCTAGCTCTCGTATATAAACCAAATACTAAGGTAGATGATTCTGATTGGTTGATTGGTGTGAGAGAGACAATGGATTTGATTTTAGGTGATGAGCAAAGTAATCAGATGAGAGAAATTACGGATTTGAAAGAGGGAAGAAATTCTAGAGATTTCCCTTTTGAGAAAGCGAAGAAATCAGATTGGTGAGATGGGGGGGGGGGAAAGAATGAAAGAAATTTAGGGATTTCTCAAGTTGAGAATCAACATTGCAAGTTGCCTTTCTTTTTCTATTTTCATTGAATATAAAATATCAACAGTCTAATTGTAAGGTAGAGAAATCCTTCAATTGAATCTAACAATTTGATTTTTATTTTCGGTATACTGTCGAGGCTTAGTGCCCGTCATCGCAGCTTTAGCCTTCATACAATTGATAATATATAAGAACTTGTATTATTGAATTTACCAACACATTACGAATATATAATAAATTAAGTGTGAGATCTATAATGTACTTCTAGTAAACGGTAGTTTTATGGATCAATAATCCTAATATTCTTTTCTAATTTTATGAGTGGAAAATAATATAGCAGCAAATTCTTATACAAATTTATTTTGTACAAGCTGATGTGGCATGATTAAATTGGTTGAATTAAATATCTCTTGGTACACAAGATTTGTTTTTATTATTTTAATTTTGCTTTCAACTAATAAATTAATGTCAAATGGGTTTGTGACTGTATCATTATTCTTTATGAGCAAGTAAGAATTGTTTTATTTTTTTCCATTAAAAGGAATAGTAAATGGCTTGCCTAGCTTTGAGCAAAGTATTTAAGTGCCATTTCTCAATCTATCAGCTTTGGTATTGACAAAATGCAGTATACACATAAGCTGATTATAGTAAACAAGTGGGCAAGAGTTCTCTATAGAAAATTAATGGGACTCAATTGCACGGCAACAAATGACCTTAGAAATTGAATAAGATGCAGCAAATTGACCAAGTGACAAATCTGTCCCATCGGCACCATAGCTAATTTAGAATGAATATTTGAAAATGAGACAAGGCAAGATCACACGATGGCGTAGCTAACGAAAACAGACCTACAATGAGGCACTAATTAAAGTTAGATAATACTCTTACACACTATTATTGAAGGCATTCATTGCAAAGATTATAATTCACTACCAGTGAAAGAAAAGAAAATCAATTTGATTGTCTCATACGCCTAGCTCTTGTCAAGACCCGGCCCAAGTCCACTAGGATATTGTCCGCTTTGGTTTTGTTTTTCCTCCTAAAGGCTTGTCCCCTTATAGCCTTTTTCACCCCGTCTTTGTCGATGTGGGATCTCTCAATCCACCCCTGCTTCAAGAGGCACCCGATACCATCTCACAAGTCCCTGGATATTGTCAGCTTTTTTGTTTACTACCCCAAAAGGCCTCCTAAACTCAAGGCTTGTCCCCTTATGTCGATGTGGGATCTCTCAATCTTGTAATACCCCATACCCGTTTTCGACCCTCCACCCGGATATATATATATATATAGAGAGAGAGGAGGAAGCTGGTTTTCATAATAAGAGAGAGAGAAGGCACGAAAGAGAGAGAGAGAGAGAGAGTGTTTGACCCGAGTTTGACCCGGATCCGACCTGGAACCCGCGACTTTGACCCGGCGATTTCTCCCAATTTCGGCCACCTCACCGGTCGTGCTTGGTACCGATTCGAAGCTTGAGAGACGAGCAACGTATCCATGCCATCCTCGTCGCCGGAAACCGACCAGGACGCCGGCGATTTGAGCTCGAAAACTCGCGGCCAAACCCGTTTTCACCGCCGTCGATTTTGCCGGAGTTTGGGCACACTTCGAGTTGGGTTCTACTCCTCATGTCTCCAGCATCATTTCCCGACCAACCACGACCACCAGGGATGCCGGAGTATCGCCGAACGACCACCGGAAAGCTTGCGGATTTTGGAGCTTTGATTCGCCGCCGGCAACGCGCGTGGGAGGTCACGGCCACCACCGTTGGACTCACCGAGGTCTGAGCTATCAGACCTGAGCTTCCCGTCGCTGTCGGATGAATTCCGGTGACCGTTGACCGGCAAGGGCATTTCGGTAATTTCACAGTCTAAGGGCAATTTTGTAATTTTAGATTTTGTGGGTATTTTAGTAATTGCTGGAATTAAGGATAAGTTGGTAATTTATGATTTTGAGGTTAATTTGGTAATTTTGATATGAGGGTATTTTGGTAATATTGAATTCAAGGGCAATTCGGTAAATTCATAAATTTGAGGGTGAATTTGTAATTTGTGGAATCAGTGGATAAATTGGTAATTTTAAGTTAGGGCAATGAGGTAATTTGAGATTTACTAGGGTAATTCGGTAATTTAAGTTGTTAAGGACATTTTGGTAAATTTATGCTCCGAGGGTAATTTCGTAATTTTTGACATTGTGGTTATTTATGTGATCTGAATTGAGGACAATTTGGTAATTGAAGGTTCTGAGGATAATTTGGTAAAATAATGATGTCTGAGGCTAAGTTGGTAAAATAATGATATTGGGGGCATTTGGGTAATTTTGGCATGTAAGGGTATTTCGGTAAATTTGTGCATGCGGGAATAGTGTATTGTTGATAGATATTTGTTTCGAGAATTATTATGTAAGATTGGTTGTATTTTAAATTTACGGAAAATGATTATGTCGTTTCCTTGATTAGGAGGATTCGTAAACGAGAATTAACCCGCAGACGTTGTGGTCATTGTGGAATATACGAAACCTATTTTTAGAGTTAATTATGATAGTAAAGCATGTTTGCGGAATAAGTATTTTAAATGTTCTGATTTAATGATTTCTCGAAAAGGATTTAATGTGATTTCCTCGAAATGGATTTTATTCACGTATTGATATTATATTTAAATGTTTGGTTAATGATTTTGCGTATCAATTTTGAATAAAGTGTGATATTATTTGAAAGTTAAGAAAAATGGATTCAAATGTGGTATGATTTAAAATATGGTAAAGAGGTATGTGAATATGAGTACAGTGATTGTTTTTGAAATCATTGCATTCCATTCAGATATATATGATATGGGAGGCCTTAGAAAGCCTTGCGGACCTCGGGTCCAAAGAGGACAGTATCCTGGCAACTCAGGCCCGCCAAACTGAGGGGTAATAAGGGAGGTGCACGCTCTGAATGTAAGGAGGCCTTCGAACACACATGTGTGTTTGGCATTTGGGGGCATATGAATGCGTTATGATAATTACAGAGATACAATTATCGAGATACAGTGATACAAATATGATTATTGAGATACAAATACAAGATATGAGCTGAGATACGAGATGAGATACACAGAGGCTTTGGGCCGTGTGCTTGGGCGCTTTTGTCCTTTGGGGACTAGATTATGCATGCACAGATATGATGAGATATGAGATAGTATTTCCCTGTCTATCCGTGTAGCCTCGGGGCGTGACGTTACCCAGATAGTACGTCATTGCCCGTCCGTTGAGGTCCGGATATGACGAGATTATTTCCCTGGGTACTTGTTTGATGATAGTTTTTGGTATTCAGTATTTGAGATGATAAGTATTATGTTTCCATCGATTTTATGTAATATAGTATTTCAGTGTCTGATTTGAATTAAATAAATTTATGCAAGTTCTTATGATATTCTGATGAAATTGATAGAATTGATTTTCCAAAATTTCTATCCACTCACTGAGTTCACTGAGTTTTATACTCATTCCGCTTTTATTATATTTTCCTTCCCCCCCCCCCACAGGAGATTTGCAGGTACATCAGTCGATCCAGTAGCGAATGTTAGTTTTGAACTTGTGGCCACGTGTTAGTGGTGTTGGTGTTAGGAGTCGCAGATTTAATTCTTTTGATATTTGGCATATTGCGAATTGTATTTATTTATTATATTTTGTAATTAAGGATAATCATTGTATTTTAATATTAGGATGTTTTGGGTGATATTTGATGTGTTGACTTGAGAAGTCGGTTGTGGAGGATGGACGAATATTGATTTATTTTGGGAGTGTTGTTTTGAAATTTGCAGGATTGGGAATGTTTTATTTATAAGGGAGATGCTGTCGAAATTTTTATAGAATAGTTTCGATTTTACAAGTTTAGATAGACTCGCCCTGGGGGAGTGCGGTGCGGGTCGTTTCACTCTTGAACATTTTAAAGCAACGAGTATCTAAAGTTTAAGAATCCAATTACAATTTCCTTTGCATTTATTCACAGCTTTGGTGATTCTACAGTACCCTCCATGGCCAAATTGAAGACAAAGGACACACGTTGCTCTTTGGTCATAAAATGTTTGTCCTCCCGGGTTAGTAGATTTGCATCAACAACTGTTATAACTGAAATGAGTAGCGAATCATTAACCCAACACTTTAATCTCATTTCTCTAGAAAAAAATTCATCTGTGGTTTTCAATGTAATATTCTTTTCTAATTTTACACGCAAGTAAGAATATCATTTGAAAAGGTACTATAAATAGCTTCCCTAGTTTTGCGCAAAGTAGTTAGGTCATTTGACATATAATAAGGTCCATTTCTCAATATGCCAACTTTGGTTTTCATAAAATGGGATATACACATAAACTGATGGGTATAAAACTTAATGCACTGAAATTTTCAATTCTTCTGAATCCTACAAAACATTCATAATTTTCCACACATGAAACAAAAGAAGAATAATTAAATCACACTTACCTAATTATAGCAAATGAAAGTCCAGATTTTCCCTATAGAAAAAATATAAATATAACTAAACCTAAACAAATGGCAGAAATCTCTATGGAAACATAAAGGGGCTCAAATTTCACAATAACAAATCACCTTAGAAATTGAATAAGACGCAACAAACTAACCAAGTGTCAAATCCATTCCCTTCTGAATCATAGCTAATTTAGAATGAATATTTGAAAGTGAGAGAACGTAGGATCGTATGGGGGCACAGCAACCAAGGAAAGCAAACCTAGCATTGGCACGAATTAAAAGTTAGACAACATCCATACACACAATTATTGGAGGTATTCATTGCAAAGATTACAGATCATTACCAGTGAAAGAAAAGGAAATCAATTTGAGTGTCACATGCGTCTACTACTTAACATGTTTAAGCAATGAGTCTCTAATTTTTAAGAGTCTTGTTACAATTTCTTTTGCATTGATTCTGTCCTCTGGTGATTCTACAGTACACTTCATAGCCAAATCGAAGACAAATGACACGCATTGCTCTTTGGTCACAAAATGTTTGTCCTCCTGACTTAATAGATTTGCATCAACAACTTCCATAACTGAAATAGGTAGCAAGTCATTAACCCAACGCTTTAATGTCATTTCTCCAGAAAAAATTTCATCTGTGGGTTTCTTCCGGGTAAATGTTTCTATTAACATAATTCCAAAGCTGTAAACATCCCCATTGGTAGATACCCGTCCTTCTCTTCCATACTCTATGGATTGCAACAGTTACATAGTAAGATAATATAATTTATAATACTATGCGCAAATGAAGATCAAAATAAATAAAAAACATATAAGAAAGTATTAAAGAAATGAAAAAAATATTTATTATGTAACGAACCTGGTGCCATATAGCCTATGGTGGCAAGTGTTTGTGTTCGAGTCAAAGATTGATCTTCTTTGAATAAGGGCTTTGCCATGCCAAAATCACTCAAATGAGCAACCATATTATCATCTAACAATACATTGCTAGGCTTTAAGTCACAGTGAATTATTGGGATTGAATAACCAAAGTGCAGATATTCCAAAGCTGATGCAACATCTATGATTATGTTCAATCTTTGAAAAATATCCAAAATGTAGTTGCTCGAATACAAACACTTCTCTAGACTTCCATGAGGCATGTATTCTAATACCAACGCTTTAAAATCATCATTTGAACAGCTGCTAATGATTTTTATAAGGTTTCGATGGCGAATAAGTTTCATCATGTCACATTCATTATCAAAACTTTTAAATGCTTCTCTATATTGTAGGTCAAAAACCTTCACTGCAACCTCCATCCCATCTCGAATTCTTGCCTTATAAACAGAGCCAATACCTCCTCTACCGATTATATTGTTTGCACTAAATCCATTTGTAGCTTGAAAAAGTTCAAGATATGTAAACCTTCTCTGATTTGCTAATGGTGGCATATTAGCATCATTTAGCAGTGGCTTCCCTCTCTTTCGATATCTTAAGATGAACAAAATCACTACCATCATAAATATAGTACCCAATGGCAAGACAATCCCTATGAGAAGATTATTTTTCCTTGATGTGTGGTGGCTTCTAGTTCTGTATGGTGGGACGTGCAGATTGGGCATACCACACAATAATTCATTTCCCTTGAATGATTCAGCTGAGAAATTTCTAAAAGGTCCCTCTCTAGGAATCTCTCCTTCTAGCTTATTGAATGAAACATTTATATATTGGAGATCTAATAGTTTCTCTAAAGATATAGGAATAGCTCCAGAGAGATTATTATTGGATAAATCTAAGGATTTCAAGTTTATCAAACCACCAATGAAATCAAGAATTGAGCCTTGTAATCTATTATATTCTAAAAAGAGATATTGTAGATCTTTTAGGCCTCCAATTGTTGTTGGGATAACACCTGAAAAGTTATTCATCGACAAATCTATTTGTACCAAAACCTCCAAATTTCCAATCTCTAATGGGAGGGGGATAGTAAAAGAATTTGAAGACAAGTTAAGGTACAAGATGTACTTAAGGTTCCATAAAGTTGAAGGAATAGAAGTTAACTGATTAGAGCCCAAACAGAGCTTCCTTAGATTATTAAGATTGCCAAAGCATGATGGGACGAATCCAGAAAGCTTATTGTCGCCCAAGTCCAACTGAAACAATGCAGCTAAACGACAAAGATCATATGGGATTGATCCTTCCAATTGATTATCTTCCAAACCCAATAATTGAAGCTTTTGTAATTTGCCAAGAGCAATTGGAATTGATCCATTCAATTTGTTTCCTCCTAAATAAATTGCTATCAAGTTGGTCAAGTTGTTGATCTCTTCAGGAATGCTGCCACTAATGTTGCAATTGAACAACGAAAGGACTTCCATAGATTGAGAAAGATTGCCTATAGCCCTTGGAAGAATGCCACCTAGTGGATTACTAGAGAAACTAAAATACTCCAAATACTTGCAATTTGACAACGAGGATAGAAAGCTCAATTCTGGAGTTGAAGATGTCAAATAATTATCATTTAAAAGAAGCCGCTTAAGGTTTCTTAAGTTGCCAAATGTGTTTGGAATAAAACTGGAGAATGAGTTCTTTTGCAACTCTAGTTTGGAGAGCTTAGAAGTATTGAAGATGAAACTAGGAATTGTGCCACTAAAATTATTACCCCACAAGAAAAGATTTTCAAGATTTGGAAGTCGGACATATGCACTTGATGGAAGTCTTCCCGAGAGCGAGTTACTCTGAAGACCAACTGATTTTAGTGTTGACACATTGAAGATTGTAGTTGGGACAACACCAACTAATTTGTTAAAACCAAACACCATCCATTCCAAATTATGGAGATTACCGATTTCATGTGGTATCTCACCTGTATTTTGAAAAAAAAATCAAATTTATTTTAAATAATAAATTATACATTTATATATTGAATTTATTGGATGCATTATTGTCATTGGTATTCAAGATATTCTAACTTATAAGATTGAGCATCATTGATTAGGGTAAAATATCATACGAGTGGGTATAACATAAACTATAATAAGACGCACCTTGGAGTCTGTTGCACTGAAGATCTAACTTTTCAAGCTTGGTCAAGTTACCAATTTCCTTTGGTATGGCTCCAGAGAAATTATTGAACTGCAAAACTAAGATTCGCAAATAGCTGCAATTTGCTAGATCGGAGGGTATTTCGCCATAAAACATATTTTTGGACAAATAAAGTTCTTCAAGAAAAGGAAGATTGTGTGAAAACGTATGTTAATCGTATTACAAAAAGAACATTGAAACATCTGCAATAAAACAATAAAGTTGTAATAAATTTTAGGCATCAATGGCTGCCGAGTGGTAACAAATAAAAGTTTGGTTAAAAAGGTTCAAATAGCTGCACTGCATTGAGTACTTTGAAGTGGTAAACTGCAATAGGTGATACAAGATGAGTTGTATTCTGTGTGCTTGGAATGTCAAGAATTCCATTTCGCCAGTGACCAGATTGGGTTTCCCCATTTCTGAATGTTTATATTCCAAGCCCTTATCTTCTACTCTGATGCCAGGCTCCTTCATATTGATGCCCATTGGCAAAAAAATAGACACCAAATCCATGTATCTTGTCCTTAAAATATTCTCCAGCATATGTGTCCCCATTTCTAAGTAAAAAACTTGGATGTCAATATGGGAAGAAAAAGATTGATATGCCTATGCATTAAAAAATACCAGAACAAACAATTACTACAATCTACCCTTAAACTTGCAAACTAATAAAATTCAGCAAAGTATCCAGACCAACAAAATGAACACCAATTATCCTTATGAATGACATCTTCAAAATCACTATAACCTTTGTCCACCGATTAATAAAATTATGATCAAACCTGAGCTCGCTTGCATTATCATCTAACAGTTGTCAGCGAATCCTATAACAAGTAACGGTCCAGTGCTAATGTAGGAACACTAATTTAAAACCAATGGAACATAATCACATGATCAATATCACTAGTAAACTCATGGTGATGAAATCAAATGATACAAAGAACATATTTCATAAATTAAAACTACATGGCTCACGTTATGAGCCTTGTTGACCATATTCTAGCAGATAAAGTGCCTCATCTTTTCCCATCCATGCAAGTACCATTTCATTAATTCAATTCAATGTCATCAATAACGTCCTCAAAATTGAAGTAAAAACCATAAAAGTATATCAATAAGCATGGAAACTAATGCACATACAAAGGTCACCAACCCTCAATTCTGGCAACAAATAGCACAATCCATTAAAAAAAAACTTTATAAATATTAACCCTTGACACCCCAATTAATTAATAAAATAAATCCATAGGGAAAAAAAAAGAAACTACCTGAAATGGTAATGGCCAAGGCCATGCTTGGCCCCCCACTTGAATTCGCCAACATATCGACTCCCATCCTCACAAGTATGAACTCCACATCCATGACTCTTCCCATTAGACCACTCACCTATATAAACATCCTCGTAATAATACCTATAAACCCAAAAACCATGCCTAAAGCGTTGCCTATATTGGCCCTTATATCGACTCCCTCTAGCCAAGTATCGACTCTATATCTGTCATATTTTCCATCAACCCCTGTCACCCTCATATCTACCACTCAGATAATACACACCACTCCCGAAACATTTCACCTTGTCATACTCACCCTTATAAACATTGCCATTGCGGTAGACTTGCACCGAGCAACCCGAATTTCCCCTCTTTACTAGCTTGGGCCTTGACCCAATTGACCAAAACACAAGTGGAGGCGGCCTCGAGATTTTGGAAGGATTAGCGAGTTTAATTGGTAAAGAACAGGCAAAGAACAAACAAATGGAAGCAAAACAAGGAAGAGTGAGATTGAGAGAGAACAATAAAGCCACGGAGAAGGCAAAAGCTGATAAGAAATGGAGAAAAAACTAATGACTCGGATGAAAAACGAGAAAATAAAATAAGGGCAACGATACTAACAGAATCAGCCGCAAGCGAATTCTCAAACGATGGAGGTGTTTGCAGCGGCGGAGCAACCAAAACACGGTGGATTTAACGGCAATCAACTGCGAATTCAGAAAATTGAATTGAGGGTTTAAGTGATTCGATCAGCACAAGAAAAGATCAAAGTGGCGAGGATCACTTGATTTGACATATGCCCAAAACTTTCAGCACCGCTAACTTCCCATTGCATTTTGCCGAGATGATTATAATTTCACCGTCGATTGCCCAGAAATGAGAGGCCACATTCATGTAGGAATCATCAGAAATTTTTAATTCCCACAAAAATCGCAATCCTCTAATTCTAAGATGAAATCAGCGAAATTGTAATAAGTACTACGAAATTTTCAGAGCCCACGCTCACTGAACTGCTCTATATATATACAATCGGCTGCAACGGTTACTAATAGCTACATCAATTTTCAAAGAATTAATTTCAGCCGTTAGATTGTATAAGAAAGCATCCGACGACTTTGCTGAATAAAGACAAAAATTATGGTATGATTCAACAGTTGCAGGATTAAAAAAAGGCAATCCCTAAGTTATATTTATTGTAACATACACTCAATGAAATGACAAACCGTTAGATATCTTCGAATTTGAATCTAACGGATATTATTAAATTTATGCAAAATAGTAACAAATGTCAAACCGGCTGAATTGGTTAATTGAAAAGATGGGCTACCGGATGAAACAATTTGAAGATGGTTTGCAAAGTTTTGAATTGAGATTAGGATATACCCATTGATGATTGATTGCTCTGCTGCCGTTGAGTTACAAAAGGGCCAGGAAAGCTAAAGAAGACGAGAAGAGTGGGAGGGGGATGCAATTACAAGGGTATAAAGTGAAAGGATTGACAATGGCAGGCCACGAGACTTGCATTATTTTCCCCTCTCTCGATTTAGCATTCGATATTGGATTGCCATTCTCGAGCTTTCTCTCAAAATTTCCTCTTTATCTGCCACACCCACATCACATTTTTAGTTCTCCTTCTCATGTCTGTTTTCACAATTCATTGCCCTCCCTACACCAGTCAATTTTCTTTTCCCTTCTCTCGGTAGACAATAACTACAACCTCAACTTGCTAAAATTTCATTAATATTAAAATGAAATCATTTCAGCCATACGAAGAGAAGGGGAAAAAAAAGGAGAGGGTCATAGATTATAAGAACGATGTTTCTTCAAAAAATGGTGTTTGCACCTTTTGCATTCACCACCTCATTGCTCTAATTTACCAATACCTATTGCTTGACTATTTATGTATCAAAAAGACAAAAAGCATTTAATTATTAAGCTTCAGAATCATGAAGAAAGTCAATTCCCAACGAGTCGTTCATGCGGGCTGGTGAAATTACCGACGCAAGAGTGAGTAACGTCTGTTGTCTTGTGAGTTGTAACGACTTAGTTCCGTATACTCACTGTTGTTTCTCTTTCGCTAGATGGTCTAAGGAGTCGTTCATTTTCATTGAAATTCGGTGGTGTAGGTCTGAATTTTGAGGATGATTATCTTGGAAGAGATGGGTAATTTGATGGTGAAAACAACGTCGTTGCGCTAGTCAAGACCGGCTATAGAAGGGAGCCTCTCGCGTTGATTGTTTTTGCCTTTTTGGTGACCGGTTTCAACCGCTTAAACCAGTTTAATTTTATGACTCTTATGTGCACTTGGCAAATGTTTATTGGTCAACTGGTCATTTTATTAAGTGTATGTTACAATAAATGTAAGTTAGGGGGATCATTAAAAAAAAATGAGCAATCTCGATTCACGAGGGTTGTACACACTGTTAAAAGAAGAGAATTAAACAAAGAAGAGACCAGTTAATGTGAGTTTTAGACTCATGTAAAATGAGTTGAAAATTTATTATTATTATTATTATTATTTCTGTCTCTGTTTCAAATAAGAATTTAAGATTAGAGTTAAAATAAAATATTATTTTTAAAGCTGTTCAGCAAAACCGTTTCTGACTCAACGGTTATGATCAGCTGCTGGAACTTAGCAGGGCCCCCCTTGTCTGAAGCTCAAATTTTGCTTCTTCATTCTTTTGCTTACCGCTTCCAGCTTCCGCTTCTTTACCCAATATTTTGCGTAAAAGAAAGAGGGAAAAAGAAGGAAAAACCTTTTCTTTTTCTTTTTTTTTTACAAATTTTATGTTATTTTTAAAAAATTTTATTTTGTTTATAATTTTTTATTTTAATTTATCATTTTAATATTATTTTATTATTTTTCTTTCAATTTATTAATTTTATGTGTGGTTTTTAATTTTTTTATTTCATTTAATATTTAATGTTAATTTACAAGTTTTATCTCTTTTTTTAAGTTTTTGTTTTATTTATAATTTCTTGTTCCAGTTTAAAAATTCAATATTAATTTATCTATTTTTCCATCAATTTACTAGTCCTACGTATGGTTTATAAATTTTTTGTTCCATTTTATAATTGATATCAATTTACAAGTTTTTGTTTTGTTTATAATTTCTTATTCCAATTTACTACTATAACATTAATTTACCCATTTTCCTTCAATTTATCAGTCCTATGTGTGGTTTATATATTTTTTTGTTTCATTTCATATTTTATGTCAATTTACAAGTTCTATGTTATTTTTCAAGTTTTTGTTTTGTTTACAATTTTAAAGACTAATGTACCACAACAACATTAATTTATCCTTTTTTCCTTCAATTTATTAATTCTATATGAAAAAAATTTTACTTTATTTCACTCAATTTACAAGTTTTATATCATTTTTCTAAGTTTTAATTTTTTTTATAATGTAAAGACCAATTTACCACTTCGATATTAATTCATCAATTTTTCCTTCAATTTACCACTCCACCTATTTGGGCTTCTTGTTCCAGTGCTTGGATTTTGCTTTCACATTATTGGAGTATATAATCACGATGCTAGCAAATATTTCCTTAATTGCCATCATTTTTTACCTCGTGGTTCATGTTTTGTACACCTTATCATCACATTGTTAGTCCTACACTTTCTAAAATTGGTACATTTCTCTTTTGAACATGTAACTTCTTAGAATTAGTAAAATTAATATGTAGAAAATAATACAATTTTATACTAGTGTAACAGAAAAGAAATGTTGAAATATTGCAAAAGGGAAATTATAATTGCACCACCTTTAGTTTGCCTTATGTTCATTCAACTACTACAAAATTTTAACATGTACTTTGCACCACATTTTTTTTTCACATTTGTATCAACTAGTCACTTTTGCATTAACACTATTAAATAATTTTGATAAAATGACAATTTTACCCCTAAATAAATTAAAAGACTATTTTATCTTATAAAACTTTTAAAATTAAAAATTATAATCATAAAAATATCCCTAAATTTAATATAAAAAAATTCCAAATAGAGGTGCTCAACTGATTTTTACTAAATTTAGATTTTACAAAATTTTAATAATTATTTTTATTAAAAATTATAATTTTACAAAATTTTAATATAAATAAATGAATTTATTAATAAAAATTTATAATTTTGTAAAATTTTATTAAAATAACTGAATTTATATCTTAAAAGAATAAATCCTAAATTTTTAATAATTTAGGGGATTTTTATTAAATCCCAAAATTTTGAATTATTTTTATAATTATAATTTTATATTAAAATAATTTTTTAAAAATAAAAATTCTAAGTTTGGGATTTATTTTTATTAAATTTAGGGATATTTTTATCATTATATATATTTTTTATTTTTTAAAGTTTTTATAAAATAAAATAGTCTTTTAATTTGTTTGGGGGTAAAATTATCATTTTATTAAAATTATTTAATAGTATTAATGCAAAAGTGGCTAGATGATACAAATGTGAAAAAAAAAAGGTAGTGCAAAGTACATGTTAAAATTTTGTAATGGTTGGATGAATATAAGACAAAATAAATATGGTGCGATGATAATTTTCCTATTGCAAAATTTGATTTTAGTTGAGCTCCATTGTTGATCAATAATAGGGAAGTCCACAGGAGGCAAAGTCTGTGCCCTTGGATCTTCAAAATCATCCGATGAGGTCAAAGGAGCAGGTATGGCAATCATCCCGAGTTCATTTTGATTCCTAAATTCATTTCTTATGCCTCTATATGTCTTTATTTTTCGAGCATCTGTCTAATTTGGTTGTGATTCCCAAGTAATAAATAGAAGAAACAAATTGGTTCTTCAAAGGCCGTAATATTCACATGAGATGTATGGCTTTTATTCTCTGATAGTGCAATAAAATATAAGACTACATCATAGTCTAAAAATAACTTGGTCAAAATTCTGTCTAACAAAATGCAAATAGCAAACTCTTAAAGCATCACAACCTACCTTTGCTGTCATCTTTATTACTGTCGTAAAATTTTTCTGCAACTTCACCTAATTCTCTGTCCCTGCAATTATATTTGAGACAAAAATTCACTTGCCGTTTCAGATTGTGGTGCCTTATAATTAATTTATTTGCTTGTGTCTGATTTATATCTTCATTTGTTCTTCATCTTCACTACAAGAAAAATAGGATATAACAAGAAGAATATAACCACGTTCACCAGATGATTGTTGTGAGATCCACTTTTTGGCAAGGCGCTTAATGCACGTGCTGTTAAGAAGTATTGAAAATATAGATTTTACAACATGAAAACAAAAGTTAATGGGAATGACTCGTGATCCATGATTGAGTTGGTGGGTTGAGTAAATATATAGTTTCTAAACTTTTGTCCTTGTTGGTTGTAGTTTAATATCAAGAATGCCATTCAAACTTTTGATTTTATCATCTTCAAGTACTAAAAAATTTTCTGTCGCATTGCTTCATTGCAGCTTTTTAGCTTATGCACCTAAGCGGTTGGTTTTACTTTGCAGTAGTTTAATGATGGGAAAGCTTCGACTGAGTGAGTAATTTTCCAATTCACTTGGTTTTTTTTTTTTTACATACTTATTACTTTGAGTTGGTTTGACTTTAAGCTTTTGGCCGCAAACATTGTGAAATCAAGTGATTTTGAGAAGCAAAATATTGTGATAAAATAGTTGGATAAACAATTAAAAAGATTTGTGGTAAATGTCTCTGCTGAAGATGTAATCGAGCAGCTAAAGCTGCTGCTTAGGTAATTGTGTGGTTAATCATCGAGGCATTCATTTTAATACTTTTGCTATTGGCTGGATTATGATGCTAATGATCTTATGTATCATGCACCTTCCTAAGTTTTAGAACATTCTCCACACAAGCTGTTTTGGAATTTTTGACTTCCATAGAAGTATGAAGTATGATGCTAATAAATTATAGTTTATGTGATTACATAAACAATTCTTTGGTTTACTACTTGATTTATAAATTATGAAAGTTACTTGTGAGTAAACAACTAGTATTTTTAGTGAGGTATATCTTATAATTTATGGGGTTTTATACAATTTACATTTATGGGCAGTGATTATGTTAAAGGCCATAAAAGTATTCTTTCTGGACTTCATTTTTTAGCTACTTTTAAGTCATTTCATTTTTAATTATTGTCTTTGTTTTTGTGGTTTATGGGCACGCTTGGTTGTGCATGTTGGGTTTGCCTAATTGCTTGAATTAGAATGTGAGCTTTCAATTAACTGAAAGTAAGAAGAAATTCCCAAAAATCAGAGCATGTAGAAAGTCAAAAGTAGAGAGCAGTTCTCTTAAGTTGTTGCACTATCTTAATCACATAGGATGTTCTTTATTACTAAAATTACAAAAAAAAGTCTTTCAAAAGTTTTATTAAGTAATAGCTGACTATTGATAATTCAATATTCAAACTTCCTTTTCTTCAGATTACTCACTAGGTATTTTGTATTTTCTTATGAGCTATTCCATAAATAATTTTCCATACTCAATTAAAGTTATTGTGTGATAGCTGCCTATCAAGCTAATTGTTGTAAATATAATTAATGCTTAATAGTCCTAAATTAGGTTGAATTGACGTAAAACCTTAGTAGTTCATATATACACATACTAGCATTTTTCTTCCTGAACTAAGCTAACTAAATACTTTGTGCAGGGCAGCCATATAAAACTCTACCTAGGAGACTGGGACTAGCTATTGCTAATGCTTTGAAGGACTTGGAGGAGTTGCTGCTGTATATTAATCTCTTCGATCGTCAATGAGAGGTACTATTGAATGTTTGTCATTCAATCCCTGTAAAGTTTACTATTTTTAGTAATATCGAGTCATTTGCAGATGTGTGCTGTGAAATCCATTTAGCAACAAGCATTGCCTGCGTTAAAAGTCATTTTCCTTATAGTGGCCCATCCATACGTCCATGATCCACCACACATTTATTTATCTGCCCATTTGACAGCAAACCATGTGCAAACTTACTGTAATTTTTCCTTTTTCTGGACCCAACACAACTGTATTATGTGATCACATACGGGAAGTAAATTAACTTCCAGCTATTTAAAAAAAAAAAATCAAATATCTAACTCAAAAGTTTTGAACCAGATATATTTCCGGAGTGATTGTTGGGACCATCTAAACGTAGTCCACACTGTAATCCCTACGTTTCAAGCATGCTTCTCTAGGCTAACTATAGACTTAATTTTCCCTTCATTACCTCAGTGGAACTCATTCTAATTTGGCGCCAAAATGCAGCACCTTTTAGTAGCCAACGGCGGCGTTTCAAGCTTGTGAGGTGATGTTTATAATAAGAGAGTGAGTGAGTGTTTGTTTTGTGGTCCCATTTTCTGTCATGTTCACTTCTTCAACCTCTCTGCAACTTTCATTTTGCTTTCTGAAAATGGCTAAGCTCCTACTCTGACCCAATTATTTAAGTTTTGAAACTTTTACCACCATTGATGAGAAAAACATGAAAGAAGAAGCCTAGTTTATTTCAAAAACTCCCTTCAAAATCCTCAAGTCCTTTCTTCATGGAACAAAACGACTCGGCATTGTCACTGGTTTGGTGTGAAATGTAAACAAAGCCGAGTTGTCTCTCAGGTTCTCCGAACTCAGTCACTCAAAGGCCCTGTCTCTCCTTTGCTCTTCGATCTTTCCAAACTCAGAGTCCTTAACCTCTCCCAAAACCTTCTCTTTGGTCAACCCTCTCCTCAAGTCTCCAACCTTAAACGTCTGAAAATGCTGTCTTTGGGTGAAAATCAGCTGTCCGGTTCTCTCCCGAGTCAACTCGGTGTGCTGACTTGGCTCGAGACTCTCTCGCTTTGTTCCAACTCTTTCACCGGGGAAATGCCATCTGAGCTTGGGGATATGAAACAGCTCAAGTCCCTCGATTTTTCCGGCAATGGCTTGAATGGAATTCCGATTCGACTCGGTGAATTGACTCAGTTGCCGGACTTGGACCTCAACAATCTTCTCTCAGGTTCACTCACTGTAAATTTACAGTCTTCGAGTTATCTGGATGTCTCAAATAACTTACTGTCTGGTAACATTCCTCCTGAAATTAGCAACTTGAAAAAGTTCAGTGACCATTATCTTGGCATAAACCAATTCACTGGGTCAATACAAGCTGAGCTTGGTAACTGTAAGAATTTTAAATCAGTGGTGCTTTCTTGAAAGATTTGGATTCTCTCCTAAGCTAATTTTTCCTAAACTTTTAATAACATTATTATAAATGTCAACCATGACATTGAATTGTTGATATCTATTCATTTTACTTTTCTCTTTATTAGGTAATGAAACAAATAATTTTTTGCTTCCATAATTATAAATTACTTTCCACATTTAAGTTTTAAATTTTTTATCATCACATAAATTTTTACTTCATGTATGTTTGATATATTTTCTGGACAGAAAAAAAAAACAAAAAAGTGTTTAATGATCGAATGATTTTAGATTTGATTTTAATTTATTTAATGGTTTTAGATCAATGAAATTCAAAGGAGAGCTTCTTCTTCTTCTCTACCAATTTTCTCTCTAAAGACAAATGTTGAATAAAAAGAAACTCAATATATATAAATCGAACATTATCTTCTTTTGTCATAAAAGATTTACTAGTTTTGCACCGATGAAAAATAAAGTTGAGCAATCCAAAATACTTTTAATTTGAAATTTACAAATCTGAAAGAAAGCTTGAAAAATATATTGAAACTACAACGAAATTTCATGTTTGATTTATATTACAAATGTTGATATTGGGTTGAAGTTGCCAGCTTTGAAGATATAGAAGAAGATTAGAGTTTACATAAAGTGGGATTCTTTTTTGCTATTAGATTTTTGTTTTAAAAATATTCTTTACGTTATTATTAAGGGAAAAAAACATAAATAAATGAATGTAAGTCCTATGATGTTATAGTCGCCATGTGTCATAATCATATTAATCCGGGTCATTGCCTGAGCAGCTGGCCGAGCTACAGATTTTTACATTTTCTGCTGGAATGAACCAGCTTTCTGGACCATTGCCTTCTTGGCTTGGGAAGTGGAACCAAATGGAATCCCTCTGGCTGAATAATAACCAGTTCATTGGCCGAATCCCACTAGAGGTTGGAAATTGTTCTATGTTGAAGTATATTAGATTGAGCAACAACAAGTTGTCTGGTTCCATACCAAGAGAATTGAATGATTCAGAATCCCTTGTGGAGATTAATCTTGATGGGAACAGGCAAAGTGATCCTAAGGAAACTGGAGAAAGCAAGCGAAATAGTATCTCTGATCAAAATAGAAAGAGTATCTCAGATCGCAGCAGCAGTGCGTTAATGGAGCATTTGAGCATCAATTTAGCCATGTTTGAACCAAGTCTCCAGAAATTAACTTATGATCAGATTGTTGCAGGCACCAACAAATTCTGCGGGGAAAATGTTATTGGAGGTGGTGGCTTTGGAACTGTATTCAAAGGTACTATGCCTGATGGGAAAACAGTGGCAGTCAAGAAGTTAAGCCAGGCTACAGGACAGGGTGACCGAGAATTTGCTGCTGAAATGGAAACCTTGGGCATGGTAAAGCACCAGAATCTTGTGGAGTTGCTTGGTTACTGCTCAGTTGATGAGGAGAAGCTACTTGTCTATGAGTACATGGTCAAGGGAAGCTTAGATGATTGGCTAAGAAATCGGGCTGCATCTCTTGATTGGGGTAAACGCTGCAAAATTGCAGGTGGTGCTGCTCGTGGGCTAGCATTTCTTCATCATGGCTTCCAACCTCATATTATCCACAGGGATATCAAAGCTAGCAACATCTTGCTTAATGATGATTTTGAAGCAAAAATTTCAGACTTTGGACTTGCTCGACTGATCAGCGATTGTGAGAGTCATGTTAGCACTGTTGTAGCAGGCACAATTGGCTATGTTCCCCCGGAGTATGGGGGAACTGGGAAGGCTACTGAAAGGGGTGATGTATATAGCTTTGGTGTCATCCTACTTGAATTAGTGACCGGAAAACAACCCACAGGACCTGAGTTTGAAGATAAAGATGGCGAGAATTTGGTCGATTGGGTGCTGCATATGATGAAGAATGAACAGGCTGATGAGGTTCTGGACCCTGCAGTGCTTAATGCAAATTCAAAGCCAACGATGCTTAAAATGTTGCAGATTGCCACTGGTTGCATCTCTAATGATCCTACTGTCAGGCCTACCATGCTTCATGTACTGGAGTTGATTGAAAATATCATAATGGATGAACCTCCAGAGGAGATTAAAATAGAAAGGGGAGAATCCTCTGGCACTAAGGATATATGCTGAGGTAACGTTGTGAGGGTTCCTGCAGCTAACCTAAACAAAATTTAGCTTCAAAATTTCTTGATTGTCAATCAAATTTGTTGCTTGGGAGCTTCGGCATTTTTGCAATTCCTCTGAAAGCTACAAAAGAAAGCTACTCACATATATTCCTTTTATCTGGCCATGTGCTGGAGTTTGCTTTTTAATAATGGATTTCTCTAAAGTTGTTCATTGGTACTTCGTGTTTTTTTTTTTTTTTTCATGGCCTAGTTCTCTCACTGCTAACATGTGGATTTTCATCTTCAAAAAATGCTGAAGCTAGTTGGACTATTTGCTAAACGCTTTAAAAGCCTACTAATTTGAACTTAATTATAAATTATCTCAACAAAAGAATCCCTTAAAATAAACACTATTTGCTAAATCTTTTTATGCTGTTAAATCATGCAGGTTGCACATATGGATGTTATTTCGCCTCTAACAGAGTTGCATTCTGCTTTCGGTGGAGTGGATTGAACCTTAATATAAGCAAGTGGGAGGAAATGCAACAATTTCAATTCCAAATGGACTATCTACGTCAATAAAGGTAACTCTGAAAATATTTAACTTTGGGAATGTGGACTACTAATGTTGATGGAAATGTTACTATTACTCTTTTAGTGCAGCCAACTTGAGAAATGGCCATTAATGGTTTTGTTTATTCTGGCTCATCCTAGCCTGAATTGTGACACGATCAAATCAGGTGGAAGAAACATTTGTAATCAACATCAGCCAAGATCACATAAACCTGTTATGTCATATGGCCGATCAGATTTGTTAAACCAATGATATAGTTCTATCATAAGTGTATCACTTGTTGATTGATTCAATTGGAGAACTTCAAGTTACATATGCTTTGCAAATATTACATTTCAGCATTTAGGATAAGATTTTTGATACTGTAGACTAATGCGTAACCATTGGGAGAATAGTAAACTGTATGAGATGAGCACGAAGATAATTGCACCCCCAGCAACAGCATACCTGGTAATTAAGACTATATATGGCAGCTTGCTCCTAGACTGACTTTATAGATGCTTTAGGTATTAATGGTGGTGACCTCAGTTCTGGGAGTAAAAGAAATTTAGGGTTGATTCAGGAGTAGGCAGAATATCAAGAAGAAGGAATGAACTTTTTATTAGAGAAGTATTGAAGGGTATTTCTTTATTAATTTTTTCAATTACTTGGTGACCTTTTCATTTTATACATGTTTTATAGTGGAGTTGGGTTGGTAAATCAGTATTTCTTTCTCTTCATCTATTTTATTGTTGAGCTAGTGTGTGTGATTGGGTGATGATAAAAGTTAAATGATTCATTTTACTCGGTCACAAACAATTAGTCTATCAGGGATCTTACTAGTCATTATTACATTTTCAATGTTCTTGAACTAATGTTTAAAGTTATTTAGGCAGGATTCATTTTTACTAAGTGCAGACGATCAGGTACTTTTTGACTGGGGCAGTACATACAGATGCATCAACTCTAGACCACCTTGCCTAATTGGGGACTAATGAGGGGGAGCACTCGTTAGGGGGAATCCGGAAGACAATGGATGGCTTTAGTTTATTCTGATGTTATTATTATTATATTTATCTGGATCTTCGAAATTTCTCAGAATGGAGAAAGTTGCTAAATTCAGACTCAGTTAGAAACTGTGCGGATGGACAGTACATGGGTAAATCATCTTTAGAGGTTATTTTCTGGTAGGCATTTATATTTTAGTGAGGCATAATTTGAGTTTTTTTCTATTTCTATACATATTGAGGAAAACAAGACAGGACCTTGCTGCAGGGTGCATGAATTTATTGTACTTGGTTATTCTTGTTGTTTCCACTTATTCCCTTTAGATGCTGCTCCATCACTGGAGTCAATGGCTCTGTTCACAAACCATATCATCAAAAGATGTGTATTTCTTTTTGATAGTATGCTTCGTAACAGCTAATCACTAGCTATTGATTCAATAAACATGTCTTTTAAGTTTTTAAGTTTTGAATCTCCTCTCATTTTTCATTGCAGGTGCAGTATGGAGAAGGCAGAAGCTAAGTGGTATGATCACAACTCTTCCAAAATTGGTAAGATTTTAAAAAAAGACCATTCTTTTACATTTAAATGTGTTAGTAGGTCAGGTTTATGTTTGTGTTCACCTATAGACATATGCCACTCATAATACCATTCTTTTGCTAGACCATTTTTCGTACTTTATGAAATCGTGTACTGACAATTCCTGAGAATGCAAGAGTACAAGGGTTCCCCGACTGCTATCAAATTTTGTTTCAAGCCTATCAATGAGAGGTAGATGAAAAATGGGAACTCCTGTCAACATTCTTTGACTGCTGTAAGCAATTTCTGGTTTTCATTGGGATAAGTTTCCATTTTTCAGGAATAGAGAAGTAGGCAATGTTGTAGCAGTTCTTGTTGGTATTGCAATGGGATACACTTTGGTCTAGCTTGCAAGGAATAGTTGCTGCTGCTGATTAGTCTTTCAAGTTTCCAATTGGCTTCACAGCCATCTTCGACACTTTTAGTGGCTGCTGGGTTGTTTTGTGAATTGCAGAAAATGAGTGAGTGATACATCATTAAACAGAATCTTTAGAATCTGGCAGATCATGTTTGTAATTTTATTTCTTTTTTATTATCAGAAAACACGAGTGACTCATTTCTTGGTTTTTATATTCTTAGATCAGATGTATAGAAAACTGATTAAATGATTGATGAAAGAACCGAAAAAATTAGAAAAAAAAAATCCTGAACTTTTGTTTACAAGTGTTAAATGCAGCTTGAACACCTCACAAAATGCCAGAGCTTGAATGAGGAGCTGAAGCAAGTAAATGATAAAGATCTCAGGAAAGAAGAAATGAGTTTGATTGTAGACTCCCATTTTTTTTCAAGCTAATTTTAATTATGAACTTGAATAGTAACTATGCAGGAACTTAGGAAAGTCTTTGATTTGATTAACCCATATTATGCAACAAATATCAGAGACTCTGAGGCTCAAATTTGGGTAATAAGATACAAAGGAATAAAGGCATGCATTGCTCAAAATGTGGGTATTTTTGAATTTCTTAGAAGCTTGATGCTTGAAAAAGCCACAAAGTACGTTTGCTGATAATCATGTGATGCTTTTTTTCTAACACATATATTACCACTTTGGTTCACAAAACATCATCTTAACATGTATGTTGTTCTCTCCACTCTTCAGGGCTTGTTTGGTCCATCAAGCTATAATTATTGGGATTTCAGTTAAGTAGTGAACCTTTATGTGTGGATGCCAGGAGTTTGTATAATTAAAACCCACGGTGATATTGTTTGATCAGAAAAGCCTACTAAGTCTTTATCACGTATCCCTTTACTTGTACTTGAAATCCATTTTCAGCTGTTATTAGTCTCCAGGGTCAAGTTATGATAATTTTTTATCTTCTATTGTGTTATGGGAATAGTTATTGATTGGGTGAATTGCAGCGTTGATGAGCAGCACAAAGAGGCTGAGCAGCTTCGAGATTTGACATCAGCTCAGAATGTCGAAACACTAAAGCTGAAGATAATGAAACTAAGGAGAAGGAGATTCTTAAAAGAGAACTCTTCTTCTCAAGAGGGCTAGAATACAGGTATGTGAAGCTCGAGTCATTGTTTGATTCTTCTGCAGCTATTTGATCTCAAAACACATGGTAATTCTTCTTCATCTTCTGCTATCGTTTTTTCTAATTAGGGTTTAGATTATCAAACTAATAAATTATCCTTCATTAAATTAAGCAGAAGTATCTTTTTCTTTTTCCATCAAATTGTAATTGTCCTTCTTTAAATTTGTTTAGGTACCGAATTTGGCATTTCTTTTCCCAACTTTTCTTAGTGTCTGAGGTGAGTCCACTTCTCCACTCTGCATTTTCATATTTTTCGCGTCTGTTTGGTTGTTGAGAAAAGAAACAATTGAGCGAATTGAGTTTTACTTGTGTATCAGTAGCATCTCTCCATCTACATATTATATGTTTCAGTAATTAATAATGTTACATAGTTTTGAAGAATTTTGAGCAATATGTGTGTTTTCTTTTCACTGATGAAGCTGAATGGAGACACTTTGATGGATGTAGCCTTCGAAAGAACAATCTTTGGTTGGCAATGAGTCTCTGGATGTGAGTTTCTATGGTATAAAATAGCAAATTTAATTGTTTTGGTACCTTTGGTTTTTTAATAGTTATATCTAGGTAATAAATAAACTGGACAAGTAATTTCTTTCACTTCGCATTTGTTAATTTCAGATTTTTATTATTTGCATAAGCTTTTATATTTCAGTTCTTAATTGTATTGGGAGTTAGCTCTAACTTTTTCTTTCTTCTATTTGATGTGCATGGTCTTGGTTTAGGTTCTTTGTCCGATATGGATGATTCGACTGCTACATTTGCAGAGGTGGACTCTTTAGACTTGTGAGTATGTCTACGACATTGATGCTTGTTTTATAATGGATATGCATTGCATCTTATAATGCTTGAGATTGTACAAAATGCTAATAAAACATTTCATTGTTGGTCTGGAGATGATCAGATTGCATATCCCTTATAAGTCTCAGATGAACTAAAAGATTTACCATGAACAATGCAGGCACAGATAGTTTATGGAGCTTTACATGATCTTCAGGTTAGGTGCTATCGTTCTTGACAATGTCAGCGGCACCTTTGACATTTGGAACAAGTTTTATGCCAATTCAACCTCAGGTCCAGGGTAACAAACGATCAGCCTAGGAAAGATATAAAATGGCCGATGCTGCTGAAATTGTAAGGCAGGTTTACGATCAGCCAAGGATATTGTTTTGCCAAGGAAAGACGTACAGATATGTATACTATTACCCAAAAATAATTTTCTAATAGAGGTATTTTTTTCTTACTTTTGGTTAATGCCAGTATATAATTTCAACGAATTTTTCAATGAAGCTACATTTTGGGTATTTTGTGGTACAGTTTCCATAGTATTTTGTTGGTTATGTTGTATCATTGTATGATTCTGAAACAAAAGGACGACTAAATAATAACAAATAGAAGTAACGCAAAATTTAAAAATCCATATATTTTTGGCATTTTCAAGGGCAAAATGCAGTTGAGATATGTTTATACAATTAAGTAACATGCTTAATAATTTTTTATTAGTTACAAAACTACATAGGATTTTCTTTGGTAAGATGGATGGGAGAAACAACAGGAAAAGAAAAAAAATGTTAAAAAGAGAGAATATGGAAAAAAAAATGAAATTAATGTGCAAAATTAAATGAATCTTTCTTTGATATATTCTTTTCATTAGGTTATATCATTACCATTTGTATGGTGGTGTGGATATTTGAACTCACCAAAATACTCTTTAATACTCATTTGCTTAATAAACCCACTATTAAAATCCAAAAATTAAGATTTTATTATATGCACACACCTAAATACCAATTATACTCCTCACATTATATTATTCTACTAAATAAACTCAAAAAATAATTAAGAGATACTTGACTTTATTATGGAGTATCCTAGAAGAGAATTCTACTCTAAGACTGAAGAATATAGGCCTTCAATTGGTTGGTTTTCCTGTTTGTGATTAGTTGAATCGAATTAAATATTTTTCAAGTTGTGTTCGAAACTAAACACAGCAAATATGTTTGATATTCTATTAAAAATCAAATTACACTTTAAGACTTAAAAATATAGATGGTTGATTATTGACATATTTTCAAATAATTTAAAATGAATTTAGAGAATAAATTTTTTATTAAATTATGTTAGTTTGTCTATATTTGTAATTTACATTCTAGGTACTTTAGTAATAAGATATTTCATAAAAAATTAGTTTGTAAAATATTTGAGTGGGTTCTCTCATCCTTCTACTAGATGATCTTAATTAATGAGAGAACAAAAAGATTAAAAAAAAATGCATGAATCTTAATTCATCGGCAGCAGCATTAGACTATGAAAGTTTCCGTTAATACAAAATCAAATCATCGATCATAATTATTGTCTACCGAGATTTTCTGGAAAATAAAAATAAAAATATTCTTTGCCCAAAACATGCACATTAATTTCGGTAATGAGATTACCAAATAAATAGGCATTTAATATTAGAAAATAAAAGGAGAATTTTCTTTGACTCAACGTAGTTATTTTATAATTGATGCTTTAATTGACTTGTCGCATATATGCATGGCTATATACATAACCAGATGCTCTCTAGTTGTATGAATTTGTGGCAAAATTAAAGATTTTGGCAGTATGGCACTACAAAAGCTTCAAATGGTTGCCCTCGTTCTCTTTCTCGCTTTCTTTTTTGAATTTATTTGTGGTATGTTCTCTCTTTCACTTTAGTATTGTTTTTGTTAAAGTTATTGTGATTTATTTTGTCATACTTTTGAGTACTTATTAAAATTTACCCTTTTAAGATTGTGTTTAAAATTGTTTTTTTTACGTAATTAAAAGTGTTTATAGATCATGAAAAGTAATACCAATGGCTTGATTTGATGTGCGCATAATTTCTCTATATATATTACAAAATAAACTTTGCTTTGTGTGACGGTTTTAATAGTTTGATTGAAAACTTGAAGCTTTACAATTATTTGTCTAAATATTTTAAATTCTTATATATGAAGATGAGAATTTTGTTTTTGAGTGCACCCATATTGACAATTGGATTGATTTTCAGTGCACCCATTTTGATTGTTTCAGGTCTACAATCAAACGAGATTTCAATCGAATCGGAAACACTGAATTCAATCCAAAACATCACCTTTCCCATTTTGCCTCGCAAACTCTTAGACGCTGGTATGAATCATATATGTATGTATATTAAATTTTTTCAATTCAAAATTAAAATTTGAAACAAAAATTATGATGTCGTAAACAGATTTTACAATGTTATAAACTCATTTATGGTATTGTAAATCCTTCTTGAATTTTAGTTCAAGACTCTATATAGAGAGAGATAAAGGGAGAGAAATTATAAGGTTCCGGCTCCCTTATATATGTATTTTTTTATGCGAACAAGCTTTTAACCCATATGACTTTATAGTTAATTGAACAATAATTTTATTAAACTATATGCCTTAATAATATGTCCACATTTAAAAAAATAGGAGGTCTGCACTCATGGGCGGACCCAATTAAGGCTCAGGAGAGGCTTCAGTCCCTTGGGCCATTAAGTTTTCTTTCAAATGTACTCAAGCCTCTTTTGAAAAAGTTAGATAAAAAAATTTGGACACATCTTTTATATGTTAAAAGATTTGTAATTCAATGGTAAACGTGTTATTTGATGGATTCAAAAGTTTGGTTCAAATTCCGTTAGCCACATTATTTTAATTTTTAAATATTTTGTGGAAACTACTTCGAAAAATAATATTTTCACGTATTTAAAATACTACTTCGAAAAATGATATTTTCACGCATTTAAAAATAATAATTTATTACTATTATTATTTAGAATTTAAAAAACATTAATAAAATTTGAGTTTATAAGATTTAAAATGTATTCAAGTGAACATTAAAAAAAATCTAAGTTAAATAAATTTTTTTGAGCTAAGCCCCTCTCATTTTAGTTTCTGAGTCTGTCAATGCTAGCACTCAGAATGAATATATATATATATATATATATATATATATGTATATGTACATATAAAATAACTTTAGCAATATTTTTTTAACATATTACAATACTATATTATACGGCTATACGTTGATTGTTAGAATGCTGATATTCGTATTTTAAAATGAGTGAAGTAATGCGCATCTCAAAGTTAATAATAATCTTTATATGCAGGAAAGTGTTCAAATAGCGATATTCAGATTTTAGAACAACAAATTTCTGCCCAGCCAAGTGGAATACCAACTTTTGAAGTGGACGTCCACAACACTTGTGCCAGAGGATGTGAAATTACCAGAATTCACCTAAATTGTGTTGGATTCAGCTCTGACAGCGTCATTGATCCTAAAATATTTTTTCACCCAAAAAACTCAAAAATATGTGTCATAAACAACGACGAACCACTAAAGTTTCGAGCTGCAGTGTCCTTCACTTACACCACAAACTTCATGTACAAATTCTCAATCGCATCATTTCAGTGCATACCTGAATGATGTGATTAGGTGAGTACTTATTTGTTGGGTAGGAAAAATCTTATTGCCACGGCAAAGTAACTTGTACCTTAAATGGCGGTTGAAATTTTACAAGTTACTTTGCCGTGGCAATAAGATTTTTCAATTTTATAGAGTTTTGAATGCATGCGAGATTATTATTGTTGCTTATTCTATTTGCAAATATTCTAATTTAATTAATTTCTCAGTTCCATTTCAGGTTTCTGTAACTGCTTGTAATTGGCTTAACCCACATAAAATATTAATTGACAATTAAAAAAAAATTGAACAAAATAACAGTTTGATGAGAACAAAAAAAAATCAGCAAAATGTTTTTAAAAGGATCCAAAATATTTTAGAAGGATTTTTACTTAAACATTTTAAGAGATAAGATAGACTTCATATCTTGTGAATTATAGATTTCATATCTTGTGAATCTGAACGCTCTCAACTCAATATCCAACATGTTATTAAGAAAAGAGGAGCTTCAAATACCTTTGATCTTCCTTTTAAGGAGTGTGAGGTATATGCATGCTTCTCCTTAGCCCCCTAGAGCACCCTTGGGCTCCCTTATACACACAGCTTTCTAACTGATCCGGGCTCACCGCCCCCTATCATTAAATAAATTATAATGTCCCTCGATCCACACCACTAGAGTGAGCAAAAAACAGGCCGAAACATTGATTATTATAACTTATTTATATATGATTGATTAAGCTTAAATATATAGAACTTACAAATATATATCAAATTCAAAATAAAACTATAAGCATCCCATAGAATTTTTTTCGACTGAGTTGGGATGCAATATAAAGCTAGAAGAGTGTGTGAGAAAAAAAATCTACTTGGATAAGTTGACATATTTTTCTCTCTCTTAAAATAACTTGCTTTTTTATTTTTACTCATAAGTTCGTGAACAATATAGAAGACACGTTGACGTTGGTCTTGGACTTGAACAAGTTATCTTTAGTAGTTTAGTTCAAATAAAAGATGACAAATTATTATACAAGCAAATAAAAAATTTTCCACGATCAACTCTCTTATTATTATACAAGCAATTTACTATATGATTATATTTCTTTTTCTTGAATAGCACTTGTAATAATTCAATTTGATTTTTCTTTCAATGACGTTTATAGCATGATTCAGTCATGATAATTACAATGTTTTTTTTCATGAGTGAATTTAAAAAATCTTTATGACACTCCTTTTGAATTCTATTCCTCAAAATACCCCATCTTTATTTATAAAATATGAACCCATAAATTAAGATCAATGGCTTTGTCACTAAATTTCATCCTTAAAAGAATATTTCTTTTAAGTTTTTGTTTATAAATTCATACAAATCCTAAAATTAAATTTTTTTTTTTACTACACAATTTCTATCTCCATAATTTTTAATTCTTAAAAGTTTCTAAAAAAATTCAATTAAAATTTAAAATATAAATATAAATTATGAAATAGAGATCTGGGTGTAGGAAGTTATTAAAATTAAATGTTTAATTGAATTTCATTGAAAAAAAAAAGAGAATTAATTTATCTTTAATTATTGAAGTCATTTTAATTGAAGAAAGGTTTGATAAGTAATTTAGAGGAGCATCAGAAGCCTACTCGTTTTTGTTTGTTTGTGTCCTCTTGGACATTGGTACCAAAGAAGCACAGGGCATGAGGCAATTGTTGGAGACGAAGATGACCAGGTTGCTTAACTATGAAAAGGCCCAATAAGAAAGCGCAGGTGGAAAAGGACAAGCCCAATATTGCTTCTACTATGGACTCACAGCAAATATAGAATCTTCTTCGAGCAAGACTTAACAAACGCACATTTATTAAATTTTATTTCTTTGATTTTATTCTTCCAAAATAATTGATAAAAAAGTAGCTAGGCTGAGAAAATATTGAATGTAAATTTAAAATAATAATAAATATCGTCATAAATTTACTGATTATATTTTCTAATTAAATAAGGTTATTTTTAAGTTTATATAATATATATGGGGATATATGTGAAATTGTATGAAAGATAAATTTTTTCTACGATTAAATTTTACTAAAAATATATTATAGGATTAAGTGATTTTACTAAAGAAATTTAAAAAAAATTACTAAATATCATAATTAGCTTTATATTTCTTAAAATTACTTTTAAGTCTCCCAATAGTCAAAATAAGTTTTAATTGTTGAAATAAACGGATAATATAAAATGCTTCTACTGGAAATAAATTTTTGTTGTTATTGTAGTTGTTATAGAACTTCATTTCTTGTCATATGCATTATACACTCATAAATCTCAACTTATAATGATTAAGGTGGAGTACAAAAACAAAAGCCTTTAGGACAAATTTGTTTGTTTTCATCTTTACAGCAAAACCCATTTTTAGATCGAAAATCCCTAATATAATTAGAATATTGAGTACGAGTAGGTAACCCTCTGGTGTAGGCTTCAGAACTTTGGTAAATCAAAGATTGTGGTGCCCGCAAATTAGTTTTCATTGTTGGGGATCAATAATTCATGATTATGGAAAAATGAAATAAAAGTGAACTACGGTAGTAATTAACACACACACACACACACACACATAGAGAGAGAGAGAGAGAGAGAGAATATTTGAACCATTGACTAACCATATGCAACAATCTTGAGGACGACTTAATTTAAACGAGACTTTCCGTTTGTTGTAAGAAAGAAGTTATCACTACTACGAAATGAGTGTATAATGACAGTTTTAAAAGACATAAGATAGCGGTTTTAAAACCGTCATCTTAGGCCGCAACATTCAAAAAGATATGAACCGCCATAAAAAATCTATTTATAATGACCAGTAATATCATTAACCGTAGTCATTATTTGCCAATCTCCATTGGTTTTCAACAACGGTCATTAAAAAGTGACATTTAATGACAGTTATTAAAACCGTCATTAAAAAGTGACATTTAATGATGGTTATTTAGAAAAACGTCATTAAATTTACATTTATAACAATAATTTGTTACCAAACCCATTGTTATTTACCTTATGTACATAACTTTTAATAACGGTTGTTGTAACAAAATCGTCATTAAAAGTTCAAACTTAATGACAGTTATTTAAATATCCATCATTGAATGTGTACTTTAATGACAGTTTATTGTAAGAATCGTCATATGAAACAACATTTAATGATAATTCTTTTCAAATAACCGTCATATTTGTTGTTGATTATTAAAAAAAGGGAAATTATCAATGTACCACCTCCTTTTTGCCTTATGTTCATCCAACTACCAAAAAATTCTAATATATTCTCTGCACTATATTTTTTTTAAAATTTGTATTAACTAGCTACTTTTTAACTAACACCGTTAAATAATTTAAATGAAATGACAATTTTACCCCTAAATAAATTAAAAGGCCATTTTATTTTACAAAAACTTTGAAAAATAAGAAAATTATAATTATAAAAATACCCCTAAGTTTAATAAAAAATAAATCCCAAAATTAGAATTTTTATTTTTAATAAAAATCTAAATAAAAATTATAATTATAAAAATAATTACAAAATTTTGGGATTTAATAAAAATCCCCTAAATTATTAAAATTTTGGGATTTATTTTTAATAAATAAATTCAGTTATTTTAATAAAATTTTACAAAATTATAATTTTTAATAAATAAATTCAGTCATTTTTATTAAAATTTTGCAAAATCTAAATTAAATAAAAATCAGCTGAGCACCTTTGTTTGGGATTTATTTTTTATTAAACTTAGGGGTATTTTTATAATTATAATTTTCTTATTTTTCAAAGTTTTTGTAAAATAAAATAGTCTTTTAATTTATTTAGGGGTAAAATTATCATTTCATTTAAATTATTTAACGGTGTTAGTTAAAAAGTGGCTAGTTGATACAAAAAAAAAAAGGTGCTGCAGAGAGCACGTTAGAATGTTTTGGTGGTTGGATGAACATAAGGAAAAAAAGAGATGGTACAGTGATAATTTCCCTTAATAAATAAATAAATAAATGTGGCAATTTTAAAACCATTTCAAGCCCCTTAATTTAATTTTAATTTCCTATTAAATTCTTTACAATTATTTTTAACAAATGTTTCATATACAAAAGAGGAATTTGAATTTTGAAAGCTTTGGTTTTCAATATAAGAGGAATTTGAATTCTTCACTCCTTGGTGTGGAATTCAAATTCTATATTATAATGGATATTAAATTCTAATGGAAATTAAATTCTTATATATTTTGTGTGACCAAACAATGGAAATAAATAACTTGATTTTAATTTTTATATTTTTATTTATTTAATTTAATTAATAACTAACTTGCTTTTGGTTTTTATTTGTATTTTTTTAATTAGCTGTGGCATCTACCTCTCCGGCCTATGCCAAAATTCTTGATGAGGAACCAGAGATTGAAATAGATGTAGAGGTTGTAGAGGTATATAGTTTTAATTTATATTATTTTGTCAAGTATTTATTTGAAATTGTTAAAACATGTTTTTATTTTTTATTTTTTGTTTATCTTGTTATAGGTTTATGAAGAATCTTAGCATGCGCATCAATGGTGATGGTTACGGAGAAGCTACTACATGTTTATGTTGAAGGCTCAACATTATTTTGATTTGTCTTGTAAAATTTGATCATTTGTAATTATGTTGAAAACTTAGAATTATTATGTTTTCATTTATTTGGAGGTTGTTAGAATTTGATCATTTATAATTTTATTTTTAAATTTGTGTTCAAAATTATAAATTTTTTGAGAATAAAAGACCCAAATATTAAAAAATTATTCTTTTGAAAAAAGTATTCTTTCTTTTTTTGTAATTAAAAATTAAATGGGAATGGGGTCACCGCTTTAATCCCCATTCAATTCGGGAATTTTTTGGGATATACCCAAACTATCCCCAATTAAAATTTTTTTAGGTATGGGGCGAATTTGGGGATTGCTTCTAAATTGGGTTCAAGTTCGGAGATCATGATCCCCACCCCGAACCCGCCCCATTGCTATCACTAATATCTACTAGGATATCCTTGTATTTGTATGTATGGTTATTTAGACTTCGAGTAGCGCATTGTGCCTGATCCAGATTGTAACAATAGTTGATTATAATAATACACAAATTTAAGAAAATAAAAAAGAAACAAAAAGAAAGAAACAAATACAAAATAGTCTTTGAGGTGATGTAACCTACACAATAAGCCACCAACTCTTCTAAGTTATACATCACCAATAAAAATAAATAAACTAAAAATACGTCGGAAAACAAGCTTCAAAAGTTCAAAAACCATATAGGTACTAAGATATCATTAAATCGAATATACAGAAACTTATTTTTGGCTGGGCAATGATTAAGCAATGGATTGTTGCCCAATTTAACAATAAAAAGACTTGGTATCACCGCCCGATTTTAAATTAATTTTAACAGAAAATGTTAATTTTGCAGTTTCAATAGACATAATTTCTGTACATGTATCAATATTGTAAAAAATTAATTGATGACTCCTCACATTTCCACTCATCAGATCTGTAGTTACCACTTCTTACAGCTAGCCAGTTCAACTCAATTCATGTCATCAACAGTTTTAATATGTTCCTTTAAACACCAACCATTTTGTGAACAACACCCAACCTCACCGCCACCCATACCAAATTTTTCTTTTTTCATCAGCAACCGACCCGCATCCCTTGCTTTTCTATTGGTCAGTTTGCTCACTCAAGTTAATTAGTTTAAGTATTTGCGTGCATATGTGTTTAGATTTTGATTAAATTATTTGAATATTTTGTTTAAATGACTCTTTTATGGTGTGATTTCAAGGCTAATTACAAACATGAACCTGGAAAAGTAATTAATTAAATTTATTACTCAGTTTTTGCATTCATATAGTGTTTCCAGAGTGAGAGATCCACATAGGATATCAATGTGTTAGTTGTTTTATTTTCATTTTCATTTTAATTTTTATTATCCCATACGTAATTATTAGTTGTTATATTGTATGTGACATCAAATTAATGCATTAAATTTCTATAGGATCGATCCATTGGACAGTCATTTAGCTAATTGATCTATTTTTATTGGTCCCTCCTTTCGCCTTAATTAAGTTTTTTCATATATTTTCCATATTGGAAATGGAAACTAGATTCAGAGATCCTTTCTTTTTTTGGTCTAAATAATGTTTTTGGTATGCAACATAATAAGGATGGTTGTAAGTTGTAACCGTGAGAGACAGCGTTTACAATAATGTAAAGAGATTGAGTCATGTCATGAAAGAACAAGAATTAATTGTGAGTTACTTTCTAATTGCATGCAATAGATGATGATTCTTTCGTGATATGATCTTTTATCTAAATGAATATACTCACATAATTAGTAGTTAATAAAAAAGAATATTAAAAACCTAATGCTTTATGTGCAGCTAGCCACCATCATGCGGCAAACACACCATTGAAAAAAATACCGGTATGCAACGTAAGTTTGACTACAAATTAATTAATTTAAGATAATATATAACTTATTTTCATTTTAAAACTATCAGTTCAATTTGTTGTTCTCTTTCATTGAATGGGCACAGATTATATACTGTGAAACGCTTGAGACTGTTTAATGGTTAGATGTACTTTTGGGCACATTCAATAAATCATGCATATATATACTAATTAAATGCATGGTGTAACCAATCCATGGACTTGTCATCGTGACCGGCAAAGGGAAAGAAAAAAAATATTCATCTTAATATATGTATAAATGTCATTATTCAAAAGTTCCAAAAATTGGCAAATGAAACGATAAACATATTCAATTAATTTCTAGGACAGTTTTAAGCCAGGCATGAATGCTCAAATTTTGTTTTCATTGTGACGCCAATGGTGTTGCATATTGTATTGCTAATTTATTCGACGAAATGGAAATGTTAAAGGGTTTGTTGATGGAAGAAACTAAGTTTCTGAATAATTATAATTTTATTGAATAAGTCTGAATGAATAAACTAGTGTTTTGAGCTCCATTTATAACAAGCCTACATATTGCGAATTTACCAAAATAAAAAAAAATTGAAATATGATATGATACTTAAATTCTCCTAATCAAAATAAGAAATCTGAAACAAATGGTATCGAAGTCCAATTTCTAAAAAAAAAAAAGATAAAAATCCTGAAAGAATAAGAAAAAAAGGAAAAAAATCTTAAAACTGAAAAATAACCAGAAAATAAATAAAATCTCAGTTCGAGCATAGCCCAAAATGGCACTAGAATATATATATTTTTTTGGTACATCGGATCGCGAGCTTTGAAACGGTATATTATATGCCCCTAACGGACACATGTAACTCAAATTATGCCGTCCAAAAGATACATTACTCGCAACATGCAACCATCAACATCATTATTTGTGGACTACCAAGAGTTCACTTAGTTGGATCACACGCCCTTCAGAGCTGAGTTGTTGAATATCCAATGATGCTAATGGATTTCTTTCTTTTTTATTTTTCCGCTTTCATTAGTTGTCCACTTGTCTTTGTATTTTTTCCTTTACTTTTTTGCTTGGTTGTGTTACCTTCTCGACTATTTTGAGGGGCTGATAAGGCTCTCTATGTTCACCTGAATTAGCACTCTAGTCCTGATTTTATGGTTTCGAATGTTAGGGTCTCTGAGCAGCTATCGGTGATATGTATGTGCGGTGGCTGGTCAAATATTTGAGTTCGGCCGCTACATTAGTTATACAAATGTATTATAATCAGTTAAGATTTGAACTTCGATATGGCATCATCGTGGTGGGACCTAATAAATTTTAACTTCTATTTTATTTGATAGAGCGATTTAGATCTAATGCTGAGCTGATTTATACTCAACTATAATTTATTTTATTTTTTTATTTTTTATTTTTCTTACCTAACAGCCACTGATTTAGTATTTAGTAAGAATTAAGTTCAGTACTAAATCTTTATCTGAGACAAACACAGCTAGAGAGCACGCATTAAGAAGAAGAAGGAAAGCAATTTTAAAACGGTACCCAGGAGACGAGAGGAAACGTGTGTGAGAAAAAGGAAAAGAAACAGAAAGTAAATGGAGAGAAACGAATTTTTAGAGAGAGAAATTAACGCAAAAATGGAAATCTACTCATGCCTGCATATCATATGAAATGAAAAAAAAATGAACATGTCTGAACTGACTGAACCATGAGATCTTAAATACCGATTCCCTTCAACTACACCAAAATTAAACAAGAAGTGATAAGCAATTAATGAGCCGATTGATATGAAATGAAATTAAAAAAACTGAAAGAGCCGTGTCCTTTTAATTTGTATTCACACACCAATATCTACTATATATGAGTATCCCCTTCGATGAGTGCAAAAACATCCTTCATCTTTTATCTCTCGTCACTCTCTCTTCTTTTCTCTCAAAAAAATGTCTGAACTGAACCATTTGCTTGATCTCCTGAAAGAAGATGCTTATATGTGCTATGTCATTTTAGCTACATCATTGGTAATTATATTATATATTAAAAAATTATTATTGCTTTAAGCACATATATTATTTCATCTCTTGTTAAAATTATTTGCAGTTACATGCGTATCGTTGTCTTTTAAAAATAATATATATATATAAATTCTTAAGTGTGGACATTTTCATTTTTTCCATACGAACATATTATTAAATCATATGATTTAATATATTCATTGTCCACACACAAGAGAATAATTAAGTAATGTGACTTAGTAACGTTAATAAAAAAAATGAAAAAAAAAATTAGGGAACCGTGCCTGAGAATTTCCATACGCACACACATATGTATACATACATGCACACACAAATGCTGGTGAGTGTCCTATGTAGCAGTATTTCAATGTGGCCGCCGCACAAGCCTCCAGTTTGTCAACACGATGACAGATCCATTTGTTCCTCCGTATCTTGCAGCTCCTGCTACGCCTGATGATAAAACAACGGGGAAGAAACAAAGGAGGACTGAAACGACCCGCCCCAAATCCTCAGGATAAGTTTATCTAATCTCATTAAAATTGGATAGATAATAATTTAATTAGTAAAGATTTAACCAAAAATTCGACAAAGTCCCCTTTATAAATATAACACTCCCAGTCCACAAATATATAAAATAAGCACTTCCCAAATAATTCATTATACAACGAACTCTAATGATCAACACCCTCAACAAAAATACTGAATTTTACTCAAGATACCTCCAGGATATTAAAAGATTATATTATAACCAATATTAGTATACATTAGTTTATTCTCAATCCCAAAAGAATAATACAACAAAATTATATAATCCCAAAAAATAAGATGATCTGGAAGTCCTTACAAAATCATCTATATCTTCTAACACCATCACGTTGGCCAAAATTTCAAAATATCTACAATTGCTGGGTCGATTTGGTATACCTACAACCTCGTGTTAGGGGAGAAAATATAATAAAACGGGATGAGTATAAAACTCAATGAGCTCAGTGAGTGAATAATAATTTTTGAAGATAAATTTTTACTTTAAAAGAAATAATCATATCATTTCCAAACACGATTTCATCAAACCATATGCGAGAAACCATTAATAAATCATTTAACATTTAAATAAGATTACTAATCTTAAAGAGCATATATAATATCGTACGTATTAACCATAGAAATCATATCACAATATCATATAAAATACACAAATATGAAATCATCACTAAACAAGTATCTAGGGGAATAATCTCGTTGTATTCAGACTTCAACGGACGGGTAATGACGTACTATCGAAGTACCGTCATGTCCCAGAGCTATACGGATATATAGGAAAGTGTCATCTCCTATTTCGTTATATATCTCATCATATATGTGCATAAAAACACACTGCAGATCTCATCTCAGTTATCATCATATCACATGCATATGCCCCAAAAGGAAGAAACGCCCAAGCACACGGCCAAAACTTTCACGTGTGTTCATATGGGCCCCAAAGGACTCATTATATCTGTATCAATGTAACTGAGAAAGGGTACTATCCAATAATTTTAAAACAATCTTTATACACATATTCAATTATTCATATATCATTTAACCATACTTTAAATCATATTTTTCCTTTCATTAATACATTTGAATCCACTTATCTTATACTATTTGGTTTTATTCAAAATCAACACGGAAAACTATTAACCAAACACTTTTTTAATAAAAATTCAATACATGAAATAAAATCTATTTTGAGAAAATCATTAAATTCAAGTATTTAAATTGCTTATTTAACAAACATGTATTACTATCATAATAAACTATGAAAATAAATTTTGTATATTCCACTCGCAGGAACGATGTTCAGACTCAATTATCGTTCACGTCTGCAGAATAGTTCTCGCTTGCGGATCCTTCTAAATCAAGTAAGGGACATAATTATTTTTCGTAAATCGAAATTAGAACTAAATTTATGCAATAAAGTCGAAACGAACATTTATCCATAATTTACAACTCCACGGTGATAAAATTACCAAAATATCCTTGCATCCGTAAATTATTAAAATACTCCAAAATTATAAATCACCAAATTACCCTCAGAATCATAATTACAACCAATCCACAATTTCAGAAATGACTCCTCCATAGGGTCCGAAATTACAAAATTACCCTCAAAATGTGAAATTATCGAATTGGTCAACGGTGACCGGTATATTCAACGGTGGCCGAGAAGCTCGGGTCTGATAGTTCCAACCACGTTGAGTCTAATAGTGCTGGAGGTGAGCTACCACGCGCGGCAACAGCGGCGGATCGAGCTTCCGAAGCTGCAAGCTTTCCGGCGGTCGTTCGCGGCCAAAAAGTAGTTTCAGATGGTGGGGTTGGTTGGAAAATGATGAGAGTGAGTTCAGGATCAAGATCCAGGCGGTGGCGTCACCAAAAACCGGCGGAAGCGACGGCAAGAAAGGGTGGGTTTTACCGCGGCCTATCGAACTAAAAAGCCGGTATTCTGGCCCTTAATCGGCGACAGTGATGGCTGGGATACGACAGCTGGTCTTGAAACTTCAGATTGGTATCTTGCTGGGTCGGTGAGGTGGCCGTAAATCAGATATATGTCCGGGTCGGGTTCGTAGGTTTGGGTCGGGTTTCGGGTCGGTTTTGATAGCTTCCTGTCTCACGTGTGAACATGCTCCCCACTTTCTAGCTTCTTCTTTTATTTATTTAATTTTTTTTTCACATAGGTTACAAGGACAGAGCATCTGGCTTGATAAATCATCAGTGTATAAATTAATCACCTTATTCGAATTTCCTGGATTATGTTTTCTGCTTAATTATTTGATTAGTCCATATAGTATTAAATTTCATATTCATAAAGTTTGGTTCCATTGCACTCTATGCAATTTTAAAATTCTAACTGGACGTTATTTTTTTCTTTTTTTTGGGGGGGGGGGGGGGGGTTCATATTAATCTATAAGATAATTTTCATGAATATTAATGAATTCATACTACTAATGAAGAACTAATCCTAGTAGTTTTTCAATGGTGTGTTCGTAGCATTGCGGTGGTGGCTGCACATAAAGCATTAGGTTTTCTGCAACATAAATTTTGTTTCATATTTCACTTTGTCCCTGACTTTTTTATATTACTCATTATGAAAATCACTTCAATTGACTTCCATTATCCTAAAGAACGAAGACTCTTGCGATTTTTTCATAGAAAAAAGGGGAAAGGCCACCTACATGCTTGCTTAAATGATCACACAAATCTTCTTAATTTCATGAAGGGAAATTATTATTCGTATATCCTATAAATACTCTGTTATAAAAAATACTACAACACTTTGAGAGTGTATCAATCGTCCACCCTAAAATGACAAAATGTATCTGCCATCCACCAAACCGTTACTTATCATTTAAATAGGATAACGCCAGAGGGGTAATTTGGTCTTTTCATATGATACAAATGATAATTTAAAGGTATACAAGTGATAATAAAAGAATTTAAGGGTATATAAATGATACTTTTTAAGGGTAAAATCATCAATTCGCTATAATTTCGATAACTTTCAAACGGCAGCTAACGGTTTGATAGTCGGTAGATAGTTTTTGTCAATTTATGATAGACGATTGATACACCCTCAAAGTGTTGTAGTATTTTTGATAACAGAGCATCTATAGAATATACGAATGATAATATCCCTTTCATGAATGGTTATTAGACCCTTTCTCTGCTATTATACCCTTGGTTATAACAACCCAATAATTGACTTTAAATAAAATTTTAAAATAAATAAAAATAAGAATATAATATATAAAATAAGATAAAATTTGTATAATATTTTGAATACTAGAAAAGTTATTTTAACAATATTATTCTATCATATTCTTTTAATAATGATAATATCTATTTGATATATTAATAATATTAAAATAATTATACTTAAAATTCATAGTAATTTATAAAATTTATATTATTTTATTTACAATATCTTTTTTTAATTATGTGTGAATTAGTATAAATCTTAAGTCAATTTTTGGATTAATAGATTTTAGTATTAATAAAATCTATCAAGGTAAACTAATAATAAATTAATATTAAAAATAATTTTCATTATATCTGTTATTTTATTAATTGTACTTATTGTAATATTTTATTTGTATCATATGATATTTATTTATTATTTTTATCTTATTACTATATTTATATTTACTTGAATTGTTATAATCAAAAGATATAATAGTCATTTATTAAATTAAAAGGGTCAGTATTCCCATGTAAAGAAACTTGGGGGTGTAAGTGGTATTTTCCTAGTGAAAATAAGGATAGGATTACTTTATGCTGTTTGGAGAAACTAAGTCAAATCTTTCTCATAATTTAAAATAGGTCCAAATTCTCATAAGATATAATAATGTTAACTTTATTTATCATTTAATTATTCTACCCTAGTCTTTATGTTAGGTTAAATATTTTGATAATATAAATCACATAAAATGACTTATATACTCTCAAGGATTAAATTAATTTAATAATGAATTGTAAGTTATGGAGAGAGATGAGTTAATTTGTACACATAAGTTTTTTTTCCTTTTTCTTTTTTATTTTTATAATCATTTATAGTATTAAAATATGATATTTTTATTAAAAAATTACTGATATTTCTCCATAATTCTATAGTTCATTATTAAATTATTTAATCATCAATTATGTATATATAATTTTACTTAAGTTTCACTTAATTTTTCTAACCAACAAGAGGTAATCCTCATTTTTTCCTTTTTCATGTATCCATTTTCTTAGTTGGTCCGGTGATCCTTTCTATTGATTATTTTTCACTTTTAATAAATTTCAGAATTTACACAAAACAACAACAACAGCAACAACAGCCAATTGTAAATAATAACGTACACATGTCATTTAAAGGAAGAAACTTGGGCAGGTGACAACTACCACGCACGTGCAAAGCCAGCTGTTGATTACGTGGCGGGTGGTTGTAGCCAAAAATCAAACTGGTCAGTAGTTATAAAACAACGAGATTTCTAATCCTTTTGGTTTCATCCTGTTGGTTTCAGTTTCATACATTGTTACTATCAGTAGTCCCGAGAGAGAGGAAAAAGAACCCCCCCCCCCCCCCAAAAAAAAAAAAAAAGAAGGTGATGGGTTCAATAGCTGAGACTGTGTGCGTGAGTCGTGACCGGTGCTTGGGGGGTTTATCGGTTCATGCATGGCTCATCATATAATGAGATTGCTCGAGCAAATGAGACCAATATCTAATAGTTATAATTCATGCACTCTAAATGTTACAGTTTGTCATTTTTCTTCATTGTAGATCATCGAACACATTATTCATTCCGTCAAACACCTTTCATTATCTTATACTGCTGCTTACTCTGCTGTTCAAAAATTTGAAGAGTCTTCGAGTTCTCCATATGTGTGATATAACTCACTTTCCGTCCACATTCCACCCGAAATTTGCAACTTCAAAAACCTCGCGCACTTTTTCTGATACATTCTTGCGTTAACTTCATTTCATAATTAATACAAGTTTAAGTTCTGGTTTACTTTAGATTTTAGGCCCCCTCTCATTTGGGTTGCATTTATGGGTTCTTTGTAGTTACTCTGTTTTTCGTTCTGTACTGTAAATGCAATATCGACTATTCTGATATGTTTATTCTTTTAGTTGATACAATTGAGTATTCTTAATTCAGCATGTATTAGATGTACATTGGTAGTGAGGCTTTAATTCTAGCTTAGGGCTATCTATGCTTCAGATAATGTAAATTGCGGGAGTAGAAACAACTGCAGTTACCATGGAATGGGCCATGCCACTCTCAACAACCTTCCATACCTTCGCCGTGTCATAAATGAGACAATGTGATTACATCCTCTGGCACCACTTCTGTTGCCACATTTATCTACTGAGAACTGCATAGTGAGTGGATACTTGAGCATTGTATAGGGATTCCATAGTGTAGGAGTAGCCTAACAAGTTCAAACCTGAAAGATTCGAAGCAACTCGTAATGAAAGGTTGCCCAGGTGCAGCCTTGACTATCTGTACAGTTTCTTTCTCTTTGGGTTCACTCATACAATGCTTTGGGTAGGAAAAGGTTGGGCAGAGGTGAACATGACTGTATGTTAGATGGGTTATCCAGAGACGCTGGTTGATTTCTTAACCAATGATCTAAGCTTCCGTTAATCACGTGTTCGTAAACAAGTAGCTTCTTCTCATTAACAGAGTAGTAGCCAAGCAACTGCACAAGATTTTAGTGCTTTACGTTGCCCAGGGTTTCCAATTGAGCAGTGAATTGTCTCGGTGACCCTGTATTTTATTCTTGCTTAACTTCTTGACTGCAATTATTTTCCATCGGTCAAAGTAGCTTTGTACACAGCTCCAAAGCCACCATCCCAATACTATTTGTCTTGTGGAAGTTGGAAGTTGTTGGAGATGGTGGGTTTGGAGCTGTATACAAAGCTATAATTAAGCAAGGATACTTGCTTGCTTAATAATTGAAGTTGGAAGTTTGAAGTTGTTGGGGAAAATAATTGCAGTCAAGAAGTTAAGCAAGGATAAAACATAGGATCACCGAGAATAATTACTTTCTGAAATGGAAACCTTGGGGAAGGTATAGCTCAGAATCTTGTACAGTTGCTTCGTTACTGCTCATTTAATAAGAAGAAGCTACCTGATTACGGGTACATAGTAAATGGAAGCTTAGATCATTGGTTAAGAAATCAATGAGGGTTTTTCTTGATTGGGCTAATATGTAGAAGGAACTTAGAATGATATTTCTATTACGCTTTGTTTTCAACTGATTTTGGGGTAAGAAAAGCCAAACCAATCTAGAACAATAAATTTGTTATTTTGAGGGGAGATGGGGTACCTCACTAGTTTATTGTTTGCGGGGCGGTGTATCTGGAATTTGAGAGAGGAAAAAAGGGTAGAGGGAGTGGTAACAACAGAAAAAGTTCAGAACTAAGAGAGCTGTCATTCCAAATGAGTTTCGCGCTTACAAAATAGTGAAATAGAGGTTAGAGGTGAAGCCGGGGTACCCCGGCGTTCACACTCCGACGCTCAAGTTAGCAAACTCAAGCTTTTATGGCAAAGAGAGCTGGCTAGCCCTCTGTAAATTAGGGTTTTCAGGTTGAAGAAAACCTTTTTTTTTTGGAGTGTGAGTGTTTTTGGGTGAATCCGAGCATGATAGAGAATGAAACCTAGGCGCCTTTATATATGGAGTACCTCAGCTGCCACGTGGCGTACCCTTTTTGGCTAACGTCCTTCTACCGTTTTTATGATTTTTGGGCCGTTATGTGCATGTTCGCGGCGTATCTCATCCTTTGGAAACGTGGCGCCTGGCAGAGTGCAGGGTACCTTCATTTTGGCAGAGGTGGCAGGCGGCTGTCCCTCCTTTTAGCACATCGACACATGGCGCTTTACTGTCTTTCCTATTTTTCCCTCAAACAACATCCCCCTAGTTTCTTTTTGGCAAGAAGTATTGGAGGCAAAAGAAACTCATTATATGAGTGACACGTGGCGACGCGGCTGGACCGGGGGTACCTTGTTTAGTTTCTTCCCTTGACTAAACTTTGTGTACTTCAAACTAAAAAAAAAAAAATCTTCTCTTTGACTTTTCCTTTTCCCGTTTTTTTTTTTTGACAATGAGAACGAACAGTTGTCTTCATATGTCTCTCTCTTTTTTCTTGGGAAGTGGCAGCCGTCTGACATGCAGTTTAAATTTTGAAAATATCAATCTCACGCAAACATCCCTGAACTCCTTTCTTGGGCAGCGTGTTCTGTCAGGTTGAATTAAAAACTCCTGACGTGTGTCTATCTTCTCTAATTTATTTTGAAAATCCCCAAACGATCTCCCAAAAATTGATTATTTCTAGTAGCCTTTTTCTTTCATAATTTCGTCTCTTCTCCTAACTGCACCAACATTGCTCACAGGAAAAAAAAAAAAAATTTCTTCTTTACTCTTTTTTTTTTACTTCCGTTCATCTTCCCCTAGGCTTTATTCTTTCTTCACTTCTTTTTTTTTTCTTTTATTTCCTTCTTCTTCCCGTTTTTCTTTCTTCTCTTTTCTTTCTCCCTTTTCTTTCTTTCTTCTTTCTCTTCCTCTCTCGGCCGGCGTTCTTCTCGAGTGTTTTCCGGCGTGTTCTTTCGGCTGCTGCAGTGGCGGTTTTGGTTCCAGATCTGGTCTGTTCAACGCGGTTTTCCGGCGGCTCACGGCGAGATCCAACCCGACGGTAGCGCGGTAATCCTCCCCCTTCATTGTTTCCTCATTTTTCTCTTACTTCCTCTCTCCTCTTTCTCTTTCTCTTTCTCTCTCTCTTCTTTCTCTCATTTTTGCGATCTCCAGCGTCGGTTTTTCTTGGTGGTGCACCTGATTTGGTGGTTGTAGCCATGGCGTTTCTCAATTTTTCTCTTTTTTTTTTTTGTTTCGGCCGGCATCCTCCTTTGCATTTTTCCAGCGTCGGTTCTTCTTGGTGGCTGCAGCTTCTCGGTTTTTCTCTTCTTCTTTCTCTTTTTTTTTTTTTATTTCGGCCGGCGTCCTCCTTTGCATTTTTCCGGCGTCGGTTCTCGGTGGTTGCAGCCATGGCAGCCGACGATGGTTCTCGGTGGTTGCAACCCTTCGTTTTTCATTTTATTTATTTATTTATAAATAATCACATATATTTAAGCTTATTTCTTATTTTTATACTTGCATATTTTTACCCACTGATTTTGGTTGCCTGCAGCTTCGTCTCCCCACGATTATCAATCCCGATCTGCCGAGTTGGTGAATCATAGGTATCCCTCCTCGTTTCTCCTCCTTTTGGCGCATTTGCAGTGGCGCTATTTTGTATACTCTGAGAAAAAATTATTTTTGTTTTTGTTTGTTTGTTTGTTTTTTTTTTTTGTGTGGTTGGTGTTTGCATTTGGTGGTTGATGTGTGGTGGGTGGTGCTTGGTATGAATATGTTGCTATTTGGGGAACTTGTGGCTTGTTGGATGTGTTATTGGGGGCTTGTAGATGTGTTTTTGGGGAACTTGTGGCTTGTTGGATGTGTTGTTGGGGGCTTGTGGATGTGTTGTTGGGGACTTGTGGCCTGGTGGATATGTCGTTGGGGGAAAGTAGATGAGCAAGAAACATACGGGACCCATGAGGAAGCGACGTGCAGTTGGGGCTAGTAGGGTTGACAGCTCTCCTGCGGGTTCTCCTTCCCACATCTCCATTAGCGAGGGGGATAGGTCCCCCTAGTACCTTTAGGAGTTGTAACTCTCGTTCTGAGCTTCCCCCCTTAGGATTACTCCTCGTGTCAGCCCACGCTTTCCCAGTAAACGGCCAACCCCCCATCTTAAAAAAAAGAGTAAGTCATATAAGCCCAAGGTTCCCGCTAGTTCCTCGGACCAGCCTCCCAAATCTCCCTCTGCCACACCATCAAAATCTGGCAACCTTTTTTCCCTAGGCATTAGGAGGGCTACTTTGGGGGACTTAGAACAAATTAGAGCCAAATACAATATTCCTCCTTCTGTTCAGCTTAGGGTACCCCATGTGGATGAGCGACCTGAGTGTCTGAAGTCTGATGGGATTGCTCTCTATATTGACTTCTTTGATCTAGGACTCTGCCTGCCCCTCCAACCTTTCTATATGAGAATGTTTAGTTATTTTGGGGTATCTCTTGGGCAGCTGTCCCTTCCGGGGTGGAGGACACTTACAGGCTTACATGTGTTATGGTTGGAGGTCTTGAAGCGCGATATTTCTATTCGGGAGTTGAGGGGCCTTTATCAATTCAAAAAACCTAAGGGTCCCGGTGTTGCTTACTTCTCCCCTTGGGGTGATCACGACCATATTGTTGAGGGGAAACCTGCCTTAAAGAAGGGTTACCGAAAGGGATGGTTTGTTGCCGAGGGTAGGTGGGGGACAAAAACTCTGGGTGAAAAGGGCAACCCCGTGGAGGTTCTCAATTCCTTCAATGCAGACTGTAAGTATCTCCCTTACTTACGATTCTTTATCGTAATCTTTCACATAAATGTCTCGCTAACCTTGGGTTTTTCATTCTTTTGCAGGTGTGACATGGGCTAAAGGATTATGCCCAGTTCAGGAGGTGTGGAGAGAGGTGAAGAAGTTTGTGGATAAGCTTCGAGGTGCACAGAGGGATAGTGATGTGTTAGAGGAGAGCCGATTATGGAGAGCGGGGCTGATTGACCGAAGTCCTCCACCTGCTCCCGGGGGTGACTCATGTATGATTCGGGTGTCGGGGGGTACCCTATTATTATCTACGGGACTGGGGTACCCCGTTATCACCGCATTCTTTATTTTGCTTCCCCGTTTTTTATTTCCCATTTTTGCTTTTGTAGTACTTCGTACTGGTCCAGCTAACATAACTTTTGTGCATTGGGTGCAGTCATGGAATCGGCGGGTGACGCTTTTGATGCCTTTTTCCAAGCGGTAGTGGGCGGTGCTTCCGGATCTCAGGATTCGGCAGTACCCCCAAAAGGCTCCCGACTTCCTTGAGCTCCCGGTCCAAAGGGGAAATCCCAGGGTACCTCCCACAGCGGGTCGAAGGGTACCCTTTGCTCGAGGAAAAGAAAATTCGGGCTGGTTTTCACTTTCCCCGATGAGTTACGTGAAGGTGACCTAGACCCAGCTTCCAACAAAGAGGTTTCGCACTTGGCTCACTGTTTCTACTACTCTGCTGAAAACATTACCTCTCAGGTCGTTGAAGAGGCAAACAAGATGAGTTTGAGCCAGCGTTATGGTCAGGTACTCAGGGCTACCCAAGAGGTAGGCTTTACTGGGGTACCCCGGGTGTACTCATTCATTTTTTACTTATTTATTCTTATTGCCATACACATATATTTAACATGTATTTTACGATCTGTAGGCATCCTTTCTCCTTAGCCATTGCCTTCCAGACCTCGACTCCCTTATTGCCGCCCAGTCAGAGGTCGACAAGTTCAGGGGTGAGCTCCAAAGTCGCCAGTCTCGCGAGGATCAACTTTCTCGAGAAGTCAAAACTTTGCAAGAACGCATTGCTGGCCTGTCGGGAGAGAAAGCTCGGGTGGAGAAGGACTGCGATGAGTTGAGGGCCACCAACGAGGATCTGTTATCCCGACAAAAGACGATGGCAGATGATGCATTCTCACTCATCATGACGGAGGTGTGGAGCGTGGATCCGGAATTGGAGGTACCCCGCGTGCAGAAATTTGTCAACAAAGCCACGATTTTGAAGACGATTGCGGAGAGGAAGAAGTCTTCCCAGGCACGGTTGGGTACCCCTTCCGGGTCGCCTAGGGTACCCCGCGCGCTTCAGTCGTTGCCTGCCTCGAATGCCCCTACTTCGGCTGCTCATATTCCGGGTACCTCGGAGTCCTCTGCTGATCGCCCTTTGGAGACGGATGTTGGGGATGACGTTCTCCCCTCGGTGTAGCCTTTTCACTGTGCTCTTATTTTTTTCGATCTATCCACATTTTGCTATTTGGAACTTGTTTCTTTCTTGTTAGTTTCTTGGGATATTTTGTATTATTGTGACTTCTCTTTTGTTATGATACCATGCCACCGAGCCCTCCGTATTTTGAGCTCGTATTTTGCATCCTTGTTATTCTGCAAATGAATGCTTGGCTAAACTGTTATCTTACAAATTTCTAGGGTACCTCTCATTTTTTTTGAAATGGGGTACCCCTGGTACCTTAATAAATATTCGACATCAGGCGGATTCCCCACAAATTTGGTGCATGTCATTCTCGAAAACTATGGCGGATTCCTCACAAATAGGTAATTAAAATATCATCGCGACATCTCGATCAGACGTTGAAAGCGCAATTGGTCCAACCAATCACTTTCTTATTCTTTCGAAGTTCTCTCCGAATTTTTGAATAGCTTACCCCCTACTTTGCTCAAGTAAGAGGACAGAGGTGTGGGTGTACTCATATCTAAGCTGAACCTCGTGGCGCTAGGGTATGCCGGTTTTACTCCACCCTCGGGTCCTCTTTGACCCTCCCTCTCTTTGTTTGGGTAGCTTTGTCATATTTCCGCAGAAAGGCTACCCCTGGGCTGTTCACTTCGTTGTCCCTCTTGGTTTTACATAGATCGTCACAATCTAGGCATATCAGGTACCCTGGCTGGTCCTGTGATTAGTTAGTCATAATTTACAAGCGTATGGCGAGAATTACATATAACTAGATGCAATGGTATATTAATGGCGATAAATTAATATAATCCGCACTCTAAGATCGAAGTGGAGAAAAATAAAGAAAGAAACCCACATTATATTTGTTGAGAAAGAAAATGCATTTATAGATAACGAAAGCGTTGATCAATACATGACTTAGCTTTGTTACCCTGAGGAGAATGGGAGACCGCAAGACCTCCTATCATTTTCATTTGAAAATTAAAGAAACTCTAAAGTTGCAACTGATCAATATAGGGCATTTGGGGTACCCCATTTGGCCTACCACACAAAAACATTGAAGAAAGCGAATAACAGCAAAAGACTAAAGGTTGAGACACTGTGCTTTAGTAATATTTCCGTAGCATTGCAGCGTTCCAGGGGTGCCTTACAATTGTGTCATCCATGTGGAGTAGCCTGTCTGCACATGTCCCAACGGGTTTGTCGATGCGGTAAGGTCCTTCCCAATTTGCCCCAAAAGTGCCTTCGCAGGGTACCTTAGTGTTCTGAGTTACCCTTCTTAAGACCAAGTCTAATTTCTTGAAGGATCGAGGGCGTACCCTTTTTTCATATAGACCCGAAATACGATGTTGATATATGATTGTCCTCAATTTTGCTTTAGCCCTTTTTTTAGCCACCAAATCAAGGTTTGAAGCAACCAAGGAGGTGTTCTCGGCCTCATCAAAGTATTCAACCATGTGAGAGGGTACCACAATTTCCGCTGGAATCACTGCGTCAACACCGAATGCGAGGGAAAACGGGGTCTCCCAGGTGGAGGTGTTTTGAGTAATCCGGTAGGCCCACAGAACCCCAGGTAGCTCGTCTACCCATGCTCCCTTTCTTTCTTTTAGCTTCTTCTTCAGGATCCCTTTGATAATCTTGTTAACGGCTTCGACTTGCCCATTAGATTGGGGATGGGCCGGTGTAGCAAATCGGTTGGCTATCCCTAACTCCGAACAAAAACTTCAAAATTTTTCATTATCGAATTGCTTGCCATTATCACTAACAATTGCATAGGGGATCCCAAATCTGCAAATGAGGTTCTTCCAAATGAATTCTGTGGTTTTTCTTTCAGTGATGCTTGTTAGTGGCTCTGCTTTTGCCCACTTTGTGAAATAATCTACCGCCACAATTGCATATTTTGCTTGCCCCCTTTCGGTAGGTAATGGGCCAATGAGGTCCACTCCCCATATAGCAAAGGGCCAAGGGGAAGATATAACTGTTAGCTTCTCTGGGGGTAGGTGGGGTACCCTGGCGAACCTTTGGCATTTGTCACAGCTTCGTACCATATTCTTGGCATCTTCCCGCATGGTAGGCCAGTAGTACACCTAACGGAGAGCTTTTTGCGCCAGTGATTTTGCTCCATAGTGATTGCCACAAATCCCCTCATGTATCTCCCTCATGACATACTCGGCCTCGCCACTTCCCAAGCATTTAAGGTAAGGAAGAGTGAACCCTCTTCTGTATAGGGTATCCTGGATCATGCAATACCGCACAGCTTTGTACTTTAGTCTTCTTGCTTCACTTTTATCTGAGGGGAGGTCTCCGTCCTTGAGGTACCTTATGATAGGCTCCATCCAAAGTACCTCGTTGGATAGTGATCTTACTTCCAACGGCTCTAGGAGATCAATGCTGGGGGCGGGTATGTATTTTGTCGTGATGGGGCCAGCTGACTGAGCTACACCAAGGGACACCATTTTTGCTAGGGTGTCGGCTTCGCTGTTCTCCAATCGGGGTACCCTTTCCACCTTAACCTCGTAAAATTGGGAGATCAACTCTCTGGTTTTTCCGAGGTACCCCTTCATGTTTTCCTCTTTCGCTTGATATTGTGCGGTAATCTAGCTTACCACCAACTGAGAGTCGCTCTTGACGTGTACCCTTTTTGCTCCCAAAGCCTTCGACACCTTCAGCCCCGCTATGATGGCCTTGTATTCGGCTTCGTTGTTTGAGGCCTTGAATCCAAATTGCAAAGCGTAGCATATTTTCACCTTATTCGGGTCGATTATAATAACTCCCGCAGCACTTCCGTGTGAGTTAGAGGAACCGTCTACATATATTTCCCATACCTGCCCCCCTTCATCGGTGGATGGGGTATCCGACAGGTACCTCAGATCACATTCACCACTTGAGTCATTGGCAAATTCCGCAATGAAATCAGCGATGGCTTGGGGTTTAATTGCCGAATGAGGCTTGAAGATGATGTCAAACTCGCTTAATTCGAAGGACCATCGGAGAAGCCTTTCGGACATGTCTAACTTCTGGAGGATTTGTCGGAGGGGAAGGTTGGTGACGACTGCAATGGTGTGAGCTTGAAAATATGGTCTGAGCTTTCGTGCGGAGACAACCAATGCCAAAACGATCTTTTCAGAGGTGGGGTACCTCTTTTCGGCATCAACCATAGCCTTACTAGTGTAATAAATAGGTCGTTGTACCCCATTATCATCCTCTCGGAGTAACACAGAGCTGGTGGCATGCTCGGATACGGTGAGATACAACAGTAGCACCTTTCCCGGCTCAGGTTTGGCAAGTAGTGGAGCATTCACGAGGTATCCCTTTAGTTCTTGGAAAGCCTCTTCGCAATCGGGTGTCCATTGGAGCTTCTCGCCGGTCTTCAAAGCTTTGAAAAAAGGCTTACACCGGTCGGTGGCCTTAGAGATAAAGCGGCTCAGGGCAGCTACCCGGCCTGCCAAGCTTTGAACCTCCTTGATGGTGCTTGGCGATTTCATGTCAAGAACCGCGCGAATTTTATCGGGGTTGGCTTCAATCCCCCGTTGTTGTACCATGAACCCGAGAAACTTTCCCGAGGTGATCCTGAACGCATATTTTTCAGGGTTAAGCCGCATTTGGTGTCTTCTCAAAACGGTAAAGGTATCTCTGAGGTGCCCCAGGTGCTCCCCCGCATGCACCGATTTGGTGATCATGTTGTCTATGTACACCTCCATGGTGTGCCCAATTTGTTCCTTGAAAATTTCGTTCACTAGCCGCTGATAGGTAGCCCCAGCATTCTTCAAACCGAACGGCATAACCTTATAACAGTATAACGTACGGTTGGTGATGAAGGCCATTTTCTCTTGATCGGGTTCATACATTGGGATTTGGTTGTAACTGGAGAAGGCGTCCATAAAACTAAGCATATCATGCCCCGCTGTTGCATCAACCAACTAGTCTACCCGGGGAAGCGGGAAGCGGGAAGCTATCCTTGGGGCAGGACTTGTTCAAATCGGTGAAGTCCAAGCACATACGCCACTTTCCATTTGATTTCTTGACAAGAACAACGTTGGATACCCAATCGGAGTACACTGCTTCCCGGATAAACCTTGCTGCTAATAGGCGGTCTACCTCTTGTTCAATTGCATTGTACCTCTCTTGATTGAAGGCACGACGCTTCTGTTTGACCGATTTATTATGCGGGCTGACATTGAGTTTGTGACAAGAGAGGGAAGGTGGGATGCCAGGCATATCCGAGTGGGACCAAGCAAATACATCGTGGTGCTCACGTAGGAAGGTGATGAGCTTCTCTCTTTGTTCCTCCGAGAGGTTAGAGCCTACTTTCACTGTGTTTGTTGGGTCGGTGGCACAAATCGAGACTGAAATAAGGTCTTCAACTAAGGTACCCCACTTTTCATCTTTCAATATTCGGGGATCCAAAGGTGCCTCAACTTCACATCTGGGTTCCTCCTGGTTCTCGTGGGGTACCCTCGAGCTATCCCACCCCAGAAGACTCCAACCGTGGGTAGACTTCGAGGAGATTTTTCTCTCTCTGCAAGTGCTTGCTTTGAGGGGGAATGTGTGGGTACCCTTCATTGGCGGATCGGAAGCTATTTGGTAAGTGACTTTGGAGGCCACGGAATAACATCCACGAGCCGATTGCTGGTCCCTTTTAATGGTGATAACTTCTTAGGCGGTTGGGACTTTCATGGCGAGGTAGTGCATGGATACCACCGCTTTAGTTGCTACTAAGAACGGTCTACCCAATATAATATTGTAGGCACCCGGGTGATCTACAATAAGAAAATCAAGCATATGAACAACACGGTGAGGTACCTTACCAAGTGTAACGGGCAGCGTAATGATGCCCTTTGGTATAACCATATCTCCAGTGAACCCAATAAGAGGCGTAGCATAGGGGGTGATCTTTGGCGACTCAATCAATAGTTGATCCAAGGCGCTTTTGAAAATGATGTCAACGAAGCTGCCGATATCTACGAGATTTCTTGCTACCTTACCAGTGGCAACCTTCAACGTAATTACGAAGGCATCCTCGTGGGGGTACGAGATGCCCTCCGCATCTTTTTCTGTAAAAAAGATAGGCGGGGGATGGTGGGGTACCTTTGGTGTACCCCATTCATTAAGGTTGACTTCTCTGCCAATATTGGTGGTTATCGACAACGATCTACCATAGCTTTTAATAGCCCTCCTGGATTGACCCGCTAAAGTCGGTCCGCCCATGATCATCCGAAGATACACGTCTTTCTTATGTCCAGGGGGTACCTCTCGTTCAGGACTGCCATCAACTACCCGCTTGCCCTTATCCTACTTCACGGATTTCCGAGCTTCTCTCATGCCAGCAACAAATTCTTTGAGGTACCCGCTAAGAATCAAAGATTCAATTTCCTCTCGCAAGGTAAAACACTCGGCTGTGCTGTGACCAAAGTCCTCATGGAACTCACAATACTTCAGGCTACGCTTCATGTTGGGGTACTTCTTCATTGGCTTAGGAGGACGGAGGAGACCGCTATCCCGAATATGGTAGAAGATAAGCTCTGGGAATCGATTCAGTGGGTGGTAAGACTCGTACCGAGGCCTCGGTGATGGCTCTCGCTGATCCGGTAGTGCGATCTTGGAGGTTGGGGTATCCTTGAGGTACCTTGAGGGTTATACCCTCGTCCCCGCGGGGCAGCCCGTGGAGGGCTCCGTGGTCGGGGTACCTGCGGTATTGGGGTCTCCATCCTTTTGGGCTTCTCCCTGTTCTTTGTAACATCGGCCTTATCTTCTTGGCGCTTCAATTGACATTTCTCGTCCATCTCCACCTACTGCAACGCCCGGGAACGGGCTTCCCTTTATGAAAGTGGGCGCTTCTTTTGAAAAGAATGCCATAACTTGCCCAACCACAAATTTTTCTCAAAATGGGTCAATGTGTATTGGTTTCCAAATGTTCTGGTTCGCGGCACCTCTTGGTGGAAACGACTCACGTACTCCGCCAAAGGCTCGGCTTCCCCTTGCTTGATAAAGGCAAGTTTGGAGGCTACCCTATCTTGAGTGGAGGCGTAGGAAAACTCTTTAGTAAATTCGGATAGCAATTGGTGTAGGGAAGATATGCTACCCGCTTTCAAAGAGCGAAACCACGACTTCGCGGGGCCTGTGAGTGTGTGTGTGTAAACATCCTACACATGGCGCTCTCATCTACACCCTTGATAAGTATTTGGTCGCAGTATAGCTCAGCATGCTCTGAGGGATCAGTGGTACCCGAGTATTGGGGTATCTGAGGCATGGCGAATGCCTCGGAGAGAGCTGCCTTCCGAATCTCCATAGTGAATGGCGATTGGTAGGTCATTGGTGTTGTGCAAATTTTATTGAACTCGCAAGTGCACAAATCTATTGTAGTATAGATCAATGGTAACGAGTGTCGATCCCACGAGGAGGTGGATTTTAATTGTGTGTAGAATTAATTTTCTAAATGGGTGGTTGGATTTGTGGTGAAAATGATTTGGATTATCTTAAAATTCGAATTAAGATGGCAAGAGTAAATTGAAGTGAAAATCTATTAAATTGACGTACTTGGGTATCTGGATCCATATCAACATGCATCATGGGCTAAATAATCTTTATTAATGCCAATTAAATCATGAGGGGGGAATCTACACCTCATGAACCACGCTTTAATCAATATGGTGCTAAGGGCTTATCGTGCCAAATAATAATAACCTTGTACTAGACAAGATTATTATTATTTTTCAACGAAAAGTCAAATCATCCACAAAACTTAGAGGGGAAAAGAAAATAAATTTACCAAATAAAGCCCATAACACATGTTGGGACTTCACCTTCAACCCAAGCTTGAAAGAAAATTAGCTACTCATAATTGAACTAGGGACAAAATGGAAATTTATTAAAATACGTAGAAAATACAAGATGGAGAAGGAATTACAGAAAATGGATCCCAAAAATGGATTCAGAGATATCAAATTAGGGGGGGAGGCCCCGTTTTTATAGATACATTGAGTAAATCATGGCCATCGGATTAAAAACAGTTTGGACGCTCAGGATTGTGCCACGTCATCATCAAGACGGTTTTGACCACATGGATGAATACTTTGGCTTTGAATACTTGATTTGGTTGAAAATAATCTGTAATGCATGTACCGCGCAAGTTTTGGTCCACTAATATGCCGCCACCATCAATTTTTAGACCAACAGGATCATGACACCTCATCACCAATGCCACGTCCATCAATCCGTCTATGTGAGCGAAAGTAACGATGCATGTGAACAGTGCCATTTTTCCTTTTATGCTCCTCCTAAGGTTTTCGACCGTCCTGAGTTCAAAAGTGATGTCCGTTTTTTCGTTTGATCTCTCGTTTATTGTGAAATGACTATGATGCCCCTAAAATACACAAAATACTTAATTAAAATAAAACACACATAATTAAATTACAAGAACCTTAAATACATAAAAGTAAGGGTTGTTAGTAAGACTTGAAATGTAAAATGACGATTTTCTCCCTTATAAATATACATTTTCTAACACTCAACACACCCCCCAACCAGCTTATTGCTAGTCCCTAGCAAATAAAGTGAAAACAAAATTCAAACACTATTTTTTTTTAAACACTCTTGTTTATTCAATCAGACCAATGATAGCAATCAAATAAAAGTATAAGCATTATCTCCAGTCTAAAGCAACATCACACCCACATCAGCCATCCACATGAATCAGCCCAGTAGACTTTGTCATAGCTACTTTTAAGAATAACATGTCAAACCCCAAAATCTCACTGGAAGTAGTGACACTCTTACAAAGAAATTAAACCCAATAAAAATAGTCACTCCAATGAATGGTACTTGAGAGAGAAAATAATAAAGAAGTGATATCACATGCTCTCACCAAGATGAAAAAAATGTGCCCTCACCTTAGAAATAATACGATCTCAAGTCAAACAAAAATGCTAGTCAACCCACTTTATTTATCTTTTTTTTTTATTATGTATCACTACATCTTTTTAGCCCATATAACTAGCTTCTACTTCAAACTATAGTTCCCTAAAATCAAGAAGGACTTTTATTAGGATGTAACGTAGGCTAGGGATATGGTTAACAAAGAAGGTAAATAAGGAAAACAAAGTGTATGTTTGAGAAAAATGCAGAGGACTTTTTTTTTTTTGAAGTTGCAAGGTGAATTCACCTATTATTGTCATTTTATTTTATTTTTTTCTTTTTTGAAACATTTTTTTTTTGCTTTTGTTTGGCACAACGTCACTGAACAAAATAATTATTTACATTTTTCTCAAACATAAATAGGTGATGGAACTTATAAGACATCGGGTAATACTCCAAATCGGAGTGGGTCAAGATGATAAGTTTAACAAATAAAAGGTTTTTTTTTTTAAAAGGCTCAAAATGGTTAACTATGGATATTTCACAAAAGGGATGGCTAGAAAGGCTCAAACGGATCAAAAATGGCCTTTCCATCGTCTTTTAGGGCTCTAAATAACCTTCCATATCTACTAATTAGATGGACCTCCAAATGTAGCAACACACATTTTTTTTTTCTTTTTTTTTTAATTTTACAATTGTTTTTAAGGGTTAACTCAAAAGAAATCTAGAGATTGTGTATACAATAATAAACTGCTAAGCTGTATAAAGAATGGGCAAATGGGTTACTCTCCAAGAAAAATGATAGGCTCAAAAACTCACTTGGCACTTATTTATGACATGGTCATTCCTTCAAGCAACTCATATTTGTCTCTGACATCAACATGTACAGTAGCAAACATAGTGTAACATCACTTAAGACCAAAGATAATACAAATACTAAAATTTGAAATTAATCATGTCATCCAATGTTAAAACAAATCACACATTTTTTTTTTTTAAACAACATCCTACCCCCCAACCTATTCTAAACATGAAAGGAAAATATGCATGCAGAAATGTGAAAATGATGCAGAAAAGCTAATTAGAAAAGTTAAACTTAAAATGATAGAAAACGAAAATGGTTTTTTTTTTTTGTAAGAAGACGCGTTTCTAGAGGCACTACACTCCATATTTAGCCATCTTCGACTCAAGAATTTAAAAATGTATATTTATAAAGGAGAAATTAAAAAGAGGAAGAAATAACCTTATTTGGCACGATAAGCCCTTAGCACCATATTGATTAGAGCGTGGTTCATGAGGTGTGGATTCCCCCCTCATGATTTAATTGACATTAATAAGGATTATTTAGCCCATGATGCATGTTGATATGGATCTAGATACCCAAGTACGTCAATTTAATAGATTTTCACTTCAATTTACTCTTGCCATCTTAATTTGAATTTTAGGATAATCCAAATCATTTTCACCACAAATCCAACCACCCATTTAGAAAATTAATTCTACACACAATTAAAATCCACCTCCTCGTGGGATCGACACTCGTCACCATTGATCTATACTACAATAGATTCGTGCACTTGCGAGTTCAATAAAATTTGCACAACAAGTTTTTGGCGCCGTTGCCGGGGAGGTAAGTTATTTTAATTTGTAGAATTAATTTTTTTGAATAATTTCTTTTATTTGTTTTCTTGTATTTTTTTTTCTTATTAAAAAAAAAAGAAAAAAAAAGTGAATCTGCATTTAGAGTTAATAATTTCTTTTCTTTCTCTATTCTTTACAATTCTGCAATTTAATTTTTAAGTTATTTTTCTTTGTATTTTTTTTATTTATTAATTTATTTTTAATTAATTTATTTCACGTATTGTTTTTAAGTATTTTTTTTATAGAAAGGTTGTAACAACGTAATAAGGTTAGTATCGTAATTTCTCATTTTTCGTTATTTTTATTTGTTTTGTTCCCATTTATTTTTTGTTCTTTGCATGCATGGTCGTAGGTCATTATTTCCTAATCTTGAACCTATAGACCTTGAATTAGGAAAAACACTTCGCACACACAGGCACGTTAAAAATAAATTTGGAATGGATTTGCAACCATAGGAGAGGCCATTTAAGGACTATTTCAGTCCTTTAGCTAATTTGAGCACATCATGCATAAGATACCCAAATGTAGCTGCTAGGAGTTTTGAACTAAAACCTAGTGTGCTAAATTGTGTCCCCACATTCTATGGCTTAGAAAATGAGGACCCATATAATCATTTGAATAATTTTGATGCTATTTGTCAAACATTTAAATATGAGATTTTTTCAGACGATGATGTTAAACTCAAATTATTTCCATTTTCTTTAAAGGATAGAGCTCGTTCATGATTTAATACATTGCCTGCTAATAGCATTACATCATGGGAACAAATGGTAACTAAATTTTTTTTTCAAACGATGAAGATGCGTTTCTAGAGTCACTACACTCCATATTCAGCCATCTTCAACAAAAAAAATTAGCAACGGTTAGTTTTTACAACAAAAAATCAGTAAAAACTTAACCAAGATTCCACAATTGTCAACTATTCCTTCCCCCCAACCAGAACGAAACATTGTCCTCAATGTTGTAAAGGAAAGAAGTAGAGTTTAGAAGACATCACCTGGGTGGTGCAACACAAAAGAAAATATTTACAGGCGGAGAGTTAAATCTAATTTGTACTTCTTACTGCGGCTACTATTACCGTCATTATTTGGACGCTCCAACACAAAGGTCCATGGGTCTGGCTCCGGTTTATAAGCTTGTAACATATCAAGTAGCTCATTAGCAGTGTGAGCACAGTTAAAAAGTTTTTTTCGCACTAGAAGGAATGAAGTAGTTTTTTATTGCATGGTTAAGAAATGCTATGAAGCCATCATAAAAGTTATTGACATTTAACAAATCGATGGGTTTCTGGTGAATGTGCAGATGGGCCCAAGATGCTAGTGTGATAAGTGCCTCTAGTGTTGCAAGATCTCCTGGAAGGAAAATAAAAGTATCAACATGATTAAGCATTTTAGTTATTCTTTCTTAAATACCTGAGACGACTAACTCTTCTTCAGTCGATGAGTCAGACAAACTTCCCAAAGGTTTTAGAGCTCTTGGGATGATGCCTAACACTTGACTTCCTCTGATAAAAGCAGCTTCTGAGACCAATTTTGATAACCCTCGGTTACCTCCTCCATACACCAAGTGTAATTTTCTCTCTGTTATGCTTCGACCAAGATCTATGGCTGCCTCAACGAACTCTTTATGTTTGCCATAGGTAAATCCAGAAAGCACACAAATGTTCTTGAATTTTCTATTGGGAGTAACTACCATTGGAATATTTCTCAAAAACAATTTGTAAGTGCTTAACAAAAAGTCATATTTAAGAATCTTGGTGACAGTGGGTCACAACTGTGTATGAGGTGGCATGTCAGTGTCAAATAACGCGTAAAGCACATGGCTCGCGAGTAAAAAAGGAAACAGTAAAAAGAAAAAGAAATAATGATAAAATAAATTTATTAAAGACAATAATGCAAATGATAAAACAACAGTGAAATAAAATAACAGTGAAGTAAAAGGATATTTACAGGTAGTTGCGACTGTGGCTCACATCTTCCTCTGGTTTTACGTTCAGAAATGGCTTGAACGCCCTCTATGGGTCGAGGATAGGCTTTCCATCCAGTTTTCTTATAAACTGACAAACATAGTCGTTTATAGTCAAATTCCCAAGACTATATCGTGCATGCTCTTTTTGGAATAATGACCATAACTGGAGAATTGCTCCTTGCACATATCCACTGGGATGCGTTTCAAGAGACAGAAGGATATCATCCAATGACTCCTTATTCAAGCCATCCTTAATGAATTGAATCTTATCTTCCCTGTTATCAGACACCATTCTTAAAGAACATGGTTTTTTATCGCAACTCATTCTGGCACACTTATGACAAGCAACAGAAATTCTTCTAGCTCGTCGTTTTCTTGCATAATTTCCTTTACCACAACCAGCATGTATGCAATAAATTTTGGAGGCAACTCACCTGCCAATCGTACTTTAGCCTCGATTAACCAACGAATGTCCGCAGGTATGTTATTCCTCATGAGCAATCGCATGCATTCGGACCGGGCTTTATAGATCGTAAAGAGGGCATTCTGAGGAAGTGAAGGGAATCGCTTGTGAAGCTTCGCTAGAATCTCGTTTCTGTCCATACCTTCACCTCAGAATGTCAGTTATTATGGGAAACTGAAGTAACCAACTTGATTGTCACGGAGTACTGTTATCCGCCACTTCACCGGGGTAACAAACTAAAGCACACAAATAGAAAAACAAATTAAAACGCACAAAGAAAATTAAAATCGTCCTCTTATTGAACTTACCTCAAGCTCCAACTGGATGTCGTAAACACTTCTCTCAATGTCTCTGAGTTGGCTTTCTAAACCCTCAACATAGGCTACTAACTCTGGTGGTTGCAGAGTCCAAATACGATGTGTTTTAGAAAATTGAATCTGCCTTTTGAGATGAGTTTTGACACGTTGAAGTGGTTTAAGAATGTTCAGGAGGAACGGCCTAAGTATGATACTCATGATTAACAATGATAAGAGAAAACTTAATGGTAAAACAAACACACTTATGCAAAAATAATTTCAATTAGCAAAAGAATAATGAAAAGAAAGAAAGAAAAATCAAATCAACGAAAAGAAAAAAAAATCAATTCAAATATGGTGGGTCACTCAAATTTATTTCGGTGTCCTCTCTATGTGGTTGGTACTCTAGATATGGCTTTAATCTTTGACCATTAACTTTAAACATGACACCGTTCTTTAGGTCCTTAATTTCAATTGCCTCATGTGGAAAAACAGTATGAACAATAAAGGGGCCAGACCATTGAGAGCGTAACTTACCTGGGAATAGGTGCAAGCGAGAATTGAATAAAAGCACTTTCTGACATGGAGTGAAAGATTTTCTAATAATGTGCTTGTCATGAAAGACTTTCATTCGTTGCTTGTAAATTTGGTATTTTCGTATGCATTATTGCGAATTTCTTCAAGTTCTGTCAGTTGTAATCTTCTTTCTGAGCTGGCTTGCTGCATATCAAAGTTGAATTTCTTGATGGCCCAATATGCACGATGCTCGAGTTCCACAGGTAGGTGGCAAGCTTTTCCATACACTAGCCTGTAGGGTGACATCCCAATCGGGGTCTTGAAAGCCGTTCTATATGCCCATAATGCATCATCAAGTCTTAATGACCAATCTTTTTTGTCCGGCCTTACCGTCTTTTCTAATATGTGCTTTATTTCTCGATTGGAGATCTCAACTTGGTCACTGGTTTGCGGATGATATGGGGTCGCCACTTTGTGAGTGATTGAATACTTTGTCAAAAGAGCTTTGAATGCTTTGTTACAAAAGTGGGCACCACTATCACTGATTATCGCTCGAGGGAATCTAAAGCGTGAAACAATGTTGCTTTTAAAAAATCCTATCACCACCTTGTGATCATTGGTTCTACATGGAATTACTTCTACCCATTTCGATACGTAGTCAACAGCAACCAATATGTATTGATGGCCAAAAGAAGGGGGAAAGGGTCCCATGAAGTCGATACCCCATACGTCAAAAATCTCAACCACTAAAATTGGATTTAGTGGCATCATGTTCCTTCGTGTAATGCTCCCCATTCGTTGACACCTATCACATGAAGAACAGAAAGTGTAAGCGTCTCGAAATATAGTTGGCCAATAGAAACCACATTGTAAAACTTTAGCGCTGTTTTCTTAGCACTGAAATGACCTCCACAAGCTTGTTCATGGCAGAATAAAGGATATTCTGAATTTCACTTTCTGGGACACATCGTCTAACAATTTGGTCTGCACAATACTTGAACAAATACGGGTCATCCCAAAAGAAATTCTTTATTTCCGCAAAAAATTTAGCCTTGTCTTGCTTGGTCCAATGCTCTGGAAGTTGACTTGTAACAAGATAATTAACTATATCAGCATATCATGACAATACTTCTACACTCATCAATTGTTCATCTGGAAATGACTCATTCAATGGTAATGATTCCATAATTGTGTCAAAATGGAGACGAGAAAGATGGTCAGCTACAACATTCTCTGTGCCTTTCTTATCTTTAAATTCCAAGTCGAATTCCTGCAAAAGTAACACCCAACGAATTAGTCTAGCTTTTGCATCTTTCTTTGTGAGAATATATTTAAGAGCAGCATGATCAGTGAACACAATTATTTTACAACCAATGAGATAAGATCGAAATTTCTCTAATGCAAACACTATTGCTAGCATTTCTTTTTCAGTAGTTGAATAGTTAAACTGTGCATCATTCAATGTCATACTAGCATAGTAAATAACATGTGGAATTCGATAAACTCTTTCTCCTAATACTGCTCCTACTGCATAATCAGATGCATCACACATGAGCTCGAATGGTAAGCTCCAATTTGGGGGCTGGATGATGGATGATGATGTCAACAATTGCTTTAATTTTTCAAAAGCCACAAGACATGAATCATTAAAGATAAAAGGTACATCCTTAGCAAATAAATTGCATAAGGGTCTCAAAACTTTGCTAAAATCTTTAATGAAACGTCTATAGAAACCAGCATGCCCAAGGAAAGATCTTACTTCTCTGATTGTTTTGGGTGGAGGAAGATTAGAAATGAGATCCACCTTGGCTTTGTCAACCTCAATACCTTTGCTCGAAATGATGTGACCGAGAACAATACCTTGCTTTACCATAAAATGACACTTCTCCCAATTTAAGACTAAGTTCTTCTCGATACATCTATGCAGAACTAGTGTTAGATGATGTAAACATTGATCAAACAACTCACCAAAGACAGAAAAATCATCCATAAAGACTTCAAGGAATCGTTCAACCATATCAGAAAAAATGCTCAACATGCATCGTTGAAATGTAGCAGGTGCATTACATAATCCAAATGGCATTCTCCTATATGCAAATGTGCCAAAAGGACAAGTGAAAGTAGTTTTCTCTTGATCTTTTGGTGCTATGGGAATATGATTATATCCTGAGTAGCCATCTAGAAAGCAATAAAATTCATGGCCTGCCAATCTATCAAGCATTTGATCGATAAATGGTAAAGGAAAATGGTCTTTACGTGTGACAGAATTCAACTTTCTATAATCAATGCATACACGCCATCCTGTAGTTACTCTAGTTGGTATCAATTCATTATCGGCATTGGTAACTACTGTGACTCCTGATGTTTTAGGGACAACTTGTACATGACTGACCCATGAACTATCAGAAATTGGGTAAATGATACCTGCGTCTAATAGCTTAAGGACTTCAGCTCTAACAACTTCTTTCATGTTAGGATTTAACCGACGTTGCATTTTCCTAGTAGGTTTAGCATTTTCATTAAGGTGAATGTAATGCATGCAGTCTACTGGGTTTATACCTCTTATGTCCGCTATGGTCCATCCTAATGCTCCTTTGTGCTTTTTTAAAACATCCAACAACTTACCTTTTTGTTCGTCATTGAGGGATGATGAGATGATTACCGGTTGAGTACTTTCTTCTCCCAAAAATGCATATTCCAAAGTGTTGGGTAATGGTTTGAGCTCGAGTTTCGGTGGTGATTCTGATGATGGGATGAGTTTCTTTTCTGATGGTGCTAGTTGTTCAACTCTTGACTTCCATTTATTAGTGGTCATGGATAGTGCTGAGTCAAGTAGGGCGTTGACCTCATCGACCGATCTGTCAATATCAAAATCCAAACCAAAGTAAGTTAAACATGTTTGTAAATGATCATAACTAAGGTTTGAAAGAAAAGTATTATCAACTATTGTTTCTATTAAATCCACATCAACAATTCTATCATCTGCATTGTGAGGCTGTTTGACAATGTTGAAGATGTTCAGCTCCATAGTCATGTTGCCGAAGGACAACTGCATATTTCCAGTCCTGCATTAAATGTGAGCATCCGCAGTTGCCAAGAAAGGTCGGCCTAAAATAATGGGGATGTGCTTCCTTGAATCCTGTATTGGTTGAGTGTCAATTACAATGAAATCAACAGGAAAATAAAACTTGTCTGCCTAGATAAGCACGTCCTCTACAATACCACGAGGTATTTTTGTAGACCGATCTGCAAGCTGTAACACCACTAGAGTTGGGTGTAATTCTCCAAGTCCAAGTTTCAAAAATACTGAGTAAGGCAACAAATTTACACTAGCTCCTAAATCCAACAAAGCATTCTCAATTGTGTGGTTCCCTATGCTACATGAGATAGTAGGGGAGCCTGGGTCTTTCCATTTTAGAGGAATTTTATGTTGGAGTATAGAACTAACGTTTTCTGTTAAAAATACCTTCTTTTGAACATGAATGTTTCTCTTTTTAGTACAAAGGTCTTTAAGAAACTTGACATAAGATGGAACTTGCTTTATAGCATCAAGTAAAGGGATGTTAATGTTAACATATATGTTTCCATAATATTGATTTTGATGATAACAAACAAGATTAAGAATGATTAATCTTTTGAGATCAAATTATGTTTTATTCATTTTAAATAAATCATTATTTTCACATTTTAAAGGTTTTATATTTAATGGAAAAATGATTTTATGAAATTGATTGTTTTTATTCTTTTTAAATAAATCATTATTTTCACATTATAAATGTTTTATATTTAATGGAAAAATGATTTTATGAAATAGGTTGTTTTTCAAAGTTTATGGTTTAAGTGAAAGAATTTTGAAAACTTTGAAATAAACAAGTATTGCTTGAAATTTTGGAGAAGGACTTATTTGAAAAGTGTCATAACATTTTGGGCTATAACATAATTTCAAAAAGTTTTGGAATTAACAAAGCATTACTTAGAAATTAAATTGGACCTATTTGTAAAGTTTCATGACGTTTTGGTCAAATTATAATTTCGAAAATAATGCACATCAGTAAACGGCTTTATTTAAACGGCTAACCGCTTATTTAAAAACCGCTAACCGATAATTTCGAAAGCATGTTTTGCAAAGTATTGTTAAAATGATGATTAAAACTAACCGATTATTTCAGATTGCTAACCTTGAACCGTTTAGTAAGAATGGTTAAACCAAATTTGTTTTGCGGTTTAAATTAACGGCGAAAGGGTAAGCCTAAACGGCTAACCGTTTATTTGAAATTTAACTTTTTTAACGAACCGTTTCTGTCCGATTTAACGGCTAGATTTTCAGCTCCAACTATAAATAAGCTCAATCCAATTCAAACAAGACTTCTTCCAACGATCATCATTGAGCAAAATATAGAGAATACAACTTTTATTGAGCTTTAAATCTTTGTATTCATCTTATTCATTCACACATTGAGCTTTCACTTGTGATCAAATACATTGTGTGAGAGAGATTCATTTGTAATCCTTTTTGTAAAATCAAGTTAAAAGATTGTAAGTGTTGGGATACACTTGGGTTAAGAGATTGGGGATAATCTCTTGTCCATTGACACCTTGGAAGTCAATTGTAAGCGTTTGAAGCCTTGGGAGGCTAGCTTAGTGAAATCCTCAAGCCCGGTGAGCTTGGAGGCGTGGACGTAGGCGGGGATTGCCGAACCACGTAAAAATCATTGTGTTTGTTTTCTCTTCCCTTACTCTTTTAATATTGCGCATGATTGAATTTATTGTTTTCAATTTGATTAAGGCAATAGATTAAATTGTTGTGTGGTTTGCCTAGGATAATTTTTAAATTTCCAATTCACCCCCCCTCTTGGGTTGCACACTCATATTTCAGTTAACACTTACCTGTTTGAAGATTTCGAGAATCTCACCTGTGGATTTTCCCTTCTTTCCTTTCGCTAACCTCTGAGGAAATTGAGCTTTTGGAATGTATTCTCGTGATTTGGTTTCTTCTCTCTCCTCTGGTGATGAGTCCTCAACACTCACAGGTACAATTTGATTTTCTTTTGTCACTGGCATCTCCACTTTATTGTCGACTTCTTTTCCTTTTCGCAAGGTCATGACTGCTTTGACCTCTCCATGCTGTTGTGGTGAACTGGTACTTGCTTCATGCACTCCTTTAAGATTAGGCACTGGTTGACTTGGAAACTTGCCTTTCTAAACAGTCATTGCCAAGGTCTGAACTGAAGAAGCAAGTTGTCCCACCATCTTCTCAAGGCTTGAAATTGATTGGGCTTGTGAGTTGAAGCCTGCTCTCAACTCATTTCGTAGTCCATCAATGGTGCAGTTTTGTTGCTCAATCGTGGAGTGAGTAAGATTCTTGAGATTCTGGAATGAATCCTCCCATGGTCTGGGTTGAGAGTAATTCTGGTTCTGATTGTATGGTCTAAATAGTGGCTGAGAGGCTTGAGGAATTTGAGGAATTGGTTGCATTGGTAGAGCTGGAGCTGCTGGTCTATTCTATTGGAATCCTTGAGACCATGAAAAATTGAGGTGGTCTCTCCATCCAGGGTTATATGTGTTGGAGTATGGATTGTAATTTGATGGTTTTCTCATTACACCTATGGCAATGGCTTGATCTGAGTATGAGTCATGGTCATGTGGCTCTGTTGATTTAGCAGTCGATAACGATGTTATTTGTCGAGAAAGACCTTCAATTATCGCTTTGACTTCTTTAATTTCTGAACTTGACTCGCCAATGTGAACCTCATTTACTCCTTTAATTCTTCTAGTATTCCTAAGTGATCGACTCCGTTGTTGGGAATTATCCGCTTGTCACTGGAAGAATTCCCAAATTTCTGATGCACTTTTTGACATTAGCTCTCCTCCACTTGTTGCCATTAGCCATTCTTTCACATTTGGTAGTAATCCCTCCAAAAAGTATTGGCATTGGTGCCATTTCTCGTACCCATGATGTGGACACTTCAAGAGTAGCCCATTGAATCGCTCCCATGTTTCAAAAAACTGCTCGTCTTCTCTCTGGGTAAACTCAGAAATTTCCCTGCGAATAGCATTGGTTTTATGCACTGGGAAATATTTATTCAAAAATTTAGTTACCATTTGTTCCCATGATGTAATCCTATTAGCAGGCAATGTATTAAGCCATGAACGAGCTCTATCCTTTAAAGAAAATGAGAATAATCTGAGTTTAACATCATCGTCTGAAAAATTCTCATATTTAAATTTTTGACAAATAGCATGAAAATCATTCAAATGATTATATGGGTCCTCATTTTCTAAGCCATAGAATGTGGGGAGACAATTTAGCACACTAGGTTTTAGTTCAAAACTCCTAGCAGCTACATTTGGGTATCTTATGCATGATGTGCTCAAATTAGCTAAAGGACTGAAGTAGTCCTTAAATAGCCTCTCCTGTGGTTGCAAATCCATTCCAAATTTATTTTTAACGTGCCTGTGTGTGCGAAATATTTTTTCTAATTCAAGGTCTATAGGTTCAAGATTAGGAAATAATGACCTACGACCATGCATGCAAAGAACAAAAAATAAATGGGAACAAAACAAATAAAAATAAAGAAAAAGGAAAAATTACGATACTAACCTTATTACGCTGTTACAACCTTTCTATAAAAAAAATACTTAAAAAAAATACGTGAAATAAATTAATAAATAAATAAAAATTACAAAGAAAAATAACTGAAAAATTAAATTACAGAATTGTAAAGAATAGAGAAAGAAAAGAAATTATTACCTCTAAATGTATATTCACTTTTTTTTTTCTTTTTTTTTAATAAGAAAAAAAATACAAGAAAACAAATAAAAAAAATTATTCAAAAAAATTAATTCTACAAATTAAAATAACTTACCTCCCCGGCAACGGCGCCAAAAACTTGTTGCGCAAATTTTATTGAACTCGCAAGTGCACGAATCTATTGTAGTATAGATCAATGGTGACGAGTGTCAATCCTACGAGGAGGTAGATTTTAATTGTGTGTAGAATTATTTTTCTAAATGAGTGGTTGGATTTGTGGTGAAAATAATTTGGATTATCCTAAAATTCGAATTAAGATGGCAAGAGTAAATTGAAGTGAAAATCTATTAAATTGACATACTTGGGTATCTGGATCCGTATCAACATGCATCATGGGCTAAATAATCCTTATTAATGCCAATTAAATCATGAGGGGGGAATCCACGCCTCATGAACCACGCTCTAATCAATATGGTGCTAAGGGCTTATCGTGCCAAATAATAATAACTTTGTACTAGAGAGCCAGTGTAACCAAGGCGGTATCTAGACAAGATTATTATTATTTGTCGACGAAAAGTCAAATCATCCAAAAAAATTAGAGGGGAAAAGAAAATAAATTTACCAAATAAAGTCCATGACACATGTTGAGACTTCACCTTCAACCCAAGCTTGAAAGAAAATTAGCTACTCATAATTGAACTAGGGGTAAAATGGGAATTTATTAAAATATGTAGAAAATACAAGATGGAGAAGGAATTACAGAAAATGGATCTCAAAAATGGATTCAGAGATATCAAATTAGGAGGGAAACCCCTTTTTTATAGATACATTGATTAAATCATGGCCATCGGATTAAAAATAGTTTGGACGCTCAGGATTGCGCCACGTCATCAGTCAACAGTACGCGGTTTGACCACGCGGATGAATAGAAACACAGCTTGATCCGGCTTTGAACAGTAACGCAATTTGGTTGAAAATAATCCTATGTAATACATGTACCGTACACGCAAGTTTTGGTCCAGTAATATGCTATCACGTCACCATCAACAGTTCATAAGAATTTTAGACCAACAGGATCATGACACCTCATCAGTCAATGCCACATCATCAGTCAATGCCACGTCATCAATCCGTCTATGTGAACAGTGTCGTGAACAGTAACGTAGACAGTACCGTACATGTGAACAATGCCATTTTTCCTTTTATGCTCCCCCTAAGGTTTTCGACCGTCCTGAATTCAAAAGTAATGTCTGTTTTGCCGTTTGATCTCTCGTTTATTGTGAAATGACTATGATGCCCCTAAAATACACAAAATACTTAATTAAAATAAAACACACATAATTAAATTACAAGAACCTTAAATACATAAAAGTAAGGGTTGTTAGTAAGAGTTGAAATGTAAAATGACGATTTTCTCCCTTATAAATATACATTTTCTAACACTCAACAATTGGCGTTGGAGCAGCTGTAATGTTTTGCTTCTCGGAGAGGAGCTTCACTTGGACTTCTAGGTTCTCCATTTTTTCCACAAGTTCGTGGGGTACCCTCGGGGTACCCGATGATGTCGCCGCCGTTTGAGAAGCCCTTTTGGCATTTAACTTCTCACGGAGATCCTCGTGGGTATGCTTTACACGCCTCGTACCCTGGCTGCTGCGGGAATTGCAAGAGGCGGTGGAACGCTCGTCTCGGGAGCCCACGGTTTGAAACTTAGAACGGGTACCCGACGGCCTATGCTTTGGCTTGCTGGCCTCGGGTACCCCTCTTCTGATCATAGCTTGGTCGTCCGTTTGAGATGGTGGAGCTTCTAACGTCACTGGTGGAAGCGAACTTTCGGGTGCCCGAGATCCAACCGCCCTAAGTATTGCATGGGCAAGATCCTCGAAACGCTTGTGAGAAATAGGTTCCTCTTCTTGGCGAACAACCGTCGATTGCTTGATACCCTTGCCCTTGCTGATGCGAGCTACCCTTCTTGCGGGATCACTACCTTCACTGTTGCTGTCATCTCTCATCCTTGTAGGATCCGCCATTAAACCTTCGGGAGGTACGTCGGGTGCCATGTATTGGAGTACACACAACAACTAGTTTGGTAACCGCGGTTGAGGCTTTTTGTGCGCTTCCCCACAGACGGCGCCAATTGTTTTCGATGGATTTTGGGGTAGGAAATGCCAAACCAATCTAGAACAATGAATTTGTATTTTTGGGGGAGACATGGTACCTCACTAATTTGTTGTGTGCGGTGCGGTGTATCTGAAATTCGGGGGAGGTAAGAAGGGGAGAGAGAGTGGTAACAATGGTGGAAGGTCAGAAACAAGAGAGGTGTCATTCAAAATGAGCTTCACGCCTGCAAAACAGTGAAATAGAGGTTAGAGGTGAAACCAGGGCACCCCGACGTTCACACTTCGACGCCCAAGTTAGCAAACTCAAGCTTTTATGGCAAAGAGAGCTGGCTAGCCCTCTGTAAATTAGGGTTTTAAGTTTGAAGAAAACCTATTTTTCGGAGTGTGAGTGTTTTTGGGTCAATGAGAGCCTCCTCGAGAATGAAACCTAGGCGCCTTTAAATATGGAGTACCTCAGCTGCCACGTGGCGTACCCTTTTTGGCTAACGTCCTTTTACCTCTTTATAATTTTTGGGCCGTTATCTGCATATTTACGGCGTATCTCATCTTTTGGAAACGTGGCACGCACTGGAGAGTGGTCCAAGGTACCTCTACAATAGCTTTCGGGTAGGCGGCTGGGGACCACTGTCCTTGGGACAATGTCCTTCACTTTTGGCAGAGGGGGCAGGCGGCTATTTCCCCCTTTTGGTACGACGTTCTTGATTCCTAATTATGACAAAATCGAATAATATCTTTTAAGAGGTGGAGACGTTTCTCATGGCGGATATTTTCTAAGGATTCTCTTGCATCTGATCTGCTGGGTACCTCGAGTTACGTGGGGTACCTCAATTTATGTGGGGTACCCCTGATTGTGCGGGGTACCCCTATTTGTGTGGGGTACCTCTATTTGTGCGGGGTACCTCTATTTGTGAGGAGTACCTCTAATTGTGTGGGGTACCTCAAATTATGTCGGGTACCTCAGATTGTGCTGGAGTCATTCCATTTGTCGACACGTGGCGCTTTACTGCCTTTCCTATTTTTCCTTCAAATAAACATTATCACAATATATAGTTGGTTTCTCTACACAATGAAGTCCAAGCTTGAGAAACAATGACTTTAACTAAGCCATTTCTAAGGCTACTAATGCAAGTGCTCTGTATGCACTTTCAACTGATGATTTGGTAACCACTGATTTCTTTTTAGAAGACCAAAGAGATTAAGTTGTTTCCCAAATACAATCAGTAAGTACCAATAGATTTTCTATTATTTAAATCACTTCCCCAATCAATATATGTGAATGCTGTAAGTTTGAGAGAACCTTCTTTGACAAATTTGCAAGGTGGATAAATGTGGACTAAAATGGTGAATCCAAAACTTGAGCATGTTAAACGACAGCGTTTCAAATGTGTTTAATATACTCAGAAGGCATGAGCATGACATGTGACTTACTTAATTTCAAAACGGCAGGAGCATATGACGTTTTTGCCAGAGCTTAAGTGGAACATGTGGAGTGCACGTGGAGTGGAGAATCAAATCCGTTAAGAAGCTGTTAGTCCAGGTGGCAGAGATCTGTGATTTCTGGGTTCATTATCAACTGTTATATAAGTTGGTTAATGGAGCAGCTTCAGGCATGATCTGAGAGCGTGATAGAGAGAGTTATAATAGTGAAAAAGCTTAGTCTTGATCCTAGTTGTTAGCTCTTGCATTACACTGTAAAGATTACTTGAATCATCAATAAAGCTTGCTCTGTGAGCTTCTCTCGTGGATGTAGATTGTGCTTCTATGCACAATCGAACCATGTAAATCTCTTTCTTGCTTCTGAGTTTGATTAGCTTCTAATTCTGGTTCTTGGTGTCTTCTGATTACAACCATTTTCGTTAAAGGTTCTGTTAACACTTAAAGCTTCATTGTTTAGGTTCTTAGCATCTTGTTGGTCTGATTTGTGATCTTGGGCAGTGTATTGGGTTGTTCATCGTTTTCTAAAGCACCCAATTCACTACATGATATAAAATGAACTTACACGAAATGATGATGTTGCTGGTTAAAACACTTCTTTTGTGTCCAATTAACACTTAATGCTCTTGCAGAATCATTCTTTTCTTTGGGCTACCAATTGAGACTTGAATGCTTGATTGGCCGCTTGCTTTCTCTTTTTCCCCTTGTCTTATTCTTTTAAAACATTGACCAGATAGATAGTTGCCATAACTTCATACAACGCACAGATTGCAAGGTTTAATCATTTGCAAATTTCTGGATGCATGCAACATCTTAGACATATCATTCATCTAAACGACGATTACTCCACCGTTCAGGTTCTAATATTTTATACTTTGAATGCAGTCGACTTATTATGCAACCCAAGATAGCCATATTACTCCACCCTTCTAGTTTTACCATTTTGTCCTTTGAATATTTTTGACTCAATAAGTAATCCTTGATAGTCATTTATCAAACTTTTGGCATTGAGATCCACATGGGCTTATTATGACATAAATACCCATATTTTAGGGCCGAAAGAAATTAGAAAGTATGAAAAATTAGGGATTTTTCTATCACTTTATTATTAATAGTTTGTTGTGGGTGTATTTAGTGAAAAATTGGTTGCTATAAATTACAGTACTCTTATGTATATTTGATGAAAAGAGCACTGATAAAATAATATTTGTTAGTTACTTTATTTATTTATTTATTTTTTTGATTGTTTGGTTTTAAAAAGAATGTTTAAATCATGAAAGAATTCTATTGTCAAAAAGTACTTTAATCAAAATAAGTCAAACTAAAATCCTCAAACACAGGCCATTCAAAGCCATCCATTTATCTTCTTGAAGATAACTATGGAAGCTTTTGAATTATGGAAGCTTTTGAATAATGAAGCTTTGTATCGGACAGGTGTTTGATAATTTGATACAATATCAGAAGGTTTTCTGTAAAAAGATGAAAAAAATAAAAATCATAATGATAACTGATAATGAAATACATAGCTTCCTAATAAACCCAAATCCTAATACACCCTCTAATTTCTCTCACTCTCAAGCTCCCAAAATTCACTCCATGCAGCTTTGTCAAGAATCTTAAATAAGTTTTTGGCGAATAAACCGAGTTATGACATTTGCCTGCTCAGTATCCTTGTCCTGATTATATAGACAACTGAACAAATTTACTCAAGTTTAACCTGAGAGTTTTAAAACAATGAAAAAGATGATATCTAGAGAAGGGTTCAGGTTCCACAGCTTCTGGTGCGAGCAAAGTCTTGGCAACAGAATCTCTAGGCAACAGCTTATCACATCTAATTTAAGACAATAATATGGGCAGCCATCAAATCCTCAAATTTCCCAGCAGCAGCTATATGCATCCATACATACGGCTGTCACTTGATAGCACCCCAAAATGCACGAAAGTAAAAGGAGCTAAATGCGTTCCACCATTGACATATGGCCATAAGAATTATTGCGTGCCTTTTAAAATTCAGTCCTTTTGAGTCTTGACCTCCTGCAGTCTAGACAAGCAGTGTCAGAGATTAGCTCAATGGCCTTCTAACAATATCAGCTCCAACTTAACAAATAATTTCATTTAAAAAAATATGAAATTGCAAATCTCCTTTTAGCTCATCATTGTCTACACTCTATATGGATTTGCTGCCAACTGCTTCATGGAAATGGTTTCATTTTCAAATATGGTGGCCGAAGAAACTTTTTCCTGAACTCTGTTTCTGTTTGTTCTTTAGCTAATACATATGCCGCCAAGTTATCAATGCAAACAGATGGAAATAAAATATTAGTAACTTTTACCTATTCCCGGTATAGAATTTGATTCAAATACTTTATGCTTTTCAATTAGAGAGCAAATAAAGACAGAGCAGGAGAAGAAATCACCTGAAGCAGAGGATGATTGCAATTGCAAATCCGAGAACACTCAAGCTCTCAAAATTCACTCACACAAAAAACTATCTTATTATCCATGCCAGTATCCTTGTCACCATACAAGTTTCGAGCGAACAAACTGAATTCTGGCAGTTGCCTAAATAGGCTTCTAAATATCCTTAGCCTGATTTCATGGATAACTGAAACAAGTTTACTGAAGCTTAATCTTAAGAGTTTCAAAACAGTAAAAAAGACGACATAGTTGATGACAAAAACCTGAGTTATCCATGGCGACAGGTTCGGGTTCAGGCTGATGAAAAGAACCGCAGCTTCTGACATGAGGACTTTCTTGGCAATAGCATGGGCAGGCATCAAAACCCCAAATTTCCCAATAACGCAATCATACTTACGGCTGTCACTTGATAGCACCTAAATGCACCAAAAGAAAAAAAAAAGCTAACAATGTCCAACCATGAAACTTATTGAAACTTTTGGAAGAATTTGGAGAAAGGAAATGGTTTCATCGTCTGAATGAAGAATACTTTTCTTTGTGTTCTGTTTCTGTTTTATCTTGTAACAGATGGAAATAAAATTTCCTGATTTAGATAAATCAGTCAAAACGTGTACTTTTTAGAATTACCTGAGTTTAAGCTTTCACTAAAAACCTTCTCTTTTCCACAGTCCTGCTCTGCCTGCTTCACATGTACCTTTAGCACCAATGAAATTAAAAATTTATCAATCAACTGGTAAAAAGACGAATTATGGAGACTTGTGAATCAGACGCTGGTCTAAAGAAAATAAGGCTGAAGAAATTTACCTCCTTTTGCACCATTCTCACTCCTCAGCACTTGTCCTTCATTTGTCAAAAATGACTCCGTTCAGGAGTCTCAATGAAAGTTTCCTAACATTCAATGACAGACAGAAAACATAAATTACCATCATTACACTCATATCAAAATTTTAGAAACTGTCACATATATTCCAGATACAGAAAATGATTCAAGATACTTTATGCTTCTTGATTAGATAACAAATAAAAACAAAGCAGGAGAATAAATTGCCTGAGGCTGAGGATGATCGTAATTGCATTGCAACTGCTTGAGAATTTTGTCAAGGGCCTCCATTCACTTCCAACTGCCAACTGCTGCCTTGAAATGGTTTCATTTTCTTTGGGTTCCGTTTCTGGCAGTCCTTCCACGAATAAGCTTCTCATTTCATATTCTGCCCTGCTTCCTGCATCATATCATACATTTAGTTACAAGAAATTGGTCACCCGGTTAAGTAAGCAAACCTTGAAAAGTAATCACTCAGCTCAAACTCAAAATTAATGTAAACTTATGAATCATGTAATGGTCAAAATAGTCGGGCATGCCAATAATTTACCTCTTTTGACATCAACCTAAGTTCAGTCACGACAGCTTTATTCAATATTCTATCAACAGCCTCACCGTTGATCCCTTGTGCAGAAAAATGTCAATAATGGCAATACGTGCATGATCACTTTCTTAATAAATATCTATGTTGGGAATGTGTGATATCTTAGGCCAGTCTTCTCCTTCTCCCTTGCGGTAACGTTCTTCCAGAAGCTCACACTCAAAAATTTTCAATTCCTTCAATGTTGTCGTTTGATGAATGTGGTCGGGCAGTGCCTTTAATTCGGGGCAAACAGCAATTCTCAAGGAAGAAAGACGTGGCATGATGTCATGATGATCACTTTCTACCCCTAAAAATTTATCACCACTTTTTTCACACTCTTCATGCCCCATATGTGAAGCTTTTCAAGGGACGGCAATTTTCCCAAAGGAGGCAGCTGCTCGTAATTTTCGAACAAAGAGAGATCTAAACTCCTTAAATTGATTAATGACGTCATCCAGCTGGGGAAAACAGTGTTGCCTTTGTATGAGCGTATCTCTAATTCCTTTAAATCCAGAGGAGGTGGCAGGGCTTCAAGAAGAAGTTGATCGTCCTCGTTCTTCCTCGTTTCTCCTTCTTCTTCCTTGTCAAACTCAAGTCTCAAATAAGAGAGGTATTTCTTTTTGTCAAGTTCTAATCGCTTAGCCTCGCTCACATCAGATACATAGCCCAGTCTACGTATACCACATATTTGAAGGTGTTCTAAGTTTTTAAGAGATTCAAGCCTACATGCTTTCCTACCATCAACACCTCCTCCTCCACTCACGTGAACTCACCCAAGGTCCTAAGACCCTTTAATCTCCCAATCCCTACTGGCATGTACCTTACAGAACTGGTACGGCTATTTAGTAAATGCTTCATGTTTACTAACTTCCCAATACCTTTAGGTAATTCTTCAAGATCAAAACAACCACTAATATCTAACGTTTCTAGATTATATAACTCGCATAGTGTCTCCGGTAGTTTCTCTATATGCTGAAAAGACAAACTAAGGTATCTTAAATGTACCAGCTTTTCTATGTTTCTTGGAATCTCCGGAGTCAAAGACGACCTTGAGTGGTACGATTCACAAAAATCTAATGCCCTTAAACTTGTCAATTCCCTAAATAATTCTTCTAGGATCTCACCATTTAATGATGAATGATAAGATCTACTACCGTCAATTAAGAGGCTACGCATTCTTTTAATTCTACGAGTGGAGACAGGAAATATAGCCCCTTCACCAATGATTAACATTAAATGACGAACTTTCTCATCAAGAGAGTTTGTGACGTCTAGTTCCTCACTACCATTAATTTCCAACGACAAACATTCATTTTCACTTACAAATTGGGCAAAATCATTTACCATATCATGCATCTTGCACTTTATAATACGATTATCATAACTTTTCTCAAACTCTTGAAAGAAAGAGCGAGATGCTAAGATGCCAAAATACTCTTCACCTATAATCTCCATCTCCTCATCTTCTTCTGCACTAAGATAACCTTGAGCCATCCACAATGTAATTAATTTTTTTTTTTATATTGTAGTCTTTTGGAAAGACAACACAATACGAGAAACATCTTTTTAATTTAGACGACAAATCATTGTAACTCAACAATAATGAGGACATAATTCCTTTCTTGATCTCTTCTACTTTCCATAAATCACTAATTAAAATTCTTTATCTTGGAATCGGAATCGAAATAAGTTGAATTGTTTCAATTTACTAAAATACCCTTAATTATTATTATTATTGTTGTTGTTGTTGTTATTATTTGCAATTTTTATTCTTATAAAAATTATTGTTAATAATAATAATAGAAAAATAATATCATTAATAATTTATTAAAATAACCTTTGTTAATTATTTTCATTTGATGAAGATGATAATAATGATGATAATAATAATAATAATTAAAATAGTAATTATTACTATCATTATTAAAATTGAATTCCATAATAATAATAAATAACAATTATTAAAAAATTAATAATAATAATAATAATAACAACAACAACAATTTTTATAATAATAATAATAATAAAAATTTTCCTCTTTTGTTTTTTATATTATTTTATCTCTCTTTTGTTTTTTTCTTCTTTTATCTTCTTCTTCTCTTTTTTTCTTTCTCTCTCTTCTGCAATTTCTTCGTTACTTCTCTCCAATCTCCATCGTCAATTTCATCTTCTTCATCAACAGCATCATCATCACAATTATCTTCTTCTTCCTCCTGTCAATTTTGTTTCTTCTTCTTCATCAACATCAAAATTTAGTTTCATCTTCTATCTTGTATAATTAAAAACCAAGCACCCCTTTGACTTGGAATAAAAAAAATCGAAATCAATACAGGTGTTGTTCTTCATTTTTTTGGGTTTTTCAGAACAAAAAAATAGGGGAAACACACTTGGAATAATGGAGAGATCCGGAGGAAGTGACGAACCGGACTGGTGGTGTCTGTCGTGACGAGCTGAAGAGAGAGAGGTGGTTGTCGGTAACGATGCCGTTGACGAGAGAGAGTGTCGATGATGCCGATGAAATTGAGGGGTAGGGGTGGGCTTTCGGATCGAGTTAACCCGATCCGAACCGAACCCAAAATTTATTTCGGGTTCGGTTCGGTTCGATTTGGGTTAACCTGTGCAACCCGAACGGATTCAAACTATCAACCCATTTGGGTTAAAATTCGGTTTGGGTTGAAGCCGAATCGAATTTTAACTTGAACGGGTTGAATTTTATTTTTTTTAAGTTTTGGCTTTTAAAAATAAAAATATATGATGTATTAAACCAAAAAAAAAAATCTCTTTGACTACATGTTTTATGTTTATTAACTTTAAAAAGACTTGTTGAAATGTTGTTAAGGATGTTTGGATTTGAGATTTTTGGATTTTAAGCGGTTTTTTGTAGAATTTGTGGATTAAATTGTTCCAACCCATTCTAACCCGAATGAACCCAAATTATCAACCCAATCCGATCCAAATTACGAATCCGAACCGAACTGAACTGAATTAAATTCGGTTTGGTTTGGTTCGGGTTGGCATTTTCAACCTGATTGGGTTCAATTCTCCAACCCGATCGGGTTGAAACCCAAACTGAAACCCGAACAACCCGATATGCCCACCCCTATTGAGGGAAGGGAGAAGATACGAGAGTTTCTGACTTTCTGGTGCTGGAGAGATGAGTCCTTTTTTGTTTTTTTTTAATAAAGTAACGTGGGGGGTGTGGCTAAGAGAACATGCGCGAAACGGCAGCACAAGCTGCCGTTTCTCTCAGGTTCTCTCAGCCTTCCCGACGTTTAGCATAGGGGTGGGCATCAGATTGGATTCGATTTTGAAGGCAAATCCGATTGGATGAAATTTGTGCGATCCGATCGGATTTGGTTCGGATCGGATCGGATTCGGATCAATCCGAATCATCCGATCGGATCTACACTATAAACTAAAAAAAATGAAAATTAAAAAAAAAAAGCTAAATGACTAAATGTTTTTGGATGATAATTTTTATTTTGGTTTATTTTATTGTTGGATGATATAATGATAATAATTATTTTGTGGTTTTGTGTTGTTTATTTATTTGGAGACTTGGAGTAATGTTTAATTGTTTATTTTGTGTTGTTTGTTTGGAGACTTAGAGTAATGTTTATTTTGTGTTGTTTACTTAGAGACTTGGAGTTGGAGCAAACTTTATTTTGTGTTATTCATTTGGAATTTGGAGAGTTGGAGCAATGTTTATTTTGTGTTGTTTATTTAGAGACTTGGAGCAATGTTTATTTTGTGTTGCTTATTTGGAGGCTTGGACTTGGAGTAATGTTTATGCACCTAGCTTGTAAGAGGATTACTAATTAAATTAAATGGGAGTGTTTGTATAAAATGAATGCATATGAGAATATAAATGGGCCGTTGATTATAGATTATTAGATTTGATTATTTAAATGTTTTCATTTTAAAGGTTTATATTTTTTATTTTTTTGAATAGAAACTTTGTATCGGCTTGTTTCCTTGGTATATGTCAATGCCATATTGTCAAGGAAACAATACATTGTCATTTGTCAACTTGTTTTCATTTTCTTTTTATTTTTTAAATGGTTAGTAAGTTTTCATTAATTATATATTTCATAATTTTTTTGTGAGAATTGTTAAAAAGGTCCAAATCCTATTTCAATCCGAATTAATTCGAATCCAAAAATATAATCCGAATCCGAAATATAATCCAAAATCCAAACTCATCCGATCCGATCCGAATCTGATCCGAATAATTCAAATCGGATTCAGATAAGATTTAAAGTTAGATTGAATTCGGATGAATTTTTTTTCAATCCAAATTATCGAAATCCGATCGGATTCATCCGAATCCGATCCGAATATGAAATTGCCCACCCCTTTAGCACTACTCAAATTTTATAATGGATAAGAGATCATGTCGGTGAAATAGGATACAAAGAGAGAAAAATAAGAAGAATTAGAACAGAATTCAAACACAACAATTAAAGGTTATAGAAATTTGATTATACATTTTTTTCTTTATACGTATCAATTGTATAATAATTACATAACATATCAACGTTACATTATGGTATTTAATAATATTTTACATTTTCAAAACTAGTTGTAAACTACAAAACAAAAATGAAGAACTTAAGTTCATATGATGAAAATGCATTTTATTTGGATTTTTACGACATAATTCTACAGGGATTAGTTTTATTATGTATTCATTAATAATATGTAGATATGTACTTTATTCTTTTTAATCTTTTTAGGGATAAAAATATATATTCTTTTATTTTTTCGATGAAAAATATTTGCAAGCATAAGTTTTAAGATTTAAGTTGCTGTAAGTTGTATTTTATGTGACTTAGCAGCTGTCTTTGTCTTGTATGTGCTCTGTTTTCTTTTCCATTTTTCTAGTATACTTATTCTTTAACACTATTGATTCAAGCAAATAACCAACATAAAGTGGTATCAGAACTTGACGATCAAAGGGCTGGTCCTAGAAAGAATTAAAAAGATTAGGATATCATATATTTCTTGATATTGAGTTCACACAAACGGGCTAGTAACCATTTTCTGGTTCAAAAAGAAAAAGGTTAATGCAAGAATCAAACCAATTTTTTTATCGTGCTTCATGCACAGAGAACCTTAACTTTATTTAGTTTCTTTCCTATTTAGAGTGTAAAAAATACCGATTATAGTTTTAAAAATGTAAATATTCGTTTAATAAATGTAATAGTCATCCTAAGCTAGCCTATTTTTGGATTTTGGTTCGATAGATTCTGAAACTAAATTGTCACTATGTTGATGATGACTGATGAGAACCTTTGTTTCTTTTGCATTTTCATTTTTAACTATGATCCGTTACCTAATTAAACACATGAGTAAAAGCTTGTTTAGTCCCTATATTTTAAAATTAGTGTCCACTTAGTCCCTGTATTTTTAAAAATACTTCGAAACATCCATGCCATGAAAGTATTGATATCCCTACCATTACTTTTTATTTCTTTTAGTTTACTTTTACAATATTACTCTTTTATAATAATTTTTTTGTTAGGACATTAATAAAAAGAAAATAATTAAATTACCAATTTAACCCTAGAAAATAAAAAAATTATATTTTTTTTTTGCAAGCACCATTTGCACACTTGGTAGTTGCATGCAATTTTTGACAATTAAATTTTTTATAATTAAAAATTAATATAATTTTTAGGGTTAAATTGGTAATTTAATTTTTTTATTAATGTCCAAACAAAATTTTTTTTATAAAAGGATAGTATTGTAAAAATAAGCCAAAATAAATTAAAAGTAATAGTAGGGGTATCAATACTTTAACGGTAGGGATGTTTCGAGTCATTTTTAAAAATATAGAGACTAAATGAATACTAATCTTAAAATAGAGGGACTAAATAGACTTTTACCCTAAAACACAATGTCTAGTTGAAATTAAGCCATCAAATGGCCAGTTTCTCCAATGGTTGGGTGCCAAATTCAACATTTTAACCAATAATTTCTCCAATCTCAAAAAGTTGGGTGCCAAAGTCAAAAGTTTAACCAATAATTTAGCTTCAATTATTGGAGAAAACATGCATGCTGAGACAAATGAGCAATAAAAGTGAAAGAGGAACGAGAGACAGGATTTGGATCGGAACCATAAAAGCATTCGGATCGCACATGTTGATGTGCCATAACTGGTTTGGTTGAAGAAAACACCCCGGATCCACATGATTTATACAAATATATTATGTCACGCCAAAGTTTTATAAAATAAATTTATACAAAAGCATGCAGTTTTATGACTATTTTAGTACAAGAGAAAACAAAACTATTTTTGGCAGTAAATAAATAAAAAATAAAAATACAAGACATGGCAAAAGCTATTTTAAAGCTAAGTAGGAAGAGTAGAAATAATGTATTTGTGTGATTTATAAATAAATAAATAAGTATATTTACGTTTCAAAAAATCTTTCAGAACTAAGCTGTGCTCGGATCATGAAAAGGATTCTTAGTGGTGAAACTGATCAATCATAGTTTTATTGGATATATATAAGCAACCTTTTGTTAGAGCAGGGGAAACTATTGGGCTAGAATAATTAAAGTGAAAATTATACATAATCAAAAATATTTATTTAAAGATGAAGGGAAGTGGACAAGATTTTACAAGTGGAAGAAGATTTGGATAAAACTATTTTTTTGTTCTCAGCTACATTCCAATTAGAGATATAGCGTATGACCTTAAAACTGACTTTAACAAAACACTTGCTGGCCACAACTTTAAGTAACTTATTTTACAATTTACCCATCTTTGATTTCTACCAGATATTTTAATTATCACTAACTTAAATTACTTGGCTAACATATTTACCTCATATAGCAACTAATCTCCTGGATTTTTCTTTACTTATTTCTATAGATATTTTGACATTTTAGATTAAAACTTAATTTTCAACACCTTTGTCGTTCTCTTCCACCGTAGAACCCCCAAATTACCCTCGGCCGGTTCTCAACCTTTTTCGTTCCTAATCGAGTAAAAATGATTTTTAATTTCACGCCACTTTGAATATTTCTGTCTTCGTAACCTTCCAAAATCAGGTCTTCGGTCGACATCTGGAATGTTGTCTTCCTGTGTTCTTTCCGTCTTTACGGTTACAACCGTGATCTCAAAGACAAAAGTAGATGCTTTGAGTGACAAAAATGGTGAACTCCAAGTCGTCTATGATGAAGTCAATCGAAGGGTCGAGCAAGCAATCCAAGATCGTGGCGTGCCTAGACCGACAGTGTCACGGTGGTTGGAAAAGGCGGTACCAGAATATACAAACAAAACCGAAAAGTGGATAGGAAGAGAAAGCAAAGCAATGTTTGGGATATTGTTCCGTGAATTGTTGCTCCGTTTACTATGTTTGATTAGACGAAGTTAAGATGACCGAGGATTTGCAGATTTTGGTGGATGAGGGAAAGGGGTTCAAAAAAGATGACAGACGACGCACTAAACTCCCATCATGATATTCAAAAACATGCCGAAACAGTCGCTGGACTGTGTGGAGGGTTGCCGCTTGCTCTTATCGCCTTTAGAAGCGCCATGACGAGTACTAGAAACGCTGCTGTGTGGAAAAATGCAGTTAATTATTTGATCACCTGAGCAGTGAAACCGACAAAACTTGTTTTTCATTTTGTTCACTCTTCCTAAATAACCAACTTATTGGGAAAGATGAACTTGTTGATCTCCGGATTGGAGAGGGACTTTTACGTGATTCTCATAAACATTACTGTTGCACGAATGATAGGCAAATCCGTAATTGAAAGTCTGATACATGATACTGAAAGAGGTTCAAACTTACTTCGGAAATTTTGTTAAGATGCATGATATGATTCGTGATTCGGCTTTGTGGATTGTTTCCCAAGGTCAGGACAACAAGATTTTGGCAGTGAAATCTAGAGATGAGGTGATTAAACAACAAGAACGTGCTACCTAGCTGGAACACGGCGGTACGACTATGATTGTCGAGTTATTCAAGCACATCCCTCGTCCCCACACGTGTGCCATTGCGGAGTTCCCCCGCCACCCCGACACCGTCCCTTGTCCCCTTCCCTTAACTCTGCTCGTAAGACATGTTAATATAAAGGAAGTTCCACAAAGGTTCTTTCAATCGATGCCTGCCTCGAGAGTTATTGTATGGTCACATGGTAGACCCTTGAGAAAGTTGCCTGTGCGTTAGGGTGAATTGATTAACCTGCGGTATCTTAATCTGTCGTCTTCAAATATATCAGAGTTGCCAATTTAGATTAAGGGATGCTCTCAACTGATAATTCTACTGTTTGATGATACAGAGAAGCTGAAAGCAAATCGGGAAGGACTGTTACGAATGCTTCCAGCAGTACAAGTTTTCAGCAGGGTACCAACTAAGATTGAATCAGACTTTGACATGTTATCCATCTTTGGTGTTAGTGTCTTGCTATTGCGTGAATTGGAGAGGTCGAGACACATTCAAGATGTAACTGTCGTTTTATCAACTCGCGATTCTGGGCGGCAAATTCAAATCATCCTTTAAGTTAGAGTTGCATCAGAAGGCTAATCATCGGGCGCCCAGGATCATCTTCAAAGTCATCTACGAAAACTATGGTGCAGGATGGATATTTCCGGAACCTTCAAGATCTATTTATCAGCAATGGTTCCATAAAATATTCGACATGCCTCGTCAACATTCCTCATCTTCGATTCGTATTTGCAAATGACTGTCCCTTACCGCATGAAATAATTGCTAATGATCAAGCTGGGCCGTCAACAACTGAAGAAAATTTCACTGAGCTTAAGCAATTGAATTTGCACGCTCTTCAAAAACTGAGGGGTCTATGCGGCAGCGCCGTGGCCCTTCGTTCCTTCGAAAGTATTTATATGTAAGTCATTGCCCAAATCTCAAAGAATTCCCATTGAATTCTCAGAGTGGAAATAGAAGTACGGTTTTAATAGGAGGAGAAGAATGGTCGAACCAACTGTTGTGAATTAGTGATGCCACTAAGGATGTTTTTAGTTCAAAATTCATCCCATTCTCAGATTTTCTTTCCTGGGCACTGAAGCCAAGTTACACAGACGAGCTTCAGTAATGAAAAGGTACTTCTGTTATAGTATATTAGGAAAATGATAAAGAGCCTAAAGATAAGATCACACAATGATGATAAAAAAATTGCTGGACCTGTGCAGGGTTACACTGTTAGTTCAATTAACATTATAATCCCATATTAGTTTAATGTTATTTTTCTCGTCATTGTGTCCCATTTTTTTATTCAAATATCAGTGCTTAGCTCATTATTGATGAGCATTGATATTTGAATTAAAGAATCGAACACAATGGCGATAAAACAACATTGCACTTCGCTGGAGTTATAGTCTTAATCGAAAATTTTTAATATTTTCCAATTAATACTTTAAATCTAACCAAACGTAATGTTGTTTTTGTCATCATTCTCTCATCCTTAAGGCTCTTTATCATTTTCTTTCTTAATAGATGTACGATGACAAAGTTACTTCATTTTCTGCCATTGATCTATTTATCTTTGGGTTTATATTTTGTTGGAGATGGCTAGGTCATTATATATATTTATATCAATTGAATACCCAAAGTTTTTTTTTTCCTTCTATTTAATATCCTCGAGGAATAAGGGACTTTTATTAAAATTTAATAAAGAAGCTAAATATCAAAAAATATATATAAAAAGAGAAAATAGGGATATCAAATACCTAATGTAGAGGAATAATTAATGAAACTAAAATTATTGGGTGCTTTAGGAGTATGTTAATTTTACATCCCTTCCCAAGTTTATTTTAACCAAGGATGACTAATTGATGCTGTAATTAAAGCATCAATACGTATTTAAATATGAATTGTGTAAACGAAACATAAGAAATGTAAATTTAGTATAAAACTTATAAATTAACATTAAATATAAAATAAAACATAAATTATGTAAATGAAGTGTAAAACTTGTAAATAAACAATAAAAGTGGTAAATTAACATAGGAGTGATAAAGTGGTGTATCGATGGTAAATAAAACAAAATCTTTAAAATATAATATAAAACTTATAATCAACAATAATTGTCAAATATTAAAACATAAATTAAGTCAATAAAACATAAGATTGATAAATGTGAGGTAAACAAATAAATTAACATAAGATTGGTAAAATGATGTCTTATTTGTAAACAAAACAAAAAGTTATAAATACAATATAAAACTTTTGATCAACGTTAAGTATAAAATAAAACATAAATTCTATAAATGGAATATAAAACTTGTAAACAAAATGTAAAATAAGTAAATTAACTTAAGAGTGATAAATTGATATATTATTGGTAAATTTTTTTTAAAAAAGCTTACCAATATAATATAAAACTTGTGAATTAACATTAAGTGTAAAATTAAACATAAGTTGTGTAAGTAGAACATAAGACTTGCAAATAAATGGTAAAATAAGTAAATTAACATAAGAATGGTAAAATGATATGTTATTTATAAACAAAATAAAATGTTATAACATAAAACTTCTAACCAACATTAAGTATAAAATAAAAGATAAGTTATGTAAATGGAACATAAGACTTGAAAATAGAATGTAAAATAAGTAAATTAATATAAGAATAGTAAATTGGTATAGTATTGTTAAAAAAATAGAAATATAATATAAAACTTCTAAGTCAATAACAAGTGTAAAATATAACATTAATTAAGTATATGAAACATAAAATTTTTAAATAGAAAATAAAATAAGTAAATTAATATAAGAATTATTAAGAAATAAAACTTACGAAAATAAGAACTCAATATAATAATGATTACCTTATAAATTTTCTGATTTTGTTTCTAAATTGAAGAATGATAGTTTTAGGTTTATGTAATACGTGTAATGATATATGTGAAATTTTATGAAGGATAAAACATATCCTCAAAATAAGATTTTAAAAAACTATTATTTTCATGTTTTCAAAGTTGTTTGTAAGATAAGGTATTTTGCATCCTCATAAACCTCAACGGTAATCCCAAATGATCTTTGAGTACACTTAAAAAGGTAAAGTTTAAAATTACATGAAGTAGTATAAAATACAATAAAATTAGATTCAATTTTATTGGTATGTCATATATATCTACAAATATAAGAATGTACTATTATTATTTTTTAGGTTGATTCACATCAAGAAATATTTTTTTGCGTATTTAACCTATGTAGAAGACAACATCATGATAGAAATATATGAATATAGAATTTATGGTTAAACAAATTCAACAAAATTTATTCCAATTATTTTCAAAAAACAATTTAATGGATGAGTAGGGGTGGGCACGGTTCGGTTCGGTTCGGTTCGGATCGAAATTAAGCAGAACCGATTTAAATCAGTTATTTTATAAAAAGAACCAAATAAGAACCGAACTCAATAAAAACCGAATATAAACGGATCTTTTCGGATCGGTTCGGTTCAGTTTTTTCGGTTTTGGGCATATTTTGAATTTCTAAATTTTTAGCCCATTAGGCCTCATGAATGTAATAATTTTTTTCAACAATTAATTTATCCTAATTTCATTACAAATATTAATAATAAATACAAAGTATTCAAAACACATTTTATCACTAATATCTTACTAACTACTAATAAGGTACTTACAAATTATGAAATATTAAGATTTCAAAATACATAATCAAACTTCAATACTTCATCTACATGAACATAATGTTGTAAAGACAAATAAAAATAATAACAATTAAAACTTACAACACAAAATAAAAATAAAATTTGGAAACAAACACCAACAACAATTTTTAAATATATAAATACCCGTAATCATGTGTGTGCATGCATATTTTAGTTATCTTATGCAACCAATTAAAATTTAGCACGTGTCTATTTAAATAAAATTCTAAGAATAGCCCAGTTTTTCGGTTCAGCTGAGTGAACCGAATACCGAACATCAGCTGAATCGAAAAACCGAACCTGCATTTCGGTTTTTTTTACAAACCATATATCTCGGTTATTTTTTAAAATTAAAACCGGTCCGAATGGAACGGTTTGGATCGGTTCAGTTTGGTTTTCTCTAGTGCATGGTTTTTTTGCCCACCCCTATGGATGAGTGACTTTTTTTCTTTGTTTAATTAAATTAAGTGAATAAACTATTTTTTGTTTAATTAAAGTTTAATATTGGTTTATAGATTTTATATTATTTTTACAAGTGTTTGAATTGTTTGTAATTTTAAAACAATAATTTACTATTTTTATATTAATTTACTCATTTTACCTATCATTTATTAATTTTATATGTAATTTACAAAATTTTTATTTATCACGATATTAATATCATAATTTTAATTATAGCGTCATAAAAATTTCCTTTAATTATTAATTATGATTTTTATACACAGCAAGTAGTGGGTGGATAAAAAATAGTGTTTTTTTATAAATTAGTTGATTTTTTTTCATAAATTTCCTACACCACAACAAAATCTTAATTTGTAGCCAACGAACTAGTTGAGTCATGACATGCATTAAAAAAATATAAATGTTATATATAATTTCATTAAATTAATTAGTTCATTTAATGTATAACAAATAAATGTTGAATTCATTGAATGCCTTTATATTAATTATTTTATGCCGCTTCATAATTTTTGTAGTGCCTTAATGGAGGAAACCAAAATATGCAGCATCATGTGATTGACAAGATGTTCAGGGTAAACTTATCTGCCTTTGTTGTTATTGGTACGTTGCAAATGCCTTCTTTTCAATTTAATTTTCTTCCAATTCTGAGACTTTGATTCGTCAAAATGCATGGCATCATTCACCATTTTTTTGGCTTGATTAACAATACCTTTTTGTTCTTCCACTGCTAACTGTAGAATCTATATTAAAACGTTCTGCTGATTGTTTTCTCTATATTAAAAATATGGAGATTCAATTCCATATTTTTAATATATATTCATAATGTTTGTGTGTGTTTGTTTTCAATTAATAAAAATATGGGTTGGTTGCTTTTTGATTAACAGTAATCATGTGCGCTAAACCTCGCATCGACTATCATTGTAATGTGTTAAATAGATATCAATGTAATCTTGGAGTAATGATCTTGTGGGCGAACATGATTCTCGCCTTATGGTGACTAGTAGTGCCACATGGCGATGTTCGGTCTGCGTGTCCAGTGCTAAATAATCTAGAGAATTTTTTTTCTTATTTTTATTTTTGTTATTTTATGGAAAATGATGTTTGCCCCGGGTCAAATCCCGGGTCAAACCCCGAAGCGACTAAACGGCGTCGTTTCAGCACTTTTATTGTTTGTCCTGCTTTGCTGTGAAACGATATCGTTTTGGCTTGTATAAAGTTAAAAAATATGAACCTTGCTTCTTCCTTCCTCTTCGTTCTCTTAACCCAGCTGCTTCTTCCTCTTCGTTGCTGCAGAAACCTTAATCACGCAAACATCAGCGGCTTCAACTTGGACGAGTTTCGACATTGTCCCTGGAAGATTGATTTTCGGCATCGTCCCTGACAAAAGTGATTGGAGTGACCAGTGATCACATCCCAAAAGTTTCGCATTCAAATGATGCTATCATCTCCCTATCAAGTAATCAATAAATTACTTAAACTTTGCTAATAATGGCCATTAATTTCCTCAAATTCAATATTTAACAAACCAGAAATCATCTAATTAACTTGTATATTTACAGAGTAAGAGAAGATAGAAGATCAAACTCTGTGCAACAGCAATATTCTCTTGAAGCAAATTTCTCAAGATTCTTTGCTGACAATTGTAATAATTGACACAAACCACCCTTTTGGAAGGAAAAAAAGAAAATGGGTGGCATCGTGGAGCCCAAAAAAAAAAATGCCTGCCAGTTTTCCAGGGAAAGTGGGCCAGACTCCAGGGCTTGGTAAATGGTAATGATGCAGAGGCTACGGCAAGACGATCTGCAGTTGGGTTGTGGTTGCACAGTTGAGTTGCTGGTGAAACGTGGCTGTCTCATGAAATGAGGAGAACGAAGAAGAAGAAGTTGCTGGTGAAACGATGCTTTTGCGATTTACCCTGGTGAAACGTCGTCGTTCATAGCAAATGAAAACAAAAAAAAATTAATAGACAAAACGGCATCGTTCCAGTCAGTTTCGGAGTTTGACCCGGGCAAATATCAGCGCTGTATTTTTATTTGTCATTATTGGGTGCTTGTACAGCTGCTCTGTGGGTGTTGCTTTACCAGTGTACTCAACATTCAAGGCAATTGAGAGGAAAGATGAAGATGAGCAACAAAAGTGGCTCATGTATTGGGCAGGTTGGAATTTATTTTTATTTTTATAATTTATTATTATTATTTTTGTTAGGCTTGTCGCCTTGCTTGTTTTGTTAATGAGGTTTTCATGGACTCCCAAATTTCCTCTGTATCCATTATTTTTAGCCCAAGTGTTTTCCTGTTAGATGCTTTGATCAGTTGGCCAAAAAAATTGAATATTACCTTTATGGTTATAGTTATGCTGAGATCTTGCATGGTTGAAAATATATAGCTCTACTATTCATGATGACCATCAATGATGAAAGTAACAAATGTGCAAAAATTCTTATCATATGTTGATAAATTTTGTAATCAATAAAAAATAAGGCTGGTATGATCTGAGGATATATATCTGGCATTGGTGCTTGCGCTTGATGAACTTTTGATAGTACTTCTCCTACTGACTATTTGCTGCTTATGGAACTTTTAGCATTGCTGAGGTTTTTGCAGACAAGTTTCTTACTTGGTAAAGTTTCTGAGCACCAGTGATTTCTTCCTTTTGCTTGTGTAGTAAGTATTTATCATATATTTTTTGAAAAGATAAGCATGTGTACATCTTTTCCCACGCATATAAGCACGACGCTTAATTATGTATGCTAATTGATGTTACTGCCTTAACTTGCTTCATCATTTCAGGTTTCCCATGTATTATCACCTGAAATTTGCATTTCTTGCATGGCTTCAGCTTCCATCTACTGATGTAAGTTTAAAAATAACGCTTGTAACTTTGGATCATATTGAAAAAATGGGGAAGTGTACTTGTATTTATATTTATTTGTGATGAAAATTAATGTAGCTTAATATGTTTAACCTTTGACTTCAAGTTAACTCATAGGAATAAACTTCCTTATTTCATGTTAGGGGGCAAGGCAATTGTACGGGAACTACTTGAGTCCATTCATGTTGAGGTGCAAGCTAAAGCTGATCAACTCAGGGCCACTACACATGCTAAATTTGATCAACTCAGGGCCATTACACAAGCTAAGGTCGATCAACTCAGGGCCATCACACTGCGTCCATTCTTGTTGACGTGTCAAGCTAAAATTGATCAACTGAAGGCCACTGAAGACATGGTATGTTAGGTAGTGTTGTTATCATATTATGGGCGATACTAGTTTGACTTATCTGTTTGATTGAATGATAATGTGGCACTCCCCATATTCACAAGAATATGCAGAAAGCTGAAACCTCTTAGCAGAGTTCCATTTTCGCTTCCATTGCGAAATTGTAACTTGTGGTGAATAAGGCACTTGAAAATTGTTTATATTGGGTCAACCTCAACCCATAGATACCCTGTGCTAGTCTTGTTGTATTGCACTCAACACTTCCCTGGTTGTTTCCGATGAAGTATATGCTCTGCTAAAATTTACAGGTTGGACATATCAGTTCAATCAAGGCAGAAATTAAATGTGGGGAGGATACATTCTTCACATTTTTCTGGTCAGGTAATGGTAGATACTTGTCTTTTGGTGCCTGCTTGTCTTGTTAGTTTAGTGATTTCCATGTACATTCGAAGTATTTTACTTGTTTCTGGACCAGCTCCAAAATATTGAGGGGTTGTGTGTTGAATATAAATCCAAATAAACCTGAAGGACGAAATGTGGTTGAAGACCTGGATGGAATAACCTCAAACACAGACACTGAGTCTAATCTTGAGGTTGAGGAGACTTTGATCATGCATGTCAGTTTCGGCAAATTGAGTTACTCTTGCTATGAACCGAGACCCTATCGTAGGATTTCCAAATCGTATCTGCTTGAATAATCAAGGCTTCTTTGCCACCTAAATAGGACGACATGAACATACGTTATCCCTCAGTATCATCTCTTTACAATCTCCAAAATCTATCATTTGCATTTGCATTTGTAAGGCGTCCTTGTGGTAGTTCATTCCCAGAATTTATCTTTTGATGTAGTGGTTAATTTGTAGTAAAAAGTTTGAGATCCAGTGGACATGGTATTGTAAATTTTCAATTACGAACTGCACCTGGTAGAAATCAACTATGTTTTTGTATGGATTCTCAGAGTTTCAGATTTTAACATTAGATAACTAGGTTCTGTACAATTTAAATTTCGTTTTTCTAGTGGCATCCCCAAATACTCTAAATGGGCATACTTATTAGGAAACCGATTATATTAATAATTTTAAGTTAATTAAGATAGTCATTGGTCTTTAATTCTCAATCTAAAACCAGTAGAAATGGTCTGTTTATATTTTCCCACGTGGCATGAAAAATATTACTGAAATTGGTGTGCATGTTTTGGGTGAATTATATGTACTTTTTCTTCTAAGAAAATCTTGATATTCCATGATTGTGATAAATTATTTGATTTTTGTATTGACTAAAACTTTCATATTCTTATCCTGCTGATGGTAGATTGTATATAATACTGTAGATTTTCTTTACTGTAGGTTTGAGAAAAAATGTACAATCAAACTCTCACTTAGTAGCAATCACGTATTGAAGTTTCCGAAAGATATAAAAGTTGACTTGAGTTTATATTTGTTAAACTACGGATAATATGCATGATATCACTATATCGTTCGCATCTTACAATATTATTTCGGAAATTGTACTTAACAGGTTCCGTTCCACCAGAATTTGGTGACTCTCTCCATCTTCAAGTATTTTATTTGGAAAATAACAAGCTTACAGGTTCCATCCCTGAGAGCTCAGGTCGTTTCGGTTGTTTGATAAAGTTGAATTTGGCTAGGAATAAGTTATCTGGCTCAATTCCAACTAGTTTTGGGAACTTGAAATAGCTTACAAACCCACATGGATTTAAGCTATAATGAGCTTGCTGATGACCTTAATCCTTTGTTTTTGAAGCCCCACCAAGCTCAAAATGTCTGACAAAGAACAAGGATTAAACTCACCATTGAACTCATTATAACTTAAATCCAAGTGGGTACATAAGCCCTTCCAACTAGTTTGCACTAAGCCAAAAAATACGCTTCCATTTCTCTAATTTGCTGACACTACTAAAAAAATGACTTTCACTGACACTTTGCTTCTGGCACTTTAAAAAAAGTGTTAGTAATTACTTAACTATGCACCATTTTCCGCTTTTAACAAATAGGTGTCACAAATTATTAATATTAGTGTGTCAGTAAATTAAATATCAGAGATCACTGATACTAATGTATTAGAGATTAAAAAAATAATTATAATTTATTTTGATTTCAACTCGAACCTAGAACTTCCAAAACTCTAATAGTTCTAAATATAGACCACAAACCACTGAACCATGTGTATTTACATGATGTTATATAAAAACTTAACATATAAAAAACAAAACCCTAATTCCCCTTCTTTATTGTGCAAGACAGCCCACGCCGCTGCCGCTGCCTAATTTCCCTTCCCTTGCTTGACTTCTTATTCTCTATCGTGAAAGACAAAGAATGACCATGCTGTCGCTGCTACGAAACGCCCACGCCCTCCCCGCCGCCGCTATCACTTCCGTTCCAACGTACCGACGCTGCAGCTTCTAGCCGTTCTCCATTTGCTTTATTTGCTGCCTCTGGCCTCGTTCTCCTTCCAGCTTCGTTTGCTGTCGTCAATCGCACAAGGTAAAATCCGTAATTCAATCTTCTTTTAGGCATGGGTAAGTGGCATTATAGGCACTGAAACTGCTAAGAAAACAATTTCATACTAGTACAGGCACTTTGCTCGCTTCAATCTTTGTACTTTTCATTTTTCCTTTGAATTTCATTTCTGGTTATTAAAAATTTTGAGTTTCTTTTTTATTTCCACCCTTTGCACAAACTCATCTCCAAATTTCTGGCCTTCTCCTTTTGGCCATTTTGCTTTCGGATTTTACACCAGTGGCAATGGCTTCAAGGTTGGAATATGGCTCATTGACAGCAGCAACCTAGCAAATAAAACAATTGTATGGATTGCTCGACGCGAAGACTCGTGGTCTCATCCGGTGCTGCTCTGCAATTCTCTGTAGATGGCAGCATAGTCCTACTTCGCAACTCCAATGGCGAAGTCCAGTTGATAGCTGAACCTACTCAAAGAGTTGTGGCTGCTGCAATGCTTGATTCTGGTAACTTTGTTTTATTTTTTATTTTAAAAAATAAAAAGAAGATACTTTGATATTTATTTACATGAAGCAATAGCAACAAATTGAAAAAGGGGAGTTTTCTCCTTGTGAAACCCTAACTAGGCTTGATTCAAGAGAGCCTTCTGACCTTCCACTTGGTAAGAATTAAGAAACCAAAAGAAAAAAAAAACTCATTTTCATTCATTTCATTCCAATACCAAATTTAATTTTCTTTAATTTCTGGCTTTTATTGGTCTTTGTAACGCAAGAATGTTCAATAATAATACTCAAGACATGCTGTGAAGGGGAAAAATAGAGGAGCAAGCTGATTTGCAACAAGCCCTCGAGCTTCAAAGTAGAAGATTAGTGGGGCTGCAACTTCTTGATGTTCAGAAGCATCATCCTCACAGGGCTCTTTCTACTGGCAATCCAATTCCTTCCCCCACTCACTCTCCCAGTATTTTCTATCAAACGTTTCTCTTTCTTCTGCTTCACAATAGCAGTACAGAACCTCTACTAGGTACTAATCTTCATTTGTTTAATTTTTAATCAAACTAAAGAGACTAAGAGTTTCATTGATTTTTTTAACAGAGAATGGTTAAAGTCCTTGACCACACGAATGCATGTTTTACTTCGTAGTAGGATGATTATATTTGATTTGAGAAGTGTTATTGCGCATGAATTCATGTACAAGTTTGCTAGAATTTGTGTTGAAATAAGATTAGAAAAAAACTTAGGAATGTAAGGTCTGATAGTTGAATTCCTGGAAAGCTGATTATTAGGATCAATAAATGTTGTAATACTGTCAAGGAGTTTGCATTGTTTCTTAACAAGCTCTTATTTCCACTATACATCAAATTTTTAATATCAGCTTGTAACTATCTGGCTCTTTATAATATTGTATGTGTTTTCTTACTGGCCTTTACATGGGTAGGCTACTGTGTATTAAGCATGTATGTGGTTGTTTTCTATATATATTATGTTCATATAAAAATAAATATTAGCCATGATAACAGAAGCAGAAAGAAGGCAATGGGGCTTACTGTTGAAAGTTTTATGAATTTGTCTCCACCTCAGGCTTGTTGGGTTTTTAAGTGAAAATAATAAGGTTAATTGTTCTTTCTTTTATTTAGTTATTTATTTCTATCTTTTTCATGTTGAATCATTTATTTTGTGCAAATGTAAAAATCATAATAAAATTATTAAGTTTTTGTACTGATTTTGGGAGTTGGTATGCAGGGATTGAATGGAGAAAAAAGAAAGAGAAATGATGATAGAGTGGTGGAGAAGCCAAGAGAAGTGATTCATGTGAGAACAAAAAAGGCAGAGTAATGGCCAGTCTATATGTGGGAATCTCTAAATTGGAAGCCTGGATGGTATGAAAAGGATAAGAGGCTTCTAATAATTTTTCTATCTAATTTTTCTTAATTGTCAAGTGTTTCTACTAATTTTTATTATAATACTTTTCACAGGATGTTCTGGAAAGCACTTGTCATATATCTTTAATTCTTGTGATAGATTATATTTCTAGAGACAATTTGCAATGAGGGAGACATAATTGAAAGAAATATGCATCTTAAAATTTAGCAAAGCCCCTACCATGCTAAAGCAGATGGCTACTTTCTAGAACTGCCAATGTCCTGTTTAAATTAAATATATTTATTTATTACTTAATATGGTGCACCAATTGCTTATGTACTACTAAAGAAACTGGTGTCATGCAGGCCTAATTTTAAAGCTGGATTACAATATAGTATGTTTATTTATTTATAAAGCTTGAAAGAATTTCCTCATTGACTTTAATCTTGGCTATTACTTTAGCTTACTTTATATACTTTATTTATTTATTTAAAAGAGGGATTGACAAAATAGTGGATGAAACTATAACATTCATCTTTGTTTGATTAGCTTTAAGCTAAAGTTGTAAAATATGGAAAGAATCCCTAAAAACATGCGGATGATGGATACATATTAATTTGATATTAATAAATATGGATTGTCTTTATATACAATTTTGAATTAACCTTTTTTTTTTAAAGATTGCACAGTTTCTTATAATTTTTTCTCTAATTTATAGGAGGACTATCAATTGCTGATCAATTAGAAGACATTCCAGCGATTTAGGATTGATCAGGATTAATTGTGAGTGGAATGTTTGCAAATTAATACATACGTTATTATTAATTTATAAGTTTTTCATATAAGAACAAAATACTGAGTTTACATGTATTATATTTATTTCTTGCATAAATTTGAATAAAATATTTGCTAGAGTAGTTCTATGAAATTGTGATACTCGTCAAACTGAATTCATGATTAATAATTTAGTCTTGGCATGCCATAGACGACCAAATCCATTGAATTAGATAAACAGACCTGGCTTAGAATATTAAAATAAGCTTAAATTACCACTACATTGACAATGTGAAAGCGTTCGATGTAATTAGCGTTTAGTCGCTAGACTATTAAACTGGAAGAGTAATAATGCAGTTTCTAATATTTTATTTCAATATTGGTTGTAGATGCGTATAATCCATTTTAGTTTTTAGAAATATAATTGTTGAGTCCAATATATTTTGTGTTGACTATTCATGGCCTCTAGTAGTTTTTATAGCTATGGTTAATATTGTTAAATATAAGTGTACTGGAAAAATTATTTCACTTTATAGGAATCCATTGATTTATAGGACTTGTTGATTACAGGAGCTGTAAGTGATTTTTCCAGAATTATGAATTTATTATTGGAGCTATAATTATAATAATTGATATTTTGGTAAACTAATTGATTTTATGTACTTGCAGATGAGGAAAAAATGAAGCCGCGGATTGATATTGAGTGACCTTGCGCTTTTTTTTGTTGGATAATGTTTATTGAAACTAATTTAATAATTTGTTGTCAAAAACTTAGTTTGGTACTTATTATTTGTTTTTCTCCAAACAATGTAATTGAATTATGTTAATTTAAGTGATGAGATTGGGATATTTATTATGTGAATTGTTTTGTGAGATTTGGCATACGTAATAGGTTTTAGTTTTTTCAATTGTAAAACAAATAAGAAAATATAATTAAAACAAAAATATACTATTAACCAAAACTAGCATAACAACACTAAATCCTAACACTAAGTACTGTAGTCACATAAATCATTGACATGTAAATTGTATCATTAAATACTAATATTATAGTGTTACTGTTTTGGCGATACTATAGTGACACGAATTATTGACATGTAAAATAGTATTATCAAATACTAATACTATAGTGTCATTATTTTTGTGATACTATAATGACACGAATTACTGACACTAAAAATTAGTGTGCGTTACACTGACACTAAGTTGGTGTCAGTAAAACTCATTTTTGTAGTAGTGTGATCATCATCACCACCTCCATCAAAATCATCATCTGATCTTGACGATCCTTCTCCTGCTCCTCCACTGCCTTCATCTCCTTCCTCCACCTCATTATTCGTCGCCGCCGCAGCGTCCGTGTCCCGGAATACTCCAGCCTGCTAATGATAATTTATAATTCGTCGAGAACACAACACCCACATCAACAAAAATGAAATAAACTACTAAAAAATAACATAGCAAAGCAAATAACGGAAATAAAATAAAATAAAACAATAAAGTGTTTGGGATTTTGGAGTTATACAAGGCTTAGATAGAGCGCAGGAGAGGCAAAGAAGTCTTTGGTGCGACGAGTGGGTGGCTTGCTACACGAGGACGCCCCCATAACAATGAGAAAACCAAGAAAAAAAAAGTTGTTGTCTTCAGAGGGTTGATGAAATGGTTCTTGTGAGCAAAAATGGTGACATGTTGAAGTGGGGTGAGCTTTGATTTAAGGACGTCAATTATCAAACAAAACAGAATGAAGTCTAAAAACACATTAAAAGAAAAGGAATTGCTGTGTTTGTGTGTGAGAGAGAAAAAGAGAGTGTATGTATTTGTTTGTTTTATTGAATGGGTGTTAGGAGTTGACTGTTAGAAATTCTGTGTGAAAATGTGAGGATTCAAGTCTCTCAACCAACTTTTGAAGGATATATTAATTAACACTAGCTAATTGAAATTTGAAAGTATTCAAATTAGTGTCAAAATTACATATCCACCAATATTGCAATTTGCAATACTCAACTGAAAATAGTTTTAAAGGAGATTTCAAACTCCAGTTAATTTTATATGTAGAAATATGATAAAGATTAAATTTTCATCCATTTGATAATTAAGAATATATCTAACTAATTAAGAATGCTTTTAACAAATCAATGGATAGCATAGTCAATAAAATCAAAATTATATACTTGTTGAGTTGATTGATTATTTTTTTCCAAAGTAATTAACTCAAAATCTTGAAAATTTCTCTATACCTAATGAAGAAATATGGTATCCAACATTGCTAGGCGGCGGTTTTAGGCTTTAGAGAAGCTAAAATTGTAGAAATGAAAGTATCTTTCTTGCCCAAATTTTTACTCCCATAAGAGACTTCTACTCTATTCACATTTCATAAAGGGAAGACAATAAATAATTGAATAAGGGATCTAACCTCAGAATATTATGTGAAAACTCAAACTGTTGTTCTCATAATTGTTTATGAATTATGAGGCCACTCAGCCTTTTATCCGAGTGATTGCATTAATGGCATTAAATTGCATAGAACGTAGGAAATTGACCCAGCACCATCTATTATAACATCACAAATAAATAAAAGTAACGATGAAACTGAAATTAATTCGAGCTTTTATCTTGTAGCTATACTTGGTAATTTCCACCTGATTCATGATCCCGATTAGAATGCTTAAAATTAATGCTTTCTTTTTCTTGATTGTATCATCATCACTTTTGTGAAAATTTAAAACCAAGAAAAAAATTGAGAGATGTTGGGTCAATCGCTCTTTAAGTAATTTGATTGGACACGGGTTTACTACATCGTTTTTTATTTTATTCATAAGTGATTATCCACTAACCACTCATTTTTCACATAGGTTCAAAAATGCATAAATTCTTTTTTTTGACAAAATATCCCTTGAAGTTAACATGATTTTCACTTGTCCATTGTGGTATAAACTCTATTAGAAATTTATTGACATTAGAAGGATAAAATTACCATTTAATTTTAACAAATAAAAACCACCCCAAATCAAATAAAAAAAATCAATGCCACAATTTATCAAAATGAAAATCCTTTAATTCAATTGAAAGAAAAATACTCAGCCTTAACCCTAACTCTAACAGCCACACACTATCAAAATCAAAATGAAATTTTATTTAATTTTTAATTAAATAATAACAAAAAGATGCATCGCTGGTGGACTGCAACTAGTGTCAATGGCGTGGTGTGGCAAGGCGCGGTGGTGTGAGGAATGGAGGTGCTGAATCTACTTGATCCTGCGTTCGGTGATGTCACGCAGTGGCAGGATAGTTGATCGTGATTAAAGTTGGTAATGAGTGAAAGACAAGAGAAGAGGCTACAAAATTTATTTGACTGAGAAGAGAAGGTAATGAATTTTTTTTTTTTTTTTTTTTTCAGAAAGAAGAGATGAGACTACAATTTTTGTTGGAGAACAAGAAGAGGCTCACCATTAAAAAAAGAATTTGGTGCGAGTGAGTAAGAAGACTAGTTTCATTTTGAATGAGATTGAAGATAAGCTTTGGGCCTTGCTGCTGCTGATGCTTCTTTTTTGTTTTTTTTTTCTCGTTCTTCTTCTCTACTACTTTGCCTAAATTCTTTTAATTTTTTTGGTTTTTGATTTGGTTATTGGATTGAGTTTGGGATTAGGTTTGGGTTTTAATTCTTTTCATTTTTAATTTTGGTTTTTTTTTTCATTTATTATAATTTTGATTTTTTTATTTAATATCCAAATTGCAAAGAATAACCAAAGTCATCTAATATTTTTGTCATTTAGATCGGTGAAATAGTAATTTTACATTAAAGGAGCAAAACAATCAGCATATTAATATTATATTAAATTCTCTCACATAGTTTAGATGATAGTAAAATAATAATACATTTTATAAACTTTGGGTGGAATTCAATAAAGAAAAAAAGATTTGTGTATTTAAAAAAAAAACATAAAAAACAGTTGGCTAGGGATATTGTCTTTTTATTTATCAAGCACATGTGTCATGTCTTGTCTTTTGAATTTAATGCCTTCTTTTATTTTTTTATTACCCAATTCGTTCAAAATAATCACATATATGCCACTTTTCAATTTATATAATTTTAAAATATTCCCTTTAAGTTAGTAGAATTATCTGATTTATTTTTGGGATTCGGGATCTCGTCCTAAACCATATAGAGTTTAGTTCAATATAAATTTTTTAAAAATTGATTTAAAATTAGTTGAGATTTAATATAAAATTTTTTCCAATTTATTATTTAGAATATCTGAAAATCTCAATCAAAACCTTGATTGCCTTGACTATTGTTTTAATTTTTAATTAACTAAATTAAAAAAAATCATTTATCTTAAAATAAATAAAAATGATTGACCCAAGCACAAACCCAACAAATTCACTGCTTTGCATTCACTTTTAGAGTTTATTTATTTATTATTTATTTTTTTAACGACATTCAGTTTTAAAGTATAATTAAACTAAACAGATGAAGAAGAAAATAAATTAGTTTGTTGATTTACGTATTAAATTTAGATAATGAATGGATAAAATGGGGACGTTGGTATTTAGAATCGCAACTTGCAATATAAAGCAAGAAAAATGTGAGAGTCACAAGCTTTACCATTTCTCTGTTATATACACATCTATTAGGATGAGTTGAGACTTGATTTTGTTTTTAATAGCTATATAACTCTTTAGTTCAAATAAAAGATAACAAATTAACTTTTCAAACAATCTATCTCTATATCTATATATCTATATATATATATAAAGTTAGGACTTGAGGAGGTGATGTGGCATCACCATTTTGCTTCTTTGTATATTCTCTATTATATAATAAATAGAGATTTTTTTTTTAAATTTGACTTTTCATCTTCTCATAATTAATTTGATTGTATTTAACTCATTTAATAAATAGTAACTTTATTAATATATATCATTCCTCATCGTTTTATATTTTCTATTATCTAAAATATCTAAAATATTGGTGGATATTCTTTGTACTTTTTTTCTCTTTCTATTTAAATTCAACAATATGTAATCATTAATAATAATTAATTATAAGTCTTGAAATATTCATTTATTTTATTATGCCAACAATTAAATTTTAGTGGCTTAAAATACATCAATTAATTAATATTAATATATGAAGGAAGGTTCCTTCATCTTCCCTCAACAATGCCATTAGAGCCTAATTTTAATGTCATAATTCCATATTTAATTATTCAATCTTTTGTTTAGTGTATTTTGGCTTCTTCAAACTCCATAAACATTAAATATTTAAGATTTGTGGCATCATTATTTCTCATCTTTTTATATTCTCTATTATCTAATATATTGGTTGAGATTAAAAAATAATTACATTATAAAATATTAAAAATCTATATCTATATATCTATATATCTATATATATATATATATATATATAAAGTTGGGACTAGAGAAGGTGATGTGGCATCACTATTTCTCATCTTCTTGTATTCTCTATTATCTAATAAATTGGTTGATATTAAAAAAATAATTACATTACAAAATATTAAAAATAAAAAATAATCATTAGATTATAAAAGATTATATGTTTCTTCCTCTTTCTATTTAAATTCAATAATATGTAACCATTAATAATAATTAATTATAAGTCTTCAAACATTAATTTATTTTATTATGCCAACAATTAAACTTTAGTGGCTTAAATATATCAATTAATTATTATAGGAAGGAATGTTCATTCATGTTTCCTCAATAATGCCATTAGGGTCTAATTTTAATGCTATAATCTCATATTCAATTATGCAACCTTTTGTTTAGTGCCTTTTGGCTTCTTCAAACTCTATAAATATTAAGTAGTTAAGATTTGTGGCATTATTATTTCTCATCTTTTTATATTCTCTATAATCTAATATATTGGTTGAGATTAAAAAATAATTACATTACAAAATATTAAAAATAGAAAATAATTAGTAGATTATAAAAGATTACATGTCTCTTCTTCTTTCTATTTAAATTCAACAATATGTAATCATTAATAATAAATTAATTATAGTTTTGAAACATTCATTTATTTTATTAAGCCAACAACTAAATTTTAGTGGTTTAAAATACATCAACTAATTAATATAGGAAGGAAGATTCTTTCATCTTCCCTCACCAATACCACTATGATCTAATTTTAATGTCATAATTTCATATTTAATTATGCAACCTTTTATTTAGTGTCTTTTGGCTTCTTCAAACTATATAAATATTAAGTATTCAATATTTGTCATGTTTGGGTTTTTTTTTTTTTAATTTAACCAACATCCTCTTTAGAAATGTTCTTGTGTTTTTATTTTTTGATTTATTTAAATTTTTTGTATTGTGTGCTTCATGGAGTATTCTTTTCTTCATGAGTTAAACAATGATAAAGATAATTGGATGATAAGGGTTAGGCTTTGTAAAATGTGGGAGTCTGTTAATACTAAGAAGAATGGAGAGTTGATTAGTGTGAACATAATTTTTATTAATGAAAATGTTATATACACTTAACTATACACATTAATATATATTTTTAAAGTTAACAAAAAATAATTAACTTTCATAAATAACATTAGTTTTATAAGGCTTCGTCATCTTTAAAAAAAATCAATTCATATTTTTTATCAGTTTTATCAAGTGTAAAGTAATAAAAAAAATAATACTAAATTCTGTTTTTAAAACTGCACGAAGTGCGGTTCTATTTCCTAGTATATATATAAAGCTGAGACTTGAGGAGGTGATGTGGCATCACCATTTCTCATTTTTGTATATTCTCTATTATCTAATAAATAGAGAAATTTTCTTTTAGATTTGGCTTTTCATCTTCTCACAATTAATTTGATTGTTATTACACAATAACAATTATGTAAATGTTTTAATGAGGCATATTCTTTGTAATGAACATCCAAGGGGGAGTGTTATGAATTTATTAAAATAAATATAGATATTCATAACATATATCTCTTAGTCTCCCCACTATCTCTCATTAGCAACCTTTAGCTTCCTTATAACTCCCACTATCTCACAAGGAATTATGATCCATAATTTTTCATTAATTTCATGAAGTGATTATGTAACTATTAAAGGAGAGCTCATCTTTTTATTTTGTACACACACAATTGAAATGAGTAAAATCACTTTATAATATATTTTCTCATTTTATTCTTTATCTTGCATTGCTTCTTTATTTGTATTGGTGGCTAATAACTTTTTTTATTTTTAATAAGGTTGCCTCATCTTAAAAAAAAAAATCAATTCATATTTTTTATCAGTTTCATCAAGTGTAAAGTAAGAAAAAAGGATAATACTAAATTCTTTTTTCAAAACCGTGTGAAGCGCGGTTCTATTTTCTAGTATATATATAAAGTTGGGACTTGAGGAGGTGATGTGGCATCACCATTTCTCATCTTTGTATATTCTCTATTATCTAATAAATAGAGAAATTTTCTTTTAGATTTGGCTTTTCATCTTCTCACAATTAATTTGATTGTTATTACACAATAACAATTATGTAAATGTTTTAATGAGGCATATTCTTTGTAATGAACATCCAAGGGGGAGTGTTATGAATTTATTAAAATAAATGTAGATATTCATAACATATATCTCTTAGTCTCCCCACTATCTCCCATTAGCAACATTTAGCTTCCCTATAACTCCCACTATCTCACAAGGAATTATGATCCATAATTTTTCATTAATTTCATGGAGTGATTATGTAACTATAAAAGGAGAGCTTATCTTTTTGTTTTGTACACACACAATTAGAATGAATAAAATCACTCTATAATATATTCTCTCATTTTATTCTTTATCTTGCGTTGCTTCTTTATTTGTATTGCTGGCTAATTACTTTTTTTGTTTTTTATAAGGCTGCCTCATCGTAAAAAGAAAATCAATTCATATTTTTTATCAGTTTCATCAAATGTTAAGTAAGAAAAAAAGATAATACTAAATTTTTTTTCAAAGCCGCGTGAAGCGCGGTTCTATTTTCTAGCATATATATAATTACGATGATTTTTCATTTGTTCATTGGCTTTTACACCTCGGTGCCGAAGCAACGAAGGACATGGGGCAAATTGCTGGATACGAAAATCACCCGCATGATTAACCATGAAAAGGCCCAATGACCAAGCCCAACATCAAAGGACCAAATGGAAGCCCAATATTGTTTCTACTCTTGAGACACAAGACAGAGCAAATGGACTCTTCCTCAAGCAAGACTTATTAAAAACACATTTATTAATTTTATTTCTTTTACTTTCAATAAAAAATTGATAACAAAATAGCTAGGTTGAGAAATATGGTCAAGGAGTGTGTGCAAATTAAAAAGAAAAACATAATAATAATTATTTTCATAAATTTGTCGATTGTATTTTCTAATTAAAAAAAGATATTTTTATGTCTGTATAATATATATGAGTTTATACGTGGAACTGTATGAAAGATTAAACTTTTCAAGATTAAATTTAACTAAAAATATAGTATAGGATTAGGTGATTTTCACCTAAGAAATTAAAAAAAAAAAACACCAAACACCATAATTAGTTTTAACCTTCTTAAAATTACTTTTGAGCCTCCCATTTGCTTCTCAAAATAACTTCTTATTTGTTGACATAAAGAGAGAATGCGAAGAGCCTCTATTGTAAATTAAATTATTATTATTATTATAGTTGTTATAGAACTTTATTTCTTATTATACTCATGATACACTCATAAATCACAGCTTATAATGATTTAGGTGGGGTACAAAAACAGAAACCTTTAGGACATAATTTTTTGTTTTCATCTTTAGAGCAAAATCCATTTTTAGATGGACAATCCCTCACACAATCAGAATCTTGGGTGCAACGAATTGGTAACCCTCCGGTTTAGGCTTCAGCACTTGGTAACTCAAAGATTGTGGTGCCTGCAAATTGAGATCAGTAATTTATGATTATAGAGAAATGATATAAAAAGCGAAATGTGTTAGTAATTAGAAAAAAAATATATAAAGAGAGAAAGAGATATTTGGGACATTGACTAACCATATGCAACGATCATGAGGACGACCAAGAAAGTTAGTTTAAACGAGACTTTCTCCATTTGCTGTAAGAAAAAGATTATGCAGGATGTTTCTTTGAGTTGGAAAAAAAATCTAAAAAAATTGTACGCAAGAACTTTGTTCTTCACCTCATATTTATAAAGATGTGATATACAAATGGTAAAATGGCACACCCAACTTCTAAGTTATTTTATAGAAAAATCCAATAGGAAACAATAGAAAAAGGAAAAAAATAATTTTTTTTTCATTTTTTTTCCAGCTTCGCATTAACAACGCAGACACATTTTCCGTTGTTGGTAAAATCTCCATCCATCTTAGTTCATAAATTTAATTGCATCATTACAATCTCTCAATCAGCATCTACACAGTAAATGTAAGTTGATGATCCCACTATTAATTCCATTTCACGTTGATTAGGGTAAAAAAAAAAAAAGGAAGTTTTCTTATATTCATGTAATTTCTATAATCTCTTAAAAATACCATATGAAGTAGGTCTATTTTGCTATTAACTAAATATCCCAGATTTTGTATTATTGAATCCATTTATTGCCTTAAGGCTATATATATGTATATTTTTAACTTTACTTTGAACTCATCTCGCGCCATTGAGTTTTTGACTTTCTTCTGTTTATTGCTACCATTTTGAAATTTAAAAAATTTGATTCAATCGATCGACTTATTAATAATTGATGAACTTAATTTTATTTAATTGATCAACTTATTTTTCTTTCATTAACATTTTATAGCATAATTCATTCGTGATATATATTTACAACGTTTTTTTATGTGTCCTTTGCTTCAATTCACTCATAATAAATCTTAAAATCATTGACCATCGTGATTTAACTATTATAGTCTAAAAACAATTTGAAAAAAAAAATAACTCTATGGATAATTCAATTTTAAGGGTATTATCAGACAAATCATTGCACTAACAATTTTTATTGTTTGCTTGCAAAAGTAAAATATGCATTTGTATATCTGGTTTTGCAATAAGAAAAAATGTTAAAAGGTACCCCAATTTTTTCTTTCAAGTTTCAAGTTAATTATATGGTTGCTAAGTGAATTAAGAAAGTAACCTCATTGGCCTCTCTTATAATATGGATGTCTTTTGAATTATCTTAATTTAGAATTTATTGACATGCACTAATTGAAAATTAACTTTTTTGTTCTTATCGGTGATCCTCTTCTTTATGCTTCATCAATGGTGACAACATTTTAAATCAATGAAATATTCATTATATTAGCAGAAATTATGAGGGATCTCAACGAGAATATTAGAATAACCCCAAAATAATAAAAGGATGATTGTTGCTTGAAGACGGGTTCTCGCCACAAGTTGGGTTGGTTTATGCTCAGTCCATGGCCATAACATCCTAGGAAAAGTTGATTAAATAATATTTTGTGAGTTCTTGATGGAGCGAGTGTAGCGAAAACGGAATTGATTGGGTAAGAAAAAGCGGAAGTGGAATTGATAGGATAGAAAATACTAAATATCATTATAGTATTTGACCAAGCCAACGCGATTAGGTTACGCTTTAATTAAAGTATGATTAGATATCATTTTAATCCAAACAACTCAATGAGATTTTTAATAATGCTTAAAGCGAGATTAGATAACGCTCTAATCCAAACAATTCTACAAGAGAGATTTTGATAGATAATTTGAGAGGAAATTATAAAAGAGGAAATTTTATTAAATAATTGAATATGAAGTTATGAAAATAATAACAGGATCTCTCTATTTATAATAGAGTAAACCCACTTCCCTAAATTAACTTAAAAAAAGAGAAATTAAATCATAATTATAATGGAAATAAAATATACTTTCCCTAAGTTAACTAAATCTCATACCTTAATTGACTCTAATAAAAATATAAAGTTCTAAAATAATAAAATACCACAATTGACTCTAATTAAAATAGAAATCCTAAAATAATAAAATTCTAGAATTTTAAAATTTCTAAAATAACGTCCTACATTAGTTCTAGTTGATACTGTTAATTTTACAGAAAATATTTCTTAAGATATTAAAAATCTTCATAAATCTTTTATAGACCTTCCCTCACATAGGCCTTCTTGAAAAGCTAGAACTTTCAATCAGACTTTGGCCCCATTATACGACATATGTTAGTAAAATTCATTTTTACAAATGATAATTCTATTCATCCTTTTCTTTATATTTACTAAAAGAAGATCTAAAATTTTACTCCCATACTTACGGGAAAATTCAAACCTTCTAATTAAAGGCGATGGTGATGATGAGAGAGAGAAAAAAAGAAAAAAATAATAATTACTATTATAAAAAATTTTAATTACAGTAATTTTAAAAATAATCATTTAATACTCATAACTAAGACATCTATGAGTTAGGTTGGGACCCCTGGCGTGGTCATAGCAGGTATGGAACATCTTCAATTGTTCGGTTCCTTAGTTAACTCCTCAAACTTCAGAAAGTATACATATCCGAAGAGGTGTCTTCACCTAGAACCAAATCATCTTATTTGAGCTCATCAAAAGTTTGTAGTAACATACACCTAATATTGGCCATTGTATTTGCAGTCTTTTACTAAGCGGGTGCCATCAAGATCAACCACTACACCACTTTTTATGCTACTTGAAAGAAGATTATAAATATTTTAGAGTTCCACAAACTCTATAATATAGAAACTTAAATCAGTGCACTACACATAAATTTCGTACAGAAAGAAGATTCAAACATCTCTATAAACACAAACTCTCAAGATGTTTTAGAGTTAAACAAAACTACCAGGACGGATTTGCCTAGAAAAAATGTAACAAATTTTCCCGCTAGAGTGGTTAATACTCAGTACGGATTTGCTTCAAGTCACCGGAGAGGCTTTTAGAGCAAATGTAACAATTTTGGATTCTAAAATTTTGCTCTTTAAAGCGTTATTTGGGCTTAATGTTTCAATTATCAAGAATAGGTATAAAGATCAGTGGCTCCTACTATCCTAGTTTTAGCTTAATATATATCTCTCATTTTAATTAATATGGCTGTTTCTTAAAAATTTAATTAATATCATTGCCTTTGAATTACTACTATAGGATTCCGAAAATGATAAGCAGCCTATTTCTTCCTCATCTTGAAAATCACCCAACAAACCAAAGTTTGTTCAAATTTAATTGCCCCTGCTATATCAGTGTTAGCATTTGTCTCAAAATTGTGCTCGATTAATCCTTAACTTCAAAAGGAAGAATGATCCTTTCCTATTCCTAGTTCTTTTTATTTTTTATTTTTTATTTACTCTTATAGTTTAATGAGTGGATAAGATTGAGTTTTAAATTTTAATGTTGATAATCAAGCCAGTTTTTTATTTTATTTTATTTACAATTAAGCCAACTTTTTTTTTATTAGATTTGAAAAATTAGGAGAGTTTAGGAGAGAAAAAAAAAAAGAGAGAATCCTAATCCAACTTAGAGACTCATATTGATACTTGTAGAGATTGTTCTGCTGCCTTACATGTAGAAAAATATTTACTTGGATTGACACTAGAGATTTTTTTCTTCCTTCTTAAAATATCTTTTTTTTTTTCTAATTTTTAATCATAAGTTTGTGAGCAACATATATGAATCACAATGGTGTTGGGGTTTGAACAAGTCATCTTTAGTGTAAAATTATAATATGAACCGATATCTAAAGGTCCGGCTTCTAAATCAAATAAAAGCTTATCCATAATCAATCCCTAGCAATGCCCAAAAACTCAATGAACAAATTATTATACAAGCAAGCTACTGCATGATTGTATTTCTTATTCGTGGATAGCACTTGTAATAATTTAACTTGATTTTCTTTCAGACGATTGCATGATTCAGTCATTCTATTTACAATAAATTTTTATTTGTTCGTGTCCTTTTGCACCTAGGCACCAAAGCACAAAGTACAAGGGGCAATTGTTCGATATGAAGTTCACCAGCATGGTTAACAGTAAAATGGCCCAATAAGCAAGCCCAAGTGCAAATGGACCAAATTGAAGCCCAATATTGTTTCCACTCTTGACACCCGGGAAATCAAGCAAGACTCAATAAATACACATTTATTAAATATTATTTTTTATTTTCAGTTCTCAAAAGAATTGGTAACAAATAGCTAGGTTGAGGAGTATATGTGAATTAAAAAAAATCATAATAATAAATATCTTCGTAAATTTACTGATAACATTTTCTAATTGAATAAGGGTATTTTCTAATTGCTATCCGGCTTGCACAATCATCTTTAATGCTTGTGGGATTGGTTGCTTGGTTGTTTTGATTTGTAGACTTGTAATGGATTCCGAGATTTTTGATGCTTTAATACATGGATGTTCCTTTTTGGGGGCGGCGGGGAAGAAAAAACAGAGCGATGTTGGCTAAGCAAGGTTGGAGATTGGTCTCTGAATATTCTTTGATAGCTCGGGTATTGAAAGCTCGATACTTTAAATATAAGTCTTTCTTACTGCAAAGCATGGTTGTAACTATAAGAAAATTAACAGTGAGATAACAGTTTAATACAGTAGCTAATTTAAACAACAACCAAAAACAGCAACTGGAAATCACGAATGAACAATTGGAAAAACAGCAGGGAAAAGAAAATCGAAACAGAAAATAAAACCCGAGGCCTGCAGCACATTTTCCTTAAAACAGATTTACCACCTACTGTAGTGCTTTAGGCTTGCTGGTAACTGTTTCCCAGGATACAACGGGCACGAATTATCCGTCAAGCACAGACTGATAATTCCGGCGAACCACAACAGTGTTCAAAGCTCGATAAAAAAACAGAACGTTAGAAGGAGGAAAGAAATTTTGAAGTGCTCTCTGTGTGATGGTTGTTCTTGTGTGTGTAAAAACATAAGAGGAAGGTGCCTTTTTATACTCATGTGGGTACGTAACAACAGCATAAAAATTGAATTTCGGAATTCAAAATATGCAATTTAATTGTTGTAACAGCTATTGAATTTAAACAATTCAATTAAAAAATTGAATTGCAAAACAGCCCAAAAATAATTGCGAAGCTATTACAAATCTTTTGAATTCAAAAGGTGTGAAACTGTTACAAAAAAAATTTAAAAGGAAATTGCAAATGTGCCATGCAAGCTTGGGTGATTTTGGGCTGTCATTCGCGTACGCGAGTTCAACCAAATCGGTCATGGATTCGCACCCTCTCGTCACGCGCGTTTGGAGAGAGCTTCTATCCTTAAAATTCTTGTTCATGCATGGTTAAGTGTTTATATATAAACACTAATCCCTTGGCTTCTTTTTCCCATGTGGGATAAGCCTCATTTCCTTTTAAATTTCCAACTTCAAGGGTGAACTTTGAGAGACAATTTCTCATTCACCCAAGCACCATTTTGAGAAAATAAAAATACAATTTTGAAGTATTAACGGAGTAGAATCCGAACCTCACAAGATTTTCTACTTTCGCTTAGTGGGACCCACTCAAAATGTGCCCTCAAAATAGCATATTGATATGCTATTTTTTCAACAATCCCCCACATGAATGAAAATTGGCAGTAAAATAGAAAAACCGCTAAATTTTGACATCAAAATCATTTTTGACCTTAATGATCGAGTTTATTAGATCGATACCTAGCACAGGATAGGTAGGTACTATCTTTTAAACCTTCCCTTATGATAGTATATTTACTTTACTGGTTGATCAGTAGATGCGATGTCTTTGAACTGTTCTGCCGTTAGTGTAAACGATCATATACTACACATAAGTATTTCTCCTAACATTGTTGAGTTCTCATGGTTATGTTTGTTTCAGCCTTGAACATCTACCTAGTTTTGCAAGAGTTTCTGAGAGCTGAACCCCTAACAACTCCCTTTGAAACGGCCCCACTTCTCTCTCACATAGGTGATATCTTAATTAAGAGTAACCCGCATTACTCCGCTCGAATTTCCGACGCATAAGAATCATTAAGAGCTTAGCTCAACCTTATTACCCACGGGCATCACTGTTTCATCATATGAATGGTCAATGAGGTAATCCTCTTAAGAGAATGACCCCCACAGTGATCCAACTTTAGTCTTTAACAATTGGCTTGTCCTATTAAACCTAGATCTTGGGATCTCCAGTCAACTAGGTTGGGGTTTTCCTTCGTTATTGACTAATCATTCTATGGGTTTTAATCCCATTCCCCTCGATGATTTTTCTACTAGCTCTCTATTTAATCCTTTGGTTAGCGGATCCATAATGTTATCCTTTGACCTCACATAGTCAATAGAAATAACTCCATTAGAAATAAGTTGTCTAATGGTATTATGTCTACGACGTATGTGTCTAGACTTACCATTACACATATTGCTTTGTGCCATACCGATAGCTGATTGACTATCGCAATGTATACAAATTGTAGGCACAAGCTTTGACCACTTTGGAATACCTTCTATACATTGCGTAGCCATTCTGCTTCTTCACCACATTTATCTGATGCAATGAATTCAGATTCCATTGTAGATCTGACAATTACTGTCTGTTTAGAAGATCTCCATGATACAGCTGTACCTGCTAGTGTAAACACACAGCCGCTAGTGGATTTTGAATCTTTTACATCAGGTATCCAGTTAGCATCACTAAATCCTTCTAATACTTCTGGATACCTAATATAGTGCAGTCCAAATACGAGTGTATTGAAGATACCTAAGTACTCTTACGATAGCTTTCCAGTGATCAGTTCCTGCATTACTCGTATATCTACTAAGTTTACTTACTGTATAGGCTAGATCTGGTTTGGTACAATTTGTTAAGTACACCAGACTGCGTATTATTCTAGCATATTCTACTTGAGAAATACCCTCTCCTATGTTTTTCGATAGATGGATACTCGTATCTAATGGAGTTTTAGACATAGTATTATCATATTTATTAAATTTCTGAAGAATTTTATCTACATAATAAGTTTGACTTAGAATAAGTCCATTAGAAGCCCTTGAGATTTTAATTCCCAAAATGACATCTGTAAGACCCATGTCTTTCATGTCAAACTTAGACTTCAACATATTCTTGGTAGATTTAATCATGTCATCATCACTCCCAACAATGAGCACGTCATCAACATATAAACATAAAATGACACAGCCATTTTCTGTTTCTTTGACATAAACACATTTGTCACACTCGTTGATCTTAAAACCACTTGTGATCATCGTATGATCAAATTTTTCATGCCACTATTTCGGTGCTTGTTTCAAGCCATATAATGACTTTACCAATTTACAAACTTTCTTTTCTTGTCCTGGAGTTATAAAACCTTCAGGTTACTCCATGTAGATTTCTTCATTTAAATCTCCATTTAGAAAAGCCGTCTTTACATCCACTTGATGCATCTCGTGACTGCGCAAAGCTGCAATTGCTATTATCATCTTAATGGAATTTATTCTTGTAACAGGAGAATAAGTATCAAAGTAATCAAGGCCTTCTCATTGCCTATAACCTTTAATTACAAGCCTAGCCTTGTACTTATCGATTGATCCATCACCTTTCATTTTCCTTTTGAAAATCCACTTATACCCCAAAGGTTTATATCCTGGAGAAAGATCTACTAGCTTCCATGTATGATTTTGTAAAATAGATTCAACTTCACTGTTAATGGCTTCTTTCCACAAAGCGCCTTTAGGTGAAGTTACAGCTTTTTTAAAGCTTTGAGGTTCACTTTTTTCTAGCAAATACGTAAGAAAGTTTGGACCAAAAGACTTTTCTATTCTAGCTCTTTTGCTACGTCTGACCTCAACTTCTTGTTCTTCTTCTTCTTCTGGAGCTTCATCATTTTCTTCATTTTCAATTGTTGTTTCATGAAATTGTCGTAGTTCTCTCGATTCCACTCTAGAATTGCAAGGAAACACATGTTTGAAAAATGATACATTTCTTGATTCTATTATCATATTTTTGTGGACATCTGGAACTTTAGACTCATGCACCAGAAATCAATAAGAACTACTGTTTTGTGCATAACCAATGAAAATGCAGTCAACAGTTTTTTGTCCTATTTTCACTTTTTTATTTGAATGAACCACTACTTTAGCAAGACACCCCCACACTCATAAGAATTTATATGAAGGAGCTCTACCTTTCCACAGCTCATACGGGGTTTTATCTTCTTACTTTCGAGGTATCTTATTTAATAAATAATTAACTGACAAAACAACTTCTCCCCATATATTCTAGGGTAACCCAGGACTTATCAACATTGAATTCATCATTTCCTTTAAAGTTCGATTCTTTCATTCTGCAATCCCATTAGATTGAGGTGAATATGGAGTCGTGACTTGATTGTATGATTCCACTTTGTTCACATAGTGACTCAAACGGAACAACATACTCACCACCACGGTCACTTCTTAATTCTTTGATTTTTCTGTTAAGTTGATTCTCAACTTCATTTTTGTAAAGAATAAACTTTTCTAAAACTTCATCTTTACTTTTCAACAAATATACATAGCAATATTTTATGCAATCATCAATAAAGGTAATAAAATATTTATTACCACCTCTTGTTTGAATGGATTTAAAATCACAAATATCATTATATATTAAATCAAGTGGTTCAATGTTTCTTTTAATTATTTGGAAAGATGACCTAGTTAGTTTTGCCTCAACACAAGTTTTACATTTATGTTTCAAATCAATTCGGAAATTGGGAATATGCTTCATGTTAATTAATTTATGCAATGAATTAAAATTATCATGTTATAATCTACCTTGCCAAAGATTAGAAGACCCAAGTAAATAAGAAGAAGAACTAACTTTATTATTAATTTTTGGTTTCAGAGTCATTACATTGAGCTTAAATAGCCCTTCATTAACATAACTCTTTCCCACATACATCCCATTCTTTGAAAAAACTACCCTATATGACTCAAACACCATTCGGAAACCATGTTTGTTCAATAGCGATCCAGACACCAAGTTCTTCCAAACTTCTGGCACATAAAGCACATCGTTCAGAGTCAACTCTTTTCCAGAATTCATCTTCAGAATCACCTTCTCTTGACCCTCAATCTTAGATGTAGCAGAATTTCCCATGAATAGCTTCTCTCCATTGCTAACTGCTTCAAAAGAAGTGAACAACCCTCTGTCCAAGCAAACATGTCTGGTTGCTCCCGTATCAATCCACCATTCTCTCGGATTACAGCTAACCAGATTCACTTCTGAAACCATTGCAGAGAGGTTTATGTCTAAAACATGTTGAGTGATGTTTTCCACCACATTTGCCTCTCGCTTCTTTTTAGGCAACCTGCAATCCGAGGCCTTGTGACCCATCTTATCACAATTAAAATATTTTCCTTGAAACTTTGTTTGCTTCTTGGAAATTCCTCATTTCGGACCCAATTTTTTTATTTTTCTTATTTTTAGGTCCATGTTCTACAACGTTTGCTTTAGCCATAGAACCAACCCCTTTTTTTTCTGCATTTATGTTATCTTCCTCAATTCGGAGCTTAACAACCAACCCTTCAATATTCATTTCCTTGCGTTTCTACTTCAAATAACTCTTGAACTCGTTCCAAGCATGAGGCAGTTTTTCAATAATTGCAGCCACTTGAAAAGTTTCACTTAGCATCATCCCTTCTGCAAGGATTTCAGATAATATAATTTGAATCTCTTGTACTTGACTTATTACAGTTTTGGAATCCACCATTTAATAGTCTAGGAAGCGATCAACAATAAACTTTTTGGTACCCACATCCTTAGTTTTATATTTTCGATCTAAGGATTCCCATAGCTCTTTGATTGTTCTTTTTCCTATGTATACATTATACAAGGAATCACTAAGGCCATTCATTACATAATTTTTACATAAAAAATCATAATAATGCCATGCATCAATTGTACTTGCAACTTGAACATCTATTTCACCCTCTTTGGGTTTAGGAGCATCCTCCGTCAAGAACCTCGCAAGGTTCAACGTGGTCAAGTAAAAGAACATCTTTTGTTGCCAACGTTTGAAATTCTGGCCATTGAATTTTTCTGGCCTTTCTGCATGAGTCATAGGAATTGCCACAGAGGCTGGCTCCTTCACAACAGATGGTCCAGCAGCAGAAGCTGAAACAGGGACAGTTGGAACTGCATCATTGGTTTCAGTTGCCAGCTCAACATAAATATGTTTTAAGATTGTAAGAAAATTAACAGTGAGATAGCAATTTAATACAGTAGCTAATTTAAACAACAACGAAAAACAACAACTGGAAATCATGAATGAACAACTGGAAAAACAACAAGGAAAAGAAAACCGAAACAGAAAATAAAACCCGAGGCCTGCAGCACAGTTTCCTTAAAACAGATTTACCACCTACTGTAGTACTTTAGGCTTGCTGGTAACTGTTTCCCAAGATACAATGAGCACGAATTATCCATCAAGCACAAACTGATAATTCCGGCGAACCACAATAATTTTCAAAGCTCGATCAAAAACAGAACGTTAGAAGGAGGAAAGAAATTTTGAAGTGCTCTATGTGTGCTGGTTGTTCTTGTGTGTGTAAAAACAGAAGAGGAAGGTGCCTTTTTATACTCATGTGGGTACGTAATAGCAGCATAAAAATTGAATTTCAGAATTCAATATATGCAATTTAATTGCTGTAACAGCCATTGAATTTAAAAAATTCAATTCAAAAATTGAATTGCATAACAATCCAAAAATAATTGCGAAGTTGTTACAAATCTTTTGAATTCAAAATGTGTGAAACTGTTACAAACAAAATTTAAAAGCAAATTAAAAATGTGCCATGTAAGCTTGGGTGATTTTGGGCTGACATTCGCCTACGCAGGATGCGCACGAGTTCAATCAAATCGGTCGTGGATTCGCACCCACCTGCGCACGCGCGTGTGGAGAGAGCCTCTATCCTTAAAATTCTTGTTCATGCATGGTTAAGTGTTTATATATAAACACTAATCCCTTAGCTTCTTTTTCCCATGTGGGATAAGCCTTATTTCCTTTCAAATTTCCAACTTCAAGGGTGAACTTTGAGAGACAATTTCTCATTCACCCAAGTACCATTTTGAGAAAATAAAAATACATTTTTGAAGTATTAACGGAGTAGAATCCGAACCTCACAAGATTTCCCACTTTCGCCAAGTGAGACCCATTCAAAATGTGCCCTCAAAATAGCATATTGATATGCTATTTTTTCAACAGTAACCCTTATCTTATATTTGACGAAGTCTTCTATGGAGGCATGGTGCTCTTGAACGGGGTATTTGGTGACATATTGGGTGTGGGTCACACAACTCACAAGTGGATGTCTATCACGGCAATTGGATTCGACTGCTCAAATATTTTCGCGCAGCCTCTAGTGCCTCGTTTTGATACAAAAGTGTCTCCTATACTGTTGGATGGTATGGTAATCGTAAGAGTGATTCTTTGTTGTGGGAGCATTTTGTGCCAATGGATGTTGAATCCATTTTTCGAATTTATTTGCCTAATATTCCAAGGGCTGATGAGGTGTTACGACATTTTACGAAGGATGGCATTTATACCGTTAAATCAGGGTATCTTATGTCTTTCGCTTGGGAGAATATGGATGTTGTGAAAAGTTCTAGTAGTTCTTCAAGGGATTGGAATAAGATCTGGCATCACAATGTTCCTCGGAAGGCCAAATTCTTTTTGACTATTTTGAATTTAAGAAAGGATTTGTTGAATACAAACATAGGAGAGCGCAGAGATCGAAATGAAACTTGGTATTTGTGTAAGATGCTGAGAACCTTTTGTATTGCTGCACTGCTTAATTCAAAATATTCTTACAAATGCCTTTGGCGGTCGGTGACAATTTAATGTGTCACTTAAAGGTGTTCTGTGTCAAACTCTATTTTCAGATTTTGTGTTTAACTATTCTTCTGTGGATTTTTGGCAAATGTTTTTGAAGGTTTTTGACACTTTTGGAGGACTGATCTTGAATTCTTATGTCAATTGTCGTGCTTTATATGGGTTGTGTTGTTCTCTAAGAATAGATATCAATTGTCACACACACACACACACACACACACACACACACACAAATGTTGTAAATACTTTACAACACTGGTTTTATGTTATAACAAAGTTAAGTTTATGGTTTAATCACTATGGCTTCTATCGAAACAGAATCCTGAACTGCCACTGACTAAGAACGCTCAAGCCTTTTTCTATTAAAGGAGGTCCTGAGGATAAAATCTCAGGTGAAACAATCCCACAGGACCCATCATCATATAGATATGGTGAGATTTTCTGATTTTCAGATTTAAATTTGACAAACATGAGAGACAATGATGGTGGGACAGGAAATTTAAATTTAATTGGACGGTGCCATCCCTCTCTCGCATTTGTCAAAATTTAATTAATTAAACAATTTAGCATTACTTTTTTTCTAGAGCAGGACAATGTTTGTTTTAATGTAAAGCCAGTGTATTATGTCATATTTGCTATTCGTTTAATAATATGGTTTGACACTAAACCGATTTATTATTGTCATAATTGTCTTGTTTTACTTGGTTATGTTGCAAGTGTGATTAAACCTATAAAACTGGTTCAATTTAATTCAGTTTAGCATATTCATATATGTATCCTTATAGCAATCTCTACTAATAATATACTTGTAGATTGATCAGTTAGACTCTCGCAAATTTATTAAAAAACTGAAGTAACAAAAATGAACTAGTCTGATCTATTAACCTGACGGGGCCGGAATGCAAACATTAGCATGTGGGTTCATTTTTTCTATTTAGTTTCAAGTAAATATTTTTAATCTCTACAATTTGAGCAAACAGCAATACAATTTATACCACACAGGTAAAAATAATTTAAGAAAATAATTAATATGAAATATAAGAAAATTAATGATAAAATATGGTCATATTGGTTTGAATGAGAAAAATATTTTCGTATAAAAATTCCAATCTTATGCAATTTATACCATAGGAGGCAAAAATATATAATTAATTCAATCCAACTTTTTCTGATTATTACTATTTTTAATGAAAAGTAAAATCGTTATTAAACTTGTCTCATAGGTAGTACTTTCAGTTTCGTGAAGGAAGGAATGCCCTTTAATTAGCAAAGAAATAAGGACACCACGAGACAGGGTCATTGTTTCTTGCGGATAGTTTGAGTCGGGAAAATGGAAGAGAAAGTGAATGAAAAAATAACAAAGAAAATCTTTATTGGAAAGTCACATAACGTAAAATACAAGGTAGAGGTCCTAACCTCAAATCAGCTATCAGATGAGCCTTGTGGTAACTTCTCATTAGATGAGTTGTGCAATGGAACCCATGGTTTTTCTAATGAGAGATTGCCACGTGGTGCATCGCTCACCATAAGCGACCATGCTCACTTAAACAAACCCTTTAAGACTAATTACTAACTAATAATTTAATACACAATCTTTGGTACCAGCTCAGCAATCTGTTATAGCTTACAAGCCAACATCGCATACAATTACAAAGCTACAGCCTTGCATCTTGAACAACCTTCACATAGTCTTGACTCTTGAACCCAAATACTCCACTACACTTGAGTGTAGCCAATGAACCTTGGTCCTTCCTTAGCTCTAATATGATCCTGTGATGGACTATCGCATATGCTATTTTTGTAACGGATAAACAAGATGAATCTAAGTGAAGTGAAAGCATAAAAAAAAAAACTACATAAATGAATCCCTTCATGATGTGTTTAGAACAGAGTTTTATACAATGAGCCGATATAGTGTCGGCCTCTCAAAAGTTGTCTTTGGCTACCATTTGGCAGCTAAAGACCTGGTGCAATATGTTTATTAACCGATTGCACATTATTTTAAATTTTAAAAAATTAAATAAAATAATATATTAATTTAAAAATTATAGAAAAATAATTATATTAATAGTAAAAAATAATAAATAGAAAATAAAAGAAAGATATAATGTTGTCAAAATCAAGAGAAAAAATATTATATAATAAAGGAGAAATGTTTGTTTCATATATTATATGCGATGTGTTATATTTAACATCAAAATTTTAATATGTTTTGTTATTTTTCTCAACTTTATTATTCTAAATACCCCCAAAATGTTTTTTTTTCCCCGCCCATTTTATGTTTGACGTCCTTATTGCATGTTTGACCTCCATTCTCACATCCTTCACGTGAATTGTTTCACATTGACATGGTTTTCATGTATAACCTCATATGTTACATGTTTGACCTCACTTGTTGCTTGTTTCGCGTGGATTGTTGCATGTCTTAAATAAAGCCAAAAACCAAAAAATTTCCCACCTATTTTATGTTTCACGTCCATGTTGCATGTTTGACCTTCGTTGTTGCATCTTTTACGTGAATTATTACATGTTAACATGGTTCTCATGTTTAACCTCATGTATTGCATGTTTTACGTGACCTTTTTACATGTAAATTTCATGTTGCATGTTTGACCTCACTTGTTGAATGTTTCACGCAGGTTATTGCATGTCTTGAATAAAGCTAAAAAATAAAAATTTTCCCACTCGTTTCGTGTTTCACGTTCGTATACCTCCCTTGCTGCATCTTTCACGTGAACTATTGCATGTTGACGTGGTTCTCATCTTTTATCTCATCTATTGCATGTTTGACTTTAGGTGTTCCAAGTTTTACCTAACCTTTTTACATGTAAATTTCATGTTGCGTGTTTGACCTCACTTGTTGCACATTTCACGTGGATTTTCGCATGTCTTGAATAAAGCCAGAAAATGAAAATTTTCCTGCTTGTTTCATGTTTCACGTCCGTGTTACATGTTTGATCTCTATTGTTGCATCTTTTACGTGAATTGTTACATGTTGATGTCATTCTCATGTTTAACCTTATTTGTTTCATATTTGTTCTCATATGTTACATGTTTTACGTGACATTTTTTAGATGTAAATTTCATGTTGCATGTTTAACCTCACTTGTTGCATGTTTCATGCGGATTGTTGCATATCTAGAATAAAGCCAAAAAATTAAAATTTTCCTGCCCGTTTCAAGTTTCACTTCCGTGTTGCATGTTTGACCTCCATCGTTGCATCTTTTAGGTGCAGTTTTGCATGTTGACGTGGTTCTCATGTTTAACCTCATCTGCTGCATGTTTGACCTCAGATGTTGCCTATTTTACGTGACATTTTTACATGTAAATTCCATGCTATATGTTTGACTTCACTTGTTGCCTGTTTCACCTAAATTGTTCCATATCTTGATAATTTAAGTGATCATTATTACTCCAAGTAATAATTTATCATTTTAATTATTACTTGTTTCATTATTTTGTAATTTGTTTAATTTTTCAAACCAAAATAACTATGGTGACAATTTAAAATTACCAAATGACTTTCATTTTTTTTTTTTAGTGCAATTGGTAATTTGTAAATTTTTTATTTTAAAAATCAAATAATACATACAGCACTTTAATTGTTGTAGATTAATTTTATCAAAGCTTGTAAATGAAACCCATAAACAAAGGCATCTAAAACTTTGTAATTACAACCAAAAAAAGAAAAAAAAGAAAAAAAAGAAAGAAATGTGTAAAGAAGGGAGTTGGCAGGTGCACGCCATACATGAATTAATTTTCATCATCATCTTCCACCATATGTCGTGCCCTCACCATTACCATTACAAAAAAGGCGTCGACCTGTCCCCCATCCAAGAAGTGAGCCAAAACTTATGAAACTTCAAAGCATTGTCTAAGCATAGCACACAAACTACTTCCAGCATCTCCATTGACAAAATACTTGAAAAAAGCAAGACATGAGCTATTAGCCCATACACTTTTAAGCATAATGATTCTCATCACATCTCATTTATCCAAGAGGCCATGAAAACATGCTCAAAGATTCCAAAAGAAAATTGACATTTAAACACATAAGAATCAATCTCAAGAATCCATTGAGTTTGCAATCAAGCCAAACAATGCCAATCTCTGATGTATAACACCAAACTTCAAAGTCTATAATTTCAACGATCAAATAACAAATGATATACAAATAAAATTCATGGAAATCTGTAGAAACCTTTGGCATTATTTTAGATCACGTAACAAGGACAGGCCTTGTTCAATAATCCCTTTAAATTTTTAGGTTGGTTTAATTACTATACAAATTTCTAGATATAATCTAGACATGTAAAGCACCTAGAATATAACATTTTAGCTCAATTTAGTTACATTTATTACTATTTCTATGACCCAATATAGAGTTACAGAAAACTGGTTTACTGACGGGAAACACCAACAACCTAAGCTTCTGATTTTCTTTAAAAATTCAATACTATTTTTAGAGTATTATGAAAACTTCCAGAATATTATTAGTCATTAGACACATAATCTCGCACAACATATAAAATTTTCAAGCCATTTGGACAACTCTATAATAGGTTCTCACAGGATTGAACTAAACAAATCAAAACTGCCTTTTGAATTCACACAAAAACAGCTGAGCTTTGGGGATCTATTAAAATTTAAAATACTCAATATGTTGGGATGAAAATTCCCAGAACATAATTACACATAAAACTCTCTGATATCATAACATCAAACACAAGTGAACAGTTCTGTCAAGGGGTTTGCGCCTAAAGCTGTAGAGTTAAAAAAAAAGGAATTCAATTACCATGGAACTTTCTACATTTAAAATAGACATATTGAAGTCTAATATCTCAAAATTTCGGCTCATTTCGACACCATTAGATTATTCGTTTATAACACGAAACATGGTACATACACAGTTTCTGATAAATTCCAACAACAACCGACCAATTTGACGGATCCATTATAAATCAATACTATTAGTTCAATTCATTCCAAAATGTCCAGACTCGAAAGATACAATACTCAAAATTTGAAGCAATCAAGCATCATTTAGTCATATTTCGAAACAATCAAAAGTTATGATAACAGTCCAACAATCTTTAAATTTTCTGCAGAATCAATAAACTATTTATCTTCTTTTCAATTCAATAATCAATTTTCTAACAAAATTAGACATGTAAAACCAATAACAACCTTACTTTTCAGTTTTGAAATAACAAAACATCAATAGCACAAAGTTACCTACCTAAATCACAAGCTTTAACTTCCTAGCCTCTCAATGAAGCTTTCTGTCACTTCGCAAGTATTAACCCTGACATTACCAAAAAGGCTACCCAAAAAATATATATATATATATATATATAATTAATCAATCACACTTCCATTAAACAAAGTCATCAGAGTTTATTTAAAAATTGAGGCGGTTTACCTCTTAACGAATAGCTCAACTCCAAACTTCCAATCTATACCACTACATAATTGAAACATACATCCATCGATCAACAAATAACCCAAAAAAATTGCTAACAGTTTCAATTAAAAATAAAAGCTGGTAATTATATAGCATCAATATATAGCGTTAAATCATCAAGCAACAGTATATGATGGTGAGTCTCTAGAAACATCAATAAAAATTTCTGAAAAACAGCGAAAAAAAAAAAACTTAAAAGTAATATAATGAATATCAACACATATAAAATAAGATTGGTAAAAAAATTAGAAACAAAAAAAAAGAAGCTGAATGGATAAATCTTTGCCAAATTTGTGAGTACCCATCTTTAGTATTCCGAACAATGAGTGCGGAGCTCAAAACAAGCAAACAACACCGAAAACCAAACAAGAAAAAATTAGTATATCAAGAGAAAAATAACACCTAATAAAAAACCAAGCCTAAAAAAATTAACTAAAAAATAAATAAATAATTAACTTGTTTTGAGGGTTTTCGCTGGTGGCTTCAGGAAGCTCACGCGGCAACGATTTCGGCCAAAGCTAGGATGACGAATTGATGGTATAGGCAACGGTGCGACAGAAATAATGGTGGACGGTTGGAAGAGCAGCAACAGACGTGCTATCGGCTTTGCCTCTCTCTAGCTGTCGCATATAAGCCAAATACTAGGACTTGTATTAGTGAATTTAATATACAAGAACTTGTATTAGTGAATTTAAAGACGTATTACAAATGGATAATAAATTAAGTGTAACATCTCTAACGTATTTCTAGTAAACGACAGCTCTATGGATCAATAATCCTAATTTTCTTTTTTAATTTTACGTGCGATTAATAATATAGTTACAAACTCAGGTACAAATTTAGTTTGTATTGGTTAATATGGTAAGATTAAATTAGTTGAATTAAATATCTTTTGGCTCACATGATTTGTTTTTATTAGTTTATATTTTCTTTCAACCAATGAATTAATGTCAAATCAGTTTGTACAAACTTAATTTGTACTAGGGGTGGGCACGGGTCGGGTTGAATATCAACCCAACCCAACCCGCATGTAGAGCGGGTTGAAATTTTTCAACCCGACCCAACCCATTACATATCTCAACCCGACCCGACCCAACCCGCAAAACTACGGGTTGGGTTGATTGGGTTGGACTTTTAAAAAAATTAATTTTTATATTTTAATTAAATAGTGAACAAAAATAAATTAATTAAAAAAATTAAAAAATGCAAATGTTAAAATCTTTAGAACAAATCCAACATTTCAGAATTTTTATATTCATATTTTTTAATTTTTATATGAAATATCAAAATTTATATAATAATTTTTACACACATACAGGTTGACCGGTTGAGTTAGGTTGATTGGATTGGGTTTTTGAAAAAAAATCTATTGTTATAGTCTAATTAATTAGTGAACAAAAATAAATTAATTAATTAGATAAACTAAAAAAATACAAATATTAAAATCCTTAGAACAAATCCAACATTTCAAAGTTTTCATATTTATATTTTTTAATTTTTATATAAAATATCAAAATTTATTTATAGATATACGGGTTGACGGGTTGGGTTGGGTTAAAAAATTTTAATCCAACCCAACCTGCAAATAGTGCGGGTTGGGAATTTAACAACCCAACCCAACCCGTTTATTTTATCAACCCAACCCGCAAAAAATCACACGGGTTGGGTCGGGTTCACGGGTTGGGCGGGTTGATGCCCATCTTGTAGTGACTACAAGAGTTCTTATTATTTACGACATCAAACCAACAAAGTGGGCTTGCTTCGCACTTTGTTGGGAGAACTGTGCCTCCCGGTTCGGCTTCTAGGGTTGTGGTACGCCTCCCCAGGATACCTCGTGATTAATATAAAAAAAAAATTATTTACGACATCACATATACAACATTCTTTGAAGAAATGTTGTAACAAGTAATATTGACAGGTTTTGTTTAAAAAAAGCTGTGAAAAAATCTTAAGTTTTGATTGACTGTGGCGTTAAAGTGAGAAACGCGTTTAAAAAATTAAACAAAGCTGAGACAAAAGAAGTTATTTATTACTAGCCGGCCCACACTAAACTCCACGCACTCTCCATTACTCCATTCTATATATTTTGCTTATTACGAAACCCATGGCAAAAGCTTTTTTTTATCATTTTTTTAACTCAAACAAAAAACCCAACTCACGCCAAAAGCTCACCCAAATCCAGAAACCCACGCCAAAAGCTTTTGTTATCATTTTTTTAACTCAAACAAAAAACCCAACTCACCACGCCAAAAGCTCACCCAAATCCAGAACAAGCACTCATTTTTTATTCAGTCTCATTTTCGATTCAATTTAATTCGTTTCTCAATTTCATAAAAACACACGGTACTAAAATCCACTTCGTTATTATTTGAAATTTCTTGTAAGTCTTCTCTCATTATCTTAGTTGCATTTGTTAATTTCTTAATCTTTTAAGATTTTTTCCTCAATTTCTTAAGATTTCAATTTATTTCAGCTTGGGCTTTGATTTTACCGAGGCAAAAATTGTCTTCAGCTTCCTATTCTGGTAATTTCTTAATCTCTATCTTCATATTTCAATTTATTTGATTTCAACGAGATTGTTCTAGTTGTTTAATTGTTTTAATTTGGTTAAATTACTATGTTCTTTTTTTTTGAGATATTTGATTAAATCGGCTATGTTGAGATTTGAAATTTTTGATCTGACACTTTAATTGTTCTTTTTAAAGTGTGCCGCGTACTTGGTGAATTTGAGCTTTAAGAAAAAACTTATAATATTGAATGTTGTTGAATCAAATTCCTCTGCAAACTTTTATTTTATATATATATTCTTCAGGCTATGATATATATGTTGCAGGATCATGAGTTTCACCAGCAACCACTCTGTTGTTCTTCTTCATATATAGCTCTTTATCTACACTTCTATTGCTTTTTTCACCTTCAGCTTCTTGTTTGCTGAAGTTTTTACAATGAATTATGAATATGATTGCTGAAATATCTTTTAATGAGGCCTATAAATGTTGTTGTAGTAACTAATCTAATGCCACCATTTATTTTTAATACGACTAACTAATGGGTCATTTGATTGTTTATGTTGGGGTCTTGGCTGGTCTTGGCTTTCGGTACATCAAGCTAGGAAGTTTGTAGTTATTGCTACATATATATGTTGCAGGATCATGAGTTTCACCAGCAACCACTCTGTTGTTCTTCTTCATATATAGCTCTTTATCTACACTTCTATTGCTTTTTTCACCTTCAGCTTCTTGTTTGCTGAAGTTTGCACAATGAATTATGAATATGATTGCTGAAATATCTTTTAATGAGGCCTATAAATGTTGTTGTAGTAACTAATCTAATGCCACCATTTATTTTTAATACGACTAACTAATGGGTCATTTGATTGTTTATGTTGGGGTCTTGGCTGGTCTTGGCTTTCGGTACATCAAGCTAGGAAGTTTGTAGTTATTGCTACATATCAAATTGAAGAGAGAAGTATAATCAATAAATGTGTATACATTGAAACCCCATACCATACTATGTCTTCTGAAAAAATAGGCATATCAATCGCACTATATTTACAGTACATAGCTACTTGTGTAACCTGTTTGACAATCTGCACCAAAACTACACCTTCAATACAAAAAGAGAACACATGGAAGCTAATATTCAGCTTTAGATTGAGACATTGTTGGGAATTCCCTTTCCGGTCAGCCCACCTTCTCTAGAGCGTTCTGAGGTGTTAGTCATGTTGAGGGCCGGTTTTACATAATTTTTTTTATTGTTCTTTATAGCCTAGTTCTTATTATTTTTATAATTGTCAAATGCAGATTAACTATAGACATTAGCGAAAAAAGGCTCTTCATGGATAAATCGTGGTTGTCTCTTTCAAGGTTTTTCCATAACCTTTTTCTTAATTTAATTAAATCCGTCAGTTAATTTTCTTGGGATAAAATATGATATTTGTTAGTTAATTTTACTAAATTTAATTAAATCTATTAGTTAATTTCTTGGGATAAAATATGATATTTGTTTGTAGATTTTCTGAGTATAGAAATGGGGCTAAAACATTTGTCAACAAGGCTAAAGAAAGTGGTGGGAATGTTGATTATATCATATGTCCTTGTGAAAAATGTCGAAACCTTCGTTATCAGCATGTTGATATAGTTTATGAGCACTTAGTTATAACAGGAATGAATCCTGCATATGATACTTGGGTTTTTCATGGAGAAAATCCCAATATGCATGTACACAATGAAGATGCTCAAGTGTCAGATACATATAGGATGTATAGAGATGTCTATGATCAGGTTAGTGATACTGAAGGAGAATCTCCTGAAAAAATGGAAGAAGTAATTTTGCAAGAATTGGAAAATATTGAATCTCCATTATATCCAGGGTGTACAGAATATACAAGGTTATCAGCAACTGTACTTTTGTACAAACATAAATCTGTGCATGGTTTATCGGATAAAAGTTTTAGTGATTTACTTCAAATCCTTAGAGGTATGCTACCTGTAAATAATACACTACCTGACTCTATCTACTCAACCAAAAAGTTGTTAAAGGCCTTTGACCTTGGGTATGAGAAAATAGATGCATGCAAAAATGATTGTTGCTTATTTAGAAAAGAGAATGAGCATCTGGACAACTGTCCAAAATGTGGTTCCTCAAGATGGAAAATTAATCAGCGGACTAAAAAAATTAAAAAGGGAGTTCCTGTGAAAGTTTTACGATACTTTTCAATTATACTAAGGTTTAGAAGAATGTTTAAATCACTTGAAATGACTGAGCAATTAACCTGGTATACTAGTCATAAAAGTCAAGATGGAAAAATGAGGCATCCTGTTGATTCACCAGCATGGAGAAGAATGTAATGCATATTGAGCAACAAGCTCTATTAACTTGGATGTAATGCATATTGAGAAGAATGTTTGTGATAGCCTTCTCAGCACATTGCTAGATATAAAAGGAAAGTCAAAAGATAGGTTGAAATCACGTAAAGATTTGAAAGTTTTGAAAATTAGGCATCATTTGTATCCAAAGAGGAAAGGAAAGAGATTGTGCTTACCGGCTGCAGCGCACACATTATCTAAAGAGGAGAAGAAAACCTTTTGTAAGAGGCTATTTGATATAAAGTTACCAGATGGATATGGCTCCACCATTGGAAACTGCATTTTGATCGATGAGTGTAAAATTAAGGGTCTTAAATCCCATGACTATCATATTTTGATGCAACAATTGTTGATAGTGGGATTAAGAGGTCTTTTACCTAAAGGACTAAGATTTGCGATTTTTCAACTTTCGGCATATTTCAATGAATTATGTCGAAGAGTTATCGATGGGGCTAAGTTAGAAGAAATGGAAAACGACATTGCTGAAACTTTATGTATGCTGGAAAGATTTTTTCCTCCATCATTTTTTGACATCATGATCCACTTGACAATTCTTCTAGGACGTGAAGCTCAACGGTGTGGTCTAGTACAATATCGTTGGATGTATCCTTTTGAAAGGTGTGTTAAGTTAGCATTAATATCATGATTTTTATTATAGTTTATTTTTCAGTACAACTAATATTTTTCTTTTTTAAAATAAATTATGTAGATTTATGAAAAAATTAAAGGGATATGTTAGGAATAAAGCACGACCAGAAGGATGTATAGCAAAATGTTATCTGGTTGAAGAATGCATGAGATTTTGTAGTGGATACATGAAATGTGTTAGTGCATTAGGTTCTCGACATAATCGTAATGAAGATATGGGTGATGAAACGATTTTGGGAGGTCACCCATTCACTGCTGGAGAACTTATTGATCTATCTGAAGAAGAATTGCAAATTGCTCACCGTTATGTGCTATACAATAGTGCTGAAGTGGAACCATATATAGAGTAAGGACAATAACATCAAGACTTTAGATATTAGAATTTTTTATTTATTTTTACTGCTAATTCCTTTTTCCTTTTTTGATATTAGAATGCATAAAATAGAGTTGAAATCTTTAGATACACGTCTTAGTAAACCAAAGAATAAAAGCTTGCTACAAAAAAGGCACCAAGAGACTGTTGTGCAAATTTTATTGAACTCGCAAGCGCACGAATCTATTGTAGGATAGATTAATGGTGATGAGTGTCGATCCCACGAGGAGGTGGATTTTAATTGTGTGTAGAATTAATTTTCTAAATGGGTGGTTGGATTTATGGTAAAGATGATTTAGAATATCTTAATATTTGAATTGAAATGGCAGAATTAAATTAAAGTGAAAATCTATTGAAATGACGTACTTGGGTATCTGGATCCGTATCAATATGCACCATAGGCTAAATAATCCTTATTAATGCCAATTAAATCATGAGGGGGGAATCCACACCTCATGAACCACACTCTAATTAATATGGTGCTAAGGGCTTATAGTACCAAATAATAATAACCTTGTACTAGAGAGCCGGTGAAACCAAGGCGGTATCTAGACAAGATTATTATTATTTGTCGACGAAAAATCAAATCATCCACAAACATTAGAGGGGAAAAGAAAATAAATTTACCAAATAAAGCTCATGACACATGTTGAGAATTCACCTTCAACCTAAGCATGAAAGAAAATTAGCTACTCATAATTGAACTAGGGGCAAAATGGGAATTTATTAAAATACGTAGAAAATACAAGATGGAGAGGGAATTACAGAAAATGGATCCCAAAAATGGATTCAGAGATATCAAATTAGGGGGGGGAGGCCCCCTTTTTATGGATATATTGAGTAAATCATGGCCATCGGATTAAAAACAGTTTGGATGCTCAGGATTGTGCCACGTCATCAGTCAACAGCACGAGGTTTGACCACGTGGGTGAACAGTAACACAGTTTGACCCGGCTTTGAACAGTAACGCGGTTTGGTTGAAAATAATCCTGTGTAATAAATGTACCGTACGTGCAAGTTTTGGTCCACTAATATGCTGCCACGTCACCATCAACAGTTCATAAGAATTTTAGACTAACAGGATCATGACACCTTATCAGTCAATGCCACATCATTGGTCAATGCCACGTCATCGATCCGTCTATGTGAATGTCAATAATGCGTAGACAATACCATGTGAATAGTACGTATGTGATTTTCCTTTTATGCTCCTCCTAAGGTTTTCGACCGTCCTGAGTTCAAAAGTGATGTCCGTTTTGCCGTTTGATCTCTCGTTTATTGTGAAATGACTGTGATGCCCCTAAAATACACAAAATACTTAATTAAAATAAAACACACATAATTAAATTACAAGAACTTTAAATACAGAAGAGTAAGGGTGTTAGTAAAACTTGAAGTGTAAAATGACGATTTTCTCCTTTATAAATATACATTTTTTAACACTCAACACACCCCCCAACCAGCTTATTGCTAGTCCCTAGCAAATAAAGTGAAAACAAAATTTAAATCCAAAATAATATATATATTTTTTTTAACACTCATGTTTATTCAATTAGACTAATGATAGTAATCAAATAAAAGTATAAGCATTATCTCCAGTCTAAAGAAACATCACACCCACATCAACTATCCACATGAATCAGACCAGTAGACTTTGTCACATCTACTTTCAAGAATGACATGTTAAACCCCAAAATCTCACTGGATATAGTGACACTCTCACAAAGAAATTATACCCAATAAAAATAGTCACTACAATGAATGGTAATTGAGAGAAAATAATAAAGAAATGATATCACATGCTTTCACCAAGATGAAAGAAATATGCCCTCAGCTTAGAAATAATACGATCTCAAGTCAAATAAAAATACTAGTCAACCCAATTTATTTATTTTTATTTATTATTTTTTTAATGCACCACTACATCTTTTTAGCCCATATAACTAGCTTCTACTTCAGACTATAGTTCCCTAAAATCAAGAAGGACTTTTATTAGGACGTAACGTAGGCTAGGGACATGGCTAACAAAGTGTATGTTTGAGAAAAATACAGAAGAATTTTTTTTTTCTTTTTTTTTTGGAAGTTGCAAGGTGGATTTCACCTATTATTGTTATTTTTTTTTAAACAACAATTTTTTTTTTTTTTGCTTTTGTTGGGCATAACTTCACTATACAAAATATTTATTTACATTTTTCTCAAACATAAATAGGTGATGGAACTTGTAAGATGTTGGGTAATACTCCAAATCGGAGTGGGTCAAGATGATAAGTTTGACAAAGAAAATATTTTTTTTTTAAAGGCTCAAAAGGGTTAACTATGGATATTTGATAAAAGAGATGGCTAGAAAGGCTCAAACGGATCAAAGATGACCTTTCCATCGTCTTTTAGGGTTCTAAATAATCTTTCATATCTACTAGTTAGATAGGCCTCCATATGTAGCAACACACATTTTTTTTTTTAATTTTACAATTTTTTTTAAGGGTTAACTCAAAAGAAATCTAGAGATCGTGTATACAATAATAAACTGCTAAGCTGTATAAAGAATGGGCAAAAGGGTTACTCTCCAAGAAAAATGATAGGCTCAAAAACTCACTTGGTACTTATTATGACATGTTCATTCCTTCAAGCAACTCATATTTGTCTCCGACGTCAACATGTAAAGTAGCAAACATAGCGTAACATCACTTAAGACCAAAGATAATACAAATACTAAAATTTGAAATTAATCATGTCATCCAATGTTAAAAAAAATCACACAAATTTTTTTTTTTTAAACAACATTCTACCCCCCAACCTATTCTAAACATGAAAGGAAAATATGCATGTAGAAATGTGAAAATGATGCCAAAAAAAACTAATTAGAAAAGTTACACTTAAAATGATAGAAACAGAAATGTTTTTTTTTTCAAACGATGAAGATGCGTTTCTAGAGTCACTACACTCCATATTCGGCCATCTTCAACACAAAAGGTTAGCAACAATTAGTTTCTACAACAAAAAATTAGTAAAAATTTAACCAAGATTCCACAATTGTCGACTATTCCCTCCCCCCAACCAGGACGAAACATTGTCCTCAATGTTGTAAAGGAAAAAAGTAGAGTTTAGAAGACATCACCTGGGTAGTGTAACACAGAAGAAAATATTTACAGGCGGAGAGTTAAATCTAATTTGTACTTCTTACTGCGGCTACTGTTACCGTCATTATTTGGACGCTCCAACACAAAGGTCCAGGGGTCTATCTCCGGTTTATAAGGTTGTAACATATCAAGTAGCTCATTAGCAGTGTGAGCACAAATAAAAAGTTTTTTTGCACTGGAAGGAATGAAGTAGTTTTTTATTGCATGGTTAAGAAATGCGATGAAGCCATCATAAAAGTTATTGACATTTAACAAACCGATGGGTTTTTGGTGAATGTGCAGATGGGCCCAAGATGCTAGTGTGATAAGTGCCTCTAGTGTTGCAAGATCTCCTAGAAGGAAAATAAAAACATCAACATGATTAAGCATTTCAGTTATTCTTTCTTGCATACCTGAGACGACTAACTCTTCTCCAGTCGATGAGTCAAACAAACTGCCCAAAGGTTTTAGAGCTCTTGAGATAATGCCTAACACTTGGCTTCCTCTGATAAAAGCAGCTTCTAAGACCAATTTTGATAACCTCGGTTACCTCCTCCATACACCAAGTGTAATTTTCTCTCTGCTATGCTTCGACCAAGATCTATGGCTGCATCAACGAACTCTTTATGTTTGTCATAAGTAAATCCAGAAAGCACACAAATGTTCTTGCATTGTCTATTGGGAGTAGCTGCCATTGGAATATTTCTCAAAAATAATTTGTGAGTGCTTAACAAACAGTCATATTTAAGAATCTTGGTGACAGTGGATCACAACTGTGTATGAGGTGGCATGTCAGTGTCAAATAACGCGTAAAGCACATGGATCGCGAGTCAAAAAGGAAACAGTAAAAAGAAAAAGAAATAATGATAAAATAACATTATTAAAGACAATAATGCAAATGATAAAACAATGGTGAAATAAAATAACAGTGAAGTAAAATGATATTTACAGGTAGTTGCGATTGTGGCTCACATCTTCCTTTGGTTTTACGTCAAAGCGGCCTATGGGTCGAGGATAGGCTTCCTATCCAGTTTTCTTATAAACTGGCAAACAGGGTCGTTTATAGTCAGATTCCCGAGACTATATCGTGCATGCTCTTTCTGGAATAATCGCCATAACTGGAGAGTCACTCCTTACACATATCCATTCGGATGCGTTTCAAGAGACAAAAGAATATCATCCAATGACTCCTTATTCAAGCCATCCCTAATGAATTGAATCTTATCTTCCCTGTTATCAGACACCATTCCTAAAGAACATGGGTTTTTATCGCAACTCATTCTGGCACACTTATGACAAGCAACAGAAATTCTTCGAGCTCGTCGTTTTCTTGCATAATTTCCTTTACCACAACCAGGCATGTATGCAATAAATTTTGGAGGTAACTCACCTGCCAATCGTACTTTAGCCTCGATTAACCAACGGATGTCCGCAGGTATGTTATTCCTCATGAGCAATCGCATGCGTTCGGACCGAGCTTTATAGATCGTAAGGAGGGCATTCTGAGAAAGTGAAGGGAATCGCTTGTGAAGCTTCGGTAGAATCTCGTTTCTGTCCATACTTTCGCCTCAGAATATCAGTTATTATGGGAAACTAAAGTAACTGACTTGATTGTCACGGAGTACCGTTATCCGCCACTTCACCGAGGTAACAAACTAAAGCACACAAACAGAAAAATAAATTAAAACACACAAAGAAAATTAAAATCTTCCTCTTATTGAATTTACCTCAAGCTCCAACTGGATGTCGTAAACACTTCTCTCAATGTCTCTGAGTTGGTTTTCTAAACCCTCAACATAGGATACTAACTCTGGTGGTTGCAGAGCCCAAATACGATGTGTTTTACAAAATTGAATCTGCCTTTTGAGATGAGTTTTGACACGTTGAAGTGGTTTAAGAATGTTCAATAGGAACGGTCTAAGTATGGTACTCATGATTAATAATGATAAGAGAAAACTTAATGGTAAAACAAACACACTTATGCAAAAATAATTTCAATTAACAAAAGAATAATAAAAAGAAAGAAAGAAAAATCAAACCACTGAAAAGAAAGAAAGAAAAAAAAATCAATTCAAATCTAGTGGGTCACTCAAATTTATTTCGGTGTCTTCTCCATGTGGTTGGTACTCTAGATATGGCTTTAATCTTTGACCATTAACTTTACATGCGACACCGTTCTTTGGGTCCTTAGTTTCAATTGCCCCATGTGGAAAAACAGTATGAACAATAAAGGGACCAGACCCTCGAGAGCGTAACTTACCTAGGAATAGGTGTAAGCGAGAATTGAATAAAAGCACTTTCTGACCTGGAGTGAAAGATTTTCTCATAATGTGCTTGTCATGAAAGACTTTCATTTGTTGCTTGTAAATTTTGGCATTTTCGTATGCATCATTGCGAATTTCTTCAAGTTCTGCCAGTTGTAATCTTCTTTCTGAGCTGGCTTGCTGCATGTCAAAGTTGAATTTCTTGATGGCCCAATATGCACGATGCTCGAGTTCCACAGGTAGGTGGCAAGCTTTTCCATACACTAGCCTGTAGGGTGACATCCCAATCGGGGTCTTAAAAGCCGTTCTATATGCCCATAATGCATCATCAAGTCTTAATGACCAATCTTTTCTGTCTGGCCTCACCGTCTTTTCTAATATGTGCTTTATTTCTCGATTGGAGATCTCAACTTGGCCACTGGTTTGCGGATGATACGGGGTCGCCACTTTGTGAGTGATTGAATACTTTGTCAAAAGAGCTTTGAATGCTTTGTTACAAAAGTGGGCACCACCATCACTGATTATTGCTCGAGGGAATCCAAAGCGTGAAACAATGTTGCTTTTCAAAAATCCTATCACCACTTTGTGATCATTGGTTCTGCATGGAATTGCTTCTACCCATTTCGATACGTAGCCAACAGCAACCAATATGTATTGATGGCCAAAAGAAGGAGGAAAGGGTCCCATGAAGTCGATACCCCATACGTCAAAAATCTCAACCACTAAAATTGAATTTAGTGGCATCATGTTCCTTCGTGTAATGCTCCCCATTCGTTGACACCTATCATATGAAGAATAGAAAGTGTAAGCGTCTCGAAATATAGTTGGCCAATAAAAACCACATTGTAAAACTTTAGTCGCTGTTTTCTTAGCACTGAAATGGCCTCCACAAGCTTGTTCATGGCAGAATGAAAGGATATTCTGAATTTCACTTTCTGGGACACATTGCCTAACAATTTGATATGCACAATACATGAACAAATACGGGTCATCCCAAAAGAAATTCTTTATTTCTGCAAAAAAATTGGCCTTGTCTTGCTTGGTCCAATGCTCTGGAAGTTGACCTGTAACAAGATAATTAACTATATCAGCATACTAAGGTAATACTTCCACACTCATTAATTGTTCATCTGGAAATGACTCATTCAATATTAATGGCTCTGTAATTGTGTCAAAATGGAGACGAGATAGATGGTCTGCCACAACATTTTCTGTCCCTTTCTTATCTCTGAATTCCAAGTCGAATTCCTGCAAAAGTAACACCCAACGAATTAGTCTAGCTTTTGCATCTTTCTTTGTGAGAAGATATTTAAGAGCAGCATGATCAGTTAACACAATTATTTTACAACCAATGAGATAAGATCGAAATTTCTCTAATGCAAACACTATTGGTAGCATTTCTTTTTCAGTAGTTGAATAATTCAACTGTGCATCATTGAATGTCATACTAGCATAGTAAATAACATGGGGAATTTGATCAACTCTTTGTCCTAATACTCTCTACATGCATCACACATGAGTTCAAATGGTAAGCTCCAGTTTGGGGCCTGAATAATGGGTGATGATGTCAACAACTGCTTTAATTTTTCAAATGCCACAAGACATGAATCATTAAAGATAAAAGGTACATCCTTAGCAAGTAAATTGCATAAGAGTCTAGAAACTTTGCTAAAATCTTTAATGAAACATCTATAGAAACCAGCATGCCCAAGGAAAGATCTTACTTCTCTGACTGTTTTGGGTGGAGGAAGATTAGAAATGAGATCCACCTTGGCTTTGTCAACCTCAATACCTTTGCTTGAAATGATGTGACTGAGAACAATACCTTGTTTTACCATAAAATGACACTTCTCCCAATTTAAGACCAAGTTCTTCTTGACACATCTCTGCAGAACTAGTGTTAGATGATGTAAACATTGATCAAACGAGTCGCCAAAGACAGAAAAATCATCCATAAAGACTTCAAGGAATCGTTCAACCATATCAGAAAAAATGCTTAACATGCATCGTTGAAATCTAGCAGGTGCATTACATAATCTAAATGGCATCCTCCTATATGTAAATGTGCCAAAAGGGCAAGTGAAAGTAGTTTTCTCTTGATCTTTTGGTGTTATGGGAATCTGATTATATCCTGAGTAGCATCTAGAAAGCAATAAAATTCATGGCCTGCCAATCTATCAAGCATTTGATCGATAAATGGTAAAGGAAAATGGTCTTTACGTGTGACAGAATTCAACTTTCTATAATCAATGCATACACGTCATCCTGTAGTCACTCTAGTTGGTATTAATTCATTATCGGCATTCGTAACTCATGACTCGACTTTTGGGGACAACTTGTACAGGACTGACCCATGAACTATCAGAAATTGGGTAAATGATACCTGCGTCTAATAGCTTAAGGACTTTAGTTCTAACAACTTGTTTCATGTTAGGATTTTACCGACGTTGCATTTCCCTAGTAGGTTTAGCATTTTCATCAAGGTGAATGTAATGCATGCAGTCTACTGGGTTTATACCTTTAATGTCTGCTATAGTCCATCCTAATGCTCATTTGTTCTCTTTTAAAACATCCAACAACTTACCTTTTTGTTCGTCGTTGAGGGATGATGTGATGATTACCGGCAGAGTATTTTCTTCTCCCAAAAATGCATATTCCAAAGTGTTGGGTAATGGTTTGAGCTCGAGTTTCGGTGGTGATTCTGATGATGAGATGAGTTTCTTCTCTGATGGTGCTAGTTGTTCAACTCTTGACTTCCATTTATTGGTATCCATGGATGGTGCTGAGTCAAGTAAGGCGTTGACCTCATCGACTGATCTGTTAATATCAAAATCCAAACCAAAGTGAGTTAAACATGTTTGTAAAGGATCATCACTAAGGTTTGAAAGAAAAGTATTATCAACTATTATTTCTATTAAATCTACATCAACAATTCCATCATCTGCATTGTGAGGCTGTTTGGCAATGTTGAAGATGTTCAGCTCCATAGTCATGTTGCCGAAGGACAACTGCATATTTCTAGTCCTATATTGAATGTGAGCATCTACAATTGCCAAGAAAGGTCGGCCTAGAATAATGAGGATGTGCTTCCTTGAATCCTGTATTGGTTGAGTGTCAATTACAATGAAATCAATAGGAAAATAAAACTTGTCTACCTGGATAAGCACGTCCTCCACAATACCACGAGGTATTTTCGTGGACCGATCTGCAAGCTGTAACACCACTAGAGTTGGGTGTAATTCTCCCAGTCCAAGTTTCAAAAATACTGAGTAAGGCAACAGATTTACACTAGCTCCTAAATCCAACAAAGCATTCTCAATTGTGTGGTTTCCTATGCTACATGAGATAGTGGGGGAGCCTGGGTCTTTGCATTTTAGAGGAATTTTATGTTGGAGGATAGAACTAACGTTTTCTGTTAAAAATATTTTCTTTTGAACATGAATGTTTCTCTTTTTAGTACAAAGGTCTTTAAGAAACTTGGCATAAGATGGAACTTGTTTTATAGCATCAAGCAAAGGGATGTTAACACTTACCTGTTTGAAGATTTCAAGAATCTCACCTATGGATTTTCCCTTCTTTCCTTTAGCTAACCTCTGAGGAAATGGAGCTTTGGGAACATATTCTCGTGGGCTGGTTTCTTCTTTCTCCTCCGGTGATGAGTCCTCAACACTCACATGTACAATTTGATTTTCTTTTGTCACCGGCATCTCCACTTTGTTGTTGACTTCTTTTCCTTTTCGCAAGGTCATGACTGCTTTGACCTCTCCATGCTGCTGTGGTGAACTGGTACTTGCTTCATACACTCCCTTAGGATTAGGCACTGGTTGACTTGGAAACTTGCCTTTCTCAACAGTCATTGCCAAGGTCTGAATTGAAGAAGCAAGTTGTCCCACCATCTTCTCGAGGCTTGAAACTGATTGGGCATGTGAGTTGAAGCCTGCTCTCAACTCATTTCGTAGTCCATCAATGGTGTGGTTCTGTTGCTCAATCGTAGAGTGAGTAACATTCTTGAAATTCTGGAATGCATCCTCCCATGGTCTGGGTTGAGAGTAGTTCTAGTTCTGATTGTATGGTTAAAATAGTGGCTGAGAGGCTTGAGGATTTTGAGGAATTGGTTGCATTGGTGGAGTTGGAGCTGTTGGTCCATTCTGTTGGAATCCTTGAGACCATGAAAAATTGGGGTGGTCTGTCCATCCAGGGTTATATGTGTTGGAGTATGGGTTGTAATTTGATGGTTTTCTCATTACACCTATGGCATTGGCTTGATCTGAGTATGAGTCATGATCATGTGGCTATGTTGATTTAGCAGTCGATAACGATGCTATTTGTCGAGAGAGGCCTTCAATTATTGCTTTGACTTCTTTAATTTATGAACTTGTCGTTGGAAGAATTCCCAAATCTCTGATGCACTTTTTGACATTAGCTCTCCTCCACTTGTTGCCATTAGCCATTCTTGCACATTCGGCAATAATCCCTCAAAAAAGTATTGGCATTGGTGCTATTTCTCGTACCCATGATGTGGACACTTCAAGAGTAGCCCATTGAATCGCTCCCATGTTTCGAAAAACTGCTCGTCTTCTCTCTGGGTAAAATCTGAAATTTCCCTGCGAATAGCATTGGTTTTATGCACTGGGAAATATTTATTCAAAAATTTTGTAACCATTTGTTCCCATGATTTGATGCTATGGGCAGGCAATGTATTAAGCCATGAACGCGCTCTATCCTTTAAAGAAAATGAGAATAGTCTAAGTTTTACATCATCATCTGAAAAATTCTCATATTTAAATATTTGACAAATAGCATGAAAATCATTCAAATGATTATATGGGTCCTCATTTTCTAGGGCATAGAATGTTGGAGACAATTTAGCACACTAGGTTTTAGTTTAAAACTCCTAGCAACTACATTTGGGTATCTTACATGATGTGCTCAAATTAGCTAAAGGCCTCTTCTTGTAAATCCATTCCAAATTTATTTTTAATGTGCTTGTGTGTGCGAAGTATTTTTTCTAGTTCAAGTCTATAGGTTCAAGATTAGGTAATAATGACCTACGACCATGCATGCAAAGAACACAAAACTAAATGCGAACAAAATGAATAAAAATAAAAAAAAGGAGAGATTACGATACTAACTTTATTACGCTGTTACAACCTTACTATAAAAATACACTAAAAAAAATACGTGAAATAAATTAACTAAAAATAAATTAATAAGATAAACAAAAAAAATTACAAAGAAAAATAAATTGAAATTAAATTACAGAATTTTAAAGAAGAGAAAAAAAAATTCAGAACTCTAAATGTAGATTTACTTTTTTTTTAAAGAAAAAAATACAAGAAAACAATTAAATGGAATTATTCACAAAAATTAATTCTATGAATTAAAATTACTTACCTCCCCGGCAACGGCGCCAAAAACTTGTTGTGCAAATTTTATTGAACTCGCAAGTGCACGAATCTATTTTAGGATAGATTAATGGTGACGAGTGTCGATCCCACGAGGAGGTGGATTTTAATTGTGTGTAGAATTAATTTTCTAAATGGGTGGTTGGATTTATGGTAAAGATGATTTGGAATATCTTAATATTTGAATTGAAATGGCAGAATTAAATTAAAGTGAAAATCTATTGAAATGACGTACTTGGGTATCTGGATCCATATCAACATGCACCATAGGCTAAATATTCCTTATTAATGCCAATTAAATCATGAGGGGGGAATCCACACCTCATGAACCACACTCTAATCAATATGGTGCTAAGGGCTTATCGTGCCAAATAATAATAACCTTGTACTAGAGAGCCAGTGAAACTAAGGCGGTATCTAGACAAGATTATTATTATTTGTTGACGAAAAGTCAAATCATCCACAAAAATTAGAAGGGAAAAGAAAATAAATTTACCAAATAAAGCCTATGACACATGTTGAAATTTCACCTTCAACCCAAGCTTGAAAGAAAATTAGCTACTCATAATTGAACTAGGGGCAAAATGAGAATTTATTAAAATACGTAGAAAATATAAGATGGAGAGGGAATTACAGAAAATGGATCCCAAAAATGGATTCAGAGATATCAAATTAAGGGGGGGAGGCCCCTTTTTTATAGATACATTGAGTAAATCATGGCCATTGGATTAAAAACAGTTTGGACGCTCAGGATTGTGCCACGTCATCAGTCAACAGTACGCGGTTTGACCACGTGGGTGAACGATTTTTGAACGAAAGCGGTTTGGTTGAAAATAATCCTGTGTAATGCATGTACCGTACACGCAAGTTTTGGTCCACTAATATGCTGCCACGTCACCATCAACAGTTCATAAGAATTTTAGACCAACAGGATCATGACACCTCATCAGTCAATGCCACATCATCGGTCAAATCCATGTGATGCGTAACGATGCACATGTGAACAGTGCCATTTTTCCTTTTATGTTCCTCCTAAGGTTTTCGACCGTCCTGAGTTCAAAAGTGATGTCCGTTTTGCCGTTTGATCTCTCGTTTATTGTGAAATGACTATGATGCCCCTAAAATACACAAAATACTTAATTAAAATAAAACACACATAATTAAATTACAAGAACCTTAAATACATAAGAGTAAGGGTGTTAGTAAAACTTGAAGTATAAAATGACGATTTTCTCCTTTATAAATATACATTTTCTAACACTCAACAGAGACATTTAGTGCATGGTTGCAAGATAAGGTACTACGATACATCATCTCACGTGCTTATAAGATACATGAATATTTTATATGTTAATTAATGTTGTGATTGAAACAGATCAAGATCAACGATCGTGGAATTAGTGAGACATTAAAATGGCTTGCTTATGGACCTAGAAGCCACTCAATGTCCTACTCAGGCTACATCATCAATGGACTTCGATTTCATACAAAAGATAGTGAGAAGTCGACACAAAATAGTGGTGTCTCCATAGAAGCAGAAACAATATGTAGATCGAGTGTTAAGGACACGAACCAAATTGTGGGAAAGATATCTTATTATGGACTTATAAAGGACATAATTTTATTGGACTACCACACCTTTCGAGTCCCTTTATTCAAGTGTCATTGGGCTAATATTCCAAATGGTGTCAAAATTGATGAAGATGGGTTTACATTAGTAAATCTTTATGAAGGACATAGTCAATTTGAAAAAGATCCATTTATTTTGGCATCACAAGCAAAGCAAGTTTTCTACTCTAGGGAAAATGATACATCATCATGGTATATTGTGTTAAAAGCACCTCCAAGATGTTGTTTTAACATGGAGATATGTCATAAGAGTGATTATATTGCCTATTCAACATTAGATAGAGCTGTACTTAAGTTGCCTTATGACTCTAATGAATATGAGCAGTATGCAAGAAACGATTGTGACGATATCATAATTGGTTGACAATATTATGTGTTTTCATTATTCTAGGGTATGGCTTATTATTCATTACTGATGATGCAATTGTCATGTTAGTTTTGTATTCTTTATTTTAGTTTTGTTTGTATTTCAGTTAAAAGTTTAATCTTTATTATTGCTGCCTTTTGCAGATTTTGGTTCATCTTTAGTTAGAGCACATACTTCAAGCTTAATCATCCAACCAACTTGGGCCACGCTACAGCTTCGGTCATATAAAGTGATAATACTTCACATTAGAATTGGGTGAGTATTTGGGAGTTTCATTGGTAGAGTGCCAGTTGTGATTTGCTTGTAGCTTAGTGAAAGTTGATTTAACTGCAGACTATGCATGATTCCATATTTTTCATATTTCACATTTTAACCGTGGCTTGAGGAAAATGGTCTGATGTCAGCTGTGAAATGAGAGTTCCATATTTTCAAATTATTATTGGATTTAGATAATTGGCTCGCTTATACCCCCCCAGTTTCCAATTGCCTTTAGGATTATTATACTTATCATACCAGTGAATTGGATATAGAAAGTAAATTGCATATGATTTCTTCGGTTCAATTTGCTCAAAATTTTTAAGAGAACAATGAATTTTATTAATTTGGTAATCTTTATCATTAGTGTCTTGTTCTTATTATTGGATAAAGTTATCAGCACCTAAGAAGTCTTTGATAGAATCATTTCTATTATTTTCAGGTGTATTGTGTTTTGGAAATGTCAAAAGATGATGGTGAAGTAAGTTAACAAACTGAAAAATTGCTAATAATAGATTTTAATATCTTGAATTATTCTCATGTTTATATATGTGTGTTAGCAGTCATCTAAACAAGCAGTAAAAAAGGCGAAGAAAGAACGTAGAGCTATACTCTTAGAGATGAGCTTGAATACCTAGAAGATATAGAATTTTCATAATCGAATCTGATTCTGATGCTACAACTGCCCTCTCCCCTCATATGAAAAAGAAGACAAGGGGCCCTGCAAAGATAGATTTTGTAGCACCTATTGATGGAAAACGTATTGAGGTCATTTTTAATGAATATGGACAACCTATTTGTAGAAATTCAAATAGGTTATCTTCTTTTATAGGTTGTTTAGTGCGACAATTGGTACCGTTGACCTTGGATAGTTGGCATAGAGTGGAATCAGACTTAAGAGAAAGACTTTGGACTTGTGTTAAGGTAGCATCCTACTTTTGTGGTAAATATTATTTAACTCATCAGATTTAATTATTAATGTTATTTTTCCCTTTAAATGCAGCAACAATTTAATGTTGATGGAAGTCATAAAAGATATATAATGAGTGCAATGGGTAGGAGCTGGAGGAATTACAAATCAGTTTTAACACGTAAAATCAGAGCATTGGTTAAAAGCAATGATGTAACAAGAAAGCTTGAGGCATTGAAAGGCTTGAAACCAAGGAACATGAAATCTGAGCAACAATGGCAAAGGTTTATTAAAGAGAGAGTTTCTGCTGAGTTTAAAGTAAGTTTCTTTCCCAATTAATGTACAAGTATAGTTTCTTATTCATGTACAAGAATAGTGTCATTAATCTAACATATCTTCTTACTATAGTTGAAGAGTAAGAGGTTTAAAAAAATGAGATCAAAACAAACTAACATCCACAGGACAAGTCGAAAAGGGATGGCTCGTTTAAGACATGAAATGGTTAGAAAAATCATATCATTAAGTTTATTTATTATTAAACAAAAAATTAGATGAGTAATCAAATGTTCTCCACTACATATTTTAGATGCAAGAGAGACTAAACTCACCGATAACTAGAGTTGATGTGTGGATTCGTGCACATACTAAGAAGGACGGGACTGCAATTAATGAGGATGTTGCTGAAAAACTGGTGATAAATTCATTTATGATTTTTTAATTCTTTATTCTTATTTTTTTGCTATTAACAATCAAAATTCTCCATGGATTCAGAAAAAAATTAATGAATATCAGAGGACACAAGTGAGTGAAGATGCCTCAACAATTCACGATGATGCTCTGACCCATGTGCTAGGAAAAGAACGTAATGGGCGTGTACGAGGAGCTGGATCTGGAGTTACAGCAACGTTGATGAATTTAGAAGCACTTAGCAAGTCTCATACTGCACAAATTAAAATGGAACTAAAAGATCTCAAAAAACTATTCGAGGAACTCAAGGCTGCATTCATTAAGAACACTAGCAAACAAGCGGTAATAAATATGATTAAGAAAATTTATGTTCAATATAGTTAGAAGCAACACTTGATTAATAATAGTTTTTTCATATATTTTTAGGATCGAATTGACATAGATAGCATGATGAAAAATTCTCGAGACATTCAACTAATAAGTTAATATTTTACTATTAGCTTTGAATTATGTAATACGTAAACCAAGTATTTTGCTTACATGAATTGTTCTTTCTTTGTGATATTTTCAGGATCACAATGAGACAAGCCACAAAAGGAAATGTTCGGAAGACACTTCACATTCGAAAGTAAGTGATGATTTTTATGAGTTTTATAAATGCTATGCATCATTTATTGTTGGTCCTCAAAACTCTGTTTAACACTAAATTGAATAGATTTTTGAGTTGCTGCTGATAAAGAACCATTCTCTTTATGAAAAAAATTATTAGAACTTTGAGCTTGGAAAACCCGTTTGAATTTATTCATATTATTTGTTTGCCTCTAATCAGATTTTTTATTTGTTCTTATAGAAAGCTAAAACATGTGGAAGCACTTTCACAAAAATTGAAAATGCTCGTTGTAGATTACTAGATTGGATGGGAACAGGAAAAGTTGTAAGGGAAGGAACAATTGCATCAAGAGATCCACTTGCCAAAGTACATCATATATGTCTTGGACCAAATTACTGGAAAGTTTGGGTGACAATTGCACTGGTTGAAGATACTCCCTTATATCGTGCTACATCTGAGTTTCATGTTCTTAGTGATGCAATTGGAAGCACAATTGCTTGGCCAAAAAACTACATCTTGTTGGAGTAGGCTTATAGTTTCTAATTTTGTTCATACATATACTTGAATCTTACAAGTCAGGGGAAAAAAAACATTAACCTGGGCAAGAGTTTCAGTTTACACTTTGAGTATTATATTTAGTGTAGAGATTTAACAATCTTCAACTAAATTTTTGTTGTATGGATGCCAAGTTCAAATGATTTTATGGAGATTATTTTCAATTGATTGAATTATCAATTTCTTGGCGTGATTTACATATTTATTTACTAATTTTTGCAGCAATTTACTCTTATAGCAAATGGCCTAGAAAACTGCATTTTAATAATGTCGTTATTATTATTTTATGCAGCGTTTCTTACTGCAGTTGAAAAATGCTACAAAAGTTTAATGTTATTTACTGCATCCTTCATTAGGACATTTTTATAAATGTTGTAATTGTGTTTTTGCAGCATTTTTGAATGGTTCTAAAAGATAATATTTCTTGTAGTGCTAATTTGTATAAGAGTTTGTAACTATATCATCACTCTTTATGAGCAAGTAAGAATTGTTTTATTTTGCTTCATTAAAGAGAATAGTAAATGACTGGCCTAGCTTTGAGCAAAGTGTTTAGGTCTTTGACATGTAATAGGTGCCATTTCTCAATCTACCAGCTTTGGTATTGACAAAATGCAGTAAAACACATAAGCTGATTATAGTAAACAAGTTGGCAAGAGTTCTCTATAGAAAATTAATGGAACTCAAATTGCACAGTAACAAATGATCTTAGAAATTGAATAAGATGCAACAAATTGATCAAGTGACAAATCCATTCCCATCCGAACCATAGCTAATTTAGAATGAATATGAAAATGAGAGAAGGCAAATGAGAGAAGGTAGGATCACACAAGGGCACAACCAAGGAAAACAGATCCAGCAATGAGGCATGAATTAAAAGTTAGATAATACTCTTACACACTATTATTGAGGGCATTCATTGCAAAGATTATAATTCATTACCAGTGAAAGAAAAGAAAATCAGTTTGATTGTCTCATACGTCTAGCTCTTTAACATTTTAAAGCAACGAGTATCTAACTTTTAAGAATCCCATTACAATTTCCTTTGCATTGATTCTCTGCTTTGGTAATTCTACAGTACGCTCCATAGCCGAATTGAAGACAAATGACACAAGTTGCTCGTTGGTCATAAAATATTTGTCCTCCCAACTTAGTAGATTTGCATCAACAACTTTCATAATTGAAATGGGTAGCAAATTATTAATCCAATGCTTCAATCTCATTTCTTAAGAAAAAAATTTCATCTGTGGGTTTCAGTGTAATATATGTTCTCCTCTAATTTATGTGCAATTAAGAATATCATTTTAAAAGGAACTGTAAATAGGCATTTAGGTCATTTGACATATAGTAAGGTCCATTTCTCAATCTACCAGCTTTGGTTTTCATAAAATGTGATATACACATAAATTGATGGGTATAAAACTAAATGCACTGAAGCTTTCAATCCTTTTAAGTACTACAAAATATTCATAATTTTCCACACATAAAGCAAAAGAACAATAATTAAACCACACTGACATAATTATAGCAAATGAAAGTCCAAATTTTCCCTATAGAAAAAATTAACAGTAACCGTAAACAGTACTTTCGGAAAAAATTAAGTTGTTAATTTTTTGTTTTTAATTACCTACATCTATTTCTAATAGATCTAAATTCCTAACAAGATGCAGCAAACTAACCAAGCGTCAAATCTGTTCGCTTCCGAATCATAGCTAATTTAGAATGAGTATTTGAAAGTGAGAAAAGGCAGAATCACACGCGGGTACAGCAACCAAGGAAAGCAAACCTAGCATTGGCATTAATTTAAAAGTTTGATAATGCTCACACACACAATTATTGGAGTTATTCATTGTATAGATTACAATTTGTTACGAGTGAAAGAAAATCACTTTGAGTGTCACATGCGTCATCCCTTCCGAATCATAGCTAATTTAGAATGAGTATTTGAAAGTGAGAAAAGGTAAGATCACACGCGGGCACAGCAACCAAGGAAAGCAGACCTAGCATTGGCATGAATTTAAAAGTTAGATAATGCTCACACACAAAATTAGTTAGATAATGCTCACACACACAATTATTGGAGGTATTCATTGTAAAGATTACAATTTGTTACCAGTGAAAGAAAATCAATTTGAGTGTCACATGCGTCTACTCCTTAACATTTTTAAGCAATGAGTTTCTAATTTCTAGGAGTCTTGTTACAATTTCTTTTGCATTCATTCTCTGATCTAGTGATTCTACAGTACACTTCATAGCTAAATTGAAGATAAATGACACGCATTGCTCTTTGGTCGTAAAATGTTCATCCTCCTGACTTAACAGATTTGCATCAACAACTTCCATAACTGAAACGGGCAGTAAGTCATTAACCCAATGCTTTAATGTCATTTCTACAAAAAAAATGTCATTTGTGGGTTTCTTCCGGGTAAATGTTTCCATTAACATAATTCCAAAACTGTAAACATCCTCATTTGTAGATGCTCGTCCTTCACTTCCATACTCTATGGATTGCAACAATTACATAGTAAGATAAAATAATTTATGAATTATGCTCAAATGAAGATCATAAGAAATAAATAACATATCAGAGAGTATTAAAGAAATAAAAAAATATTTAATAAGGAACAAACCCGGTGCCATATAGCCTATGGTGGCAAGTGTTTGTGTTTGAGTGAAAGATTGATCTTCTCTGAGTAAGAGCTTTGCCATGCCAAAATCACTCAAATGAGCAACCATATTATCGTCCAGCAATACATTGCTCGGTTTTAAGTCACAGTGAATTATAGGTGCTGAATAACCAAAGTGAAGATATTCCAAAGCCGATGCAACATCTATCATTATGTTCAATCTTTGAAAAATATCCAAATAGTTGCTGGAATACAAACACTTCTCCAGACTTCCACGAGGCATGTATTCTAATACCAATGCTTTAAAATCATCATTTGAACAACTACTAATGACATGGATAAGGTTTCGATGGCGAATACTTTTCATCATATCACATTCAACATCAAAACTCTTAAATGCTACTCCACATTGCAGGTCAAAAACCTTCACTGCAACCTCCATCCCATCCTGGATTCTTGCCTTGTAAACAGAGCCAAAACCTCCTCTGTCAATTAGATTGTTTTCACTAAATCCGTTTGTAGCTTGAAAATTTCTAGGTATGTAAACCCACTACTACAAAAATGACTTTTACTGACACTTGCTCAGTGACACTTTATAAAAAGTGTCAACAATTACGTACATATGCACCATTTTCCGCTTTTGACAAATAAGTATTACAAATTACTGATACTACTGTATCAGTAAATTAAATATCAAAAATCACTGATACTGAAGTATCAAAGGTAAAAAAAAAATTATTATTGTTTGTTTTAATTCCAACTCGAACTTGCGACTTCTAAAACTCAAAATTTTAACGCTTAGACCACAAACCACTTAAACCCACAAAATTAACTTATAAATATTTTTGGAAGTTTAAAGAACAAACATATAAAAGAAAAGAAATATAAGAGACACAAAACTAGAACGCAATCCCTAATTCCCCTTTCTTTTTCGTGGCTTCTTCTTCTCTAATCTCTATTGTGGGTGAGAGAGAACAATACATTTACTTACACAAAGTCACACACCACGTCCACGCCGCCACGCCTGCCGCCGCTAAACTATGCCCACGCCCATGCCCACGGTCTAGTTTCTCTAACCCTAAGCTAAGAAACGCCCACACCCATGCTACTGCCGCTGTCACTTTGGTTCAAGTGTGTCAATGTTGTAGCTTCTAGTCGTTCTCAATTTGCTTCCTTGTTCCCACTACTGTCATCTCTGCCGCCGCCGACTTCATGGTCGGCACAAGGAAATGTTGTGCATGCGAATGGTGCATAAATGGCTGTTTGTAATTCAATCTTCTAGACTCATTTTGTTCTTCTTTTTTGTCTTTCATAAACTAATTATCACAAATTAATCTCTCTGACCCCACACCTTCACTCAGATCGTGGAACCATCTAATTCCGAAGAGGTAAGTGAAAGTACTTCAATTTTTTTTTCTCAATTTTCCTTTCATTTCCTTCTATAATTAACACGAGACTTATAAAAAATCCTAATTTTCTCCTAATTTTCTTGCAATTTCATAATTCTTTCTCAAATGAAAGTATTTTCCTCATAATTTCTCTATTTTCACTCGTTAAATTTAATGCAGTCCCAAATTTTAGGTTTTGGTGTATTATTATGAAATTTTGTTTCATGTTCTCTGGATTTGTACATTTTCCTTGGGTATTTTCTCAAATATTTGATTAACACACTTTCAATTTTAGTTAAAGCTTAACCTTGAAGACAATCAAACACAGAAGTTGATTAAGATATGAAAAGGAGTTGCTTGAAGAAAGTTAAAGTTACTGGACATGGTTAAGTTTCTTTTGTAACTAATTCTTGCTATAGGGTAAGTATATCAATATAATTGTTCTCTCTCTCTCTCTCTCTTTTGCTTTATGTCAATTTTATGTTGGATTAAATTAAGTTTCATGTGTTTTGTTGACAGACCTAAAAGGTTTTGGTTATCTTGTTAGAAGCAAGAAATTTAGTTACTTCTTTGCCACTTTAGTTGATTTTTTCAGCAATTTTATTCATATTTTTAATAAAACCTCAATGTGGTCAGTTTCAAAGTGAAGATCCTTTAAGGTTAGCAATTGTATTTTATTTTTACTCTGTAATGCTCCTAGTTTGTTTTGAACACAATCAAACAATTTGTATTAATGCAAGCATTCCAATTAACTACAAGGAAGTTAAATACAACTACCATGAGGTTAATATTTATGTTCTATGACTGAGAGCTTGATTTCCTTATTTGCTTATTCTATTTGTATTAAGATGGCATATGGCATAGTCTACGAATTATAAGTTCAATTTTGGTTTTGATTTTGTGCTTTTAGTACATCTTGATTGCTGCCTTGAGAAGATTATTGAATTGATTACACTAGTTTGTTGAACTACTCTAAATTATTATTATAATATTCTAACTTTGGTTTCCTGTAAGCGAACCTTTACTCAAGCTTGGTTATGCAATAACTTTGGATATTATGCACTATTTCAGCATGTCTCTTGAGTAATTAATTATTTGTTTATATACAGAGTTACCTTTTATTTATGACAAACTTGCTTGTCTGTGAGGTTATAGATCATAAATTTTGTGGCTTGTTCAGTTGAAAAAAATTTAGAAAAGTTGCTTGCTCTTGGGGTAGATGCTTATAGATCAGCAAAGTTTCTATTTTTGCTCTTTGAAGCAATAAATAATATGCTATCAATTATTGAAGTGAATATTTGTGTAGACCTATCTGATTTGTAAGTTATAGGTTGATGTTGCATAAGATTCGAATGAATGAGTTCAAGCAAATGAAATTTTTAGAGTCATCTTGTACTAAGGCGGAAATCAATTGGAGAAAATAAAGAACAATAGGTAATCAATTACTATGAAGCTCTAAATTGAGGGACTGAGTCATATACCTCGGCCAAATTAAAGTTGTCTCTTGTGTTTTTCATATGATTTTCTAGTTTGTTAGACCATCTTGTGTTTTCTTAATATGATTTTCTAGTTAATTTGTTAGGCTGTGTAATTATGACTTCGTATGTTTTAGCCAATGACTATTAATTTTGTATTGTTGAATTTATAATTTCCACATATTTCTTTCGACAATACAAAACAAGGGAATGTTAATGTATCGTGTTTATGTTTATTTAATTGAAGTATAGCACAATGTTTGATGTTGTGCTATTAGACCTATTCAGTAAAGTTCCTGCCAAAAACTGTAAATCTAGAATATGATGGACAAACTACTAGCTTAAGCCACAAACTAAAGCCACAAGTGGCTTAGTAAATTAAAAGCAGCTAGCTGATTGCTTCATTAAGGTCACATGCAAGCTTCACTTATATGCTTCTCCTGCTTGCTTGAATCGGTGCACATATATATGTTGAAAAGTGAGAGCTGCTTGCTAAAAATAAACTTTATGATTTTTGATGCAATGAATCATTGTTGAATCTGGGCACCATAAGTGCTATAGTGCTTGTTAACTTAATGTCTTTTGTCACCTAGTATAGTATTGTTCACTTTAATTAAATTTAGTTAATGAAATAGATTAAAAAATAAGTACTTGTGCTTGTCAATTTGTAGGCAGGGTGGCACTTTTATCATTACTAATATATTTATTAACTATTTTCTTTAATATTTTTATTTTCATTAAATTTATCATTAATGATTGGAGGGTCTACCACCCAGTTTTGTTTCACAAATTTTACTATCTTTTGAAGATGAGTTGAAAGGTATATCAGTATCAAGTTTAAGTTCTAATTCTCCTTATGGGAATTTTTTAATATTTATTTGACAGACTTTGTTCAATTATTTTGTTTATGATTGTCAAGGTGTATGTGTTTTGTAGTTTACATACCTATGGTAGGCATGAAATTGTGGAGTCTTCTTTTAGTTTAAACATGAAAGCAAATTTGTTGTGGCCCAACAGCATTTAGAATTGGCAATGCCTGCAGATTCATGCATGCCAAAGCAAGAACCAATTAAAATTTAATTATTTAGTTGAATTTTTCAAAATCATTGTGCATGCATTTGATTGTTTCATTATACATTATTTGCATGCAATAATGCAGAGTAGAGCATATTTATTTACACACACACACACACACATACTTAATTACATGGTATATAGATAGCTATAAATCAAAACAAGAGAATGAGTGTTAAGTAACATTTGGACAGACTTCTTTGGGATACCTATTTGGAAGTGGAAGTGAGAGACGGCAACTAGTAGTACATGTATTACACCATGAAAGAACTTTATGAGTATTTTTGCTTCCAAATATCCAAGACTTATTTTTTGTGGTGTACTAATTGATTTTATGTACTTGTAGGTGGGAAGTAAATGAAGCCGTGGATGGATATTGAATGACCTTCTTGTGCTTCTTTCTGTTAGTTAATGCTTGTTGAAACTTAATTCAGTATTTTATTGTTTAAAACTTGTCCCAAACTTAATTTGATACTTATGTTTTTCTTTTCTAAACAGTGTTTTAGTTTAATTATGTTAATTCAAGTGATGTATTTGGGATGTTTATTATGTTAATTGTGTTACGAGATTTGATATATTTAATATATTTTGAGTTTTCTTTTAATTTTAAAACAAACAAGAAAAGTATTATTAAAATAAAAATATACTATTAACCAAAAGTATCATAATATCGCTAAATACTGACATTAAATATTTAAAATGAACTCAATAATTTTTGACATTATTGAGTCAATGTGTTTCTGATACTATAGTCACATAAATTACTGTCATGTAAATAATATCATTGAATACTAATACCATGGTGTCATTATTTTGGTGATACGATAGTGACATAAATTACTGACACAAAAATCACTGACGCTAAAAATTAGTGTCAGTGTGTTCTGGCTGGAGCATTATTGACACAATTAACAAGTGTCAGGAAAAGTAATTACTGACACTAATTTAGTGTCAGTAAAGCCCATTTTTCTAGTAGTGACCTTCTCTGATTTGCTACTGATGGCATATTAGCATGATTCAGCTGTGATTTTTGATGAGCATAATTTATATACATATTTTACCCTTTATTATAAAATTGCTAGTTATTTTTATTTGTTATTTTTAATTAATTTTATTATTTTATTGAATAGGGGATTAATTGGAGATTATGGATGAAAAGTGCATAAAGAATAATAATTGGACAACATTGAAGATCAAATCAATTTGTGGAAGCAATTAAGCAGATGCGCATGATATTCAAGATGAAGAAACCGAAGCCAATAAATTAAATCAGTCATGCTCATGCAAACCAAGAAGACGTTTAAAGCTAAAGCTCTAAAAGACATTATTAATTGGCCTTGTGCTTTTAAGTCAAACAAGTGGCTTGCTTTCAAACATTAATGAGGAAACAATTTAAAAGCGGCTTGGTGAGCACGTGAGTGAAGCCAAAACAAATTAAAAGGTCAAACCCTTAGGTTTTAAAGTTGAAAAAGTCCATGTTTTAAAAGCGTTTGTTTTTTCAAATCGAATCAATTAAAATTCTAAATAGATCTGAATATCTGAATCTGAATAATATGTTTGTTTTTTCGTCTGAATCTCAGAAAATAAGTATTAAGTTGTTTGTTTTTTTCAACTTAAAAAGCTGAAAATATGTACTTTTACATTTGTATCCTTATTAAATTTAAATGTCAAATAAATAATATATTAAATATCACAATATTTTAATATTTATAAGTAAAACTATATTCAAGTGAATACATAATTATTTTAGAATTTTAATATATAAAATACCATAAATTTTAAATTTTATCGTATATAATATAAGAAAGAAAAAATAAGGATATTTTTATGTGGGGTAAATGTCTATGGGTGAGTTTTGGGATAGACATGAAAAATAAATTATAAAATAGGGATATTTTTTTACATTAACAAGTAATTGACTTAATTTAGATTTCTCCATTAAGTAAAAAGCCAAAAAAATTGGCTTGTTTTATTAAATCAAAATTATCTAAAAAGTCTCATTAAGTTATAAAAACAAACACCTCTAATTAACTTAATTAATTAAGTCACTTTAAGTCATTAAGTTAAAAAACAAACGCCACCTAAATATAAAAGCAAACTTTTGGCTTTTGGAGCAGGGGGTAGCCGCCAGAGGACGAAAACAAAGGGAAGCCGCAAGACAGAAAGAAGAAAAGGAGCTGCAGCAGTTCGGCTTCCCATGACTAATTTTATTTCTTTTGTTGCTCTTAATTCAAGTATGTCTAGCTAATTTTTTTATACTGAGGTTAAAGATAAAATCATATTGAATGAAATAATTATCTTTTTATTTATTTAATTCTCTATATATGTTTTTTTATGATTATGATTTTTATTTCACATGATTAATTGGATGTTATTAAAATCTTTTCACCAATTCTGTCATACATTATTGACTGTTAGGATTAATATTCGATTAAATTTATGCTTGGATTTATAAAATTTATACATGATTACCTTTGATTATGTGTCTTTCATTAAATTGTTTACACAAAGTACTTAGGAAAACTTTAACTCTTTGTTATTCAATATGTTTATATGGGATGCTTAGATATCATACTATTAAGCGGAAAAGGAACCTACACAAGATTAATTTTAATTGGGCTTAATTGTTATATTTATGAGATGACATAGATTGATTTCGAGTTGTCACTCTAAATTTGGGGATTAATTAATAATTAGATAATTACAAGTTGAATAGTGGTGGATTCCGAAACCTTGATAATTTTTGTCCTATTGAATTCTCCTTTGTTTTAATTGCTTTCTTAGTTTAATTGGTTTAATTTTCTTAGAAACTCAGTTTGGTCAACTAGGTTAGAATTAATATTAATTTTAGATTTAAATTAGACTTTTAAATTTATAACAATCTCTGTGGGATCGACATCGTTACCACTATTCTATTTCTAGATTCGTTCGCTTGCGAGTATATTAAAATTTTTCACAACAATTTCCCTCTCTTTCGATATCTTAAGATCAACAAAACCACTACCATTATAAATATAGTACTTAACAGCAAGACAGTCCCTATGAGAAGATCATTTTTCCTTGATGTGTGGTGGATTCTAGATCTGCATGGTGGGACTTGCAGATTGAGCATACCACACAATAATTCATTTGCCTTGTATGATTCAGCTAAGAAATTTCTAAAAGGTCCCTCTCTAGGAATCTTTCTTTCCAGCTTATTGAAAGAAACATTTATATCTTTGAGATCTAACAGTTTCTCTAAAGATATAGGAATAGTTCCAGAGAGATTATTATTGGATAAATCTAAGGATTTCAAGTTTATCAAATCATCAGGAATTGAGCCTTGTAATCTATTATGTTCTAAAAAGATCTTTTAGGCCTCCAATTGTTGTTGGGATAACACCTGAAAAATTATTCACCAATTAATTGGTCTGGTTTAATTTAATTTAGTTTGGCACATACATATATGTATCTTTAAAGCAATCTCTACCGATAATATATATTTTTAGATTGATTGGCCAGACTTTAGCAAATTTGTTAAAAATCTGAAGTGACAAAATGGGTTCACTCAGTGTCTCAATGAACGATGGATTAGTCTGATCAATTGACTTGACTGAGCTGGAATGCAAACATTAGCATCTAGATTCGTATTTTTGTGTATTTATGTTTCAAGTAAATTTTTCTTTTAATCTCCATAATTTGAGCAAACAGCGTACAATTTATAACACATGGGCAGAAATAATCTAAGAAAATAAATAATATCAAATATAAGACATTTAATGATAAAATAAGGCCATATTAGTTTATTTTTTTTGTATAAAAATTCCAATCTTAGGCAATTAATTTATACTACAGGAGAGAAAAATATATAATTAATTCAATCCAATTTTTTCTTATTATTATTATTTTCTTGAGAAATTCTTATTATTATTATTATTATTTTGAATGAAAAGTAAAATAATTCTTAACATGCCAACGGGTAGTACTTTCACTTTCGTGAGGGAAGGAATGCCCTTTAATTAGCAAAGAAATAAGGAGATCACGAGACAGAGTACGTTGTTTCTTACCCTGCTAGAAAATCAAGGGTTGGTGGTGTTTGGGAGCCGGACAATGGAAGAGAAAGTGAGAGAAAAAAAAAAAAAAAAAAACCAAAGAAAATTTTTACTAGAAAGTAACAGAAACATAAAATACAAGTTATAGGTTCCAAGCTCAAATGAGCTGTTTATGGATAGAAGAAATCAGAACACTCTAGATTAATGACAAGCCAATAGGTGAGCCATGTGGCAGTTTCTCACTAGATGAGTTGCGCAACAGGACCTATAACTTTTCAACAAGAGATTACCACGCAGCGCATCACTCACCATAAGCGACCGTGCTCACATAACAAACTAATTACTAAATAATAATTTAATATACAACCTTTTTTGCCAGCTCAGCAATTTGTTATAGCATACTTGCCAGCATGGCATACAGCTAAGTAGCAACAGCCTTGCACCTTTAACAACCTTCGGACAGTCTCGACTCTTGAACCCAAATACTCTGCCACACTTAAGGGCAGCCAATGAACTGTGGTTCTTTCTCAGCTATAATATGATCCTTGTGATGAACTTGATACTCCAACATATGCAACTATTATAAAAGAGAGACAAGATGAATCAAGTGAAGTGAAAGCATAAAAAGAAAACATAACTAGATAAATGAATCCCTTCCCTTCATGATGTGTTCAGAACAGAGTTTTAAACAATTGATAATAGATAGAACTTGATTTAGTGAATTTATAGAGGCACATTACAACCATGGATAGATTTTCAAAATCAAGAAAGTTTTGAAAGCCTAATTAAATTAAATACTTCATCATCATCTGAACGTTACAAATGGATAATAAATTAAGTGTAAGATCTATATATGTACTTCTAGTAAACGACAGCTCTGTGGGTCAATAATCCTCATTTTCTTTTTTAATTTTATGTGCAACTAAGAATCATTTTATTTTGCTCCAGTAAATGGCTTGCCTAGCTTTGAGTAAAGTATTTAGATCATTTGACATGTAATAAGGTTCATTTCTCAATCTTCCAGCTCTAATTCATAAAATACGATATACGCAAATATAAACCTATGGGTATAAAACTATATGCATTGAAACTTTCAATCCTACAAAGTATTCATAATTTTCTGGACATCAAACAAAAGAAAATTAATAGAATCACACTGACCTGATTATAGTAAATGGAAGTCTAGAGTTTCTCATATTAAAAAAAAAAAAAAAAAAAACAAGTTGGCAAAATTCTCAATAGAAAATTAAAGGGACTCAAATTGCACAGTAAAAAAATCACCTTAGAAATCGTATAAGATGCAGTAAGTTGACCAGGTACCAAATCTGTTCCCATCCGAACCATAGCTTGAGGCAGGATTGCATAAGGGCACAACCAAGGAAACAGATTAAAAGTTAGATAATACTCTTACACACTATTATTGAAGGTATTCATCACAAAGATTAGAATTCATTACCAGTGAAAGAAAAGAAAATTAATTTGATTGTCTCATACGTCTATCTCCTTTAACACTTTTAAGCAACGAGTCTCTAATTTTTAAGAGTCTTGTTACAATTTCTTTTGCATTGATTCTCTGCTTTGGTGATTCTATAGTACACTCCATAGCCAAATTGAAGACAAATGACACGCATTGCTCTTTGGTCACAAAATGTTCGTCATCTTGACTTAGCAGATTTGCATCAACAACTTCCATAACTGAAATGGGTAACAAATCATTAACCCAATGCTTTAATGTCATTTCGCTGGAAAAAATTGTGTTTGTGGGTTTCTTTCCAGTAAATGTTTCCATTATCATAATCCCAAAGCTGTAAACATCCCCATTTGTAGATGCTCGTCCTTCACTTCCATACTCTATGGATTGCAACAATTACATAGTAAGATAAAATAATTTATGAATTATGCTCAAATGAAGATCATAAGAAATAAATAACATATCAGAGAGTATTAAAGAAATAAAAAAATATTTAATAAGGAACAAACCCGGTGCCATATAGCCTATGGTGGCAAGTGTTTGTGTTTGAGTGAAAGATTGATCTTCTCTGAGTAAGAGCTTTGCCATGCCAAAATCACTCAAATGAGCAACCATATTATCGTCCAGCAATACATTGCTCGGTTTTAAGTCACAGTGAATTATAGGTGCTGAATAACCAAAGTGAAGATATTCCAAAGCCGATGCAACATCTATCATTATGTTCAATCTTTGAAAAATATCCAAATAGTTGTTGGAATACAAACACTTCTCCAGACTTCCACGAGGCATGTATTCTAATACCAATGCTTTAAAATCATCATTTGAACAACTACTAATGACATGGATAAGGTTTCGATGGCGAATACTTTTCATCATATCACATTCAACATCAAAACTCTTAAATGCTACTCCACATTGCAGGTCAAAAACCTTCACTGCAACCTCCATCCCATCCTGGATTCTTGCCTTGTAAACAGAGCCAAAACCTCCTCTGCCGATTAGATTGTTTTCACTAAATCCGTCTGTAGCTCGAAAAAGTTCTAAGTATGAGAACCTTCTCCAAGTTGCTACTGATGACATATTAGCATCATTTGGTATCTGTTTTCCTCCCTTTCGATATCTTAAGATTAACACAATGACTACTATCATAAATATAGTGCTCAATGGTAAGATAATCCCTAAGAGAAGATCATTTTTCCTTGATGTGTGGTGGATTCTAGTTCTACACAGTGGAATTTGCAGATTGGGTGTACCACACAACAATTCATTTCCCTTAAATGATTCAGCTGAGAAATTTCTAAAAGGTCCTCCTCTAGGAATCTCTCCTTCTAGCTTATTGAAAGAAAGATTTATATATTTGAGATTTAGTAGTTTCTCTAATGACATAGGAATAGCCCCAGAGAGATTATTATTGGACAAATTCAAGTATTTCAAGCTTATCAAATTGCCAATGGAATCAGGAATTGAGCCTTGTAATCTATTATATTCTAAAAAGAGATATTGTAGATTTTTTAGGTCTCCAATTGTAGTTGGGATAACACCTGAAAAATTATTCATCGACAAATCTATTCCTACCAAAACATTCAAATTTCCAATCTCTAAAGGGAGTGGGCCAGTAAAAAAATTTGAAGACAAGTTAAGTTCCAATATGTCCTTGAGGTTCCATAAAGTTGAAGGAATAGAACTTAGCTCGTTGAAGCCCAAAAAGAGGTTCCTCATAGCAGTGAGATTGCCAAAGCATGTAGGGATGGGTCCAGAAAGCTTATTGCCGCGCAAATCCAGCTGAAATAATGTCACTCATGCATATCATTAATGAAAGCTCTCTGTCCAGAAATTGTTTTGTATAGCCATGGAATCTGTCCTACAAATTAATATATTCTTTAATTTAGCGAAAAGGACACCTAGCCCCCTTTATTTACTTAAGGCTGTGTTTGTTATACTGTATTGTATTATGTTCTATTGCATTAGCACTACATTATAATAATGTTATACAATGTTTGGTGCTGCATTGTATTGTACTAATTTTTTTGTGATTAATTTAAATTATATATTATATTATATTAATATATTTAAATTGTATTAATATTTTATATTATTATTATTATTAATATTATTAATATTTATTATTTATTATTAGTTATATTAAATTATAAATTATTAATAAATTATAATGTAAAAAAATAAAAATATTATATAATATTATATTAAATTAAAAAGTTGTATTTATGTTTTATTATTATTATAAAGTAAAAGAAAAAAAAGCAAGCTAATGCGGTAGTTGCCACATTAGCACAACCCCTTTAACCCATTCCCATGTTCTTTCAAAAATAGCATTAGCATTATTTTAATGTGAACAATATTTTAATACCCCATTATGTAATGCACCAAACATACCCTAAATGTGTGTGTATATATAAACTCCCAAAGTTTAAAAAATGATCATTACAAACCTAATTGTGACTATTATATCCTTTGACTTTTGTATAAAAAAAAAATGAATTTAAAAGTTCACTATAAATGCATTTGTTTTCTAAATAATAAAAGCAAATATTATAATAATATGAATTAAATTATTTACCTCAAAAAAATTTATTAACAATTACAAATTTGTATAAGTATACACTTTTATATCTGAAAAGAGTATTTGTAAATAAATTATTTAAATTTGAATTTAAGATTAATTATTACACGTAGATAAAATGTTAATAAATAAAAAAATTTATTCTTACTAATTAAATAAAAATATGACCGATTCCAGTATTCACATCATTGTTAAATTAATTGAAAGAAACAATTCATTTTAATATTAATTTGAATTAGTAATGTAATATTTATATGAACATAAGAATTTATTTTCTAACTAAATTTTTAGTTTATTTTAATATGTGCCACTGCAAGGAATATATGAATTGATATCATGGTAGAAGAACATCAATTTCATGAGGTATCTCACTGTATATTGAAATAATTATATGCAAATTTGTTTCAAAGAATAAATAATACATAAAAACAAATACACTTGTCACCACTCATCTGATAATGTTTTAGTATGCTTTAAGGCATGTTTAGTATTGAGATTTGGTAGTTGTAACTCAAAATGTTTTGGCCTATTTTTTATATTTATCCACTAAAACACTAATGAAGACCAATTCTCAACATTTAGTTCAAGTTATTCAATTGAAATGCTTAAATACTAAATTAATTTGTCAGCAAATCCAAAATTTTCCAATTTTCCTAGCTACTAACCTTCAAATTATTCTAACTTGTAAGATTGAGCATCATTGATTAAGGTAAAATATCACACAAGTGGATATAGCATAAACTATAATAAGACGCACCTTGGAGTCTATTAGAGTGAAGATATAAAATCTTAAGCCTGCTCAAGTTACCGATTTCTTTTGGTATGGCTCCGGAGAAATCATTGAATCCCAAAAACAAGATTCGCAAATAATTGCAATTTGACAGAGTGGAGGGTATTTCGCCATAAAACATGTTTTGGGTCAAATAAAGTTCTTCTAAAAAAGAAAGATTGTTGCAAAAATTTGCAGGGAGTTCAGCAGATAGTCTATTGTCACTGAAATTAAGAACTTGTAAAGAAGACATCTTGAATTTGAAAGAAGGCAAAGAACCGGAGAGTTTGTTATCACTGAGATCAAGCCGTTGCAATTGAAATAGATGTCCAGCACAAGGAATGGTGCCTGTTCAAGAAATTGTTTGTTAATAGACTATCTGCTATAGTATATTTTACAAAATTTTGCATAATCTCACAGATTTCTAACAAATAACAAGATAATGTTAAGTAGTGGAAACAATACGCCCCCATAAGAGAATTTATAATGAAAGTTGTAAAATCAATGAAGAAGAGGAAGATGTCATATATACACGCGGTTAGGGAAGTTACCTGTCAAGTTATTTTTTGACAAATCCAAATTCAGTAGAGAAGAAAGATTGAAGATTGATGAAGGAATTGTTCCAGTTAAGAAATTATTTTGTAGCCATAACTTCTCCAATTCTACAAGATGCCCCAGCTCCTCTGGAATTTCTCCTAAAAATTATAACGGATGCGTAAACATTTTGAATTTAGTACCCAACTCTCAACAAGAAAAAAATAAAATAAAAGTTACCGCGTGAATAGAGATCTAAAACAATTTACTCGTAGAATTAAAGAATTATAGGCTCACGAGATTAATAAAAGTGAGACACTATTAATTTTCATCAATTAATCTGACTCTTTGATCATACCTTGGAGTTTGTTGTCTCGAAGTTGTAATCTCGTAAGCTTTGTCATGTTTCCAATTTCTTTGGGTATGTCATTGGAAAAATCATTGAATGATAAATATAACTCTCGCAGCTGTTTGCAGTTTGATAAAGTGGATGGTATTTTGCCATGAAACATGTTATTTTTAAGGAAAAGGGATTCTAAATTGGAAATGTGATTGCAAAAATTTGGTGGGAGTTCGCCAAATAGCGCATTGTTTGTAAAATAAATAGAAAGTAAAGAAGATATGTTGAAGATAGAGGAGGGAATGGAACCAGAAAACATGTTAAAACTAAGATCAAGTGTTTGAAGGTAAGAAAGATTCCCTAGTTCAAAGGGGATAGTGCCTGTGAGGCGTAAACCAGAAATATTCAAGGCTGTGACTCTATGACTATGGATATCACAAGTGATGCCCGTCCAATTACAGACAGAGCTACTTGTGTTCCAATTATTGGCCAAAAAATTGGTTGGATCATAAGTTATATGAGCTTTTAGGGCAAGAAGGGTTTGTTGGTCTGTGGTAATACTAGTAGTGTTGGCTGATGCAATCATGAAGGAAAGAATCAAGCAATGGAGTAAGAGAAATCTGATCATCATCCGAAGAGAAGGAATTCTTTCCATGAGACGAGGGTATTTAGATCGTGTGTGTGCGCTTAATTGGATTGAGAATGCAAGAACACTCATAAGTGCTTCGAAGTATTTATGTTGAAACCGAAATTTCTAAGAAGCAGGAAAACGTATATACAGGAGTGAAAAGACAACTCATAACTTGTCGATAGGTGCAATAATTTTGTGTGGACCCGCTGCGTTAAGCCAGTCCTTCAGGTCCATACTCAGAAACACTAGATATTTTCCTTTATTCTTTTTATCTACGTGCGGGGAAGGCTACGTACATGTTTGTAATCCTAATTAGTGATTTTAGTAAGTTTTTTTTCCTTTATAATTATCATATAAATTTATTTCCTGTGATCAGACTTCTAACCTCATACCTCATAACTCTTATACAAAATTTCAATATTGAATTTCATAATTTTGGTAAAAAATTTCTCCCCGTGAGTTTGGAGCAAATATGGTTAAAGCATAGAGAGATTGTCAATTTCTCCCCTACTGTAATTAATATATACCATTTACCATCTACTGTTTTTATAATAACCAACAGGTTGAGACTATATGAACCCACAATAGTACTCTCGACACCCACGTTTTTGTAATTTTTTTATTATTTTAATAGCCTTAAGTAAAATTACTCAAAAATTAAAAGGACAAAATAGATTAAAATAACGTATACACCCAACCTATCATGATTCATAAATTTGCCTTTTTTTTCTTTTCATAAATTTTTATTCAAAATAAGAGAGAAAGTTTCACGTCATTAAACTTGCTAATTAATTATGTTTCAAGTATAATCTTTGCGTTTCTGGTAATTAATTATTGATTATCAGTATCCCTAATTGTGCATATGGTGTAAAGATATAGATGTAGGAGGAAAGGCTATGGAAATAAAGTCCTTTGATCTTTTCATGCTTTTAAAGTTACAAAATTTAAACATGGGTTGATAAATTATGAATTTTCTCTTTTTCACTATTTACATAACATAACTGTCATTTCCTATTCATACCTTGCCATTGTGCAGCTTGACAATAATTTTTTTTCTTTTCCTTTTTTCTCTTCCATCAAATGATGGCAAGCAACTTAAAGTTCTGTTGAATTTTCCGATGATATGAAAGAGTTTTAAGGCCATTTTACTTCTAACTTTTCGTAAATTGGAATTACACATCGTAAAACATCGTATGATAAGAAATATGAATAAAGGAGTAAATTGAAATTACACATAAAATTTAATGGGTCTTAAGAGCAAAATTGTGACTTTTGAAATTTAATGGTGGGTATATTGGGAAATCAGGTGTAGAGAGTATTTTTGTGGGTTCAAATAACATCACCTTAGCCAATAACCTCCCTAATATTATAAGTATACAATATTGCTCTTATTTTCGAATACACTTTTATTTATATTTATTATAGATTAAATAAATCATATGAATGGAAATTAAAACAAAAAATTAAGTATTAAAAATAAGAAATATATGTTTTGATGTAAATAATAATAATAATAACATATTTTCTTGTACTTTTTTATATTTTATCAGCATTTTCTTATAATAAGTATATAAGAAAATTATTATAAAATGATAAAAAATTATTATTAAGAAAACTTGATGATATTTTTCTTGTACTTTTTACATTTAATTTTAAAATATTTTAAAATATGTATTATAAGAGAATGTTTACAAAATAAAAAAGTACGAGAAAAATATTTATTATCAATTTTTTTTGTTCACATCAGAACATATATTTCTTGTTTTTAATACTTAATTTTTTTATTTAATTTCTATTCATATAATTTATAATAAATATAAATAAAAGTGTATATGAAAATAAGGGTAATATTATAAACTTATACTATCAGGGGTATTGGCTATTATAAAAACAGTAAGGGGATAAATGATATATATTGATTACAGTAGTGGAGGAAATTGACAATCTTCCTAAAGAATATAATACAAAGTTGGGAAATTATCAATCGTATACCTTATATTTGCCCTGTTATCAAAAAATACTACAACACTTTGAAGGTTTATCGATAAATCAAAAATTGATCAAAAACCGTTAGAAAGTTAATGGAATTATAGCGAATTGATGATTTTACCCTTGAAATTTAAATTAAAATAAAGGAAAATTAGCACTTGTATACCCTTAAATTCTCTTATTATCACTTATATACCCTTAAATTATCAATTGTATCATATGAAAAGACTAAATTATACCTCTGACGTCATCATATTTAAACGGCAATTAATGATTTAGTGGACATCATATATATTTTGTCAACATATGGTGGATTATAGATATATCCTCAAAGTGTTGTAGTATTTTTGCTAATGGAGTAAACTAAGGGTATACGAATGATAATTTCCCTATTAAGTTTTAGTATCTGCTGACCAAAGGAGAGATTATTACTTTGATTAAATAGATTAATTTACAAAGTTAAATTCTTACATTATGTAGGAAGAGGAGTGAATGTTTTTAGAGAAAAAAATTTCTTTTTAAATGCGATTGTGATAGTTTTATCACAAAATAATTCTACTCATTCCGAAAAAAAAAAATAAAATTTTCTTCTCCAACTATAGTAAAATGACATAGATAATGCTAAATTGCTCGAAACTCAAATTTTTAGATAAGTTGAAATTATATTTCTGTATCTTTTTCTTTTAAATTTGGGATAATTTGCTAGTCCTAGAAAAAAAAATACAAATCAGTGATGCCAAATTCATCAAAGTATTGGTTGTCGTGTAGAAAAGTTCTTTGCGCGTGTCAATGAGGATGTTATAAGTTGACAACAAATTGCCCAAGCCAATGAAAGAGGAGACAATGAAAAGACGATTACTTTTATATAAGTATTCATATTCATTGAATGAATTTAACAAAACAAAAACAAAAATATGTGTGGCTTCAATTGTATTTGCGAGGGACACTTATTTATGATCTTTAACTTGAATTGGTTTTTTCATATTAAGAATATCTCATATGGAAATTGGAAACTTTTATCACTTATGTTTGGCTAATACGGAAATTCTCTTTGAGCTTCCAACGGCCTCGCTGCAATATGTAGTTCTCTTTTAAGAAGAAGAAATTAGTGGCCCGTTAATTATACGTGGTTTATGGGTTATAATGAGCACTATTTTCATTTCACTGTTATTAGGGATGATGGCAAAGCTAAATTTTCAAAAAATTTCTCCGAAAAAAGAAAAAAAAATGTTTATAGAAGTATCTTCTGCATGCAATCCTACAGAATTTGGTAACTAACAATAAACTTGCAAGAGATTGAGATTAAATGACCATTAAATACAGAGCAAAGGCAAGATCAAAAGAAAGAAAACTCGTTTTTTTAAAAAATGTTTATATTACTTTTATTTGCGAAAATTATCAGAATAAAATCAATAGTTAATTCATACAAACAGAGTAGTTTATTTGCGATTGATTGAGAATGAGATTGAAATGTTGTGCTTTTAGTCCATGCTTATTGTGAGATGATTTCAATAGTTACCAAGTATAAGCATATATCTGTGTAAATAATAATTAATTCATGATTGTTGTGAGAGAGTTGTTTGCAACTCAAAAAGTAGTTTTTTTTTTCTTTTTTAAAGACAATTAGCCATAATATTTGTTTTTCTTTATAATCATATTTGTATTGGATAGGGATTTATTGCCTATGATCAAACTTCCAATCTCATAACTTTTATACAAATTTCTAGTAATGAATTTCACAATTCTATTAGAAATGTTCTTCTCTTAAGTTTGGAGCAATTATGGTCAAAGGATACAATTAAGGTTTAGAATTTATAACAGACCCAAGGGGAGATTATTACTTTGATTAAATCTTAAATTATTGAATTATATTCTTAAATTATGTAGGAATATTGGTGAAAAGTTTAAAGAATAAGTTTGTTTTTAAATGTGATTGTGATAGTGTTATTGTAAAACAATTCTACTTATTCAAAAGATTATTTTATAATTTTCTTCTCAATATATTAATTATATTAGGATCTTCTCATGATGTAAGCACTTCTGAGCTTTTAAAGATTTTATGTCATATGCTTTTTAATAATAGTATATGAGGGTGATTTAACTATTTAGTTTTTAATTTATTAATCACCAATTGCCACATGAATTTTACATGGAAAAAAGTTCAGATTAGAAAATGATCTTTTTAATCCATATCAATTATTTAAAAAGTTTTTTTTTAAAAACCCATTTTATCATAAATGCTACATTCTTTGGATACTCAAAATTTTGGGTGAATACATTAGTCATGTTTGATAATTGCAACTATATTTTTTAAAGAGATATTATCATTTTTCTACCGATGTTTTCTTGATATATCAAGTTAGTACCAAAATTTGGTGGAAAATACATTTTACCACCTAATATTTATGTTGTTATCACTTCATCACTATTTCGTTAATACAGTAAAAAATTTGCTAATACCATAAGGGTTTATAAGGAATTTTCCATTGAAGAAAAAAAGCAATGTTTTCAATTGTAAAATAAACCAGTCTATGTAACATAATCGGCTAAATGACGACGACGAAATGAAGATGAAGATGAAGAAGATATAGAGAAGCAGAAGAAACAAAGAAGAAGAGAAAAAGGGAAAAGAAAAAAAATGAAAAACGAGAAGAATAAACGAAGGGAGAAAAGGGGAAAAAAAAGGAGAGAAATTTGAAGATGAAAAAGAAACGGAGAAGCAGGAGAAATGAAGGAGAAGAGAAAAAGAAAAAAGAGGGCTTCTTCATATTATTTTCAACTAATTAAATATACATTAATTGAAACAAACACTCACGCACACCAACAAATGATGAATTAATACTTTCTTTTTCCCTTGCAAATCCAATCACAAATCAAAATCTCATTTCAAATAACCGAATATTCCTCTCAAAATAGAACAAAAATCCAATATGTTGTACAAATTAGTTCACAAAAGCAACCCAAACAAACTCTTCACCACACGCATCAGCCTCTTCATCGCGCCACTGCACACAGTAGCCCTTCATCGCGCCATCGACCACAACAGCCCCAAATCTAGTGCCGTCGCTCGCAGCACCCCAAACATCGAATTGGAAAGCCACGGAGGTTTCGCTACTCTTATTGTAGTAGCAGCCAAAGCCCAAATTTTTTCTATCCATCGATTTGGGTAAAGCTCATCTTTTCAGTAACTTTAGGAGAAGACCCCATCAGCAACAACCAAGAAAACTAGGGCAAATGCAACAGTTTGGTTTGTTATTTCTTTTCTTTGTATTGACAAAATCGTCTTTTACACAGTAATAAAATTAACTTTTAACTTATATTCCGGTATAATATTCACTTATTTTTAAAGAAATGATAGTAAAATGAAAATAGTGTAAACCTTAGGTGGTAAGATGTGATTTTATCAATTTTACTACGGATTTGACATATCAAAAAAATTTTAGTGAAAAAATAATAATATCTCTTTTTTAAAATTGAGGTAATTTAATAATTCTGGAAACTATACAAATCAGTGATTTCACATTCATCAAAGTATTAGCTCGAAATGCATTTGTAAGGGATTACTCATTTATGATCTTAAACTTGAATTAGTTTTTCTTCAACCTCGCTGCAAAAATTCTATTTTAAGAAGTCGTCTTCGAAAAATTAGTGGCCCACTAATTAATATTTATGCGTCCTTTATGGGTTATAAACTTTTTGTCAGTCCTTAGCCCGACTCAAAAGTAACGAATTGCAAATTCAATGAAAGAGAAGACAAGCGCACAATGACTAATTAATAATGGAATCAAACAGAAATTTCTAATGAAACCGAAATTTCTAAGAAGCAGGAGAAGGAAAATGGAAAAGTGGAAGACTACCTACTCGTAAATTTGTCAGACGTGCAATACAATTTAAGGTGGACGCGTTGCGTTAAGTCACTGCTTCACTTCCACTGAGAATCACTAGATATTTTCCTCTCTTCTTTATCTGGATCCAATCAAAACTTTCTCCTTTTGTGATTCAGCCATCGGACTTAATGAAAAAACTGTTCTAAGGGCAAGAGATTTGTTTAATAGGTTTTCAACGTTACCCTGTTATTTGATTAAAAACAACATTTAAATGGTGGTTTACTTGTTATATTTTAATTTAAGAGTTTATTTAATTTTTATATTTTAAAAAACACTTCAAAACATTCTTATTGTTAAATATAGTAGTTTCCAACCTTTAATTTTTTTTATAATAATACCTTACAATAATAATCTTGGAGATATTAATGAAAAAAATTTAATTCATCAAATTAGCTTAAAAATAAAAGTTAATGTAAATTTTTATGTTATTATTTTACTTTTAGGATTAATTTGGTAAATTAAATTTTTACACACAATTAAGATTATTGCAATGATATTAAATATTACTTTAAGTTAGTTGATATTAATTAATTTATAAATAATTATTAGTAAAATTTTAGTTAAAGTACAAAAAATACTAGTTCTTTCATACTAATATTTATTGGTTAATTTAGTAATAAATAATTAGTTAATTTACTATTATTTTTTGATAAATTAATTAATATTAAGAATTTTGTTGATAGGGTATTATTATAAAGGTAAAGAAAAAATAAGGATAATAATGTAATATATTTAATAACAAAAGTATTTTGCAGGACTTTTTAAGATATAAGAATTAAATAAGTAGTTAAATCAAAATACAAAAACTAAACAAACATTTACTTGATAAAAAATTATAAAAGTTGAAAGTTTCAAAATTTTGACACCCAAGACTTATCTACTAAAAGAGGTCATGAGAATTAAAACTTAGGTGAAGCAGCCCCATGACATTATCACAAAGACATGGTCAGATTTTCCTATTTTCAAATTTAAATTTGACACGCATAAGAGATAGCGATGGTGGGAGTGGGACAGCCCATTTGAAATTTAAATTCAATTGCACGGTCCCATCCTCTCTCTTTCATATTTTTCGTATTCTCTTTCAAGAAGAAGAAATTAGTGGCCCATTGAATAGTGTTTATGCGTGATTTATGGGTTATAAGCTAAGTTATAACACTTTTGTCAATCCTTAGCTCGACTCAAAAGTCATGACTTGCGAAGTCAATCTAAGAGAAGACAATCGGATAATGAATTAATGACTATTTATGATGAAACCGAAATTTCTCTCCGCGTGAAAGAGGAAAATCAGAAAATAAAGGAGTGAAAGCGAGAAAAGATTTCTCTCCACGTGACAACAGATGTTGAAATGCTTTTGCTATTCGTTTGATGATTCGAGGATTCACAAGTGCCGATAAGTCCAACAAAAATTCCACGGCTTGAATTGTATTTGTTGGGGGCACTCGTTTCTCGCTGCAAAATTATCTTCCAAGATGAAGTTATAACATTTTTGTCATAACATTTTTCTCGCTACTCAACCCAAATAAAAAATTACGAGTTGCAAAGTCAATGAAAAAGAAGACAAAAGTCAATGAAAGCAAAGACAATAAGACATTGATTAATCATAGTCTCATTGGGATTAAACAGGAAATTTAATAAATTTCTTATTTAATAATTCTTTATAAAAATAATATTTAATAGATTTTCACAGTTTTAAAAATAAGTTGAGGTTTATTTTCCATAAACAGCTTAAAATAAGCCACCGCAATTTTTCAAAGTTTCTATTATAACATTAATAATTTAACAAAAAAGATAATTATGTTTTATTTTTCCATACACTCTAATATATAAGTCATTCGATATCATATTAGCATTACAATTTACCGCCGCAACTAATGTGCGTTCTCTCCAAAATCAAAGTTTTGATTTAGCAAGTTCACTTTTTTATATTTTAATTTTATTTTCTATTATAAAATTAATGAGACTTGTATATAATTACATAAAATTTGTTTGAACTATGAACAAGTTCATGCGAAAGTTAACCATGACTTTTAAAATCAATTTCATAGCCATGGCTTTTACATTCAATTTATTTATATTTTTTTTATACTCATGATACTCATTGCAACAAGTTAATTATCTGCTTTTAAGAGTCTCGTTACAATTTACTTTGCATTGATTCTTTGCTTTGGCGATTTCACAATACACTCCATAGCTAAATAGCTAAATTGAAGAACAATGACATGCATTGCTCTTTGGTCATAAAATGTTTGTCCTCCTGTCCTAGCAAATTTGCACCAACAACTTCTATAACTAAATTGGGTAGCATATCATTAACCCAACGCTTTAATGTCATTTCTCCATAAACAATTTCATCTGTGGGTTTCTTCCCGCTAAATGTTTCCATTATCATAATCCCAAAGCTGTAAACATCCCCATTTGTGGATGCTTGTCCTTCTCTTCCATACTCTATGGATTTCAATAATTATCCAGTAAGATAAAACAATTTACAATAATATGCTCAAATGAAGATCATAAAAAATAAATAATGTATCAGAAAGTATTAAAGAATTAAAAAAAAATTAATGAAGAACAAACTTGGTGCCATATAGGCTATGGTGACAAGTGTTTATGTTTGAGTCAATGATTGATCTTCTCCGAGTAAGAGCTTTGCCATGCCAAAATCACTCAAATGAGCAACCATATTATCATCTAGCAATACATTACTCGGCTTTAAATCATAATGAATTATAGGTGCTGAATGACTAAAGTGCAGTTATTCCAAAGTTGATGCAACATCTATCATTATGTTTAATCTTTGAAAAATATCCAAAACGTAGTTGCTTGTATTACTTCTATGAGGCATGTATTCTAATCCCAACACTTCAAAATCATCATTTGAACAATTGCTAATGATTTTGATAAGGTTTTGATGGCGAATACTTTTCATCATGTCGCATTTAACATCAAGATTCTTAAATGCTCCTCTATATTGCGGGTTAAAAACCTTCTGATGTAGGATGTTAATTTAGAATGATTTAGGATTTTAGAATTTTATTATTCTAGGGCTTTCTATTTTAAATGGAGTCTACTATGGTATTTGATTTAGTTTCCCTTTTTAAGTTAATTTAGGGATGTAGGTTTCCTCTATTATAAATAGAGAAGTCTTGTTATTATCTTCATAGCTTCATATTCAATTATTCAATAAAACCCCTCTTTTATAATTCTCTCTGGGATTATCTATCAAAATCTCTCTCGTAGAGTTGTTTGGGTTAGAATGAGATCTAATCACGCTTTGATTAGAGCGTAACTTAATTGCGTTGGCTTGGTCCAGTACTTGAATGATATCTAGTGTTTTTTATCCTATCAATTCTGCTTCCGCTACCCTCCCTCCATTACCCTCACTACAGCCTCCATCTTGAATTCTTGCCTTGTAAATAGAGCCAAGACCTCCTTTGTTGATTAGATTGTTTTAACTAAATTCGTTTATAGCTCGAAAAAGTTCTAGATATGAAAACTTTCTCCAAGTTGCTACTGGTGGCATATTAGTATTATTTGGTATTCCTTTTCCTCTCTTTCAATATCTCAAGATCAACACAATGAGTACTATTATAAATATAGTACTCAATGGCAAGACAATCCCTAAGAGAGGATCATTTTCCCTTGATGTGTGGAGGATTCTAGTTCTGCATGGTGGAACTTGTAGATTAAGTGTGCCACACAATAATTCATTTCCCTCAATGATTTAGCTTAAGAAATTTCTAAAAGGTCATTCTCTAGGAATCTCTCTTTCTAGCGTATTGTGTTGTGCAAATTTTATTGAACTCGCAAGTGCACGAATCTATTGTAGAATAGATTAATGGTGACGAGTGTCGATCTCACGAGGAGGTGGATTTTAATTATGTGTAGAATTAATTTTCTATGAAGGTGGTTAGATTTATGATGAAAGTGACTTAGATTATCCTAAAATTTGAATTAAAATGGCGAGAATAAATTAAAGCGAAATCTATTGAAATTAAAGCACTTGGGTATTCGAATTTGCATCAACATGCACCATTGGCTAAATATTCCTTATTATTGCCAATTAAATCATGAGGGGGAGGGGTTTCCACTCCTCATAAACCACACTCTAATCAATATGGTGCCAAGAGCTTATCGTGCCAAATAATAATCACCTTGTACTAGGGAGCCGGTGAAACCAGGGCGGTATCTAAACAAGATTATTATTATTTGTCGACGAAAAGTCAAAACATCCACAATAATTAGAGGGGAAGAGAAAGTAAATTTACCAAATAAAGCCCATGGAATATGTTAAGACTTCACCTTCAACCCAAGCTTGAAAGCAAATTAGCTATTGATAATTGAACTAGGGGCAAAATGTAAATTTATCAAAATACGTAAAAAATACAAGATGAAGAATGAATTACAGAAAATTGAACTAAAAAATGAATTCAGGGATGGCAAATTAGGGGGGAGAGCCCCTTTTTATAGATACATTGAGTAAATCATGGTCATCGGATTAAAAATATTTTGGACGCTTAGGATTGCGCCACGTCATCAGTCAACAGTATGCGGTTTGACCACGCGGTTTGAATAGTGACACGGTTTGAACAGTGACGCGGTTTGACCACGCGGTTTGAACAGTGAGGCGGCTTGAATAGTGACGCGGTTTGATTGAAAATAATCTCGTGTATATGCATGTACCGTACGCGTGATTTTTGATCTACTGACATGCTGCCACGTTACCGATCAACAGTGCATAAGAATTTTAGTCCAATGGGATCGTGACACTTCATCAGTCAATGCCACATCATCGGTCAATGCCATGTCATCGTTCCGTATACATGAACAGTGTCGTGAACAGTAACATGGACAGTATCGTACATGTGAACAATGCCATTTTTCCTTTTATGCTCATTCTAAGGTTTTCGACTGTCTTGAGTTCAAAACTTATGTCTGTTTTGCTGTTTGATCTCTCGTTCATTGTGAAATGATCATGATGCCCCTAAAATACATAAAATACTTAATTAAAATAAAACACTATAATTAAATCACAAGAAGTTTAAATACATTAAAGTAAGGATGTTAGTAAGACTTGAAATGTAAAATGACGATTTTCTCCTTTATAAATATACACTTTCTAACACTTAACACACCCCCTCAACCAGCTTATTGCTAGTCCCTAGCAAATAAAGCGAAAAAAAAATTCAAACCCAAATTTTTTTTAAAAAAAAACACTCTTATTTATTCAATCAAACTAATGATAGCAATCAAATAAAAGTATAAGCATTATCTCCAATCTAAAGAAACATCATACCCACATCAACCATCCACATGAATCAGCCTAGTAGACTTTGTCACAGCTACTTTCAAGAATGACATGTCAAACTCCAAAATCTCACTGGAAGTAGTGACACTCTCATAAGGAAATTAAACCCAATAAAAATAGTCACTCCAATGAATGCTAAATTTGAAAGAAAATAATACAAAAGTAATATCACACGCTCTCATCAAGATGAAAGAAATTTGCCCACAGTTTAAAAATAACACAATCTGAAGTCAAAATGTTAGTCAACCCAATGTATTCATTTTTTTTTTACTTTTTTTTTATGCATCCCCACGTCTTTTTAGCCCATAAAACTAGCTTCTACTTCAGACTATAGATCCCTAAAATTAAGACGGACTTTTATTAGGACTTGATGTAGGCTAAGGACATGACTAACAAAGGAGGGAAAATAAGGAAAACAAAATATATGTTTGAGAAAAAGTAGAGATATCTTGTAAATTACAAGGTGCATTTTGCTTATTTGTTTTTTTTTTCTCTCTTTTTTTCTTTTTTCTTTTTTTTTCTTCTTTTTTTTGAAACAGTTTTTTTTTGTATGGCACAACTTTACTGAACAAAATAATTATTTACATTTTTCTCAAACATAAATAGGTGATGGAACTTGTAAGACATTGGGTAATACTCCAAATCAGAGTGGGTCAAGATGATAAGTTGACAAAGAAAAGTTTTTTTTTTAAAAATAAATAAAAGACTCAAAAGGGTTAACTATAAATATTTCACAAAAGGGATGGCCAGAAAGGCTCAAACGGATCAAAGATGGCTTTTCATTTGTTACCCAAGTTTCATGGTTTTACAGGTGAAGATCCTCATAAGCATCTCAAGGAGTTTCATGTTGTGTGTTCAAGTATGAGGCCACAAGGCGTGACTGAAGAGCAGATTAAGCTGCGTGCTTTTCCGTTCTCTTTAGATGGGCTAGCTAAAGACTGGTTGTATTACTTGCCTCCTGGATCGATTACAACATGGAATGGTTTGAAGAAGCAGTTCCTTGAGAAGTACTTTCCTGCTTCAAGAGCTGCCAACATCAGAAAAGAAATTTGTGGGATTAGACAACTTCCTGGGGAGACTTTGTATGAGTATTGAGAGCGATTCAAACAATTGTGTGCCAGCTGTGCTCAGCATCAGATTTTTGATCAACTTCTTATTCAATATTTTTCGAAGGACTATCATTGATGGATAGGAGTATGATAGATGCTGTTAATGGAGGCGTGTTGGTGAACAAGACCCCTACTCAAGCAAGGGAGTTGATCTCAAATATGGCTTCCAATGCACAACAATTTGGCAACAGGCAAGATCCCACTTCAAGGAAGGTGAATGAGGTAAATATTTTTTTCTGTTGAACAACGTTTAGATAAACTTACTTCTCTTGTGGAAAAGTTTGTTTTAGGTAATGTGCAACAAGTGAAGACTTGTGGCATTTGTTACAATATGGGTCATTCAACTGATATGTGTCCTACACTTCAAGAAGAACCCGTTGAACAAGCCAATGCAGTTGGAGGATTTCCAGGCATGCCTCAGAAGAGGTATGATCCTTATGCACAAACATACAATCCGAGATGGAAAGATCATCCCAACTTCAGCTATGGAGTTAGACCGTCAGGATTCCCACAACAGTATCCACCAAGACAACCAGCACCTCCACAGTCAAACTCCAAGTCAGGTATATCTCTTGAAGAAATTGTTAAATCACTTGCGACTAACACTCAACAATTTCAGCAGGCAACTACAGCAAGCATTCAGAATTTGGAGAACCAAGTGAGTCAATTGGCGACTACAGTGAGCTGTCTGGAGTCTCAAGTATTAGGGAGATTGCCTTCACAATCTGAGGTGAATCCAAAGCAAAACATTAGTGCTGTCATCCTTAGAAGTGGGAAGGAGTTGCAAGAGCCTAGTAAGAAAGTGACAAAACATGTAGAAGATGAGCTTGAGAAGAATGAATTGATGCCTAAATCTCAAGATGCGCAACCCACCAGAGCGAAACCCCTACTTATTGTGATACCTCCTCATTTTCCAAGCCGGTTTGCAAAATCCAAGAAGAAGGAACAAGAGAAAGACATCCTTGAGACATTTCGCAAGGTTGAGGTAAATATTCCTTTTATTAGATGCTATAAAACAAATACCTCGATATGCTTAAGTCCTTAAGGAACTGTGCACCTCCAAGAGAAAATTAAGAGGAGATGAAACAGTTCACATGGGGGAGAATGTTTCAGCAGTTCTCCAAAAGAAACTACCTCCTAAGTGTAAGGATCCAGGTATGTTTACTATCCCTTGTAAAATTGGTAGTGTTAGAGTTGAAAATGCTATGTTAGATCTAAGAGCTTCTATTAATGTCATGCCTCGTTCCATTTATTCATCTTTGAATGTTGGTCCATTAAAAGAAATTGGCGTGATAATTCAACTAGCTGATAGGTCAAATGCATATCCTGATGGGGTATTAGAAGATGTCTTAGTACAAGTTAATGAGTTGGTTTTTCTTGCTGATTTTTATGTACTTGGTATGGAAGAGGAAAACTCCTCTAATACTGTCCCAATTTTGCTAGGAAGACCTTTTCTTAAGATTGTTAGGACTAAAATGGATGTACATAAAGGGACTCTCACTATGGAGTTTGATGGAGAGGTTATAGAATTCAATATGAATGATGCCATGAAATATCCTAGTGAGGAACATTCAGTATTGATGCCATGAAATATCCTAGTGAGGAACATTCGGTATTTTCTATGGATGTTATTAACCCTATAGTGCAAGAAGTTTTTTACAAGGAAAAGACGAAGACATTTCATGACAAAATGATTTTGAGAAAGGAGTTCTCTGTTGGTCAAAAAGTTCTTCTTTTTCATTCTAAGCTTAAACTTTTTCCGGGTAAATTACGTTCTTACTGGATTGGACCTTTTATTGTTACTAATGTTTTTCCTCATGGTGCAATTGAGATTCGAAGTCCGACCTCTGATAAAGTTTTTAAGGTTAATGGCCATCGTTTAAAACCTTTTTATGAAGGTTTTTTGGTGAATATTGTGGAGGAAATGGCTCTCGAGAGTCCTATTTATGGAGATTGATGCATGAATGTGTCTAGCCAAAGACATTAAACAAAGACACTTTTTGGGAGGCAACCCAAATAATTTATTTTTATTTTTTTGTTATATCTTCTTTTAATTTTGATTAAGATTTTTCTTAAAATAATGTTTTTGCTTATTTTGGCTAGAAGAAAAGTTTTGATAAGGCGTGCCCACGTCTTAACTAATAAAGTACTTCTGTGATTTTTAAAGTAAAATGGTTTTAAGGCGTGCCCACGTGCTTATTAAAAAAGTACTTCTGAAATTTTTAGTGTCTCAAAGTGATTCATCACTAAAAATAATAATAATAATAATTTTATTTATTTATTTATTTATTGATTTGAAAAAAAAATTAAAAAAAAGAGGTTTTTTTTTTCTTTCTTTTATATATATATATATATATATATTTATTTAAGAAAAAAAAATCAAAAATCACCGTTCACGAAATCCCTAATTCAAAAATCACTGTTGATAATCGTTTTCCCGTGACACGCAAAGACCACGCACCATCGTGCCACGCAGCAGTAGCAGCAGCCGTGCACGCCCAGCTCCATCCCGCGTCCATCAAGCAAGCTCCATCACCAGCGCGCAGTATCATCCCTAGCCCGAGCACGCAGCATCATCCCTAGCCCGCGCGCAACACAACCAGCCCCAACCCGCGCAGAACAACCATCCGCGAGCAACCTAAACCAGCAGCCGTGCACCCGCAAGCTCCAGCCAAGCAGCAATCATCCGCAACCAGCCTACACCCTGCATTCCAGCCGCATGAATCGAAATCCATGAGTGAAATTATTGTAACAATGCCGAAGAGGAAAGCATCAACTTCAAAGTCATCTAAAAAGACACCTGTCGCAAAGAAATCGAAGATTGCCACTCCCACTACGGTTCCATAGAACACAGTTTCAGATTCACGCCAAGCCGTGAGACAAAGATCGAAACATGGAAAAGGCATGAGTGTTTTGCCACTTGCGGAATCCAATCTCGGAGGGTGCCTCGCATTCGTGACTCAACAAGAGAAAGAGAGGTACAAAGATATTTCCAACGAAAAATACTTCCAGCTAAGTATATTCATTACCCGACTCTTGAAAAATTGAATGTTAAGGATAATTTTGATTCTTCGATAGATAAGATTGGTTTGCATAAGTTTGTTGATGTTGATTGTTTGGGTTATGTTGAGTTGATTAGGGAGTTCTATGCTACTTTTCAATTTAATATACTGAATGATTTTACTTTGCATACCCCGGATGTTATAGAGTTTAGGTTACTGGGATGAAATTTTTCACACTCTATCATGGATTTTAACCTAGCTTTAGGATTCATTGATGATGATTATTCTTCTAGTGATGCATATTTAGGAACAAATTGTGACTTTAGCGAAAATTTTGAGCCTTATGGTCTTTGGCGTAATTTATCTGTTGATCACAATGCCTATGGCTTGAGTAAATCAAAGAGTTCTTTCTTACGTGATCCTGTTTTGAAATGTGTGCATCGATTCTTAGCATATATTTTTTTAGGAAAGAAAGATCACTCAGGAGTTTTCTCTAAAACTGAATTTTATTTTATCTGGTGCATGTTAAATGATGTGAGGTCTAATTTAGGTTTTTGGTTAGCAGATCAATTTCAAAGTGTGCTTAAACGATATAGGACTTTATTTCTTGGTCCATACATTACTCTATTAGCTATAAACCTATGTGTGCTTGATCCTGACAATAATGATTTGCATCCTGCTTGCAAAAAGGAATTTTTGGATATGTCTGTGTTTGAAAGAACAGGTGTGGTCGAATTCAAGGAGGGGAGATTTCAGTTTACTGAACCAAGACCCACTCAACCTCCAAAGAAGCTCTATGCTAGGAGTGGTGCTACCTCTGATGACGAGTTTGACGAAGACATTGCTGCCCCACCGACTATTCCTTCTACATCCGCACAACCTTTGAGCATTCAGTTAGAGAAAATGGAGCACAAGCTGAACAAGATGGAGCAGAATTTGGCTGCATACTTCAAGAGTGTGGGATTTATCCCACCATTTCCGCCAAGCCCATAGACGTTATGAGGATCAAAGCTCACAATTCAGGGAAGTTTTTTGCCTTTAATTTTTATGTGAGCTTTGATTATCTTACATTGGGGACAATGTAAGTTCTTGGTGTGGGGGAGGGATTTTTGCATTATTGATGTCTAGAAGTATTATTTTCACTCTACTAATTTATTTTCACTCTACTCATCCTTAAAAGATTTTGGAGTTAGTATGCTTCATATATTATTATTTTTCTTTTCTTTTCTTTCTCACTACTCTTTTCCCATCTATATCAAATTATTTACATCTATTTTTATTCTATCATACTCTTTCATCACTCACATTTTATCTTTCACTTTTCATATTACTACATACATCTTTCTCACTTCTTATCATTTTTACCTTTCCTTTTATATATCACCCCTACCTTCTTCTCATTCCAAACTACTATTGATGGTTGATTCATTTGAAGAGTGTACATGATTTGATGGCAAATTTACCAACTTTGTGAGGATTTGAGCCTATGAGCAACCACTTTGCTCTAATATTTTTGTTATGTGAATATCAATCTTAGTTTGTTTATTCTAGAACTTGCTTTGTTATGCATGTTGAAGCCGCATTGCGGGATTTTATGCATTAAAATGATAAGGGCAAACCATTTTCCATTTTTCTATTCTCGCATTTTCTTTTTTTTTTCTCTACCCGAAGACCTTTATTTGCTATTTTTGTTTGAGCTTTAACCATTACCCATCTAATTCTCTCCATCTACTTAACCATTTTTCTTCTTTTTGAGTCTCAATTTAAGGAGATTTTTGGACTTATTGTGTGGATATATTTTATATATATTTTGTTGCTTTTTCTACCTTGTATTAAAGTTTCTCAATTAGATCAACAAGGATTATGCTTGAATTAAATTGTGCAAGGTTCGTTTCTTTTGTTTGATTAAAAAAAAAATTGAAAAAAAATCGAAAAAAAAGAAAAAAAATGTTTACATTCTTGGTGACTTGAGTAGAAATAAGCGTTTCGATATCATAAGGTTCATTCTTCTCATTTTGATCTCTTTTTCTTTCATAGACATTTCTTTTTCATTTAATCCATTTAACCCCGTTACAACCTTTTTAAGACCCTTAGATTTTTGCATTTAATTCATGTTTTGTGGATTGAGATATGATATATAAGCAAGCTTATGGTAATAGTATTCTTTGATTTGATTTGAGTGCATAAATGACACCCTAAACACTTTGAGTGCATGGAGTGAAGTCAATGAGAGGGCTATTAAATATTGTTGCACTTGAATTTTGAATGGATCTTCTTGGTAGTTGAATGTTTTTATTCTAGCTTATGAGATTCTATGCTTTAAAATCCTTGTCTCTCGAATGTTGATCGACTTAAATTCTTGAGGTATGCTTGCTTTAAAATGTTTTTGGATGAGTTGAGATGAGAATTGAGTGGAGATTTGGGATTAGTCTTGAGTTATATGCTTGAGGACAAGCAACATCTTGGTGCGGGGGAATTTGTTAGAGTGCAATTTATGCACTAGTTTTGCATTATTTATTTCCCTTAATATCGATGTTTTGCACTTAATAATAGTGATTTACTTGTGTTTTACTTTTGTAGGTGCAATTCTATTGATTGGTGATAAAATTGAGCTACAAGATGATGTTTAAGGATGATTGTTCTCTTGGAGAAATTATGAGCGTCAGAAGAACTTTGTTGATAAGACGTGGGCGCGTGCTGTCAACTACGGACCTGCAGTTTTTAGTTTAACTTGTTTTGTATTTTTGGTTATTTTTGTAATTATGAATTTAATATTTCAGATATTAGTATTTTATTTTAAATAGAACTCTAAAGGAGAAGAGAGAGAGAGTATTTAAGGGAGGAATCTATTGTGAAAAAAGGAGATTGGAAAAAAGAAAGAAACCCTAGATCTAAATTTTTCTCTTCTCTCTATGAAGACCTAAACCTATTATTCTGGTTGAAGGTTAATGAAGCTTTGATTCATCACTACTGTGAGATCTTTCTTATGCTTTAATTGTTTTATTGCTTTTTGGGTATTTGTTTATTCTCTGAATTATTTTCATGATTATGTTAGTTAATTAGATAACTGGCCACTATTTAATTATCAACTTAATCTATTGTCAATTAAAGGATTCATCGTATGAAGATTTTAATGTTTGTGACAAATAACATAGCAGTGAGTTGTGTTATGAGAATAAACAATCTAATTTAAATGAACCATCGTATGCATTTGTTGATTAGGATTTGGGTCTCTCTGGTTTTTCAGGCTGTCAATTGATTAAATCCTATGATCGTATCTAGAGTTGTCTATTGATTAGGGAAATAACCAACGGTCGTACCTTGATTATCGACTAGTTAAGGAGAGATTGGTCATTAGAAGTAGGGATGGCAAAAGTCCCCACGGGGACGGGTACCCTCGGGGATTTTCCCCATTCGGGTAGGGTATGGGGATAATTTTATACCCAATTTTTTATTCGGGGAGGGGACGGGGATTATTTTTTACCCAATTTTTTATTCGGGGAGGGGACGGGGATGAGGTGGATTCCCCATCCCCTACCCATTTCCCCATTTTAATTTTTTATTTTATTTTTATTTTTAAAATTACTAATAAATAAATAACAAAATTATAAATATTGGCAAGATATGAGTGGAATTTTGGATGTGGCATGTATCTTTGATCCAAGGTATAAAAAGAAGTTCATTGAATATTACTTTTCTATGGTTTATGGTGGTGTTAAAGAGTTGTATGTTGGGAATGTGGTCACCCTTTGCCGGGAATTAGTGGAAGAGTATCAATTGAAGTTTTCACCAACTGTTTATTGCTTTTATTATACTGGTAGTAGTTCTTCTACTAGATCTACAGGGGATTCTTATAAGAAAGCAACCAAATGGATGACAGGTTTTGATGATTATGTAAACAATGGAGATTGTGCAGTTGTTACAGATGAATTAGATTCATATTTGGATGAGAAAGTTATACCCCGGATGGAAGATTTTAATATTTTGAGTTGGTGGAAGACAAATGCTAATAGGTATCCTACATTAGCTCGAATTGCTAGAGATATTTTGGCAATTCCAATTACAACAGTTGCTTCTGAATCAGCGTTTAGCACCGGTGGTAGAGTTGTGAGCCCACACCGTAACAAACTTCATCCAAGCACATTGGAGGCCTTAATGTGCTGTCAAAGTTGGTTACGAGCTTACAATAGCAGTATGAGTTTATTTTACATTGTAATTATATTATACAGTTATTAATATTTGCACTTATAAGTTACGTTACTTATATCATTTTCATTATTTTAGGTTTGAAATCTGAGGCTATCTCTCAATTTGCCACATTTCTCAAGGAAGAACAGGAGGAGCAGGAGGTAAATAGTTTTATTAAAAATATTAATTAAGTATCTACATTTATTTCATTTATTTTATTGCCGATATAAAAATAATTTTTTTTCTTTTTATTGTAGGATTATGAAGATTGAGTCATTGACAAAGATAATTATTTTAATAATTTATATTTTGAATGTGACTTTGCAATGGATCAATATTAATGTAAGATATATTTTGAACTTTATTTTTATTTGAATTTTCTATTTTAATATGATTAATTTAAAATCGAAAATAAAAAAAATGTATTAGACTATTAATTATTCGGGGACCGGGGACCCTCGGGGATCCCCTGTTATTATTCGGGGAGGGGATGGGGATTCTCTCAAGCAATTTTGACGGGGACGGGGACATACGCAAAATATCGGGGATGGGTATGGGGAGATTGGTCCCCTCCCCTCCCCTCCCCATTGCCATCCCTAATTAGAGGGTCTCAGTAGCTATAACCGGTCTATTCATAAGTAGTAATAATTTATATTTGAATCAATGATCAGTAGTCGAATCAAGCTGAGTTAATTCCTTCAACCAGAGCTTTCTCCAATTTGAATTACAATTTTAATTTGCGTTCTTGTTATTTTAATTTGATTATTATTGTTGTCAACAATTCCCCCATTTTGCATTTTATATTTTAAAAGGATTTAAATAATTACCGATCTCTGTGGACAAGACCCTGCTCAATCACTATGCACAATTTATTTAGAGTAGGTATTTATTTTTGCTGGCTTCGACAACCATCAGTCCATCCTAATGCTCCTTTGTGCTCTTTTAAAACATCCAACAACTTACCTTTTTGTTCGTCATTTAGAGATGATGAGATTATTACCGACAGAGTGCTTTTTTATCCCAAAAATGCATTTTCGAAAGTGTTGGGTAAAGGTTTGAGCTCGAGTTTCGGTGGTGATTCTGATGATGGGATGAGTTTCTTCTCTGATGATGCTAGTTGTTCAACTCTTGACTTCCATTTATTGGTATCCATGGATGGTGCTGAGTCAAGTAGAGCATTGACTTCATCGACTGATCTGTCAAAATCAAAATCAAAGTGAGTTAAACATGTTTGTAAAGGATCATCACTAAGGTTTGAAAGAAAAGTATTATCAACTAATGCTTCTATTAAATCCACATCAACAATTCCATCATCTGCATCGTCAGGTTGTTTGGCAATGTTGAAGATATTTAGCTCCATAGTCATGTTGCCAAAGGACAACTGCATATTTCCAGTCATGCATTGAATGTGAGCATCGAAAATTGCCAAGAAAGGTCGGCCTAGGATAATGGGGATGTGCTTCCTTGAATCCTAGATTGGTTGAGTGTCAATTACAATGAAATCAACAGGAAAATAAAACTTGTCTACTTGGATAAGCACCTCCTCCACAATACCACAAGGTATTTTTGTGGACTGATCTGCAAGCTGTAACACCACTGGAGTTGGGTGTAATTCGCCCAGTCCAAGTTTCACAAATACTAAATAAAGCAACAGATTTACACTAGCTCCTAAATCCAACAAAGCATTCTCAATTGTGTGGTTCCCTATATTACATGAGATAGTGGGGGAGCATGGGTCTTTGCATTTTAGAGAAATTTTGTGTTGGAGTATAGAGCTAACGTTTTCTGTTAAAAAGGCCTTCTTTTGAACGTGAATGTTTCTCTTTTTAGTACAAAGGTCTTTAAGAAACTTGGTATAAGATGACACTTATTTTATAGCATCAAGTAAAGGGATGTTAACACTTACCTATTTGAAGATTTCAAAAATCTCACCGGTGGAAATAGAGCTTTAGGAACGTATTCTCGTGGGTTGGTTTCTTCTTTCTCCTTTGGTGATGATTCCTCAGCATTTACAGGTACAATTTGATTTGCTTTTGTCGCCGGCATCTCCACTTTGTTGTCGACTTCTTTCCCTTTTTGCAAGGTCATGACGGCTTTGACCTCTCCGTTCTGCTGTGGTGAACTGGTACTTACTTCATCCACTCATTTAGGATTAGGCACTGGTTGACTTGGAAACTTGCCTTTCTCAATAGTCATTGCCAAGGTCTAAACTGAAAAAGTAAGTTGTCCCACCATCTTCCCGATGCTTGAAACTGATTGAGCTTGTGAGTTGAAGCCTGCTCTCATCTCATTTCGTAGTTCATCAATGGTGCGGTTCTGTTACTCAATCGTGGAGTGAGTAAGATTCTTAAGATTCTGGAATGAATCCTCCCATGGTCTTGGTTGAGAGTAGTTCTAGTTCTCTTTGTATGGTCTAAATGGTGGCTGAGAGGCTTGAGGAACTTGCGAAATTGGTTGCATTGGTGGAGCTCGAGCTGCTGGTCCATTTTGTTGGAATCCTTGAGACCATGAAAAATTAGGGTGGTCTCTCCATCCAGGATAATATGTGTTGGAGTAAGGGCTATAATTTGATGGCTTTCTCATTACACCTATGGCATTGGCTTGATTTGAGTATGAGTCATGGTCATGTTCTTCTGTTGGTTTAGCAATCGTTAACGATGCTATTTGTCGGGAAAGACCTTCAATTATCTCTTTGACTTCAAAATATAACAAAAATCCAATATGTTGTACAAATTAGTTCACAAAAGTAACCCAAACAAACTCTTCACTACACGCAGCAACCTCTTCATCGCGCCACTGCACACAGTAGCCCTTCATCACGCCATCGACCACAACAGCCCCAAATCTAGTGCCGTCGCTCGCAGCACCCCAACATCGAATTGGAAAGCCACGGAGGTTTCGCTACTCTTATTGTAGTAGTAGCAGCCAAAGCCCCAAATTTTTTCTATCCATCGATTTGGGTAAAGCTCATCTTTTCAGTAACTTTAGGAGAAGACCCCATCAGCAACAACCAAGAAAACTAGGGCAAATGCAACAGTTTGGTTTGTTATTTCTTTTCTTTGTATTGACAAAATCGTCTTTTACACAGTAATAAAATTAACTTTTAACTTATATTCCGGTATAATATTCACTTATTTTTAAAGAAATGATAGTAAAATGAAAATAGTGTAAACCTTAGGTGGTAAGATGTGATTTTATCAATTTTACTACGGATTTGACATATCAAAAAAATTTTAGTGAAAAAATAATAATATCTCTTTTTTAAAATTGAGGTAATTTAATAATTCTGGAAACTATACAAATCAGTGATTTCACATTCATCAAAGTATTAGCTCGAAATGCATTTGTAAGGGATTACTCATTTATGATCTTAAACTTGAATTGGTTTTTCTTCAACCTCGCTGCAAAAATTCTATTTTAAGAAGTCGTCTTCGAAAAATTAGTGGCCCACTAATTAATATTTATGCATCCTTTATGGGTTATAAACTTTTTGTCAGTCCTTAGCCCGACTCAAAAGTAACGAATTGCAAATTCAATGAAAGAGAAGACAAGCGCACAATGACTAATTAATAATGGAATCAAACAGAAATTTCTAATGAAACCGAAATTTCTAAGAAGCAGGAAAAGGAAAATGGAAAAGTGGAAGACTACCTACTCGTAAATTTGTCAGACGTGCAATACAATTTAAGGTGGACGCGTTGCGTTAAGTCACTGCTTCACTTCCACTGAGAATCACTAGATATTTTCCTCTCTTCTTTATCTGGATCCAATCAAAACTTTCTCCTTTTGTGATTCAGCCATCGGACTTAATGAAAAAACTGTTCTAAGGGCAAGAGATTTGTTTAATAGGTTTTCAACGTTACCCTGTTATTTGATTAAAAACAACATTTAAATGGTGGTTTACTTGTTATATTTTAATTTAAGAGTTTATTTAATTTTTATATTTTAAAAAACACTTCAAAACATTCTTATTGTTAAATATAGTAGTTTCCAACCTTTAATTTTTTTATAATAATACCTTACAATAATAATCTTGGAGATATTAATGAAAAAAATTTAATTCATCAAATTAGCTTAAAAATAAAAGTTAATGTAAATTTTTATGTTATTATTTTACTTTTAGGATTAATTTGGTAAATTAAATTTTTACACACAATTAAGATTATTGCAATGATATTAAATATTACTTTAAGTTAGTTGATATTAATTAATTTATAAATAATTATTAGTAAAATTTTAGTTAAAGTACAAAAAATACTAGTTCTTTCATACTAATATTTATTGGTTAATTTAGTAATAAATAATTAGTTAATTTACTATTATTTTTTTGATAAATTAATTAATATTAAGAATTTTGTTGATAGGGTATTATTATAAAGGTAAAGAAAAAATAAGGATAATAATGTAATATATTTAATAACAAAAGTATTTTGCAGGACTTTTTAAGATATAAGAATTAAATAAGTAGTTAAATCAAAATACAAAAACTAAACAAACATTTACTTGATAAAAATTATAAAAGTTGAAAGTTTCAAAATTTTGACACCCAAGACTTATCTACTAAAAGAGGTCATGAGAATTAAAACTTAGGTGAAGCAGCCCCATGACATTATCACAAAGACATGGTCAGATTTTCCTATTTTCAAATTTAAATTTGACACGCATAAGAGATAGCGATGGTGGGAGTGGGACAGCCCATTTGAAATTTAAATTCAATTGCACGGTCCCATCCTCTCTCTTTCATATTTTTCGTATTCTCTTTCAAGAAGAAGAAATTAGTGGCCCATTGAATAGTGTTTATGCGTGATTTATGGGTTATAAGCTAAGTTATAACACTTTTGTCAATCCTTAGCTCGACTCAAAAGTCATGACTTGCGAAGTCAATCTAAGAGAAGACAATCGGATAATGAATTAATGACTATTTATGATGAAACCGAAATTTCTCTCCGCGTGAAAGAGGAAAATCAGAAAATAAAGGAGTGAAAGCGAGAAAAGATTTCTCTCCACGTGACAACAGATGTTGAAATGTTTTTGCTATTCGTTTGATGATTCGAGGATTCACAAGTGCCGATAAGTCCAACAAAAATTCCACGGCTTGAATTGTATTTGTTGGGGGCACTCGTTTCTCGCTGCAAAATTATCTTCCAAGATGAAGTTATAACATTTTTGTTATAACATTTTTCTCGCTACTCAATCCAAATCAGAAATTACGAGTTGCAAAGTCAATGAAAAAGAAGACAAAAGTCAATGAAAGCAAAGCCAATAAGACATTGATTAATCATAGTCTCATTGGGATTAAACAGGAAATTTAATAAATTTCTTATTTAATAATTCTTTATAAAAATAATATTTAATAGATTTTCACAGTTTTAAAAATAAGTTGAGGTTTATTTTCCATAAACAGATTAAAATAAGCCACCGCAATTTTTCAAAGTTTCTATTATAACATTAATAATTTAACAAAAAAGATAATTATGTTTTATTTTTCCATACACTCTAATAGATAAGTCATTAGATATCATATTAGCATTACAATTTACCGCCGCAACTAATGTGCGTTCTCTCCAAAATCAAAGTTTTGATTTAGCAAGTTCACTTTTTTATATTTTAAATTTATTTTCTATTATTAAATTAATGAGACTTGTATATAATTACATAAAATTTGTTTGAACTATGAACAAGTTCATGCGAAAGTTAACCATGACTTTTAAAATCAATTTCATAGCCATGGCTTTTACATTCAATTTATTTATATTTTTTTTATACTCTTGATGCTCATTGCAACAAGTTAATTATCTGCTTTTAAGAGTCTCGTTACAATTTTCTTTGCATTGATTCTTTGCTTTGGCGATTTCACAATACACTCCATAGCTAAATAGCTAAATTGAAGAACAATGACATGCATTGCTCTTTGGTCATAAAATGTTTGTCCTCGTGTCCTAGCAAATTTGCACCAACAACTTCTATAACTAAATTGGGTAGCATATCATTAACCCAACGCTGTAACACCACTAGCTCCTAAATCCAACAAAGTATTCTGAATTGTGTGGTTCCCTATATTACATGAGATAGTGGGGAAGCATGGGTCTTTGCATTTTAGAGAAATTTTGTGTTGGAGTATAGAGCTAACGTTTTCTGTTAAAAATGCCTTCTTTTGAACGTGAATGTTTCTCTTTTTAGTACAAATGTCTTTAAGAAACTTGGTATAAGATAACACTTATTTTATAGCATCAAGTAAAGGGATGTTAACACTTACCTGTTTGAAGATTTCAAAAATCTCACCTGTGGATTTTCCTTTCTTTCCTTTAGCTAACCTTTGAGGAAATGGAGCTTTAGGAACGTATTCTCGTGGGTTGGTTTCTTCTTTCTCCTCCGATGATGATTCCTCAGCATTTACAGGTACAATTTGATTTGCTTTTGTCGACGGCATCTCCACTTTGTTGTCGACTTCTTTCCCTTTTCGCAAGGTCATGACGGCTTTGACCTCTCCGTGCTGCTGTGGTGAACTGGTACTTACTTCACGCACTCATTTAGGATTAGGCACTGGTTGACTTGGAAACTTGCCTTTCTCAACAGTCATTGCCAAGGTCTGAACTGAAAAAGCAAGGTGTCCCACCATCTTCTCGAGGCTTGAAACTGATTGGGCTTGTGAGTTGAAGCCTGCTCTCATCTCATTTCGTAGTTCATCAATGGTGCAGTTCTGTTACTCAATCGTGGAGTGAGTAAGATTCTTAAGATTCTGGAATGAATCCTCCCATGGTGTGGGTTGAGAGTAGTTCTGGTTCTGATTGTATGATCTAAATGGTGGCTGAGAGGCTTGAGGAACTTGGCGAATTGGTTGCATTGGTGAAGCTGGAGCTGCTGGTCCATTCTGTTGGAATCCTTGAGACCATGAAAAATTAGGGTGGTCTCTCCATCCATGATTATATGTGTTGGAGTAAGGGTTGTAATTTAATGGCTTTCTCATTACACATATGGCATTGGCTTGATCTGAGTATGAGTCATAGTCATGTTCTTCTGTTGGTTTAGCAATCGTTAACGATGCTATTTGTAGGAAAAGACCTTCAATTATCTCTTTGACTTCTTTATTTCCCGAACTTGACTCGCCAATATGAACCTCATTCACTCTTTTAATTCTTTTAGTATTCATGAGCGATCGACTCCGTTGTTGGGAATTATCCACTTGTCGCTGGAAGAAATCCCAAATCTCTGATGCACTTTTTGACATTAGCTCTCCTCCACTTGTTTCCATTAGTCATTCTTGCACATGCGGCAATAATCCCTCCAAAAAGTATTGGCATGGTGTCATTTCTCGTACCCATGATGTGGACACTTCAATAGTAGCCCATTGAATCGCTCCAATGCTTCGAAAAACTGCTCGTCTTCTCTCTGGGTAAACTCTGAGATTTCCCTGCGAATAACATTGGTTTTATGCACTGGGAAATATTTATTCAAAAATTTTGTTACCATTTGTTCTCATGATGTAATGCTATTAGCAGGTAATATATTGAGCCATGAACGAGCTCAATCCTTTAAAGAAAATGGGAATAGCCTAAGTTTAACATCATCGTCTGAAAAATTCTCATATTTAAAAGTTTGACAAACAGCATGAAAATCATTCAGATGATTATATAGATCCTCATTTTGTAGGCCATAGAATGTTGAGAGACAATTTAGCACACTAGGTTCTAGTTAAAAACTCCTAGCAGTTACATTTGGGTATCTTATGCATGATGCGCTCAAATTAGCTAAGGGACTGAAATAGTCCTTAAATGGCCTCTCCTGTGGTGGTGCTTATTGTTGCTGCAAATCCATTTTACTTTTAACGTGTTTGTGTGTGCGAAGTGTTTTTTCGAGTTCAAGGTCTATCGGCTCAAGATTAGGTAATAATGACCTTCGACCATGCATGCAAAGAACACAAAAAAATGGGAACAAAATAAATAAAAATAAAGAAGAATGAGAAATTATGATACTAACATTATCACGCTATTACAACATTTCTATAAAAACACACTAAAAACAATACGTGAAATAAATTAACTAAAAATAAATTAATAAGATAAAAAATTACAAAGAAAAATAACTTGAAAATTAAATTACAAAATTTTAAAGAAGAGAAAAAGAAAAGAAATTCTTACCTCAAAATGTAAATTCACTTTTTTTTCTTTTTTCTTTTTTTTTAAATAAGAAAAAAATTACAAGAAAACAATTAAAAGAAATTATGTACAAAAATTAATTTTACGAATTAAAATAACTTACCCCCCCCCCCCCGGCAACGGCGCCAAAAACTTGTTGTGCAAATTTTATTGAACTCGCAAGTGCACGAATCTATTATAGAATAGATTAATGGTGACGAGTGTCGATCCCACGAGGAGGTGGATTTTAATTATGTGTAGAATTAATTTTCTATGAAGGTGGTTGGATTTATGGTGAAAGTGACTTAGATTATCCTAAAATTTGAATTAAAATGGCGAAAATAAATTAAAGCGAAATCTATTGAAATTAAAGCACTTGGTTATCCGGATCTGCATTAACATGCACCATGGGCTAAATATTCCTTATTATTGCCAATTAAATCATGAGGGGGGGTTTCCACTCCTCATGAACCACACTCTAATCAATATGATGCCAAGGGCTTATCGTGTCAAATAATAATAACATTGTACTAGGGAGCCAGTGAAACCAGGGCGGTATCTAGACAAGATTATTACTATTTGTCGACGAAAAGTCAAAACATCCACAATAATTAGAGGGGAAGAGAAAGTAAATTTACCAAATAAAGCCCATGGAATATGTTGAGACTTTACCTTCAACCTAAGCTTGAAAGAAAATTAGCTACTCATAATTGAACTAGGAGTAAAATGGAAATTTATCAAAATACATAGAAAATACAAGATGGAGAAGGAATTACAGAAAATTGAACTCAAAAATGAATTATGGGATGCCAAATTAGGGGGAGAGCCCCTTTTTTATAGATACATTAAGTAAATCATGGTCATCGGATTAAAAATATTTTGGATGCTCAGGATTACGCCACGTCATCAGTCAAAAGTACGCGGTTTGAATAGTGACACAGTTTGATCACGCAGTTTGAACAGTGACACGATTTGACCACGCGGTTTGAACAATGAGGCGGCTTGAATAGTGACGCGGTTTGATTGAAAATAATCTCGTGTATATGTATGTACCGTACGCGCGATTTTTGGTCCACTAACATACTGCTACGTCACCGATCAACAGTACATAAGAATTTTAGTCCAATAGGATCGTGACACTTCATCAGTCAATGCCACGTCATCGTTCCGTATACATGAACAGTGTTGTGAACAGCAACATGGATAGTACCGTACATGTGAACAATGTCATTTTCCTTTTATGCTACGCCTAAGGTTTTCGACTGTCCTGAGTTCAAAACTTATGTCCGTTTTGTTGTCTGATCTCTCGTTCATTGTGAAATGACCATGATGCCCCTAAAATACATAAAATACTTTATTAAAATAAAACACATAATTAAATCACAAGAAGCTTAAATACATAAAAGTAAAGATGTTAGTAAGACTTGAAATGTAAAATGACGATTTTCTCCTTTATAAATATACACTTTCTAACACTCAACATATTGAAAGAAAGATTTATATCTTTATGATCTAAAAGTTTTTCTTATGATATAGAAATAGCCCTAGAGAAATTGTTATTGGACAAATCCAAGGATTTCAGGCTTATCAAATCGCCAATGGAATCAAGAATTGAGCCTTGCCATCTATTATATTCTAAAAAGAGATATTGTAGATCTCCAATTGTAGTTAGAATAACACCTAAAAAATTATTCATCGACAAATCTATTCTTAACAAAACCTTTAAATTTCCAATCTCTAAAGGAAGTGGGCCAGTAAAAACATTTAAAGACAAGATCCAATATGTCCTTAAGGTTCCATAAAGTTGAAGGAGTAGAAGTTAACTCATTGAAGCCCAAATAGAGCTTCTTCTTTTTTTTTTTTGGCCCCCTTTTGATGCACCATATAGAGGTTCCTTAGAGTTGTGAGATTGCCGAAGCATGTAGGGATAGATCTAGAAAGCTTATTGCCGCCTAACTCCAGCTGAAATAATGCAGTCAAGCGACATAGAATGTTTGGGATTGATCCTTCCAATTGATTATCTTGAAAACTCAATAATTGAATATTTTTCAATTTGCCGAGAGTAATCAGAATTGATTCATTCGATTTATTGCCTCCTAAATAAATTGCTGTCAAGTTGGTCAAGCTGTTGATCTCCTTAGGAATGCCACAGATTGATGAAGATTGCCTATTGCCCTTGGAACAATGCCATCTAGTGGATTATTGTAGAAGCTAAAAAACTCCAAATACTTGCAATTTGACAACAAGGATAGAAAGCTCAATTCTAGAGTTGAAGATGTCAAGTAATTATCATTTAAACCAAGCCGCTTAAGGTTTCTTTAGTTGTCAAATGTGTTTGGAATAAAATCGGAAAATGAGTACATTTGCAGCTCTAGTGTGGAGAGCTTAGAAGCATTGAAGATGAAACTAGGAATTGTGCCACTAAAATTATTACCCCACAAGAGAAGTTCTTCGAGATTTGGAAGTCAGACGTCTGCGCTTGATGGAAGTCTTCCCAAGAGAAAATTATTAGAAAGCTGAAGTAATTTGATTGTTGACGCATGAAGACCGTAGCTGGGATATAGCACCAACTAATTTTAGTGGCAACCACTCTAGATTGCCGATTTCATGTAGTATCTTACTTGTATTTTAAAAGAGTTATATTCAAATTTATTTTAGCTAATAAGTAATTCATAAAAAGAAGCAAACATTTGTTGATAAAAAATCACGGATACACTACACAATTACAAATACTAACATAAACACTCATGAAGCGCTACAAACCGTCAATGCTTTAGTAGTTAAACAAATCATGAAGTCTGTGCATCCTTTTTCCTTATAATTTATTACCCATCTCTGAATAGGCAAAGAGACGGAGAATATTTAAGAATTTTGCTGACAGAATATAAAAGTGAAAAACCACTCGCGAAGGTCTACACATCGTTAATGCTTTAGTTTTGTGTGTATATATAGGTGTGTGTGTGTGTGCGTGCGCGTGTGTATTTTGCAGCGAAATATCTGACTAATATCTATAAAAATTAAAATGGTATAGGGAAAGTAAGCAATAGGCGGTAGAATGATTGTGTGTGCGGTTAAAACTAAAAGATGAAATGTGTGGTATGCTGGATTACAGGAGGAATGCAAGAGGTTCATATTTGTTATGCTGGATTAAACTGAATATATGATTAGATAAGATTGTATTAGACTGAATTAAATAGGATTGGACTAAATTATTTATAGTGGATTGGATTGAATTCATTGATAATTTATAAATAAAATTAAATAATTAGAAAATACTAATATAAATTCAATTATTTATCTCAAAATATTTTATTAATAATGGTAAAGTATTATAAATATACATTTTTATATCATGAAGTTAATATTCATAATATTAATTAAAATTATTGAAAATATACAAGTTTAAATTTAATTATAATTGGAATAAAATTTGTCAAAATAATCTAAGGATTTTAATCAAGAGAGTGGTGTCGCTCACCGCCATATGGAGAGTGACGCTGCACGTGTCCAACTCTAATTAGGAGACATGCGAAGTGAAACTCACAGCTCTTCGAATAACAGCTAAATACATGCAATGTCCCTCTCCATAAGGAGAGTGAATGAGTGATGTCACTCGTGTGATCACCACTCAACAATCTAATCTCTTAAAATTATCTCGCAACCACTAAATGTGCCCCAACTTTATAATGTATTCCAAATTTTATCTAGAATTTGGATTTTCTCCTAATCTAATCTTTCCTAAGCTTTTGCATAAGATCATGACACGTCATTCAAGTCTTTATCATCAAAACATAAGTTTTCATGCCAAAATAAACTTCTGAAACTTAACCGCTGTTATCACAAACTGCTGCTTCTTTCTCGCTTCTTCTTCTCTACTACTTTGTATATTACAAACTTTGGACTTTTGGTATAAAGCTTGAGCAAAGAAGAAACATTGCTCATTAATTCTTAATTCTTTTGTTATTGGTATTCTGAAATAACAATTGAAGCTACTTGAAGTAGACAACATCAATTGAAGACAATGTCTATTTGCAATCATTTGTAATTAATCTAACTTTAGTTTGCACGTAAATATTGTTCCATATTCCTAGAAAGACAATTAAAAAAAAACAAAAAAAAAAAACATCTAACCTGCTTGGCTGAACACGAAATAGAAGAAAATGCAATAGGAAAGAGAGAGAAAAAAGAACAGAGTGAAAGAAATTGAAGGCTAAAGCTTATTAGACATCCGTTAATCTTAGAGCTGTTAAACTTAAGAGTTTTAATTAGGCAATAAAACAATGTGTTCTAATTTTAATGAGGAAAGTCTAAAATAAATTAAATCCAAGTCCTAGAAAGATTTAAAATGACATGTGTCATGATCTTATACAAAACTTAGAAAAGATTAGATTAGGATAAGATCCAAACCTCTTTTATCTATTATATTTCTCTTCTCAAATACTAAAAAGAAGATTCAAAGTTATTATCAACATTTATTTCAAGGTTCCCAATTGAAATGCTTAAACACAATTAATTTTCGAGCAAATAAATATTTTCTAATCTTTATATCAACCTTCCATTATTCTAGGACTGAGCATTAGCGGCCAAGGCGAAATATTATGGTCTTATTTGGGATTGAGGTACTATAACTTTTAAGCTACAACTGCTGTGAAAAAAAAAAGTTATAATTATGAAACAAAAGATAATAATATGTAGTAAATATAAATTTTAAATAATAATTTGATAAAATTATTAAAGATATAGTAGATTTTCTATCATACAAGTGAAAAATCATATCAATAAATCTTCCAAGCTACAACAGTTAGAATTTACCAAACACTTTAGTGCTGTAACTTTTAAGCTACAGCTACCCAACCTCAATCGCAAACGCACCCTATGAGTAATGAATAAAAAAAATTGACATAAATATAAAGTCTATGATCATACTTATCCTGGAGTCTGTTTTGGTCAAGATATAACTCCTTAAGCTTGGTCAAGTTGCCGATTGCTTTTGATATGGCTCCCAAGAAATCATTGATTGACAAAGATAATTTTTGTAGAGGAAGGTTGTAGCAAATATTTGTTGGGAGTTCAACAAATAACCTCTTATATTCAAAACGAATATTAGCTAGTAAAGAAGACTCGCTTAAGATGAAGGAAGGGAAAGAACCGGGGAGCTGGTTATAGCTAAGATAAAGTTTTTTGAAGTGATGATAGATTCCCAAGTTGAGAAGGAATAATGCTTATTAAGAAATTATTTGTTAGCGCTGGCATCTTCAATTATATAAAGATAAGTAGAATTCCATGCAAAATATTTTATATAGATGTCACACATGCATATTATTAGTGAAGACTACCTGCTAAGTTATTACCTCACAAATCCAAGTTCAATAGGGTAGAAAGATTGAAGATTGATGAAGTAATGATTCCAGTTAAGAAATATTTTGTAGCCATAACATCTTCAATTCTGCAACATTCCCCAGCTCCTCTGGAATTTCTCCTCAAACGTGATGATCAGTAACATATGCGTAAACATTATTAACTTATTACCCAGCTCTCAAGAATAAAAGAAATGAAACAAAAGTAATTATTGCCGGAAGAGAATAAAAAACAGTGCTTTAGTTATGTATATACATATTGCCAGTGTTTGAAGTGAAATATTTGACTAATATCCATTAAAATTAAATAGGTATACGGCAAGTAAGCAATAGGTAATAGATAGATTGTGTGTGGTTAAAACTAAAAGATCAAAAGTGTGCCATGCTGGATTTTAGGAGGAATGCAAGATTCACATTTGGTAAGCTGGATTAAACAGAATATAATCATTAAATAAGATTGTATTAGACTGAATTTGATAGGATTGGACTAAATTATTTATAGTGGATTGGATTGAATTCATTGATAATTTATAAATAAAATTAGATAATTGAAACTACTAGTATAAATTTAAATATTTATCTCAAAACATTCTATTAGTAATTTAAAGTAGTATAAATATACAAATTTATATCATGAAATGAGTATTTGTAGTTAAACTTATTTAAAATATGTGAGTTTAAGTTTAATTATAATTGGACTAAAATTTGTCAAATAATCTAAGGATTTTGATAGAGTAAGAAGTGAGAGCCACAACTCTCCCAATAAGAGCTGAACTCATGCGATACCCTCTCCATAAGAAAAGCGACATCACTCATGTGATCACTACTCAATAATCTAATCCATCAAAATTATCTTAAAACCATTAAACATGACAGTACTCCTCCAATCTTTATTTACAATCTGGATCATATTCTAATCAAATCTTTGCTAAGCTTTTGTATAAATCATGACATGTCATTTGAGTTTTTTAGGCTTCGTTTGGTATAACTTTTCAAATAAAGTTGATTTAAATAGAGCTTCTACTAGTAGAATTTTAACAAACAGAGCTTTTATGAAAAACAAATTGTGTTATTCAGTCGTCAATTAAAGATATTGTTAAAAATTATAAAATTATTCTAATAGACAAGTTTTTAAAATTTTGTTATGAAATGAATGATACAAGATTGTAAAATAACTTATAGGAATACTTCAAAAAATTTAACCTTTAAAAAGATTCTACAATTTCTACTCTCAAATAGCCTCAAGTTGAAACTTTTTGGAAGTGGCGACGAAATAACTTATTTAGTAATTAAAAACTCTACTCAAGATGCTGCTGCAAATAATATGAAAGTTCCGTTATTTATACTTTTATTAACAGAGCTTTTAAATTAATAAATAAATGATATTTTATATCATTTTATTAAAGAAAGAATGAACCGCAACATTGTAAGCCCCGTTCAGTTGCTTTACGAAAGTTCGTGAATAACTGTGTAATCGGCCATATGCCATGACCATGACCATGAGGAAATTCAGAGCTCCACACGTGTCTCAGCCGCTCGCACGAGTGCGATATGAATTTCCGGGGCGCGGATCTTTTGTTGCCAAGCATGCTTCTCAGCGTAACGTGGCCCGGGGACTTTCCTGAGCTAAATTGTTTTTCTCGGCCCATCCATGTCAATTTGCGGGGTTTGCCAGAATACGTTTTTTTATTAAGCTTAAAAATTTCCAGATTTGGCGACGTGGGACAAAAAAAAAAAAATTAAAATCATGTGATTCATGTCAAACATTAAAATATTTTGGAAACAATGAAGAAATAAATTACCTAGTAATAATTTTTATTATGAAAAAAGTATGTTTGCAATTTTGCAAAAAAAAAAAAATTAAAATCATGTGATTCATGTCAAACATTAAAATATTTTGGAAACAATGAAGAAATAAATTACCTAGTAATAATTTTTATTATGAAAAAAGTATGTTTACAATTTTAATTAATTTATTCTAAATGATAATAAAATTTAATTAAAATATTATTTTACTTTTATATCCTTTTTATAATTTTATTAAAGAAAAAGGTATAAATAAGAAAAGAGGAGTTTTTTTAAGAGTTTTAAATAAGTTATACTCCATTATTGCATTCTAATAGCCCTTCAAGTTCATCCGGTAATTGAACTTTGGTGGAACTACCAAATGGCAATGGGCTAGGTATTGTGTAGGGATGTCGATATAGGTACCTCTATCCATTTGGTAGAGAATATTCCTGTCACCGACTCTTATCCATTACGCGCTTGAATGGATATGGATTAGAGATATTCATCCCCTTCTCCTATCCCCTACATCCCCTTTTATTTTCTACCATCAGCATATTTTTAAGGAAGAAAAAAAAGATACCTTAACTATTTAGCTTTAAATGAACAAGTAGCACTTTATTCAAAAATCATTTTTAAAAATCATTTTCAATTTTAAGTAAATATTAACTATAATCTGATGATTGTTAAGTTCAACTTTAATTAATGTATTACTAGATATTTGGATAAAAAAATAAAAGCATTCATTTTGGAATTTCCTTGACCAGCCTTCACTCCTTCAACTAACCTTGATTTGAACATTATTCTATTGTCATTTGTTTCCGATTGGGTCAAGATCATAGATCGTCTAGCAAATGTGTAGTACATTAAACAACTAAAATCTCTAAATAAATGTCTAGGACAATATCATATGAGATGATCAATCGAAATACTAAGCTATTAACTGCTAATGTTTACATTTTAGAGTTTTAATTTTTAACTTTAGTATTTATTTGATTTAGTTGTTACTTTTAATTTTTAAAATATTAATAATAAATAAATAGACAATGGTCAAAGGGTTTAGTAAGTTCGTACAAGTATTAGTGTTTTATATCTGTATCCAATTCACCCAATGAATAGGTATAAAAATTTATATCCGTATTCAATTTTTTATAAAATAAGGATAAAATTAGACCCGACACCCAATTTTAACGTAACAGGCTCTTGTACTTGTACGGATTTTTTGTCATCCCTATATGGGACTATAACAAAGCCAACAGGCCTATCTAATATTGAGACTGGACCATAATTTTATTTAGTAGATCTTAGGCCTGGATCAACCTAGTTGCTTACCTTTTGATACCTTTAGCTGCTATTTAAGTAGTATTTACTTCTCAGATTAGAGCAAGAATTATAAGATTGAGAGTGAAAATAGGTTGTTAACTTACACTGCAATGGGAGTATGGAATAAGAATCAAAATTCTATTTATGTATTTATTTGTCTTATATTGGGAGTCAATTGTTTTAAATTATAATTTTACCCTTATTTAAAAATTTGTAGATTTTAATTACAAGTGAATAAAAAAATATATTTGGGAAATAAAATATTTATTTTATTATTAATTTTAATTATATAAATTAGTAATAATTATCAATATTCTTAATTATATAAACCACAATTTTTATTTATTTTTTATTTAATTAAGTAAACTAAAATTATTAGTAAGGGCAACACAAATGAAACATCATTAATAATAATATATTGCAAAATTAATATTTTCTTAGAATAAACTAAATATTATTATTTTAAAGAAATATAATACTATTAAAATTAAATAAATATAATTATATTATATTTAATAAAAAAGGGGTATAAAAAGAAGAAGATATCCTCTTGGTAGTGGAATCATCTTAAATTTCTTGCTTTAATGACACCGTATCATCTCCTTGGTCACCACAGACAAATTTGCTAAATTTCTATTGTGATCGACGCTGTTTTGTTCTCCATGCTTCCTACCCAAAAATCCACAGGTGGTGACTTCATTCATGCTGCGTTTACAGTAATCGGAATGGGCTGGAATCGGAATGAGCTGGAATGAGAATGAGAAATGAGAATCAGAATAAGTTGTTTACTTGACCTATAGGAATCGGAATCGGAATAGGCTGTAATCCCATTGATATGTTTATTTTATCTTGGAATCGGAATCGGAATCGGAATGAGTTAGAATGTAACAAATTACAAAAAAGTACTTAATGAATTATTATCATAATTATTATTTTATATTTTAATTATAGTGATTATTTATTCAAAAATTACTATTATTAATAATTATTGTAAATAATATATTAATTAATTGCAAATTTTTAATTAATTAATTATAATGATATACTAATTATTTATATTAATTATTATTATAAAAATATATTAATTATTGTGATTAATTATTCAAAAACTATTATTATTAATAATTATTGTGAATAATATATTAATTAATTGTAATTTTTTAATTAATTAATTATAATGATAGACTAATTAATTCTATTAATTCTATTAATTCTATTAATAATTATTATAAAAATATATTAATTATTGTGATTATCTATTCAAAAACTATAATTATTAATACATTATTGTTAATAATATATTAATCTATTAATTAAAAGTCATAATTATATTAATAATTATTATAATAGTATATTAACTAATTAATAATAATATATGAATTATTTAAAATAATTATAGTAATAATTATTAAAATTATATATTAATTGATTAATTATAATTATTAATATATTATTGTTAATAATATACTAATATATTAATTAATAGTAATAATTATATTAATTAATAATAATAAAAGTATATTAATTATTGTGATTATTTATCAAAAATTATAATTATTAATAATTATTGTTAATAATATATTAATTAACAGTAACAATTATATTAATTAATTAATAATATTTTAACCAATTATATTAATAGTTATTATAGTAGTATATTACTTAATTAGTTAATTATTAATAATATAATAATTATTGTGATTATTTATCATTACTAATAATTATTGTTAATAATATATTAATATATTAATCAATATAATAAATAAATAATTAATAATAATATATGAATTAATTATAATCATAATATATTAATAACTATGATTATTTATTCAAAAACCATAATTATTAATTAATTAATTATAATAATATATTAATTAATTATAAATGAGGACAATTTGGGCATTTTCAATTTTGGGGGAGGGCAAAATTGTCATTCTTGGAAATGGGAGACTCATTCCCACCTCCTCCCTTGGGAATGAGTCTCCCATTCCTCGTTCCCAAATTGTGGTGGCCCCCACGATTCCGATTCCGATTCCCGACTCTATTTTGCGAAGTAAACGTCGTCAATCATTCTGATTCCGGATTCTGATTCCCCAATCCGGGAAGTAAACGCACCATCAACTTTTCCCAGCCCACTGATAGTGACGAGCGTCACACCCACACCGTATTATAAATAATAATAATTACAAAATTTTGATGATGATGATGATTGAAATTAACTACCAATGTTGAATTCACCGTTAAGACCCTGAGGGAAACAAATTTATTGGCGCCAAAATCTCGATCTCAAAATACTGTATATATATTTTTAGTGTTATGCGTCTCGTTGGTTTATTATTTATTGGAATTAGAAAAATGTGTTTTTGCCACTTGGCCAAAAGATTTCATATTGAAATATAGAGATTCAATTCATCCATCAATTAAAAAAATAATTGAGTGAAGACTGTTTTCTCCATTATAAAATTTAAGTGGACTAGATATTCCTAAAAAATTAGCAAGCATAGAAAATATAAACAGATCAGTAGTTGTCTAATTGTAATATTAGTCTAAAAAAATGTGCATGTATATGTTCCAAGTAACAACTTTATTAAGGCCATTTGGGGTACATGAGTTGAGATTTTATACTTGTGCCGTGTGAGCTTCATGTAATTTTACATGGCCGACAAACATGCCATTATTAATAAAGAATTACGGATTTAACATTCAAGATTATTGTGTGATATAGGACGTTATTTTAGAATTTTATTATTATAGGTATTTTGTTATTTTCTATTTTAATTAGCGCCATGTTTTATTCTTTTATTTTTATTATAATTATTTTTTAGTTTCCCTTTTAACTTAACTTTTACTTCAACTTTAATTATCCAATGAAACCCCTATTTTAAAATTCCCTTTGAAATTATCTATTAAAATCTCTCTGTAAAATCATTTGGGTTAGAGCGTAATCTAATCTCATTTAACACATTATTAAATTCTAATTGAGTCATTTGCATTGTAATAAGATCTAACCCGCTTCAATTAGAATGTAACCTGAATGTGTAGGCAATGTTATTTATCCTACTCTGTCGTCATGAAGTATCAATTCCGCCCTCGCTATCCCGCTCCATCATCATGATTAATCCAAACTTCGGATAAATACATGCAACCAAATATCAGAAATTATTTCTAACTTTATTGCACTATTTTTCATTAGATTACGAATTGACTTTCAAAGAGATTTAATATCAAACAACTTTGATTCGACAATTACTCTCATTAACTTCTAATACTGCTAATAACTTAAAGCTAAAATTTTTCTTCTTTAGTAATTAAATCTGAGCAGTGCAGGGTGCTAACACATGAGTATTTGTACTACAATTTTTAAATTGATTAAAAGAAATCGCTTCACTGATCAGAATATCATCAATAACTGAAAAAAAAAATTAAGAATTTTTAGATTTCACATGACAAAAAATATATATATATAAAATTGATTTACGTGGGCTTTGTGAATCAACCTCCAACGACACCGATTCTTCTCGGCCACTAAGCATAAATTTCCCAAGTTTCATAGTGAACGACACCGTTTTGTTCTCCTTGGTCGCCACGGAAAAATCTGCCAATGGAGTCACTTCACTTGAGTGCAAATGTCAGTCATTTTCACAGTTCGCACGTTTATCAATAAATTGAAAAAAAATAGAGAAATTATCTGCAAAAGATTATTGAAATGGCTGTCTCCAGCTCCAGCTTAACCAAGGAGGTCAGTTTTGCGTTTAACAAAACAAAAAATCACTCAAATAAATGCATTTTTTGTTGAGTATCTAATCCAAAAAATGTGTCTTTTCTGTCATTTTTATTCACAGGCCGGATTGCAGCTGCTCTTTTGCCCACTTGGATCTAACATTACTTTTAACTCCTTTTTAACAAACATGTTTGTGTGTTTGTTTTCAATTAATAAAAATGTGAGTTGGTTGCTTTCTTATTAACAGTAAATCGTGTGTGCTAAACCTTGCATCGACTATTATTGTAAGGGTAATTTTTACTTTCCTCCCTTGAGCTTTGAGTCGTTTGCACTTAGATGGTCAAGATTCATTTATTAGTAAAGATCCCCCTACGGAATGCAAACGGTAGATCTTATATGGTTAGTTATGGGCAATTTAATAATTTAATTTGATAAGCATAACTTTTACACATTTTGATTGACACGAGCACAGTGAATTATCAAATCATTGTGAAAAAATTGTGCTTTATGATCATTCATATAAATAAAAAATTGTAAAAAAAATCAAAGCTTAAATCTTTTTCTCTTTTTTCTCAAACTACGCGTTTCTCTTTCTGAAGCTAAGACGAAAGCTCTGTTTAGAAGGCAAAAAAATTCTTTATTTATAGCAAACCAGTATCTATTACTTGTGTGAAGTGAAGAAGAAACACCAAACTTGTGTCATGTCCAGCTCTGAATTTCGCCGATACTAAAAAGACTTGAATCTCTATGTTGAAACTAATAATAGGTTAGTTTTGAACAAAGTTTTTTATTTTTATTTTTTTGGCTCCATTTAGAGCGTATTGATATTATTGTGAGTTGTTTGTAAATGTCAAGTTTGTGCTTCATTCTTTGTTCATTGACACGTCTTTGATAATGTTTATGGAACTGTGAAATATAAAATCAAGAATAAATTTTCCAATGCCATTTTTGGTATTTTGCAAGCATATAGTTTCAGCTTATGTTATGGTAGATTGTGCATTTGATTTATGTGTTGTAATATTCATGATGTACTTTTTAAAGTGAGTTTTAACATGCCCGAAATATGTATGAAAGTATAAACAAATTTTTTTTTTATCTTAATGATAGTTATACAGAGCTGAAAAACTGAAGTTTAAAACACTTAATGATCATTGTTTTTAATTGCATAATGTAATATTATCCTTTTATTAGAATTATCTTTTTATTTGTTGAATGCAATTGTAAATAACCCAATTTTAAGGGGTATAATGGTAATATTATGGTTGTTACAGTTTTCGCGCGAAATGTATAGCATGTGAAAGTTCTTGAAAATCCAACTGGGGGTATTTTAGTCTTTTTGAATTCAACTAACAGTCAAACACAAAATTAATTGACAGTAGAGGGATCTTTACTAATAAATGGATTTTAGCCATCTAAGTGCAAAAGGCCCAAAACTCAGGGGAGGAAAGTAAAAATTACCCATTATTGTAATGTGTTACATAGATATCAATGTAATCTTGGAGTAATGATCTCGTGGGCGAACATGGTTCTCACCTTACGGTGAGTAGCAGTGCCACATGGGGATGCCCGGTCTGCATGTCCACACTCTTCAGTAATTTAAAAGCAATACCCACACACAGCTAAATAATCTACAGAAATTTTTTATTCTTATTTTTATTTTTCAATTTTGGGTGCTTGAACACCTGCTCTGTGGGTGTTGCTTTACCAGTGTACTCAACATTCAAGGCAATTAAGAGGAAAGATGAAGATGAGCAACAAAAGTGGCTCATGTATTGGGCAGGTTGGAATTTATTCTTATTTTTATAATTTATTATTATTATTTTTTGTTAGGCTTGTCACCTTGCTTGTTTTGTTACATGAGGTTTTCATAGACTCCCAAATTTCCTCTGTATCCATTATTTTTAGCCCAAGTGTTTTCCTGATAGATGGTTTGATCAGTTGGCCAAAAAAATTGAATATTACCTTTATGGTTATAGTTATGCTGAGATCTTGCATGGGTGAAAATATATAGCTCTACTATTCATGATGACCATCAATGATGAAAGTAACAAATGTGCAGAAATTCTTATCATATGTTGATAAATTTTGTAATCAATAAAAGATAAGGCTGGTATGATATGAGGATATATATCTGGCATTGGTGCTTGCGCTTGATGAACTTTTGATAGTACTTGTCCTACTGACTATTTGCAGCTTATGGAACTTTTAGCATTGCTGAGGTTTTTGCAGACAAGTTTCTTACTTGGTAAAGTTTTTGAGTACTAGTGATTTCTTCCTTTTGCTTGTGTAGTAAGTATTTATCATACATTTTTCGAAAAGATAAGCAAGTGTACATCTTTTCCCATGCATTTATGCACGACGCTTAATTATCTATGCCTAATTGATGTTATTGCCTTATATTGTTTCATCATTTCAGGTTTCCCATGTATTATCACCTGAAATTTGCATTTCTTGCACGGCTTCAGCTTCTATCTACTGATGTAAGTTTAAAAATAATGCTTGTAACTTTGGATCATATTGAAAAAATGGGGAAGTATACTTGTATTTATATTTATTTGTGATGAAAATTAATGTAGCTTAATATGTTTAACTTTTGACTTCAAGTTAACTCATAGTGATAAACTTCCTTATTTCTTGTTAGGGGGCAAGGCAGTTGTACGAGAACTACTTGAGTCCATTCTTGTTGAGGTGTCAAGCTAAAACTAATCAACTCAGGGCCACTACACACGCTAAATTTGATCAACTCAGGCCCATTACACAAGCTAAGGTCGATCAACTCAGGGCCATCACACTGCGTCCATTCTTGTTGACTTGTCAAGCTAAAATTGATCAACTGATGGCCATTGAAGACATGGTATGTTAGGTAGTGTTGTTATCATATTATGGGCGATAATAGTTTGATTATCTGTTTGATTGAATGATAATGTGGTACTCCCCATATTCTCAAGAATATACATAAAGTTGAAACCTCTGAGCAGAGTTCGATTTTCGCTTCCATTGCAAAATTGTAACTTGTGGTAAATAAGGCACTTGAAAATTGTTTATATTGGGTCAACCTCAACCCATAGATACCCTGTGCTAGTCTTGCTGTATTGCACTCAACACTTGCCCTGTTGTTTCCGATGAAGTATATGCTTTGCTAAAATTTACAGGTTGGACATATTAGCTCAATCAAGGCAAAAATTAAATGTGGGGAGGATACATTCTTCACATTTTTCTAGTCATGTAATGGTAGATACTTGTCTTTTGGTGCCTGCTTGTCTTGTTAGTTTAGTGATTTCCATGTACATTCGAAGTATTTTACTTGTTTCTGGACCAGCTCCAAAATATTGAGGGGTGGTGTGTTGAATATAGATCCAAATAAACCTGAAGGAAGAAATGCGGTTGAAGACTTGGATGGAATAACCTCAGACACAGACACTGAGTCTGATCTTGAGGTTGAGGAGACTTTGATCATCCATGTCAGTTTCGGCAAATTGAGTTACTCTTGCTATGAACCAAGACCTATCGTAGAATTTCCAAATCATATCTGCTCGAATAATCAAGGCTTCTTTGCCACCTAAATGGGACGACATGAACATACGTTATCCCTGAGTATCATCTCTTTACAATCTCAAAAATCTTTTGGTCATTTGCATTTGCAAGGCATACTTGTGGTAGTTCATTCCCAGAATTTATCTTTTGATGTAGTGGTTAATTTGTAGTAAAAAGTTTGAGATTCAGTGGACATGGTACTGTAAATTTTCAATTATGAACTGCACCTGGTAGAAATCAACTATGTTTTTGTATGGATTCTCGAAGTTTCAGATTTTAACATCAAATAACTAGGTTCTGTACAATTTAAATTTCGTTTTTCTAGTAGCATCGCCAAATACTCTAAATAGGCATACTTATTAGGAAACCTATTATATTAGTAATCTTAAATTAATTAAGATAGTCATTGGTCTTTAATTCTCAATCTAAAACCAGTAGAAACGGTCTGTTTAAATTTTCCCACGCGGTATGAAAAATATTACTGAAATTGGTGTGCATGTTTTTGGGGAACTATGTGTACTTTTTCTTTTAAGAAAATCTTGATAGTCAATGATTGTGATAAATTATTTGATTTTGTATTAACTGAAACTTTCATATTCTTATCCCGCTGATAGTGGATTGTATATAATACAGTAGATTTTCTTTACTGTAGGTTTGAGGAAAATGTACAATCAAGCTCTCAATTAGTAGCAATCATGTATTGAAGTTTCCGAAAGATATCAAAGTTAACTTGAGTTTATATCTGTTACACTATGGATAATATGCATGATATCACTATATCGTTCACATCTTACAATATTATTTCGGAATCAGTGCTTAACAGGTTCCGTTCCACCAGAATTTTGTGACTTTCTCGATCTTCAAGTATTTTATTTGGAAAATAACAAGCTTACAGGTTCCATCCTTGAGAGCTTAGGTCGTTTCGGTTGTTTGAAAAAAGTTGAATTTGGCTAGGAATAAGTTATCTGGCTCAATTCCAACTAGTTTTGGGAACTTGAAATAGCTTACAAACCCACATGGATTTAAGCTATAATGAACTTGCTGGTAAGCTTAATCCTTTGTTTTTGAAGCCCCACCAAGCTCAAAATGTGTGACAAAGAACAAGGATTAAACTCACCATCGAACTAATTATAACTTAAATCCAAGTGGGTACGTAAGCCCTTCCAACTAGTTTGCACTAAGCCAAAAAAATACACTTCCATTTCTCTAATTTGCTGATCATCATCACCACCTCCATCAAAGTCATCATCTGATCTTGATGATCCTTCTCCTACTCCTCCACTGCCTTCATCTCCTTCCCCCACCTCATTATTCGTCGCCGCCGCACCATCCGTGTCCCGGATGTTGTGCGCGGAATGCGGAATCAAGCGCACCAAATAATTACCGAAAAATAAAGGACACAAGAATTACGTGGTTCGGTAATTAAACCTACATCCACGGAGGCAAAAAAGAATAACTGTTTATTTAACAATTAATAGAGTACAATATTTGAGTAATGAATCTCACTTCCTAGAAACCCAAATATACCCAGTACTCTCACACTCTGCAGGAAGATAAATTCCCCAGACACACTTCTCTCACTTCTCTCACTTCTCTCAAAAGCTTAGAAACTTATAAGCTTAATAATTTTGGGATACTATAGAATGGAAGAAGTGCCATCTATTTATAGGGAAAACAATGGCACTATTGCACCAACCCTTTTACTATTCCACCTAACCTAAGCAAATTGTCAATGGTGTCCATTTGGAAAATTTGACAAATTTGCCAACTTTTCATTTTTTTCTTCAATTGTTTGGTAGCTCTTTGAAACTAATCATGCTTTCTTAAATTTGGATGCCACGTGCATGATTTTTCAACAATTCTCCACCTTGGCGAAAATTTGTCCAAATCTGAGCCGACTACAAATGAACCATCATCCCCAAAAGTGGCTGCGTCTCTGTGACTGCCTACGTACCCAAAATTTGGGATCAAGCCAACCGTAGTTCAAAATTTCCGAAGGACATAACTTAACATAATCGAAGGATTTGAATTAGTTTCAAGCAATGTTGAAACTTAACTCCAGAAACTACCTTCGTCAACATATCTGATGGATTATCTTTGGTATCAATCTTCTTCAACAACACATCACCACCCTCGATAATCGCTCTCACATAATGATATTTCACATCTATGTGCTTCGTCCGAGAGTGATATGTTTGATTCTTCGCGAGGAATATCGCACTTTGGTTATCACAAAAGACCGCAATCTTCTCTTAGATTACTCCCAAATCACCTAACAAGCCTTTCAACCAGATAGCTTCCTTTACAGCTTCAGTTGCTGCCATGTACTCTGATTCCGTAGTGGACAGAGCAATTGTCGATTGTAGAATCGACCTCCAGCTAACCGGACCTCCACCCAATGTGAATACGTAGCCTGTTGTTGATCTTCGCTTATCAAGGTCTCCGACGAAATCAGAATCACAATACCCAACACATTATTGACCACAATCCTTCTTGAACAATAACCGAACATCAACTGTCCCATACAGATATTGGAGAATCCACTTTACCGCAAGCCAGTGATTTTTACTCGGATTGTGCATGTATCTACTAACCATGCTCACTGCTTGATATATATCGGGCCTTGTGCATACCATAGCATACATAAGACTACCTACAGCACTAGCATATGGAACACGAGCCATGTAATCGCGCTCCTCTTGAGATCTAGGACATGAAGAAGAGCTCAATTTGAAATGAAGAGCTAGAGGTGTACATACCGGTTTAGTTTTGTCATCCATACCGAATCTTTCTAGCACTTTCTTCAAATAAGACTTTTGAGTCAATCATACGCTCCCATTCTTCTTGTCTCTACAAATCTCCATCTCAAGTATTCTCTGTGCATCACCCAAGTCTTTCATCTCGAACTCAGAAGCCAGCTGCTTCTTTAATCTTTCGATCTCATTTCTATTCTTCGAATCTATAAGCATATCGTCGACATAGAGTAACAAATAGATGAAAGCTCCATCTAGTAGTATTCTAAAGTAAACACAATGATCGTGTTCACTTCTGGTGAATTTCTGCCCTTGTATAAATTGATCAAATCTTTTGTACCACTGCTTTGCTTCATTAAAGATTTAATCAACCTACACACATGATTCTCCTTTCCAGCAACTCTAAAACCACAAGGCTGAATCATATAGATTTCCTTATCCAAATCTCCATGTAAGAACGCCGTCTTAACATCCAATTGAGCTAACTCTAACTCATATTCTGCAACTAAGGCAAGTAGGATACAAATGGAAGTATGTTTTACAACTGGAGAGAAAACTTCATTGTAGTCAATACCTTCTTTTTTAGCAAAACCTTTTGCCACGAGCCTTGCCTTGTATCGAGGAGTTGTTTGATTCGGAGATCCTTGCTTTTTGGTGTAGACCCATTTATTGCCAATAGCCATTTTCCCCTTTGGTAACTTTACAAGTTCCCAAGTCTGGTTTTAATGGAGAGATTTCATCTCTTCCTCCATAGCTAACTTCCACTGATCACTTTCACTGCTGGGTAATGCTTCACCGAAAGTGTTGGGGATGTCATCATCAATAACTGGAAGTGCATAGGCTACCACCATATCTTTAATAAGCCATCCGGGTTTCTTTATCTCTCATTTTGGCCTCCTTGTTGCTATAAAATCATCATTATCTACATCATCAATTGTTTCTTCATGTTGTGGGACATCAAAAGAAACAACCTCTTCTTCAACTATAGGTGTCACCTCCATAGTTGAACCCTTCTCTGATGTAGAATTAACTGGTACATATGGAGTTGCATCAAACTCCACTCGCTGCAATACCTCTTTGGTCTTGTTCTCCACCTGCTGAGAACTTGAAGCTTTCATCATTGAAGCTTCATCAAACGTGACATCTCTGCTACACAAAAACTTTTTTATCTTCGAGATCCCAAAGCTTGAATCCCTTTATTCTACCTTTGAATCCCACAAAGATAGCTTTTCTAGCACGAGGATCCAATTTACCATCTTTGACATGATAATAAGCTGGACACCCGAATATACGAAGGGAATCATAGTCTTGTGCATGCTTTCCAGACCATATTTTCATAGGAGTTTTACCTCCAATTACAGCAGAAGGCAACCGGTTTATCAAGTGACTTGCGTAACTCACAGCTTCAGCCCAAAACTTTTTATTTAAACCAACATTAGATAACATACACCGTACTTTCTCTAGCAAAGTACGATCCATACGTTCAGCCACACCATTCTGTTGCAAAGGATGTATCACCGTGAAATGTCTTTTAATACCCTCGTTCTGGCATACTTGCAAAAATGGATCAGAAGTATAGTCACCCCCATTATCAGATCGTAATACTTTGATCTTTCTGCCAGTTTGAGTCTCCACCAATTTCTTCCATTTCAGGAAATCTCTAGAACCTCATCATTTGCTCGTATGGTGTACACTCACACATGTCTAGAGAAATCATCAACAAATGTAACAAAATAATGGCTTCCACTAATTGATGCAGTCTTGGTTGGTCCTCATACATCACTGTGAACATATTCAAGGATCTCACGAGTATCATGATTAGCCGTACCAAACTTGACCCTTGTTTTCTTGCCTACTACACAATGCTCACAGAAATTTAATTTACAGGTTTTGGTACATTTTAAGAATCCGTGCCTCATTAGAGTTTGCAAAGACTTCTCTCCAGCATGTCCCAATCGTACATGCCATAGCTCAGTGGTGTCATTGTGCGTCTCAGCAACATTTGCTTTATCAGTTGTACCTCCCTTCAAATAGTACAAATTGTGACGCCGAACCCCTTGTAGAATCACCATAGCCCATGTGTAAACTTCATTATACTATCTTCAATGGTAACCTTGTAGCCTTTAGCTTCCAAAGCACCCACAGAAATTAGATTTTTCTTTAAAGCTGGAACAAATCTAACGTCTTAGAGTTCTCTGACCATTCCATCAAACATTTTGAGCCGAATTGTTCCTATCCCCATTGTGCAACAAGGTTGATCATTCCCCATCACAACTGCACCGGATTCCAGATTACGAAAATCCGTAAACCATTCCTTAATAGGACAGAAATGATAGGTTGCTCCAGTATCAAGTATCCACTCGCTCGAACTAGCCACGTATGCTGCAGGAGTAATACTTAGTGAATAATCAGAGTCTTCATCTTTCCCGTGCCATGTTTGCTACTGCTGGGTTCTTCCCATCTCTCTTTTAAGCCTTTGGACAATCTTTCCTCCAATGATCCTTTTTATGACAAAAAGCACACTCGTCTCGAGCTATATTTCTGCTTCTCGATTTGGATCGAGAATTCTTTCCACCACGCTTCTTCTGTTTCTCCATCGCCCAATCTCTGCTCACCAAAGCTTCAGACGATGCTCGTTCAGAATTTTTATCATTATTCCGAATTTCTAAGCTAGTCAATGCTGTGCAAACATCTTTAAAGACGATCACACTCTTCCCATATATCAACGTAGTCACAAAATGGCTATATTCCTCTGGTAGTGAGTGTAACAGAATCATAGCCTTGACTTCATCCTTAATATCTTCATCAAGATTCTTCAAATTAGCAAGTAACTTTTCAAATCTTGAGACATGATCGTGCATTGACACCCCAGGCTTCATTCGAAAACCATATACTTGGCTCATTGCATGAAGGCGATTTTCAGGACTTTTCACCAGGTACTTCTCCTCCAATGTACGCCACAAAGTCACCGCACACTCCTCATCTTTCACCAAGTATTTCACCTCCTTGGTCAAACAAGATCTGATCTGACCACATGCTTTTTCATTCATACGATCCCAAATTTCTTCATCATACAAGTGTCTTTTATTTTTCAGAACAACATCGATATCGATTTGAATAAGGGCATCCATAACTTCACGCCTCCACATGCCGAAGTTAATTTTCCCATCAAACTTTTCAACATCGATCTTCTGGCCTCCTATAACAGGTGCTGAATAGCAATTTGACAAATCTCGCCTCCCACCTGAAGTGTCTCCTGAAATAGTCTCGGTAGATCTCTCCCCAATTCTGGAAGTTTCACCTTCTACTATTTTCTCAACGAACTATTTCCACTTGAAAAACAGTCTCTGTGATGTTAATTTCGCGTGAATAAATGCACCAAGAAGGTTCCTAGGAGACTGGACGGGAACTCGCTCCCAATTAAAAACCAGAATCCTTGGACTCTTATCGCCTTTGTTAACAGAACTTTTCTAGACATGCAAAAATACACACTACTTACTATAGACTGTCTCCCAAGTATAAATGGTCGTCTCCACTGTATTCGTGAACAATACCGTATGTGAACAGTGCCGTATACTAGAATAATACCGTATACGTGAACAGTACCGTATATGGGAATAATACCGTATACGTGAACAATACCGTATCCCCCTAAGTACGAACCGTCGGCTCTGATACCACTTGTTATGCGCGGAATGCGGAATCAAGCACACCAAATAATTACCGAAAAATAAAGGACACAAGAATTACGTGGGTCGGTAATTAAACCTACATCCATGGAGGCAAGAAAGAATAATTGTTTATTTAACAATTAATAGAGTACTATATTTGAGTAACGAATCTCACTTCCCAGAAACCCAAATATACCAAGTACTCTCACACTCTGCAGAAAATATAAATTCCCCAGACACACTTCTCTCACTTCTCTCAAAAGCTTAGAAACTTATAAACTTAACAATTTTGAGATACTATAGAATGGAAGAAGTGCCATCTATTTATAGGGAAAACAATGGCACTATTGCACCAACCCTTTTACTATTCCACCTAACCTAAGCAAATTGTCAATGGTGTCCATTTGGCAAATTTGACAAATTTGTTAACTTTTCATTTTTTTCTTCAATTGTTTGGTAGCTCTTTGAAAATAATCATGCTTTCTTGAATTTGGATGCCACGTGCATGATTTTTCAACACCGGAATACTCCAGCCTGCTAATGATAATTAATAATTCGTCAAGAACACAACACCCACATCAACAAAAATGAAATAAACTACTAAAAAGTAACATAGCAAAGCAAATAACGGAAAAAAAATAAAATAAAACAATAAAGTATTTAGGATTTTGGAGTTATACAAGGCTTAGAGAGAGCGCAGGAGAGGCAGAGAAGTCTTTGGTGCGACGAGTGGGTGGCTTGCTACACGTGGACGCCCCATAGCAATGAGAAAACCAAGAAAAAAAAAAGTTGTAGTCTTGAGAGGGTTGATGAAATGGTTCTTGTGAGCAAAAATGGTGACATGTTGAAGTGGGGTGAGCTTTGATTTAAGGACGTTAATTATCAAACAAAACAGAATGAAGTCTAAAAACACATTAAAAGAAAAGGAATTGCTGTGTTTGTATGTGAGAGAGAAAAAGAGAGTGTATGTATTTGTTTGTTTTATTGAGAAACGAAAGGATGAGAATGGGTGTTAGGAGTTGACTGTTAGAAATTCTGTGTGAAAATGTGAGGATTCAAGTCTCTCAACCAACTTTTGAAGGATATATTAATTAACACTAGCTAATTGAAATGTGAAAGTATTCAAATTAGTGTCCAAATTACATATCCACCAATATTGCAATTTGCAATACTCTAACTGAAAATAGTTTTAAAGGAAAAAAGAGCATTAACATAAATTTTGTTCTATATATATAGGTAAAAAGAAATATATTTCAAGAAAACTTAAACTGTTGTTCTCATAATTGTTTATGAGGCCACTCGGCCTTTTGTCCGAGTGATTGCATTAATGGCATTAAATTGCATAGAACGTAGGAAATTGACTCAGCACTATCTATTATAACATCACAAATAAATAAAAGTAACGATGAAACTGAAATTAATTCGAGCTTTTATCTTGTAGCTATACTTGGTAATTTCCACCTGATTCATGATCCCGATTAGAATGCTTAAAATTAATGCTTTCTTTTTCTTGATTGTATCATCATCACTTTTGTGAAAATTTAAAACCAAGAAAAAAATTGAGAGATGTTGGGTCAATCGCTCTTTAAGTAATTTGATTGGACACGGGTTTACTACATCGTTTTTTATTTTATTCATAAGTGATTATCCACTAACCACTCATTTTTCACATAGGTTCAAAAATGCATAAATTCTTTTTTTTGACAAAATATCCCTTGAAGTTAACATGATTTTCACTTGTCCATTGTGGTATAAACTCTATTAGAAATTTATTGACATTAGAAGGATAAAATTACCATTTAATTTTAACAAATAAAAACCACCCCAAATCAAATAAAAAAAATCAATGCCACAATTTATCAAAATGAAAATCCTTTAATTCAATTGAAAGAAAAATACTCAGCCTTAACCCTAACTCTAACAGCCACACACTATCAAAATCAAAATGAAATTTTATTTAATTTTTAATTAAATAATAACAAAAAGATGCATCGCTGGTGGACTGCAACTAGTGTCAATGGCGTGGTGTGGCAAGGCGCGGTGGTGTGAGGAATGGAGGTGCTGAATCTACTTGATCCTGCGTTCGGTGATGTCACGCAGTGGCAGGATAGTTGATCGTGATTAAAGTTGGTAATGAGTGAAAGACAAGAGAAGAGGCTACAAAATTTATTTGACTGAGAAGAGAAGGTAATGAATTTTTTTTTTTTTTTTTCAGAAAGAAGAGATGAGACTACAATTTTTGTTGGAGAACAAGAAGAGGCTCACCATTAAAAAAAGAATTTGGTGCGAGTGAGTAAGAAGACTAGTTTCATTTTGAATGAGATTGAAGATAAGCTTTGCGCCTTGCTGCTGCTGATGCTTCTTTTTTGTTTTTTTTTTCTCGTTCTTCTTCTCTACTACTTTGCCTAAATTCTTTTAATTTTGTTGGTTTTTGATTTGGTTATTGGATTGAGTTTGGGATTAGGTTTGGGTTTTAATTCTTTTCATTTTTAATTTTGGTTTTTTTTCATTTATTATAATTTTGATTTTTTTATTTAATATCTAAATTGCAAAGAATAACCAAAGTCATCTAATATTTTTGTCATTTAGATCGGTGAAATAGTAATTTTACATTAAAGGAGCAAAACAATCAGCATATTAATATTATATTAAATTCTCTCACATAGTTTAGATGATAGTAAAATAATAATACATTTTATAAACTTTAGATGGAATTCAATAAAGAAAAAAAGATTTGTGTATTTTAAAAAAAAAACATAAAAAACAGTTGGCTAGTGATATTGCCTTTTTATTTATCAAGCACATGTGTCATGCCTTGTCTTTTGAATTTAATGCCTTCTTTTATTTTTTTATTACCCAATTCGTTCAAAATAATCACAGATATTCCACTTTTCAATTTATATAATTTTAGAATATTACCTTTAAGTTGGTAGAATTATCCGATTTTTTTTTTTGGTATTCGGGATCTCGTCCTAAACCATATAGAGTTCAGTTCAATATAATTTTTTTAAAAATTGATTTAAAATTAGTTGAGATTTAATATAAAATTTTTTCCCAATTTATTATTTAGAATATCTGAAAATCTCAATCAAAATCTTGATTGCCTTGACTATTGTTTTAATTTTTAATTAACTAAATTAAAAAAATCATTTATCTTAAAATAAACAAAAATGATTGACCCAAGCACAAACCCAACAAATTCACTACTTCGCATTCACTTTTAGAGTTTATTTATTTATTATTTATTGTTTTAAGGACATTCAGTTTTAAAGTTTAATTAAACTAAACAGATGAAGAAGAAAATAAATTAGTTTGTTGATTTACATAATAAATTTAGATAATGAATGGATAAAATGGGGACGTTGGTATTTAGAATCGCAACTTGCGATATAAAGCAAGAAAAATGTGAGAGTAATAAGCTTTACCATTTCTCTCTTATAAACATATCTATTAGGATGAGTCTAAGATCAAATCTAATATGTTAATTCTTTAGTTAAAAAAAAAGATAACAAATTAACTTTTCAAATAATATATATATATATAATTACGATGATTTTTCATTTGTTCATTGGCTTTTGCACCTCGGTGCCGAAGCAACTAAGGACATGGGCAAATTGCTGGATACGAAAATCACCCGCTTGATTAACTATGAAAAGGCCCAATAACCAAGCACATCAGCCGAAGGACCAAATGGAAGCCCAATATTGTTTCTACTCTTGACACACGACACAACAAATAGAATCTTCTTCAAGCAAGACTTATTAAAAACACATTTATTAATTTTATTTCTTTTACTTTCAACAAAAAATTGATAACAAAATAGGTAGGTTGAGAAATGTGGTCAAGAAGTGTGTGCAAATTTTTTAAAAAAAATTATTATTTTCATAAATTTATTGATTGTATTTTTTAATTAAAAAAGGATATTTTTATGTTTATATAATATATATGAGGTTATACGCGAAACTGTATGAAAGATCAAACTTTTCAAGATTAAATTTTACTAAAAATATAGTATAGAATCAGGTGATTTTCACCTAAGAAATTTTTTTTAAAAAAATAACCAAACATCATAATTAGTTTTAAACTTTTCAAAATTTCTTTTGAGCCTCCCATTTGCTTCTCAAAATAACTTTTTTATTTGTTGACATGAAGGAATAATGCGGAAGTGGCTCTATTGTAAATTAAATTTTTATTATTATTATAGTTGTCATAGAACTTTATTTCTTGTTATACTCATGATACACTCATAAATCACAACTTATAATGATTTAGGTGGGGTACAAAAACAAAAATCTTTAGGACAGATTTGTTTGTTTTCATCTTTACAACAAAATCCATTTTTAGATGGACAATCCCTCACACAATCAAAATCTTAGGTGCAACGAATTGGTAACCCTTCAGTGTAGGCTTCAGCACTTTGTAACTCAAAGATTGTGGTGCCTGCAAATTGAGATCAATAATTCATGATTATGGAGAAAGTGAGAAGGAGATCCTTAAAAGAGAACTCTCTTCTTCTCAAAAGGGCTAGAATATATGTATGTGAAGCTCTAGCCATTGGCTCTTAATTTCCTGATGTTTTTTGATTAGTCTGCAGCTGTTTGATCAGGTTGTTTGATTCGTCTGCAGCCGTTCGATCTCGAAACACCTGGTAACTCTGCTTCGTCTTGCTTTCTCGTTTGTTCTCAATTAGGGGCTAGATTCATCAAATTGATAAATTATCCTTCATTAAATTAATCACAAGTTTTATTATTATTATTTTTTGTTTCCGTCAAATTGTAATTATCCTTCTTTAAATTTGATTAGATACCGAATTTGGCATTACTTTTCCCAACTTTTCTTGGTGTCTGTTTCTCCACTCTGCATTTTAATTTTTTTCACGTCTCATTGGTTGTTGAGAAAAGAACAGCAATTGAGCAAGATGAGTTTTTATTTGTGTATCAGTAGTACCTCTCAATGGGAATGTTAGATGTTTCAGCATTTAATGTTGCACAGTTTGAAGAATTTTGGAGCAATATGCATGTTTTTCTTTTCACCGATGAAGCTGAATAGAGACGCATTGTACTCACTGATCATTACTATCAGTGTATGTAATTAATTTATAGACTAGTGTTCTAAGTCAACACATGCAAATCACCTGATTGCATTGGAAAGAAATTTTCGCAATGTTTTGAAAGATTGGAAAACCGAAGGAGGTTGAAATGAAGGATTATCCTGTGATAAATAATGAAGCTAGCTAGGTAAAATATGGTGATGTTAAATAGCTTGGATGACTTCATTATTGGAATATAAGGAGCAAACATTTGAGTAAAATAAAAGCAATTTGTAACAACTAAAGAGATTCCGGATTGCCATTCATAATTCCTCTATTCCTGTATTAATTTGAACTTTTCTCTTGTTTTGAACTTCTCAGAAAGACCATTTAGCGTTAGATAGTGTACAAAATGACCATCAGTAGGCTTGAGTCAATGAAAGAGGAGCAAGTGAAGGCATCTATCTCTAATCGAATCATTCAGTTTGCTTTGGCCATAGAGGTAACTAACTTCCACGGGGTGCTCCATAGGAAAGTTGCTCTTAATTAATATACTTTGATTACTCTTGGAGTTAAATTATTACTTATAAATTCAGACACACCTTGAGTTTGAGTGCTAGCTGATAGCCACTCTTAACATAATATTCACCCCTCTTGTCGTAGTGCCACATCACTTCATCCTTTGCTTTCTTTCTCGAAAGTGGAATATTAAGGATCACTTCTAAATCTTCCTTAATGAAATGTTGTTTCAGCTTGTCTTCATCCCACTGGTTCCTCGCCTTGATCAAATTTGCCACAACAGTATAAATAAGCATCCTTAGTGGAGACATTAGCTTGAAGGTATTTGGCCTTAGGAGCCAATTATCCTTATACATTAAGATGCTTTGGCCATTTCCAATACGCCATCTGATGCCAGCCTTAATCACTTGTCTACCCCACAAGATGCTTCTCCATACAAATGAGGGATTGGAGCCAAGACTAGCATGTAAGAAATCAAAGTTTTTCTAATACCTTGCTCGCAGCACTTCAGAGACTAGGGAATTGGGAAATTGAAGGAATCTCCACCCTTGTTTGGCCACCAAAGCTTGGTTAAAGCTAGTGAAGTCTCGAAACCCTAAGCCTCCTCTGCTTTTCGCATGGCTAAGCTTGTCCCATCTCATCCAATGAATGCTGTTTTTATCCTCCTTTGAGTCCCACCAGAATCTTGCTATGGCCCTCTGTATATCAGCCCATAGACCCCCTGGAAGCTTAAAAACACTCATAGCGTAGATGGCTTGGGTTGCTGCTTTGATGAGAACCTCCTTGACTCCACTAGAGAACATCCTATGCTGCCAACTCGAAATCTTGTTCAACACTCTGAGCTTTACATCATTAAAGAAGCTGGCTTTTTTTCGGCCTATCATTGAAGGAATGCCTAAGTATTTCTCCTGCCTTGAAACCACATTAAGATTAAAAATACCCCTGATTGTAGACATCTGCCCTTCCAGAATCTTGCCACTGAAAAACATCAAAGATTTGTTGAAATTGAAAATCTGCCCTGAAGCTTTTATGTAGTAGTCAAAGATCTCCTTCAAGTGCTTACAATCTGTAGTTGAGGCTCTGGAGAAGATGAGGCTATCATCCGTAAAAAGAAGATGAGAGATTGTAACGTCTTTTGCAAATCTCAACCCTCTAATTAATTGTTTCTTTTTTGCCAGCCCTATTAGATTAGAAAAGGCCTCAGCACATAGGATAAAAAGGTATGGAGAGGGGGGACAACCTTGTCTCAATCCTCTTTCTGTCTGAATTAAGCCTCTTGGCACCCATTAATTATGACTGAGAAAGCTGTCGTAGTAATACATCTCATTATTAAGTTCACCCATGTTTTTGACAAGCCAAGTTTCACCATTGTTTGCTCCAAGAATTGCCATTCAACTCTGTCATAGGCCTTACTAATGTCTAGTTTAAGTGCCACAAGACCATTTATTTTCCTTTACTATTCCTAATTTTATGGAGGCATTCGTATCCAATAATAACATTGTCCGTAATGAGCCTATTAGGTATGAATGCACTCTGATTTGAGGAGATAATTTGGGAAAGGATTGGTTTCAATCTGTTTGCAATGGCCTTGGTAACAATTCTATATACAACATTACAAAGACTTATGGGCCTATAGTCAGTAACCTTTCTAGGCTTTGCAAGCTTCAGTACTAAGGCAATGTATGTATGATTAATGGGGGTTAGATTACCTTGCTCCTTGAGGATGTGCAGACATGTCTTAACCACTTTATTTTGAACTGTTTGCCAATTTTTTTGTAAGAAAACAGCCGGCAAACCATTTGGGCCCTAGGCTTTTGTGGGGCATATATGAAATAAAGCATCAGTAATTTCTTCGTACGTGAAGGGCTCTTCAAGGTGGGAATTCATTTCTGGGGTAACCTTTAGGGGCATTTCTTTTAGGGCTACTCAAATTTGGCTTTGACTTGGCCTGGATGACTTGAACAAATGTTGGTAATATCTACAGAACTCTCTCTCTATTTCTTCTCGCTTCTCTGTCCATCCCCTTTCAGAAACCTTAACTCCCCAAATTTTATTTTTCTGCTTCTGTGTAGAGGCTTTGGCATGAAGAACTTCGTGTTTTTATCTCCTTCTCTTAGCCAATCCGCTCTCGATCTTTGCTTCCAATAAATCTCTTCATTGACCAGCATGTTGTGAATTTGACTTTCAATTCTCCTAAGCTCTTCCTCATTTGTCGAGCTGGATTGATTCTGCGTGATACTCTACAACTGCTAGACCAGCTTTGTATGCTTTCTCTGTCTATCTCTAAATTCCTCCTTACTCCACCATTTTAGCTAAGCTAATGAGCTTTTTGCTGTCCTTTGGAAGCTTTGCATTGGATCCTCCCAAATCTTTTTTCTATATTTCTCACACTCATCATTTACTATGTTTCTACAGCCTTCGTACGAGCTCCACATGTCCTCATAATGGTCTTGGTGAAAGCTCTACTACCATGCTTCGCTTCATCCCCCCTCTCCTTAACTTCTAACACAATTGGGCAGTGATCAGTGACCCAACTGATTAGGTTTGTTGCTGCTGAAGTCTGGAAATGGCTACCCCAATCTTTGCTGCATAAAAACCTATCCAATCTTTCCTCTATATAATGATCCCTATATCTCCTATTTGACCATGTGAAAGGATATCCCTTATAGCCCATATCTAGCAGATTACAATGTTTAATAGTTTCTTTAAACTTAGCTATTATGTTTAGGTTTTTTTCCATTGCCTCCATTTTTCTCATGTAAGTGTATGACTTCATTAAAATCCCCAAAGTAGCACCAAGAGAGGGAAGATAGAGTTGCTAACCTTTTAAGAAGGGTCCACGTGTGATGTTTTTGGTTGGCCTCTAGATGGCCATAGATTTTTGTACATCTCCACTCTTTCACACCTTCATTATACACCACTGCATCTTTATGGTGGAGGCTATATGACTTCATATGAACATTAACTTTCGAGTTCCAAAACAGAGCTAGACCCCCTCCCATCCCAATTCTATCCACCACAAAATAATTTCCAAAATTAAAATTCCTACAAACTGAACTAATTTGCCTAGCCCTCATTTTTGTCTTGCAGCAAAAGAAAATTTGAGGCCGGTGTTGTTGGAGAATTTTTTTGATGGCTAAGCACGTTCGAGGCTTCACCATACCTCGAACATTCTAGCTTAGAATCCTTATGGCTGCCAGCGGGGCTGCCCACCAGCTCCCGTCGATAAGTCCTCCTCCATTGCCTCCAAGATTCCCCCTGCATCCAACTCTTTATCTACAAGCTTCAACTTCCTTACTGCTCGGTGGGTCTTAAGTGGCTCTGATTGTAAGCTTGTTTTGATGGGCTTAAGTAGCTGCCTTCATGTCACTGTTTTTATGGGCTTAACAATTGTTTCTTTTTATTTTCTGGGTTTGGCCAACTAATTTCGCTGTTGGATTTTTTGACATTCACTGGCCCATTGACACCCACTTTCTCAGCTTTTGTGCTTCTTGCTTGCAATTTCTACTTCCTTCGTCGAGGCTTTCATTTAGCTTTATTGGGCCCATTGTCCACCTCCTCTTCCTCCGATATGACCTCTTCATTATCAATCTTTTTTGTGTTCTCTGGGCTCCTCAATAATTCACCATTCCCAACGATCCTGTTTTCCCTCCAATTCTTATTTCTCGCCTTCATGCTTTTGTTTCTGAACTGGCTATCATTACTGTCTACCTGCTCTTTTCTGATATCCCTGCTCCTACTCTGACTTTGCACTTGTTGATTGGTGTTCATATGTTCCATATTACTCTCTAGCTCTACACCCGTATTGTTTGGATATGACCCGCTTTGAGCAGTTGGATTCTGTTGGACTTGGTTTGTTTCTAGATTGTTAGCTGCTGCAGCATTGGTTTTTGATTGGAATTGTTCACGATTGGCTCTTTCTCTGGTTCAGTTTTGCTTCTACCTTTCAGCTTGCGTAACTGCCCTCATCCATCCACCATAAGGCAGATCTTCTTTTTGTTGGCCCTTATACGTCAAGCACTCCCTATATTGGTGACCAATGTGTACACAATAGAAGTAAAAATCTGGCAATTTCTTATATAATATTGGCATTGGAATCCTATTCCCCTCATATTGAAGAAACACAACTTTTTTAAGAGGTTGCGTTATGTTAATGGATATTCTAACACAAGCAAATTGTCCTATGCATTCACCTGCTTCATCGATTTCTACTTCCAGCACCTCTCTGATCTTTTCTCCCAACTTTTGAATAGCTTCCTTATTCATACACATTATGGGAATGTTATGAACTTGCACCCAAAATGAAGTATGTGTAAATGATTAGTCTTTTATGTCGTCAATACCCGCTGGTTCAGCTAGAACTAATAAGGATCTGTCGAAGTGCCATGGCCCCCCATTAAGACCCTTTTCTTTTCTTCTTCGGTGGCAAACTTAAATAGGAAGATGTTGTCCCCCATGCTTTCGATCTTAACTTCCTTCACTGTTCTCCACGCTTGCTGCATTGCCGCTTTCAAGCCCTCCCCGTTAATGTTTCGTGTGAGTAACACTTTGCCAACCAGACAGTTTGCAACAACATTTTCACCTTTTATCTTCATTATCCCCATAATTGTTACTATATCTTCCTCTTCTTCTTTTATGGATACTGCTTGACACTTACGAATTAGTTCTTCCGTATCCATATATACTACGATTCTAGCAATAAAAGCTTTCCGCCAACCTCACCAAGCTTTATAATAATGAGGGAACCCAAAGGGATGGCTATTCCCAACTTCAATCAAGAACTAGATAAGAAAACACTAAAAAAAGAGAAAAGAAAGAGAAGAGAAGAAAAAACACCGAATCAATAGGTGACAAAAGAAGCCATAAAGGCTTCAATCTTCTTTCATTCTAGTATTTTTCAGAGAAAATTATTGTAGAAGAAAGCCTCATTATTGACTATAAAGTGTTCTTAATTCCTAGTGGAAACATGAGTAGGCTAGTTGGAGATAACATAGAACATATAAAAGTGAGAAGGATAATAGTAAAATATGTAATGCACAGAATTGGTAAATTTTCAATTCAGTCGCTTTTTTTTCTAATTTTTTTTTTTTGGACAAGCGCCCTCTACCTAGTTCTTTCCCTTGTATATATACAACCACATGCTTCTCCCAATTATTTTCACCAAAAAAAAAAGAAAAAAACAAACAAACAAGCAAACAAATCGTCATCATCACAATATAAATAACCAGTTGCTCTCCTAATGTTCAAGCATTGTACAAATTTGAAGCAGAAGTTAAAGATGCCATCACAAAAGCTTCAAATGTTGCCCTCGTCCTCCTTTTTCTCGTTCTCTTTTTTGAATTTATTTGTGGTATATGCTCTCTTTCTCTTTGGTATAATGAATTATCAATTATTACATATACATAATAAAAAATATTTTATATAATTATTTATAAATGTGTAAATAAATTTTCTTCAACATGTAGTCTATTTTGGTTACTTACATTCTTATAGTAGTTCAATAATAAGATTTACCAAACACAAATGATTTTTAGAACCCACAACACTTTTTACTAAACACTTAACTAATTTTTTCACATCTGATTATTTTTATAATATAGCTAATAACAATTATTTTTAAAACTACAACATAATCAAATTGGGCCTAAATTAAGTGTTATTTATTAATTGATGGTACTTAGCTTTAACAATAAGTAATGTTTTATATATATAGGGTAAATGCTTGTTTAGTCTAATACTTCAACTTAAGTACTCGCTTGGTCCTTACGTTTTAAAAAATACTTCAACTTAAGTACTCGCTTGGTCCTTACGTTTTAAAAAATACTTCAAAACACCTTTATAGTTAAATATGTTACAGCAGTGATATTCTCACAACATTTAGCACCACACTTAAAATAGAACGGTGCGTTTTGAGCTAAATATCACATATTACACACAACACATGCTGCTCACTCGCTGCTGACACAACACGCGCTGCTTACTCGCTCCTCCCACCACACATGCTGCTCACAGAGCACAGCTTAGACATTGACTTGCAACTTGAATCACCACAAGCCGATTCTCCCTCTCTCTCCCCTTCGTCGATTGCATCTCCCACATCACTCAAAGGCGTCTTTATTTGGCTGAACAAGCAAACAGGCAGATATATTTTGGGTTGCAATTTTGGTTTTGGTAACAATCAGCAAAAGATCAAGCTGTTCGTATGCAACATATCATGTGCCAGGTTAAGTGTTAATCTTAAATGATTGTTCAAGGGCGGAATCCACGAAATGTACAAAATCTTTATATTAACTACTTCACTGGTACAAGAGCACTCTTCTTTTACTTCACTCAAAATCAATCTAAATGCAATTACTAATCAATTTAAACTCACTTGCCAATACAAATCGATTACAAATGCAAAACTTGACCACATATGCAATCACCACAAGCAACACAATTCCAGCTGAATTTTCACAAATTCAAGCCATAAATTTTCCAAAATTTCGAGGTAAGATTTGTGGAGAGACCCATGCCAGCTGTGAAGAGACCCACGGAAAGAGAGAGAAAGCCGACGGTGAGAAGGGAGCGCGGTGAGATTTGTAGTTAGTTGAGCGGGTGATTTGGTGTGAGGTAAGAAGGAGAATGCGTGTGTGATGCATGAACTATGGAGAATTTATATTTAGCTCAAAACGCACCGTTCGGTTCTAAGTGTGGTGCTAAATGTGGTGAGAACCTCATTTTCCAATATGTTATATCCTTACTCTTGCTTTTTATTTACTTTTACAATAATATCCTTGTAATACTATTCTTGATATTAATTAATTTATCTATAAAAATTTGATTACCAAATTAAGCATTAATTATTTATTAGCAAATTAAGAAATATCAGTATAAAGAAATAGTATTTTTTTGTACCTCTGCAACAATCTTTTTAATAAATAATAATTAATTTATAACTAAATTTTTTTATGAAAATTTATAAATAAATTAATATCAAACAACTTAAAGCAATGTTTAATATCATTGTAATAATTTTACTAATAGTTATTTTATAAAAAAATAATTTACTAAATTAATTCTAAAAGTAAAATAATAAATATAAAAATTGATGGAAATTTTTATATTACTTCTAAGGTTTATTTGATAGGTTAACATTTTTTTTTCATTAATATCATCAAGAATGCTAGAATATTATTGCAAGTGTATTATTGTAAAAGGAAAGAAAAAATAAAGGTAAGAGTATAACGTATTTAATAGCAGGAGTCTCTTGAAGCAATTTTTTGCAATATAGAGACTAAATACTTAAATCAAAATATAATAATTAAACGAGCACATGTGTGTATATATATATTGAATAACTGATAGGGTCGGCATGCATTGCAACAAGTATTACTTACAACACTCATCAGTTTTCGCTCCTAGTATCACTTTTCATTACTGCTAATAACATTTTCAATACTAGACGCTAGTAACAAATTTGGCATAATTAAACACATTATAAGACAGGTGTATAATTACAAGGAATATTTACACAAAGCTAATGGGCCATGTCATGCCTTGAGAATACGCAACACAAAATTAAAACACGATGATGAATGGGCCTAGCGATGAATGAAAGGGCCTAAAGTTTTTGTTTAGACCAGAGCAACAGAAGTTTTATTGATCCAAAGATAATTATTCTCATTCAATTAAGATAAAGATACAAATATTTCTGGTTCAAAAAAAGAAAAAAGATACAAGTATTTCAAAGTGGTAATTGAATACCTAATTAAAAAAAATAAAACCCATATATATAATAAAATTGTGTGAAAATTTAGGCATTGATTGATGCATTTATCAAGCGCAATGCGACCTAACAGAGTCTTGTAGAATTTCCTTGACGATGCCTTAATACACACTTCCTCTACATATCCAGTCATTTGTATCATCACTCATTGAGTTCTTCAATAATTATTGTTGTTGAATTGGATTAAATAAATTACACTAAGTTATATTTAATATTGTCTTGTGTTTTCTGTGGTACAGGATTAGATTCAAACTAATTGATTCAAATTAGAAGAAAATTAAATATTATAATATTAATTTATTTATAAAGTTAAATATTATAATATTTATTTATTTATAAAATTAAATATTATATTATGAATTTATTTATTTTTGGATATTAAATAATATTTAATTTATAACTCTAAATTAATAAATAAAAATTTATTTAAATTTTTGTATGACAAGCCGTTTGTAAATTCACACCATAGATAACATGTCTTAGAAAAAAAATGCCACGCATATGATAGGTCATGTTTATATTCAGAAAAATAGATGGCATGTCATAAGATGGCATTGCTTGATCCAAAGTACAATTGAATACCAAGTCGTTTATAAAATGGTCACATAGATGACATTTCGGACGACGTTTATATGACATGTCGTTCATATTCTCTGTACAAGGATGACAATGTTATGAACGAAAGTCGTATGCCATGCCGTTTATAAATTTATAAAATATATGACTTATCAGACAAAATGATTATGTCGTGTTACATTTCTAAACGAAAATGAAATGTCACATTTAAAACTGATTGAATTATTTAAATAAAATTCGTTTAAGTGTAATTATTTTATGTTAGCAAGTATTAATGAATTAATATACAGATAATATTAAATTATTCAAATTATTTGTAGAAATATTTTAAATTATTTTATGTATAATAATAAATCAGTGACTATTTTATCAAGAATTAAATATAAAAAAATTTATTTATAAAAATTGGTTTTCAATCAACTAAAGTTTAGTTAATTTTTTTATTATCAAAGTTAATCAATTAATATTTTTATGAAAATAATATTTATTTCACAAATAAATTAAATTACGCAAGAAAATTCAAACTCCTTTTTCTTAGATAAAATATTGACATTGCGTCCAAGTAGAAACATAATACGTAAGTCAATTAGCTTTGAATTCGCACCTTCAGTTAACTCAAGTCAATCAATAATCTATAAATAAAACTCAATTCATTTTTCGTACAATCTCACACACACTTTCACGTCTACAAATAATCGTTACATTAAATTGTAATAACTTCGAGTTAGCATTTAGTTTAGTCAACAGTTTGTGCTTCGTACATTGTAGGAACAGAAAATTTCAAAATTATTGCGTTCAGGATCGTCTTCAAATGATGTATCCATTTTTAATTATTTTAAACATGATGTTTATGTGCTGGATTGATCGTCCTCAAAGTTGTGAATTTGTTCCCTTGTGTTTATATGCTGTAATGATGCTCTTTGTGATTTGTAAGATTGAAAGATTGATTAGATTTCTCCATGGATAATATTAACTCTTGATGCAAAAATGAGAAACAGTGTATTCACAATCCGACCTGACAAAGTCAAACCGACCTAGAATTTATATATGAATTGCAAAAATTTCTCAGTAGATAACATTAACTCTTGATATGAAAATAAGAAACAGGGCATTCACAACCTGGCCTACCAGAGTCGAACAAAATTGCAATTTCTAGTTCGGTTTGTGGCCCCCAACCCCTCCCCTCCTTTTTTTTTGGGGTGGGGGGGGGGGCTTAACTTTCATGAGATCAAACAATTGAAAAAAAATCAGATTAGTTGGATAGTTTCCCGCCCACATTACATGTTCTACAATATTTAAAGCCATTTTAGCGACAGAATGAGCGGTGCCATTACATAGCCTTGAAGTCTACTGTATTGTAGCCTGACTTAGTCTCTTTAGCATCTCTTTTATGTCTGCAATGGTCCAGCAGATCTTCGTTTGACAGCATTTCCTTCCAGTTGCTAGCTCAACAATTTCTTGACAATCATTTTCAACTATCAGTGGCACACAAGCAGCCTTTTCTGCAGTTTCAAGACTCAATTTTGCAGCTTCAGCTTCTGCCAAAGCTACGTGCCCATTGAATGCTGACTTTTTCATGGCTGCAGCTATTAGTTTCCCCCTGAATCTCTAATTACTGCTCCCAATCCTGCAATCTGCTCTTTCAGCTTTGTTGCAGCATCCACATTCACCTTAAGAAAACTTGCTGGAGGAGGTTTCCAGGTCTGATTTGCTAGAATTTCTTGACTTGGGATAGAGTCTTTTTTGGGGGGATTTGATTTTTCCAATATAACTCTACTGTTGCTTCAGCTCTCGCCACTGATATATGTAAATCTTCCTTCTTCCATTCAAAGATAAAAAGATTCCAAAAAGTTCCAAATCTGACTTACTTCTCTTTTGTTCCATATTTCGTAGAACACTCAATGAGTCTTGGCTTGCAAAGCATTGCATCTCAGTTGAATAGGTTGTGGTTTTCCATATTTTTTCATAAGCTTTGCAGGTTATGAGGGCATGAGCAACATTTTCTCCTTGTCTGCCGCACCTTTTAGCTATTGGAAGGAGGTTTTGAGCAGCTCTCCAAATGAAAATCTTCATTTTTTCTGGTAAATCCAGCTTCAAAATTGCATTCCACTATGTTATACTCGACTTTGAAGGCCTTGGGCAGTCTGGCATCTTAAGTCTAAATGCAACTTGGTACCTGCTCTTAATTGAGTAGTTGCCATTGTCATAAGACCAAAGAGGCTGATCAGGTCTTGGGATCCTTGGAAGTGGACTTGATATAATGTGATCTGCATCTTTAAGAATAAAATGCTGACAAATCAAGTTTTCCTTCCCCTTGTGTTCCTCATCAATCAAAGCTGATACTGTAGTCTCCAACAGCAGTGTTGGTGTAGACATTATCTAAAAAATAGTTGATCTAGAAATCCAATTACTTTCATAAATCTATACTTGTTCCCCATTCGCTATTGTTAGAGTGCAATTTATGCACTAATTTTGCATTGTTTACTTCCTTTAATATCAATGTTTTGCATTTAATAATAGTGATTTACTTGTGTTTTATTTCTGTAGGTGCAATTCTATTGATTGGTGCTAAAATTGAGCTTCAAAAGAACTTTGTTGATAAGGCGTGGGCGCGTGCTGTCAATTACGGACCTGCAGTTTTTAGTTTAACGTGTTTTGTCTTTTTGGTTATTTTTGTAATTACGAATTTAATATTTAGATAATATTTTAGATATTAGTATTTTATTTTAAAAAGAACTCTAGAGGAGAAGAAGGGGGAGAGAATTGAAGGGGGGAATCTATTGTCAAAAACCCTAGATCTAAATTTTTCTCTTCTCTCTATGAAGAATTAAACCTATTATTCTGGTTGAAGGTTAATGAAGCTTTGATTCATCATTATTGTGAGATCTTTCTTATGCTTTAATTGTTTTATTGCTTTTTGGGTATTTGTTTATTCTCTAAATTATTGTCATGATTATGTTTGTTAATTAGATAATTGGCCACTATTTAATTATCAACTTAATCTATTGTCAATTAAAGGATTCATCGTATGAAGATTTTAATGTTTGTGACAAATAGCATAGCAGTGCGTTGTGTTATGAGAATAAACAATCTAATTTAAATGAACCATCGTATGCGTTTGTTGATTAGGATTTGGGTCTCTCTGGTTTTTCAGGCTGTCAATTGATTAAATCCTATGATCGTATCTAGGGTTATCTATTGATTAGGGAAATAATCAATGGTCGTACCTTGGTTATCGACTAGTTAAGGAGAGATTGGCTATTAGAGGGTCTATTCATAAGTAGTAATGATTTATATTTGAATCAATGATTAATAGTCGAATCAAGCTGAGTTAATTCCTTCAACTAGAGCTTTTCCCAATTTGAATTACAATTTTAATTTGCATTCTTGTTATTTTTATTTGATTTTTATTATTGTCAACAATCCCCCCATTTGCAATTTACATTTTAAAAAGGATTTAAATAATTACCGATCTCTGTGGACACGACCCTGCTCAATCACTATACACAATTTATTTAGAGTAGATATTTATTTTTGCTGGCTTCGACAACCATCAAATTTTGGCGCCGTTGCCGAGGATTGGTGTCGTTTATTTAATTATTTTTACGTTTTATTTGGTGTATGGTTCGTTATTATTGTACAGGTACACTTTCGTTTGATCCTGAAATTGAGAAGACAGCTCGCCAGCTAAGACTGCAGACGAAGCGAGCTAAGCAACGATCCTCGTCGCCTTTGCTTTCTGAAACATATACGGTGCCTAATTTGGTAGAATCATCTAGCGATTCAGAAGAACAAATGATGGATAGAGTTGCACCTGTAGAAAGAACTCTTAGAGAGTTAGCTAAACCAGACTTGAATCAACAACCACTCTGCATTCAATATGTAGACTTGGAGGTAAATTTTAAATTAAAGTCTGGTCTTATTCATTTGTTACCCAAGTTTCATGGTTTTGCAAGTGAAGATCCTCATAAACATCTCAAGGAGTTTCATTTTATGTGTTCAAGTATGAGGCCACAAGGCGTGACTGAAGAGCAAATTAAGCTGCGTGCTTTTCCTTTCTCTTTAGATGGGCTAGCTAAAGACTGGTTGTACTACTTTCCTCCTGGATTGATTACAACGTGGAATGGTTTGAAGAAGCAGTTCCTTGAGAAGTACTTTCTTACTTCAAGAGCTGCCAACATTAGAAAAGACATTTGTGGGATCAGACAACTTTCTGTGGAGACTTTGTATGAGTATTGGGAGCGATTCAAACAATTGTGTACCAGCTGTCCTCAGCATCAGATTTCTGATCAACTTCTTATTCAATATTTTTATAAAGGACTGTCATTGATGGATAGGAGTATGATAGATGCTACTAGTAGAGGTGTGTTGGTAAACAAGACCCCTACTTAAGCAAGGGAGTTGATCTCAAATATGGCTGCCAATGCACAACAATTTGACAGCAGGCAAGATCCCACTTCAAGGAAGGTGAATGAGGTAAATATTTCTTCTGTTGAACAACGTTTAGATAAACTTACTTCTCTTGTGGAAAAATTTGTTGTAGGTAATGTGCAACATGTGAAGACTTGTGGCATTTGTTCCAATATGGGTCATTCAATTGATATGTGTCCTACAATTCAAGAAGAACCCGTTGAACAAGCCAATACAGTTGGAGGATTTCCAGGCATGCCTCAGAGGAGGTATGATCCTTATGCACAAACATACAATCCGGGATGGAAGGATCATCCCAACTTCAGCTATGGAGTTAGGCCGTTAGGATTTCTACAACAATATCCACCAAGACAACCAGCCCCTCCACAGTCAAACCCCAAGTCAGGTATATCTCTTGAAGAAATTGTTAAATCACTTGTGACTAACACTCAACAATTTCAACATGCAACTACAACAAGCATTCAGAATTTGGAGAACCAAATGAGTCAATTGGCGACTACAGTGAGCCGTCTGGAATCTCAACTATCAGAGAGATTGTCTTCACAATCTGAGGTGAATCCAAAGCAAAACGTTAGTGCTCTCACCCTTAGAAGTGGAAGGAGTTGCAAGAGCCTAGTAAGAAAGTGACAAAGCATGTAGAAGATGAGCTTGAGAAGAATGAATTGATGCTTCAATCTCAAAATGCGCAACCCACTAGAGCGAAACCCCTACTTATGGTGATACCTCCTCCTTTTCTAAGCCGGTTTGCAAAATCCAAGAATGAGGAACAAGAGAAAGACATCCTTGAGACATTTCGCAAGGTTGAGGTAAATATTCCTTTATTAGATGCTATAAAACAAATACCTCGATATGCTAAATTCCTTAAGGAACTGTGCACCTCCAAGAGAAAATTAAGAGGAGATGAAAGAGTTCACATGGGGGAGAATGTTTCAGCAGTTCTCCAAAAGAAACTACCTTTTAAGTGCAAGGATCCAGGTATATTTACTATCCCTTGCAAAATTGGTAGTGTTAGAGTTGAGAAGGCTATGTTAGATTTAGGAGCTTCTATTAATGTCATGTCTCGTTCCATTTATTCATCTTTGAATGTTGGTCCATTAAAAGAAACTGGCGTGATAATTCAACTAGCTGATAGGTCTAATGCATATCCTGATGGGGTATTAGAAGATGTCTTAGGACAAGTTAATGAGTTAGTTTTTCCTGCTTATTTTTATGTACTTGATATGGAAGAGGATAACTCCTCTAATTCTGTCCCAATTTTGCTAGGAAGACCTTTTCTTAAGACTGCTAGGACTAAAATGGATATATATAAAGGGACTCTCACTATGGAGTTTGATGGAGAGGTTATATAGTTCAATATGAATGATGCCATGAATTATTCTAGTGAGGAACATTCGGTATTTTCTGTGGATGTTATTAACCCTATAGTGCATGAAGTTTTTTATTTGGATGTTGAAGATTCATTAGTAGCTGCTTTAAATAACAGTTTGGGCCTCAAAGGATTGCAAAATGATGAAAATGAGTTTGTTTTAAATTCTATATTGCAAGAGACAATTTATGAATTAAATTCTTTGAGAACTTTAACTCATCATATGTCTTATATTGAATTACCTTCATCTCATGCAAAATTTCTTCTATCTATTTTGCAGGTACCGAAAATAAAGCTTAAACCGTTGTCGAGTCATCTAAAATACATGTTTTTAGGAGATGGTGAGACACTTCCGGTGATCATCTCTTTAAAGCTTCGTACTTTAGAGGAAGAAAAGCTTATTAGAGTGCTGAAGGATTACAAAAAGGCTATTGAGTGGACAATTGCTTATATTAAAGGGATAAGTCCGTCCATGTGCATGCATAGAATACTGCTAGAGGAGATTAGAAATGAATCCTATGAGAGTTCGCGATTTTACAAGGAAAAGACGAAGACATTTCATGACAGAATGATTTTGAGAAGTGAGTTCTCTGTTGGTCAAAAAGTTTTTCTTTTACATTCTAAGCTTAAACTTTTTCCTGGTAAATTATGTTCTCGCTGAGTAGGACCTTTTATTGTTACTAATGTTTTTCCTCATGGTGCAGTTGAGATTTGAAGTCCGACCTCTGACAAACTTTTTAAGGTTAATGGTCATCGCTTAAAACCTTTTTATGAAGGCTTTTCGGTGAATATTGTGGAGGAAGTGGCTCTCGAGAGTTCTATTTATGGAGATTGATGCATAAATGTGTCTAGCCAAAGACATAAAACAAAGGTGCTTTTTAGGAGGCAACCCAAATGATTTATTTATTTTCATTTTTGTTATATCTTTTGTTTTTAATTTTGATTTAGATTGTTTAAATAATATTTTTGCTTATTTTGGCCCGAAGAAAATTTTTAGTCAGACGTGCCCACGTTTTAACTAATAAGTACTTCTGTGATTTTTAAAGTAAAATGGTTTTAAGACTTGCCCATATACTTATTAAAAAAGTACTTCTGAAATTTTTAGTGTCTCAAGTGTCTCCTAAAAAAATTTTATTTATTTATTTATTTATTATTTTTTTTAACAAAAAAATGAAAAAGAAAAAAAAGAGGTTTTTTTATTTGAAAAAAATAATAAATAAAAACGAAAAAAAAGTTTTTTTTTTCTTTTATTTTAGGGAAATTATCATTCGTATACTCTTAGTTTACTCCATTATAAAAAATACTACAATATTTTGAGGGTGTATCAATCGTCCACCCTAAGTTGACAAAATGTATCAACTGACCACCAAACCGTTAGTTGCCGTTTAAGTATGATGATGTTAGAAGGGTAATTTGGTCTTTTCATATGATACAAGTGATAATTTAAGGGTATACAAGTGATAAAAAAAGAATTTAAGGGTATACAAGTGATAATTTTCAAGGGTAAAATCATCAATTCACTGTAATTTCGTTAACTTTCAAACGACAACTAACGGTTTGGTGGTCAGCTGATACATTTTGTCAACTAAGGGTAGATGATTGATACACCCTCAAAGTATTGTAGTATTTTTGATAACAGAGCAAATATAGGGTATACGAATGATAATTTCCCTTTATTTTATTTGAAAAAAATTTAATTAATAAAAAAAAATTTCACTGTTCACAAAATCCCTAATTCACAAAAATTTGTTTTATTTCCAGCAGCATCCCAGCCATCCCGTAGCACCAGTGTCACCAGCAGCCGCGTGCAGCACCAGCCTTCTCCAGAACCAGCTCCATCTCCGCAGAACAAGCCCACGTCACCAGCGCAGCATCCGCGCGCAACCAGCGCAGCAGCCGCAAGCTCTATTCCGTTTTAGGGATGCACGGGAGTATATGGACATCTTGAAACTAATCAAAAGAAGCACACCTAGACTCTTTTGAGAAGGCTGTCAGGATTGTTTTCTCTCCCATGGCTATGTTTTGGGGACTTTAAAGAGATTTTGAATTGTCTTTAATACCTTCAATCTTGTTCTTTCTCTTTCTAGATGATGCTTTAGCATGGAAGAACTTGGTATTCTTGTCCCCTCCGTTTAGCCAATCATCCGTTGATCTTTGTATCTAGTACATCTCTTCATTTATCAATATTCTTTGAATCTGTCTCTCAATGTTTATTATTTCATTGCCTATTTCATACTAGATATTGTTTTCTTAAGAATGCTTAATGTTGCGGACAACCCAAGTTGCTAGCCCAATTGCCCACAATTTCAGGCCAAGAGCCCAAGACAAGGCCAAGAGTACTAGCTTGTCCCGATTCTGAAAATTTATAGGTAACTCTAGCACACTAAAGTTTGTACATATCTAGAATTCTCTACACAACTCTAGCATATGTAAATATCTAGAATTCTAGGCAAGTTGGTAGAATTCTCTAGAACTCTAGGAGCTTGGCAAGCCTCCTTATAAATAGGCATGGAATTTAACATTTAAGGATCAAGCTTTAAGCAAGCAACTCAAGCACTCTTGAAAGCTCTCTTGTAATCTCTCTTGTGAGTAATACAATTTCTCTTATTCGGCTCCATTACTCTCTTCTCTCTATCTCTATCAAAACCTCTAGGCTTAGCTAGTCGAGAAGCTCGAAGGCTTACTTAGCACCATTTGGCAAAGGTTGTCTAAATGGCACACGGGTTCGTTGCACAAAACACTCATCCTATGACAAGTGGTATCAGAACTAAGGTTTGCACCCACGCAAGTTAGCTTACGAGCAATGGCGAACCCTCCAAATCCAGTGCAAGAGGGCGTTGTTGGTGTGGATCTTCCACCGGAACCAAGCTGTGGCCGTGAGGGAGAACGCGCCCAAGGCAAGACCCGCGGCAAGTCCAAGGCCCCATCCGTTGATGCGTTGGAGCCTCGTGTAGCCACTCTCAAAACTGCATTGTTTGCCACTCAGGACAGCCTTGATGGATTAGAGGAAAGAGTGGATGGTCTTGAAGGGGATTATGCCGACTTCACTGTGGCAACAAAGGCCGTCATCCAAGACCAAGCGAACACTCTCAGAGGTGAGTTTCGATCCTTTCATGATGAGTTGATAAAACTTTGCAGCTTTGTTCAAGAAGAACTACGTGTTGTCCGTGCGGAAGTGGAGGAAGTCCGCTCGAATTGGCATAGCACAAGCGCACACTCTCCGCTAGCCTGGCTTCCGCAAGTACGAGTGTTGCGCGACGCATCGATGTGCCAAAGTCCAACACCTATGATGGCAGACGCAATGCCACTGTCATAGACAATTTCCTCTTCGGACTAGATCAACACTTCGATGCCATGGGTGTGCTAGATGAGGCATCGAAAGTGGGCACAACACCCACCTATCTCCGAGGCACTGCACAACTATGGTGGCGTCAGAAGCATGGTGAGATGGGTAAAGGCATTTGCACCATCGACACTTGGGCCGACTTCAAGCAAGAACCCCGAACGCAGTTTGCCCCAAGCAACGCTGAAAATGAAGCGTGAGCGCGCCTACGTCACCTTAAATAAACGGGTAGTGTCCGTGACTACATCAATGAGTTCACTATCCTCATGCTTGAAATAAGCGACAAGTTCGACAAGAATTCACTCTTCTACTTCTAAGATAGCCTTAAGGATTTGGCCAAGATCGAGCTTGATAGGCGTAGCGTTTAAACACTTGACGATGCCATCGCCATCGCGGAATCACTCTCCGAATACGCCACCCAATCTAAAGACAAAAAGGGCCAACCAAGGCAAATGTGGGGGAAAGAGTCACAAGGAAAAGGGAAAAAACCGAAAAGATTGGGGGCAGAAAAAACCTCCTAACAATAAGAGCGAGCAAGAAAAATCGAAGGGCAAGAATGAGGCACCAAAACCGCGAAGCCCATGCTTCATATGCAATGATCCTCATTGGGTACGCAACTGTCCAAAGAAGAAGTCGCTCAACGTTTTTGCTGCCCAACTCAAGAGCAACCCCACAATGTCCGCGGATGAACCCCAACTCAGCATGGGTTCTCTCCAATGCCTTGGCGCACTCAATCACCAATAGCCCGCACTCACGAAGAAAAGGCTTATGTACGTAAGCGCAAAGATAAACGGTCAGTCCGTTCGCATGCTGCCAGATGTGGGAGCAACGCACAACTTTGTGTCCGTGGATGAGGCCAAGCGATTAGGCCTCAAGGCCACCAAGGAAGGAGGCACAATGAAGGCAGTGAACTCACCCGCTAAGCCTATAGCGGGTATTGCACAAGGCGTGCACACAACCCTCGATACATGGAGCGGAAAGCTTGACTTCTCCATCGTGCCCATTGATGACTTCAAGATGGTCCCCGGCATGGAATTCTTTGATCAAGTTCATGCCTTCCTGCTGCTTGTTACAAACTCCCTAAGCACCCTTGACGGGAGTAAAGCAAGCATGGTTCCCACGGAACGAGGCAAGTTCGAGGAGAAGACACTTTCGACCATGAAATTCAAAAGGGCTTTTAAGAAGGACCCAAGCTTCTTGGTCTCCATTTGGGAACTAAACGAGGAAGGAAAGTGTGGAAACTCGCCAAGCCAAGTACCTCTACGAATATAAGCCATCCTTAATGAGTTTAAGGACGTGATGCCTCCCGAACTTCCAAAGAAGCTCCCATCTCGACGAGAGGTAGATCATGCGATCGAGTTGGAACAAGATACGAAGCCACCAGCCTTGGTGCCCTACTACACGGCGCCACTCGAACTTGAAGAGTTGCGGAGACAACACAAGGACTTGCTGAACGCAGGTTACATTCACCCCTCAAAGGCCCCATTCGGTGCACTGGTCCTCTTCTAAAAGAAAAAGGATGGATCGTTACGGATGTGCATCGACTATCGTGCGCTCAACAAGATAACCATCAAGAACAAGTATCTGATCCCTTTGATCGCGGACTTGTTCGACTAGCTTGGCAAAGCACGATACTTCACCAAACTCGACTTGCACTCCGGATACTATCAAGTGCGCATCGCCAAGGGAGACGAACCGAAGACAGCGTGCACAACAATGTACGGGTCTTTCAAATTCCCTGTCATGCCTTTTGGTCTCATCAATGCACCCGCCACATTTTGCACTCATAAATAAGGTGCTCCAACCATTCATCGACCGCTTAGTGATCGTGTACTTGGACGACATCATGGTGTATAGCGCCACGCTCAAAGAGCATGCCCAACATTTACGACAAGTCCTCCAAGTACTTCGAGACAACGAACTCTTCCTCAAAATGGAGAAGTGTTCATTCGCTCAACAAGAGGTGGAGTTCCTTGGTCACAAGATTGCGAGCAGAAAACTCATGATAGAAAATGCCAAGGTAAAGGCCATTCTCGAGTGGGAACCTCCCTCAAAAGTGCCCGAGTTTCGTTCATTCCTTGGGTTGGTGAACTACTGCCGACACTTCATCAAGGGCTACTCAACCAAGGCAGCACCCTTGACGGATTTGCTCAAGAAAAACTGAATATGGCATTGGTCCGAAAAGTGCCAACGCTCATTCGAGGATTGAAGAAGACAATTTCGGAGGAACCCGTCCTCGCTCTTTCGGACCACACTAAGCCCTTCAAAGTTTAAACGGATGCCTCCGACTTCGCCATAGGTGGAGTTCTAATGCAAGAAGTCCACCCCATAGCGTTTGAGAGTCGAAAACTAAATGATACGAAACGCTGCTACACGGTGCAAGAAAAGGAGATGACACCCATCATTCATTGTTTAAGAGTTTGGCGACATTACTTGCTTGGCTCACACTTTACAATTATGACGGACAACGTAGCGACAAACTACTTCGAGACACAAAAGAAGTTGAGTCCGAAGCAAGTAAGATGGCAAGATTTCCATGTGGAATTCGACTATCGCCTCAAGTACAAACTAAGTAAAGCCAATGTCGTTGCGAATGCTCTAAGCCGCAAGGCCGAATGGGCAACACTTAGCATGAGTTAGCCGAAGTCCGACCTTGTCTCACGCATCAAGGAAGGCCTCCAACAAGACCTGTTAGCAAAGGACTTACTGGAGAATGTGCTTGAAGGCAAGACAAGGCGATTTTGGCAAGAGGAAAGGCTTGCTCCTCACTAAGGGAGATCGGCTGTTCGTGCCAAGGGGGGAAAATTTACGGAAAGAAGTCATCAAGGAGTGTCACGACTCCAAGTGGGCTAGTCACCCAGGAATCGAGCGCACCACCGCAGTAGTCCAAGCCTCGTACTTTTGGCCACACATGAGGGATGGCATCGAGGCATATGTGCGAACTTGTCTTGTGTGCCAATAAGACAAGGTGGATCATCAACTCCCAGTAGGATTATTAGAGCCGCTACCACTCGTAACAAGGCCATGGGAAAGTGTCTCCATGGACTTCATCACATCACTGCTAAAATCCGAAGGGTGCGGCAGCATTATGGTCGTTGTCGACCGTTACAGCAAGTATGCCACTTTTATTGCAATACCAGCCGATTGCAAAGTTGACGAGGCAGCCCGTCTCATCGTCAAGCACATCGTGAAGCTTTGGGGAGTTTCGAAGAGCATTATGACAGACCGAGACCCTCGATTCACTAGGCGTTTTTGGACGGAACTCTTCAAGATGTTGGGGACCGATCTCAAGTTCTCAAAAAGCTTCCACCCACAAATGGATGGGCAGATCGAGTGCATCAATGGCCTTTTCGAGATGTATTTAAGGCACTACGTGAGTGTTCATCAGCGGGATTGGGCGAAGCTACTCAACATCGCCCAATTTTCTTATAACTTGCAACGAAGTGAGGCTACAGGCAAGAGTCAAATCGAAATCGTCATGGGATTTTAGCCTATGAACCCCAATGCTATAGCCTCTACTTATAGAGGAAAAAGCCCCGCGGCACACAAGCTCGCTCGCGAATAGCACGACGAAGCGGATATCACGTGAGCCTACCTCGACAAAGCCGCGAGGAAGATGAAAAAGTGGGCGGATACAAGAAGACTGTCACATGTTGAATACAATGAAGGTGATCAAGTCATGATCAAGCTCATACCCCAATAATTCAAGACGTTGCGGAAAGTTCACAAGGCGTTAGTGAGGCGCTACGAGGGACCTTACCGAGTTGTACGACGTGTGGGCAACGCCTCATATCAACTCCAACTTCCGCCAAGACTCAAGATCCATCCGGTCTTCCATGTGAGCCTTCTCAAACCATATCATAGAGATATGAAAGACCCAAGTCGCAGAGAATTAAGGCGTGTGCTAACCACCGTTGTCACCGCGTTCAACAAAGATGTGGACTACATCATTGCAAATCGCGTGATTCGGAAGAGAGGTGTGCCACCATACTATAAGCACTTTGTGAAATGGAAAACCTCCCCGAGAACGAAGCCACTTGGGAATGTGAAGATGATTTGTGGCAATTCACTGAGCACATCCAAGACTACAAACACGAAAGCGCGACGAGGACGCCGCGAGCTTAGGTAGGGGAGGATGTTGTGGACCACCCAAGTTACTAGCCCAATTGCCCACAATTCCAGGCCAAGAGCCCAAGACAAGGCCAAGAGTGCTAGCTTGGCCCGATTCCAGAAATTTCTAGGCAACTCTAGCACACTCAAGTTTATACATATCTAGAATTCTCTACACAACTCTAGTATATATAAATATCTAGAATTCTAGGCAAGTTGGTAGAATTCTCTAGAACTCTAGGAGCTTGGCAAGCCTCCTTATAAATAGGGCATGACATTTAGCATTTGAGCATCAAGCTTTGAGCAAGCAACTCAAGCACTCTTGTATGCTCTCTAGTAATCTCTCTTACGAGTAATACAATTTCTCTTATTCGGCTCCATTACTCTCTTCTCTCTAGCTCTCTCAAAACCTCTAGGCTTAGTTAGTCGAGAAGCTCAAAGGCTTACTTAGGAACATTCGGCAAAGGTTGTCTAAGTGCCGCACGGCTTCGTTGCACAAAACATTCATCCTGTGACATTAAGCTTCCCTATTAACTCTTTCAACTTCTTGTCCCTATCTCCAAATTCTTCTCTGCTCCACACTTGCAATTAAGCCATGGATCGTTTGGTAATTGTTTTAAACATATGCAAAGGGCTATTTTCTATATTTGTATGCCATTTAAGCCACTCATTTTTCACTTTGTTCTGACATGCCTCATCGAAGCTCCACATGTCTTTATAGTGAATTCTACTGAAAGTTTTCCTCTCGTATGCCAGGATCTGCTCCCTCTTTCTAGCTTTCATCATAATCGGGCAATGATCAGATTCCCACCTGTATACTACCTTGCCTAATTGGAGACTCTAATAAGGGGGAGCACATATCCGGGGGAACCTAGAAGATATATAATTGATGGCTTCAGTTTAACCTGATGTCATTATTATTATATTTATCCAGATCTCAAAATTCTCTTACTAGAGCAAGTTGTTATAATTCATACTCTCAGTTAGAAACTATGGATGAACTATGCAGCGCTAAATCATCTTTAAAGGATAGTTTCTGGTGGGCATGTTTTTTATAGTGAATTATTATGTGAAAACAAGACAGGACCTAGCTGTAGGGTGCATGAATTTGTTCCATTTGGTTATTCTTGTTGTTTCTGCTTCTCCTCTTCAGATGTTGGTCCATAATTGGAGTCAATGAGTATGTTCTCAAACCATATCATCAAAAGATGTGAAGTACATAACAGCTAAAAGCTAGCTAATTGATAGAATCAACACAACTCTTAAGTTTTTAAGATTTGAATCTCTTCTCATTTTCCTTTGCAGGTGATAAGTAAGGAGAAGCCAGAAGCTAAGTAGCAAGATCACAACTCATCAAAAATTGGTAAGTTTTTTAAAACAGACCATTCTTTTACATTTGAATATGTTACTAGGTCAAGTTCATGTTTTTGTTCACTCATACGCATATGCCACTTCTAATATCTTTCTTTGGTCGTTTGTCCTTCACAAGATCAAGTTCTTACAATTGAGTATGTAAGACTACAAGGAGAGGTAAATGAAGTTAAATTGAAAATCTTATTCAACATTCAATGGTTGCTTTAACCAATTGCTAGTTTTTCACAGGGATAAGTAGACATCAAGTCAAGTTGTCAAGTTATAGAGGTTTCTTACATCCATGGCCAATGTTACTTTCCATTTTTCAGGAACATTCAAGTTGGCAATATTGTAGCATTTCCTCCTTGTTGGTATTGTAGTGGGATACACTATTGGTCTAGCTTACTAAGGATGATCACTAGTCTTTCAAGATTGTTATTTGGCTTGCACAATCATCTTCAACACTTGTGGGCTTGGTTGCTTGGCTGTTTTGATTTGTAGACTTGTAATGGATTTTGAGATTTTTGATGTTTTAATAAAAGGATGTTCCTTTTGGGGGGAAAAAAGAAAAAAGAGAAAACAGAGCGATGTTGGCTAAGCAAGGTTGGAGATTGGTCTCTGAACTTTCTTTGATAGCTCGGGCATTGAAGGCTCGATACTTTAAATATAGGTTTTTTTTACTGCAAAGTATGGTCATAACCCTTATCTTATATCTGATGAAGTCTGCTATAAGGCATGGTGTTCTTGAACGAGGTATTTGGTGACATATTGGGTGTCGGTCACATAAGTCACAAGTGGATATCTATCACTGCAATTGTATTCACTACTCAAATCTTTTCGCGCAGTCTCTAGTGCCTCGTTTTGATACAAAAGTGTCTTCTATAGTGTTGGATGTTAATTGTAGGAATGATTCTTTGTTGTGGGAGCATTTTGTGCCTATGAATGTTGAATCCATTTTTTGAATTGATTTGCCTAGTACTCCAAGGGTTGATGAGGTGTTACGACATTTTACGAAGGATGGCATTTATACTGTTAAATCAGGGTGTCTTAGGTCTTTGGCTTGAGAGAATATGGATGTTGCGAAAAGTTCTAGTAGTTCTTCAGGGAATCGAATAAGATCTAGTATCTCAATGTTCCTTGGAAGGTCAAATTCTTTTTGTGGTAGGGTTACGAAGTTATAGTTCATTTAATTAATAACTATTTGAATTGAAGAAAGGGTTTGATAAATACAAACATAGGACAGTGCAGAGATTGAAATGAAACTTATGTTAGTATAAGATGCCCATAACCTTTCCTTTTGTATCGCTACACTGCTTAATTCAAAAAGGTTCTTACAAATGCCTTCGACGGTTGGTCACAATTTAATGTGTTACCCAAGGGTGTTGTGTGTCAAACTGTATTTTCAGATTTTGTATTGAACTATTTTTCTATGGATATTTGGCAAATGTTTTTGAAGGTTTTTGATACTTTTGGGGGACTGATCTTAAATTGTTATGTCAATGGTCATCCTTTATACGGGCTGCATGGTTCTCTAGGAATAGATATCAATGTTGTAAATATTTTACAATACTGATTTTATGTCATAACAAAGTTAAGTTTATGGTTTAATCACTATGGCTTTCATCGAAACAAAATCCTGAATCTGCCACTGACTAAGAACGCTCAAGACTGTTTCTATTAAAGGAGGTCCTGAGGATAAAATCTTAGGTGAAACAATCCCACAGGACCCACGCCATCATCATATAGATGTGGGGATATTTTCTGATTTTCAAATTTAAATTTGACAAACATCAGAGACAATGATGGTAGGACTGGAAATTTAAATTTTAATTGGACGGTGCCATCTCTCGCATTTGTCAAAATTTAATTAATTAAACAATTTAACATAAGTTTTTTTCTACAATAGGATAGTGTTTGTTTTAATGTACAGTCAGTGTATTACGTCAAAGCGAGAAAGGATTTGCTATTCGTTTAATAATATGGTTTGACACTAAACCGATTTATTTTGTCATAGTTGTCTTGTTTTACTTAGTTATTTTGCGAGTGTGATTAAACCTATTAAATTGGTTCAATTTAATTTAGTTTAGCATATACATGTACGTATCCTTATAGCAATCTCTACTGACAATGTACCTGGAGATTGATCGGTCAGATTCTTGCAAATTTGTTAAAAAACTGAAGCAACAAAAATGAACTAGTCTGATCTATTGACTTGACTGGGTCGGAATGCAAACATTAGCATGTGGGTTCATATATATTTTTTTAAAGTAAATTTTTTTAATCTCTACCGTTTGAGCAAACAACAATACAATTTATACCACATAGGTAAAAATAATTTAAGAAAATAAATAATACGAAATATAAGAAAATTAATGATAAAATATGGTCATATTGGTTTGAATGAGAAAAATATTTTTGTATAAAAATTCCAATCTTATGCAATTTATACCACAGGAAGCAAAAATATATAATCAATTCAATCCAACTTATTTTGATTATTATTATTTTGAATGAAAAATAAAATAATTATTAAACTTGTCTAATAGGTAGTACTTTCAGTTTCGTGAAGGAAGGAATGCCCTTTAATTAGCAAAGAAATGAGGAGACCACGAAACAAAGTCGTTTCTTGCGGATAGCTTGAGTCGAGAAAATGGAAAAGAAAGTGAATGAAAAAAATAACAAAGAAAATCTTTATTAAAAAGTCACAGAACATAAAATACAAGGTAGAGGTCCTAACCTCAAATCAGCTATCAGATGAGCCTCGTGGCAACTTCTCATTGAAGGAGTAGTGCAATGGAACCCATGGTTTTTCTAATGAGAGATTGTCACGTGGTGCATCGCTCACCATAAGCGACCACACTCACTTGAACAAACCACCTAAGAATAATTACTAATTAATAATTTATTATACAATCTTTGGTACCAGCTCAGTAATCTGTTATAGCTTGCTAGCCAGCATCACATACAATTACAAAGCTACAGCCTTGCATCTTGAACAACCTTCGGATAGTCTTGACTCTTGAATCCAAATACTCTACTACACTTGAGTGTAGCTGATGAACTGTGGTCCTTCTTTAGCTATAATATGATCCTCTAATGAAGCATCACATATGCTATTTTTGTAATGGATAGACAAGATGAATCTAAGTGAAGTGACAGCATAAAAAAACATAACTATACACTACTACAAAAATAACTTTTACTGACACTTAGTTATTGACACTTTGTAAAAAGTGTCAATAATTGTGTACATATGCATCATTTTCCGCTTTTAACAAATAGGTATCATAAATTATTGATACTGATGTGTCAGTAAATTAAACATCAGTGATCACTGACATTGAAGTATTAAAGATTAAAAAAAATCATTAAAATTTCCTTTAACTCCAACTCGAACCTAAGACTTTTAAAATTCAAAGCTTTAACATATGGACAATACACCATTGGACCTTGTAGAATTAAGATATAATAGCGCTAATAAATTAAAAAACAAAATTAAAATAACAAAAGCAAAATATAACCCAGACTTGGAAACTTTATTTCGTTTATGGACGCAAATATTTGAACCAAACCCTTTCACTATCCTGCTTTCTCCTTCTCTTTTTCCTTTTTCTCTTCTCGATCTCTTTTGTTTCCAGTTGTCCATTTGCAAACTCAATTCAATTAATTCAGACAGATAATGAAAAGCTAAACCCCAATTGAGGCTTCTCTTTTCTTTTTTCCCCATATCGAAAAACAAAGTGAAACCCTAATTCAGGCTTCTCTTTCCTTTTTCCTTTTTTTCCCCAAATCGAAAACAAAGCGAAACCATTTTTTCCCCAAATCGAAGAACAAAGCGAAACCCTAATTGAGGCTTCTCTTTCCTTTTTCTGTTTTTCCCCAAATCGAAAAACAAAGTGAAACCCTATTTGAGGCTTCTTTCATCGGAGTTTTTTTTTTCCTGCTCAAATTTCACTTTTTTTGTTCGCTACTCGAAACCCATTTGCTTGAATTTGAGATAATTGTTGAGAAGTTAGTTAATTTGTTTGCTATAGAAGGTTCGCCTATGCCGAGAATTGTAGAGGAGGATTTCAACGACTTTAAAGGCAGAGAGGTTTATTTTAACAATTGGTAATGGCTTAATTTTTTTTTGTCAATTTAATTATTGGGTTTGTTTTATTTTAGCTTATGATTATTTTTTGTAATTTTAATTTTCTAGGTTGTTGCCGATGTTGAGAAATTCATGTTTATTTGGAAGGTCGCAGTTTTCTTTACGTATTGATTTAAATTCTTGTTTAAGTCTTGTGGCTTTGAGGGTTTAAGCGAAATGGGGTTTATTTTATAAATGAGGATCCTATGTGGGCTTATGGAAATTGGATGTGTTTTAGCTTAGCTGCCTGATTAATAAGTTCTTGTTTTTGTTCTCTGTTGAGCCTTTTTATTTTGGAGTTTGCAGCAATTTGTCATTCCATAGTACGATGGAAGTTTAATGGGGAGTTTATTGGTGGATTGTGTTAGGAGTTGGCCCTTTTTTTGTTTGAACTTTATGTGATCTGTTTTAAGATTGAGAACAAAAGCTTTGATCGGTACTTGTGTAAAGTCTTATCGGGAAATAATAAAAAGTACTTTTTTATTATTATATAGGGAAAGGAGGAGCTGGTGAAGCACTTTCGGAGTTTTGACTTTCCATGTGATGAATACCTTCCTGTTTGCTTCAGTCCAGCCCGGGATGGCACAAGAAAGAATGTGAAACAAAGCACTGTTGGCAAATGTAGAGGCACTAGCTAGTGTTTGGGAGGCTTCCAAGAACATGCGTCATCAAATCAAACAGTAACTCAGTGTTAAATTTTTGTGGCTTTGGCATGACACGTGATGATGAGGATGGTGGTACATGCTTTGGTTTAATGGCTTGCTTGTTGCTGTCACTTTCATGGCTTGTGGTGGTGGGTTAGTGTTTGATGAAATCTCTTTTTATTTGTTTTAAAAGTTTAGTTAGCGTTATGGGTTTTCTGCGTGATCAGCTTTGAAGAGGGGGCGGGCCACTGAGGGTGGATCTTGCCACCTGGACCATTTGATGGTTGAGGTTGTGGGTTCCACCTCCAGATGGATGGATGTATATAACTGGGGGCCAATTTCATTGTAAGCGTTCCCGATCTTTTCTTTGGAGAACTTCTGCAGCTTGTGTGCTCGTAGTTCTTTTTCAACTGGTTGTGACTTTTAATGTTAATGTTTTCGTAGTAGAATAGCATGCACGTCTAGCTAATGTTGTGTTTTGTGCCATTTCTTTGATTGATTTGGGTAAACTTCTTATTAGTTTGATGTATTTTTCATTTCACGTCTCAATTTGTATGTCTTGCATTGTTGGTTTGTTTTGGAATAAAAGAATGGGGAATTGGGACATTCCATGATAATGAGCATGGGATGCTCTGTATATGTAAAGCAAGGCAATAGTTTCTCCAAAGAATGATGGTCTCCACTGTGAACATGTTATTTCACATTTATATTTTATATATGAAAGCTGTATGAAGTACTTCAAACTGACTGGTGTACTTCAAATTTTTAAGTTTATCCATCAATTGTTCTAATACCGAATTATGAACTTTTTAAAACTCCATCATGGCTTTTATTATTATTTTGGATATTGTTGTACCTATGGACTTCAGTGCAGGTGGGCTCCTGGCTAGAGAAAATCACAAGCTTTGGTGTTCATGACTGTCAGGTTCTTATGGTTATTATAGTGGCAAGAAGCATATGGTTAGTTCAGTCTACTTACTAAAATAATTAACTTTTTGTTTAGTTGTTTTAATTTCATATCCATGCTTGCTGTTGGTGATCTCTATATGTCTGCTATGTTTTGATGGTCTTTTATTTTTTTACAATAATTATGCCTAATTTTCTTTACTTGATCTTAATTCCCAGTCCCATCACTATGGTCTAATTTTGACTTTTTTCCCCTCTCCTTCCGAATCTAAAGTGACCTCTTCAATAATTATGAGATGGTAGTTGTAACAAGTGTAATCACAAGAAACTGTAAAAAATAAGCCCAGGGCGGTGGGAGCTAGTTGACCTCTGTTAATGCTCCTTGATTTTATTTTGTTGGGTTGGACTTGGATAATATTTAATGATTAAATGTTATATTTTGTTTTGCCAACTACAACTTATTAATTAAGTGATGAACATTTTTTAATTAAATGGTAGCTAGATTTTTATTTTTTATTTTTTAATTTTGGTTTCTCTAGATTAATTAAGTGATGAACATTTGATTGGGCAGAACTAGCTTCCGGATGATCATGTAATATGCGGAATGCACTACTAGATTTATGTGATTTTCTTTATACACAGTTTTGAAATTTACATTTCTTTGTTTAAGATTGCCACAGTTTCTTATAAATGTCTCTCTAATTTATAGGTGGAGCATCAGTTGCTGGTCAACTAGAGGACATTCCAACAATTTAAGATTGATCAGGATTACTTGTAAGTTGAATGCTTTCAAATTAATACATATGTTCATTGTTAATTTATAAGGTTTTCATTAGATAAGCATGCCATGTAATTTTTGAAAACAAAAATTCTTTCAAATTAATATTAGTGCACTGGAAAAATTATTGCACTTTATATATTGTTTCCAAATTCCAAGACTTATTTTTTGAGGTGTACTAATTGATTTTATGTACTTGTAGGTGGGAAAAAAATGAAGCCATGTGTGGAAATTCAGTGACATTCTTCTGCTTAATTTTGTAGGTTAATGTTTGATGAAACTTAATTTTGTATTCTGTTGTTTAGAACTAGTCGAAACTCAATTTGGTACTTATATTTTTCTTTTCCAGACAATGATGTAGTTAAATTATATTAATGTAAGTCATGTATTGGGATGTTTATTATATGAATTGTGTTGTGAGATTTGATATATTTAATATATTTTGAGTTTTATTTTGATTGTAAAACAAGCAGGAAAATAAAAATAAAAATATACTATTAACCAAAAGTAGCATAATATCATTAAATATTAACACTAAATATTTAAAATGACAATAATAACTTTTGATGTTATTGAATCAGTGTGCTCTTGATACTATAGTCACATAAATCACTAACGTATAAATAATATCATCAAATATTAACACCATCGTGTCATTATTTAGGTGATACTATAACGACACTAATTACTGACACAATAATCACTGACACTAAAAATTAGTGTCAGTGTGTTCTGACTTGAGCATCATTGACACAATTAATAAGTGTCAGGAAAAGTAATTACTGACACTAAATTAGTATCAGTAAAGCCCATTTTTCTAGTAGCTACATAAATGAATCCCTTCATGATGTGTTTAGAACATAGTTTTGTACAAGGGGCCGATATAGTGTCGGCCTTCAAAAGCTATCTTTGGCTACCATTTGGCAGCTAAAGGCCTGGTGCAATCCGTTTATTAAACGATTGCACATTATTTTAAATTTAAAAAGTTAAATAAAATAATATATTAATTTAGAAATTATAGAAAAAATAATATTAATAGTAAAAAAATAATAAATAGAAAATAAAAGAAAGATGTAATGTTGTCAAAATCAAGAGAAAAAAATTTATATAATAAAGGAGAAATGTTTGTTTCATATATTATATGTGATGTGTCATATTTAACATCAAAATTTTCATTTGTTTTGTTATTTTTCTCAACTTTATTATTCTAAATACCCCCAAAAAGTTTTATTCCCGCCCGTTTCATATTTGATGTCCTTATTGCATAATTGAATCTATTCTCACATCTTTCACGTGAATTGTTGCATGTTGACATGGTTTTCATGTTTAACTTCATATGTTACATGTTTGACCTCATTTGTTGCATGTTTCACGTGGATTGTTGCATGTCTTGGATAAAGCCAAAAAATGAAAATTTTCCCACCTATTTTATGTTTCATGTCCGTGTTGCATGTTTGATCTTCGTTGTTACATTTTTATGTGAATTATTGCATGTTGACGCGGTTCTCATGTTTAACCTCATATGTTGCTTGTTTGACCTCAACTGTTGCATGTTTTACGTGACCTTTTTACATGAAAATTCATGTTACATGTTTCACGCGGATTGTTGCATGTCTTGAATAGAGTCAAAAAATAAAAAATTTTCCCACTCGTTTCATGTTTCACGTTCATATACCTCCCTTGTTGCATCTTTCAAGTGAACTATTGCATCTTGACGTGATTCTCATCTTTAACCTCATTTGTTGCATCTTTAACTTTATGTGTTGCAAGTTTTACCTGACCTTTTTATTCATGTAAATTTCATGTTGCATGTTTGACCTCACTTGTTGCATGTTTCATGCAGATTGTTGCATATCTTGAATAAAGCCAAAAAATGAAAAGTTTCCTGCCCGTTTCATGTTTCATGTTTCATGTCAGTGTTTCATGTTTGACCTCCGTCGTTGCATCTTTCAAGTGAATTTTTGCATGTTGATGTGGTTCTCATGTTTAACCTCATCTGTTGCATATTTGACCTCAGATATTGCATGTTTTACGTGACCTTTTTACATATAAATTTCATGTTATATGTTTGACCTCATTTGTTGCCTATTTCACTTGAATTGTTCTATGTCTTGAATAAACACAAAAATTGAAAATGGGAGAGGAAGACAAAGTAACAATGCATATAATCGCGAAGTTGGCTAGCCAGCTTATTTAACAATGAATCTAGCAGTTAACCGCTTCCACTCCAGAGACACCGAACAATGAGACTGTTAGCCAACTGATTTAATGAAGAATTAAATGGTTACTGCTTCCACTCTAGAAACACTCAACAATGAAATGGTTAACCGATTGTTTTAACAAGGAATCAAGTGGTTAACTACTTGCATTCAAGAAAATAGCTAACATGAAACAGTTAGCCGGATTGTTAAGCGAAGAATTAAGTAGTTAGCTACTTCCACTCCAGAAACAACTAAGTATGAAATGGTTACTCAGCTTATTTCACAACAAATGAAGTGGTTAACCAATACAACGAATGTTTGACGTTGATATTTCATGTATCACGTCGTCTAACACATGTATAAATATCATGTTGCATGTCAAAATTTCTTGACATTCCAAGTGATAATTTATTATCAAAATTATTTGTTTCACATTCTTTTTTATTAATAATTAAGTTTAATTAAGCCAAATCTATTAAGAAAAAAAATGAAAATGTTGCCTTAGTGTTAAAATTATTTAATAATTTAGGAAATCATTATTACTCCAAGTAATAATTTATCATTATAATTATTATTTGTTTCATTATTTTGTAATTTGTTTAATCTTTCAAACGAAAATAACTATGGTGACAATTTTAAATTACCAAATGACTTTCATTTTTTTTTAGTGCAATTGGTAATTTGTTAATTTTAATTTTAAAAATCAAATAATACATACATCACTTTAATTGTTGTAGATTAATTTCATCAAAGCTTGTAAATGAAACCCATAAAGAAAGGCATCTAAAACTTTGAAATTACAAAAAAAAAAAAAAGGAAAAAGAAAAGAAATGCGTAAAGAAGAGAGTTGGCAGGTGCACGCCATACATGAATTAATTTTCATCATCATCTTCCACTAAACCATGACAAAAAAGGTGTCAACCTGTGTCACACCCCCATGCAAGAAGTGAGCTAAAACTTATGAAACTCCAAAGCATTGTCGAAGCATAGCACACAAACTACTTCCAGCATCTCCATTGACAAAATACTTGAAAAAAGCAAGGTATGAGCTATTATCCCATACACTTTTAAGCACAATGATTCTCATCACATCTCATTTATCCAAGAGGCCATAAAAACATGCTTAAAGATTCCAAAAGAAAATTGACATTTAAACACATAAGAATCAATCTCAAGAATCCATTAAGTTTGCAATCAAGCCAAAACAATGCCAATCTCTGATCTATGAGACCGAACTTCAAAGTCCATAATTTCAACGATCAAATAACAAATGATGTACAATTAAAATTCATGGAAATCTGTAGATACCTTTGGCATTATTTTAGAACACGTAACAAGGACAGGCCTTGTTCAATAATCCCTTTAAATTTTTAGGTTGGTTCAATTACTATACAAATTTGCAGATATAATGTCTAAGCACCTAACATTTTAGCTCAATTTAGTTACATTTATTACTATTTCTATGACCCAATATAGAGTTACAGAAAACTGGTTTATTGACGGGAAACACCAACAACCTAAGCTTCTGATTTTCTTTAAAAATTCAATACTATTTAGAATATTATGAAAACTTCCAGAATATTATTAGGCACATAAACACACAACATATAAAATTTTCAAGCCATTTGGACAACTCTATAAGAGGTTCTCACATGATTGAACTAAACAAATCAAAAATGACTTATTAATTCACACAAAAACAGCTGAGATTTGGTGATTTATTAAAATTTAAAATACTCAATGTTGGGATGAAAATTCGGAGAATATAAGTACACATATAACTCTCTGATATCTTTAAGCTAATGTTTCATAAGATCAAACACAAGTGAACAGTTCTGTCAAGGGGTTTGCGGCTAAAGCTGTAGAGTTTGAAAAAAAAAAAAAAAGAATTCAATTACCATGGAACTTTCCACAGTTAAAATAGATATATTGAGGTTCAATATCTCAAAATTTCGGCTCATTTCGGCGCCATTGGATTATTCCTTTATTAACACCAAACACGGTTTGACCGATTGACGACCGATTTGACGATCGTTTCTGATAAACTGTACATACACAGTTTCTGATAAATTCCATCAGCAACTGATCGATTTGACGAATGCATTATAAATCAGGGTCCAGTTAACTTGCAACCGTGATTTGGTACCCCATTTTTTGTCTTTTTGTGATCCAACCATTGGATTCAACCCAAGAGTTGCAAAAGCTATTCTAACGACAAGGATATAATTACTTGGTTATTAACGCTGCAGCCCCTCTCGTTTCATAAAAAAAAAAGACTAAATTTTAAGCTTTTGGCACATAAGTCCATCAAAATATTTTATGATCTTTATATGGGTCCAGGTAATTTAATAAATGAATATATTTAGATATACAAAAATATGGATGGATTATTTTAACTAGCTAAAATACTCCCCACATCAATTTATTTAAAATATCAATTACAAAAAATCCCTTTTTTTAATATAATTTTTTAAAAATAAAATACCCATTTAATGTTTTACCATTTAAGATATTGTTACTGATAAGGATAAATAATTATTTTAATTAAATAAATGAAACTTAACTTTTATTTATTTCTATAAATTTGCTCAACATCAAATAACCTTATAATTGTTAGCATAAGATATAAATTTAGTCTAAAAAATTTATTCAAAGGGTCCCCTTAGGGTAAAAAATTAATTATCATATGATAATTTGGTTGGCACAAACTCTATTATGCTTAATTTACTTATTCGTGCCAAACACTATATTGGAATTACATTTTAGTAAAATAAACATATGTCACCATCTTTAACCGCATTCAACATACCCTAATTGTTGAGATTTTATTATAAAGAGCAAGATATAGTTCTTTTCTTATTATAGTAGGAAAGATAAATAAAAATAAACACAATAGATTTCTTTTAAGAGAATGCAAGCATTATTTTTATGAGATTTTGTGTTCAAGAAATTAATCTAATTATGTGGTTAGAAGACTCTCTATTTTTTGGTATTTTAGAAGAATTATATGTTGGATAAATGAATAAATTAAGATCAAAGCAAAACAAAATGATTGAGAAGAAAACCGAAAGAGAATAATTTTTTAGAATTTTAAATTTTTCATATTTTAATTGGGGTTTATTTTGTAAAATTATTGAAATTTATAGTTTTTAATATTACAGAAAACAATAGAGATTGCTGAAGAAAATGCCAAATAAATTTTTTAAAATTCTAAAATTATTATATTTTTATTAGGGCTTATTGTGTAAAATTTTTAAAATTTATAGTTTTTATTATTTACCAAAAACAATGGGGACTGTTAAAGAAAATGTCAAAATTGGGTGTTTGGTATAACGGAGGCAAGGTAGTTCCATCCTATAAATCAACTATTAGTTCAAGGAAAATTCTATGATGCCGTAATTAAAAATACGGCATCAATACCGTAATTATTATGAACCGTTAGATTAAATCAACGGTTTATAATAATTATAAAATAATAAAATTTTTTAATTAAATTACATCTAACCGGTTATAAGCCGATTAAGTACTTTTTAAAAATAAAAATTTACCGGTATAACTTTAAGGGCGTGTTTGGCACCCAGCATTACACCTCATTATAATCTTGTATTGTATTAAATTAATACAATACTATGTTTGGCGAAAATTAACACGGTATTAGACCACATAAAATTACTGTTGTAATACACCAAATACCGCATAAAATAAACCCGTGGGGGAGTCGGAATTACGCCTCACTGCGTTAGAAGGAGAAAAAGAGGGAAATAAAAAAGAAAAATGAAGGAGACGAAGAAAGGAGAAATGTCTGCAACAAGAACCAGATGTCTACAACCACCATCTCCGACGAACATGACCTCATCCCCGCCGCCGCAGGTGCCGATTCCACCGGAAAAATAGCTATTCAAGCCCCAAAAAATTTCCATATTCTTTCGCATACTATGGCGTCGGCTACGAAGGCATGCAAAAGAACCCAGGCACCAAAACCATCGAAGGCGATCTCAAAGACCCAGCAATCAAAGCCACACAACTCTCCGACAAATCACCCAAAGGGAACTTATAAGAAAAAGAAAGATAAAAAACAGAGGAAATGGAAAAGTACGAAAAAGGAAACATAAGAAAAAAAAAGGAAAAGGAAAAGGAAAAGAAAGAAAAAGAAGATAGAGGCAAAGAAAAAGAAAAAAAAAACAAAGAACTATGAAGTTATGAGAATAAAACAAAAAAGGAGTCTTTAAAAGAGAAAGATAGAAAAAACGGTACTTGTAAGTATTGTTGTATTACTTGAATTATTTTTAACAATCTATTTTGTTGGTTATCGTACTACAGCTACTATATTATTTTATAGTATGTGTAATTTTTTTTATTATCTTAAAATGATTTTTAACTTAATCTTGTACATTTTAATTATTTATTTATGTTATAATATTATTTGAAGGTTATTTGATTGAATTATTTATTTCAATCTTTACGAAGAATTATGATTTTTTTTCAACGTTTATACCAAAAAGATAATATTAATTTCTAAAATTTAAAAATTATATATTTAGTATTTTTCTAACTACTAATAAATGTTATTTTATAAATATATAATTTAAATTACTCATTAAAAATTTAATATAGCATAGTGTAATATCAAATATTTATTAAAAATTAATACAGTGTAGTATCAAACATTGTACAATATTATTATAATACAGTTCTAATGCAATACAGCATAATACAATACAGCTACATTAAAATAATGCAATACAGCATAATACAATACAGTGTGCCAAACGCACCCTAAAGGAAAACAAGAAGATTTACGTTTTAAAGAAATAAAAAAATATAAAGGGAAAACTCGTTCATATTGAAATCCCTAATTAACGAATTCCAAAAGAAACCCACTGCCGCGTTAACTTCCGTTCAGGTGCACCGGTGATACGTCTGCAGATTGCAGCCATTGAGTTGATTTTCTGTCTTGTTCGAATTGCTGAGTCTCTGCCGTCGCTGCCTCTATCTTGGTTTGCCTGTTGTCCCTGTGCAAGGTAAGTTTAATCCTCTGTCTCGCTCGAATTGCTAAGCAATTTCGTTTTCTTTCATGGTCATAATTTGTTCACGGAATTGAATCTAAGAATTAAGAAGTTGCTGCAAAGTGTTTGGGTTTGCATAGTTTTCTTTCATGGTTATAATTTCTGCATTTGTTCACGGAATTAAGTTCCTGTGCAAAGTTTTGGGTTTGCTAGCTAACACGATTTTGTTTTCCTCCAATACTCTTTTCCTGCCAATCATTGCTTTGGAAGTTGCTTGAAGCGAAAACAAAGGTGAAAAAGAAGCAAAAAAGAAATATGGATAAATTAAATTAAGAAATATAGAGCATGCACTATACTTTGATATGATTTTTTCCTATTATTACAAGTAATATGGATAAATTAGATTAATTGATTTATTTTGCTGGTAATATGGTTGCTTGAATACAGTAATATGTCCTGTTCTGAAAACACATATTGTCGAATTATGTAATGTTCATTTGGTTCGTATCTTATAAGAATCTTAGCTGGACACTTATGAAATTGATGAAAGAAATTAGATGTAGCTGCTTGAGTTCACTACGGGCTAAGCATGGGGAAGGAAAGAGGGAAGAAGTTTCCCGGTTGTAGTTTTAGTGCAATGGTCCCTCTCTTAGATATATATGTGTATATATAAATGGAAATTGAAACTGAAATTGTTGGTGATTTTTTTTTTTGGTTTCTGTTTGTTTTATATTTCACTTCGAGGAGAAGATTTGTTGCGGCGGGTTGTAATTTGCTTTCACAGTTTGTGATGATCAGGTAGTTAGAGATATTTCATTTATTGTTCATCAATTATTATCGTTACTTAGGACACCAAATTAATTCATACTCTCCTATAAGAATATCATTCAATCTGAGGTCATAAGAAAGCTTCAATTCATATTGGAGTGCCGGTCTAATTTCACGAAACATTATTATTTTATATGTATCTTATTTTAGTTTCGATCTAACTATTATTCCACTGTAATATATAGGTCAATTAATAAATCTATCTTGTTATCCATTAGAATTTTTTTTTTTTAGCCTAAATATATATGTTTAGGATGATTTTTGAATATGGGTGAATGATAAGAGCTAAAGGCACTCCCTGCACATATTTTATTGCCTTGTGTGTGAGCACTGTATAACTTGCATCAAGACGCCCTCCCATAAAAGCACACTGACAGAAAAGCTTATGAGCATCAGCATATACTAATTCCTTTATTCGATATATTTGACTTAAGCTCCGAGTGTGGGTGAATGATATACAGTGCTATATGAGTTATGCTAACTATTGTGACCTTGATTTTGTATTATTGTGTGCATTGATTTTGGTTTATAAATAAATGTGTGGTGGATCATGGATGGATGTATGGATGGGGATAATAAATAAATGAAAATATACATCAGACACAAGTAGATAAATTAAGGGTAAGGTATCAAAATTCTGAAACTGGAAGTGGGTTTTTGTCTCAAATATAATTGACGTGACAGAGAATTATGTGAAGTTGCAGAAAAATTTTGGGTTTGATATGCTTTTATTTATGGCCAAATTTTTTGCTGTATTTGGGATGATTTGCTGCTGTTTTTGGTTAAATTTTTCTTGTATTTTGGGCTTCATTTGCTGCTGTTTTTAGGTTAAATTTTCTGCTATTTCTGGGTAAATTGGCTGCTATTTTTCAGTTTATTTTTCAGCTGTTTTTAGATAAATTTACTACTGTTTTGGGTTATATTTTTTGCTATTTCCAGGTAATTTTTTCTGGTGTTTTGGGCTTCATTTGCTGCTGGTTCTGGGCTAAATGTTTTGCTGTTTCTGGGTAAATATACTGCTATTTTTTTGTTAAATTTTTTGCTGTTTTTGGATAAATTTTCTGCTGTATTTGGGATGATTTGTTGCTGTTTTTGGTTAAAATTTTATGGTGTTTTGGGCTTCATTTGCTGCTGTTTTTAGCTTAAATTTTCTGCTATTTCTGGGTAAATTAGCTGCTGTATTTTAGTTTATTTTTTTGTTGTTTTTAGATAAATTTACTGCTATTTTTGGGTTATATTTTCTGCTGTTTCTAGGTAAGTATTTTTGGCGTTTTGGGCTTCATTTGGTGCTGTTTTTAGGTTAAATATTTTGTTGTTTTTGGATAAATATACTGCTATTTTTGGATAAATTTACTGCTGTATTTGGGATGATTGGCTACCATTTTTGGTTAATTTTTCTGGTGTTTTGGGCTTCATTTGCTACTGTTATTATGTTAAAGTTTCTACTGTTTTTGGATAAATTGACTGCTGTTTTTAAGTTAAATTGTCTGCTGTTTTTGGATAAATTTACTGCTGTTTTTGGGTTAAATTTTTTGCTGTGTTCAGGTAAATTTTTCTAGTGTTTGAGCTTCATTTGCTGCTGTTTTTAGGTTAAATTTTCTATTGCTTCTGGGTAAATTTGCTGCTGGTTTACAGTTAAATTTTTTCCTATTTCTGGATAAATTTATTGCTATTTTTGTGTTAAATTTTCTGCTATTTCTGGGTAAATTTGTTGCTGTTTGGATAAATTTACGACTGTTTTTTGTCTAAATTTTCTGTTCTTTTTGGGTAAAATTTGCTACTGTTTTTCAGTTAAATTTTTTGCTATTTTTGGATAAATTTATTGCTGTTTTTGGGTTAAATGTTCTGTTGTTTTACAGGATCCAAACTTGTGATATTTGACATTTCTTTTTGTGCCTATATCTTCATGTACAGGTTTTTGTAAACTCGAAAATGGCTGAAAATGTAGATGAGGGTAACGAGAATGATTTGAAGGAGAATGATAATGTGAGCCTTGAAAATGAAATTTTAAGAAGAAATCGGCCTTTCATTGAGTATTTGTAAATCTTCTTACATTAAATATTATATTTTTTACTGTTGGTAAATTTATGAATATTTAGTAAAGCCAATCACAATAATGTTAACGTGCACTGATTATATATATATATTTCAAAATATTTATAATTGACTGCAGCAAGCAAGAAGCAAAAATATTACGGGAACAAGGAAAAAAAGTGGTGAGTGTAGGTGCGATAATTAATTTCCATTAAATTTGGGACGTGTTACAAGCAATAACTGATTGTCATTTTTTTTTAATTTTTTAGGATAGAATTAAATTAGGGAAATGTTTCAAAAATTTGAGTGAAGAAGAGAAGGCTAAATTTAGAATGGTTGGTAGTGATGTAGCACGGAATAAAGACAAAGAAGATGATTTTGTGAAGGGAACTCAAAAAGCCATGGAAACTTGATGCGCTCCAGATCGTTTTGCAAAACTGGTAGCAAAATTGTCAGAAAATAAAAAAAAAAAAGTTGTTGTGGAGTTGGGATTTAAAAAAAAAGTTGGGATTTACTAGTTTTATAAATCACACATAAAACTAGTAAATTGATGGAAAAATGAGTAAATTAATGTTGGAGTTGTAAATTGTAAGAAGAACTTGTAAACAAAACAAAAACTTAGAAAAATGACATAGAACATGTAAATTGACATTAAGTGTGAAATAAAATAAAAAATATGTAAAATATGTAAATCACTCATAAAACTAGTAAATTAATGGAAAAATTAGTAAATTATTGTTGGAGTTGTAAATTGAAAGAAAAACTTGTAAACAAAACAAAAACTTAGAAAAATGACATAGAACTTGTAAATTTACATTAAGTGTGAAATAAAAAGAAAAATGTGTAAATCACACATAAAAACTAGTATATTAATGAAAAAATAGGTAAATTAATGTTAGAGTTGTAAATTGTAAGAAGAACTTGTAAACAAAATAAAAACTTATAAATGTTACATAAAACTTGTAAATCAACATTAACTTGTAAAAGTTTCATAAAACTTGTAAATCACACATAAAATTAGTAAATGTAACCTGGTACTTGAACAAAAATGAGTAATTACCTACTACTTAGGTAACAGGTTACCTATTTATTTAGAATTAATGGTAGAGATTTTTTATTCAAATCTAACGGTTAACGTCCATTACGACATTAATGCCATAAATTTAGTTACGGCATTATAGAATGACCCTTAGTTCAATTCATTCCAAAATGTCCAGACTCAAAAGATACAATACTCAAAATTTGAAGCAAATCAAGCATCGTTTAGTCATATTTCGAAACAATCAAAATTATGATAACAGTCCAACAATCTTTAAATTTTCTGCAAAATCATCAATAAACTATTTATCATCTTTTCAGTTCAATAATCAATTTTCTAGCAAAATTAGACATGCAAACCAACAACAACCTTACTTTTCAGTTTTGAGATAGCAAAACATCAATTGCACAAAGTTACCTACCTAAATCACAAGCTTTAACTTCTTGGCCTCTTAATAAAGCTTTTTGTCACCTTCGCAAGTATTAACCTCAGTCCTCACATTACCAAAAAGCCTACCCAAAATCAAAAAAAAAAAAAAAATGATGATCAATCACACTTCCATTAAACAAAGTCATAAGAGCTTATTTAAAAATTGAGGCGTTTCACCTCTTAACGAATAGCTCAATTCCAAACTTCAAATCTATAGCACTACATAATTGAAACATACCACCACTGATCAACAAATAGGGTCCAGCTATGTTGCAACAGTGATACAAGATCATTGCTTTCTAATTAGATCTAATCTGTTATAGATTGATAGTTTTGCCCCAACAAATAACCCTAAACATTGCTAACAATTTCAATTAAAAATAAAAGCTGGTGATTATATAGCATCAATATATCGCGTTAAATCATCAAGCAACAGTATATGATGGTGAGTCTCTAGAAACATCAATAAAAATTTCTAAAAAAAACCTTAAAAATGATATAATGAATATCAACACATAAAATAAGATTGGTCAAAAAAATAAAAATAAAAGAAAAAAGCTGAATGGGTAAATCTTTACCAAATTAGCGAGTACCCATCTTTAGGATTCCGAACAATGAGTGCAGATCTCAAAACAAACAAACAACACCAAAAATTAATGTAACATATGCACTTTAATTTTCCTAATTAAGTGTATTATTTAATTTTTTCCTTCGATATTAATTTTAAATTTGTCATAATATAAAATTGAGAAAATTCAAATAAGATTCAATGGCCATGTAGTTGGATTTTATTTTAACACGGTCCGGCATTAGCTTAATTAGTAGTAATCTTTAAAAAAAAAGCTAGTTTCTATAAATGGAAAGGGGGGAGCTGGTTTCCAAAAAAGGAAAGAGAGAGAGGCACGCGACAGAGAGAGAGAGAGAGAGAGAGAAAGAGAGTTGACCCATTTTGACCCGGATCCGACTCAGAAACCCGCAACCTTGACCGGGTTCCAGCTGCCGATTCCGGCTACCTCAATGGCCGAGCTTGTACCGATCTATAGCTTGAGTGACGACGGTCATATCCACGCTGTCATATTCACAGGAAAACAGCCATAACGCCGGCAATCGAAGCTTGAAAGACCGCGGCTCAACCCGTTTTTGTCGCCGTCAATCTCGCCGGAATTAGGTTGCACCACCGGCTGGGTTCGACTCCTCCAGTCACCAGCTTTCATTTCCGACCAACCCCGCCACCTGAAACCTCAGTTTTGGCCGTGAACGACCGCCGGAACGCCGCAAGCTCACGGCTTTGGGAGCACGATCCGCCCCCATCTCCGCGCGTGGAAGGTCACCTCCGGCACCGTTGGACTCACTGAGGTCTGAACTATCAGACCTGAGCTTCCCGTCGTCGTTGACTGAAGTCCTGTCACCGTTGACCGGTGGGGCAATTCGGTAATTTCACAAGACTTTAGGGTGAATTTATAATTTATGAAAATGGTGGATAATTTGGTAATTTTAGGTTAGGGCAGTGAGGTAATTTGAGACTTTGAGGGCAATTCGGTAATTTAAGTTATTAAGGGCATTATGATAATTTCGCACTTCGAGGGTAATTTCGTAAATTCAAAACTTGTGATTAATTTTGTTATCCGAATTGAGGACAGTTTGGTAATTTAAGATATTAAGGATGATTCGATAAATTATGATTCCAATGGTAATTCGGTAAATTTCGGTGTCAGAGGCATTTTGGTAATTTTTTGACGTAGGGGTAGTTTTGAAATTTGATGTATCCAGGAGTTTGGTTTTGAGCTTTATTTCGTATTGTTAGTAGTATTTCATTAGACGAATAATAAGTATGTAGTTTATTTAATTAGGAGGACCCGCGAGCGAGAATCAATCCGCGGACGTTGGTGATACCGAGTCTGGACATTGTCACTATGAGTGGAATATACAAAACTTATTTTCATAGTATATTCTAATTTTACCATACAATACAACATGTTTTGATAATAAGTATTTGATGCTTCGATTTAATAATTTTCTAGAAAATTGATTTTTATTCTACGTGCTGATATTTATTATTATTGAAAATGAGTTTGATTAATGATTTTATTATCATTTTTTTAGTAAATGCATGATATTAAAATTGAGTGGATTTGAGATATGTTAAATAAAAAGGAAATGAGATTTCAAATGTGATTATATGTTTATGTACATGCGTATAAAATGTTGTTTGGAAAATTATTGAACAATTCCCCTTCAGATACAGAAATACAAATAATATGAGATGAATACAGTGATACATATGATATTAGAGGCTTTTCAACACACAGGCTGTGTTTGCTTTGCATATGATGATTACAGATATATAGATATTGAGATACATGAGATATGAGATGACATTTTTCCGTCTATCCGTTGTAGCTCCGGGGCATGATGGTTCCCTGATTGCCCGTCCGTCGAGGTCCGGATATGATGAGATCATTCCCCTGGGGTACTTGTTTGATGATAGTTTTTGGTATTCAGTATTTGATATCATAAGTATTATGATTTCATTGATTTTATGCAGATTTATGTAATATTGTTATTTCAGTGCATGATTTGAATTAAATAAGTTTATGTAAGTTCTTATGATATTTTGATGAAATTGATCTGGGAAAGATTAAGTTATTTTAAATAAATTTATTTTTCTAAAAACTACTATCCACTCACTGAGCTCACTGAGTTTTATACTCACCATGTTTTTATTATATTTTTCCCGACGATTTAGATTTAAAATTATGACCACGTGATGGTGTTAGGAATCATAAATGTTTTGTTGGGACATTTTGAATTGTATAATTTATTATTTGTGATTAAGGATAAATTATTGTATTCTTGACATTATATGTTTGAAGGATACTACTATTTAAATTGAGAAAGTTGGTTGTGGAGGTTGATTAAATATTGTATTATTTTTTGGAGTATTAATTGTATAAATTGCAAGTTTGGGGATGTAATAATTATTTAGGAGACTGCCGAAGTTTTGGTAGAATTCTTAAATATTAGAACTATTATTGATTCGGTTAGGCGAGGTTAGATAAACTCATCCTGGAGATTTGGGGCGGGTCGTTTCAACCAAACAAGAAAAAAATTAGTATATCAAGAGAAAAATAACACCTAATAAAAAACCAAATGACACAGGAGTGTTTAGAGACCTGTCATGTTTGGAGGTTAACAATGAAGATGAATGTGAACATTTGGAAAGGATAGTCAATGTGGAAAGTAAAAGTCAAAATTAACAGCCCACTTGTTAGAATTAACTGTACTGTTTTAGAAATAGAGAAATTATGTATAATATATGGTTGAAAATATAATTTTTTCTAGTTTCTAAGGAATTTTACAGAATCAAATTTGGACTTCTCTTCTTAAAGAAATTCATGATTTAGTCAGCAAAGGTCATAGCTGTAAGAAATTCAGCACAAGGCCGCAAGTTTGAATTTACTGGCATTGATGCATCAAGTTCTATCCAACAAGCTTCATATCTCTGGAAATCGCTTTGAGTTAGGAGTTCAAAAAATTTTACAGTGTTCGATTTGGAGTTTTCTACGTCAAGAAATGATTAAATGAGTGTTGACTGTTCACATTTGCTGATTAAACCGACCTAGTAGTCAAATTCAATTTTGCTTTGTTATATTCCACCTCATGACAGCTAATACTTTTAATTCAGGTATGATTTGAATTTTAGATAATAGAAATCTTATCTTAAAATTGGAGGATGTTACAAGTTACCTATATAAATATATTAGGTTGTAACTTTTAAGAGGGGTAATTTGAAAATATAGTCTAAAAAAGTTCTGTTTTTAGAGTTCCTTCTTTAAACTCTGTATCTCTTGGGTGGATTCCTTCGAGTGGTGAGTAGAGAAGCCCTGTATCTCTTGTAGGATTTCATTGAGTGGTGAATCTCTGTATCCCTTTATAATCCTCTTGAGTGGTGAGTTGTTAGATAATAATAAAAGTTTAGTTTAAAATCCCTGCCGGTATCACCAAACCTCAAAGAATTAACTAAAAAAAAAAATTAACTTGTTTTGAGGGTTTTTGCTGGTGGCTTTGGGAAGCCCACGTGGCCTCGATTTCGGCCAAAGCTAGGATGATGGCAGTGAAGGTTGAAGAACTGATGGTATAGTCAACGGTGCGACAGAAATAATAGTGGACGGTTGAAAAGCAGCAACAGACGTGATGCCAACTTTGCCTCTTTCTAGCTCTCGTATATAAACCAAATACTAGGGTAGATGATTCCGATTGGTTGATTGGTGTGAGAGAGACAATGGATTTGATTTTAGGTGATGAGCAAAGTAATCGGATGAGAGAAATTATGGATTTGAAATAGGGAAGAAATTCTAGAGATTTCCCTTTTGAGAAAGCGAAGAAATCAGATTGGTCAGAGAGGGGGGGGGGGAAGAATGAAAGAAATTTAGGGATTTCTCAAGTTGAGAACCAACATCCCAAGTTGCCTTTCTTTTTCTATTTTCATTGAATATAAAATATCAACAGTCTGATTGTAAGGTAGAGAAATCCTTCAATTGAATCTAACATTTTGATTTCTATTTTCGGTATGCTGCTAGGCCTTAGTGCCCGCATCGCAGCTTTAGCCTTCATACAATTAATAATATATATATATATAAGAACTTGTATTATTGAATTTACTGACATATTACGAATGGATAATAAACTAAGTGTAAGATCTATAATGTGGATCTAGTAAATGGTAGTTTTATGGATCAATAATCCTAATTTTCTTTTCTAATTTTGTGAGCGGATAATAATATAGTAACAAACTCTTATACAAATTTATTTTGTATAAGCTGATGTGGCATGATTAAATTTGTTGAATTAAATATTTCTTGTCTCACAAGATTTGTTTTTGTTATTTTAATTTTTCTTTCAACTAATGAATTAATGCCAAATTAGTTTGTGTCTGTATCATCACTCTTTATGAGCAAGCAAGAATTGTTTTATTTTGCTCCATTAAAAGGAATAGTAAATGGCTTGCCTAGCTTTGAGCAAAGTATTTAAGTGCCATTTCTCAATCTACCAGGTATTGACAATATGCAGTGTACACATAAGCTGATTATAGTAAACAAGTGGGCAAGAGTTCTCTATAGAAAATTAATGGGACTCAATTGCATAGCAACAAATGACCTTAGAAATTGAATAAGATGCAGCAAATTGACCAAGTGACAAATCTGTTCCCATTGGAACCATAGCTAATTTAGAATGAATATTTGAAAATGAGACAAGGCAAGATCACACGATGGCGTAGCTAAGGAAAACAGACCTAGCAATGAGGCACAAATTAAAAGTTAGATAATACTCTTACACACTATTATTGAAGGCATTCATTGCAAAGATTATAATTCACTACCAGTGACAAAAAAGAAAATCAATTTGATTTTCTCATACGCCTAGCTCTTGAACATTTTAAAGCAACAAGTATCTAAATTTTAAGAATCCCATTACAATTTCCTTTGCATTTATTCACAGATTTGGTGATTCTACAGTACACTCCATGGCCAAATTGAAGACAAAGGACACACGTTGCTCTTTGGTCATAAAATGTTTGTCCTCCCGAGTTAGTAGATTTGCATCAACAACTGTCATAACTGAAATGAGTAGCGAATCATTAACCCAACACTTTAATCTCATTTCTCTAGAAAAAATTTCATATGTGGTTTTCAGTGTAATATATATTCTTTTCTAATTTTACGTGCAAGTAAGAATATCATTTGAAAAGGAATTGTAAATAGCTTCCCTAGTTTTAGGCAAAGTAGTTAGGTCATTTGACATATAATAAGGTCCATTTCTCAATCTACCAGCTTTGGTTTTCATAAAATGCAATATACGCATAAACTGATGGGTATAAAACTAAATGCACTGAAATTTTCAATTCTTCTGAATCCTACAAAACATTCATAATTTTCCACACATGAAACAAAAGAACAATAATTAAATCACACTTACCTAATTATAGCAAATGAAAGTCCAGATTTTCCCTATAGAAAAAATATAAATATAACTAAACCTAAACAAATGGCAGAAATCTCTATGGAAACATAAAGGGACTCAAATTGCACAATAACAAATCACCTTAGAAATTGAATAAGACGCAGCAAACTAACCAAGTGTCAAATCCGTTCCCTTCTGAATGATAGCTAATTTAGAATGAATATTTGAAAGTGAGAGAATGCAGGATCATATGGGGGCACAGCAACCAAGGAAAGCAAACCTAGCATTGGCAGGAATTAAAAGTTAGACAACATCCATAGACACAATTATTGGAGGTATTCATTGCAAAGATTACAGATCATTACCAGTGAAAGAAAAGGAAATCAATTTGAGTGTCACATGCTTCTACCGGTTAACATTTTTAAGCAATGAGTCTCTAATTTTTATGAGTCTTGTTACAATTTCTTTTGCATTGATTCTCTCCTTTGGTGATTCTACAACACACTTCGTAGCCAAATCGAAGACAAATGACACGCATTGCTCTTTGGTCACAAAATGTTTGTCCTCCTGACTTAATAGATTTGCATCAACAACTTCCATAACTGAAATAGGTAGCAAGTCATTAACCCAACACTTTAATGTCATTTCTCGAGAAAAAATTTCATCTGTGGGTTTCTTCCGGGTAAATGTTTCTATTAACATAATTCCAAAGCTATAAACATCCCCATTTGTAGATACTCGTCCTTCTCTTCCATACTCTATGGATTGCAACAGTTACATAGTAAGATAATATAATTTATAATACTATGCGTAAATGAAGATCTAAATAAATAAAACATATCAGAAAGTATTAAAGAAATGAAAAAAATATATATTATGTAACGAACCTGGTGCCATATAGCCTATGGTGGCAAGTGTTTGTGTTCAAGTCAAAGATTGATCTTCTTTGAATAAGGGCTTTGCCATGCCAAAATCACTCAAATGAGCAACCGTATTATCATCTAACAATACATTGCTAGGCTTTAAGTCACAATGAATTATTGGGACTAAATAACCAAAGTGCAGATATTCCAAAGCTGATGCAACATCTATCATTATGTTCAATCTTTGAAAAATATCCAAAATATAGTTGCTCGAATACAAACACTCCTCTAGACTTCCATGAGGCATGTATTCTAATACCAACGCTTTAAAATCATCATTTGAACAACTGCTAATGATTTTTATAAGGTTTCGATGGCGAATAAGTTTCATCATGTCACATTCATTATCAAAACTCTTAAATGCTTCTCTATATTGTAGGTCAAAAACCTTCACTGCAACCTCCATCCCATCCTAAATTCTTGCCTTATAAACAGAGCCAATACCTCCTCTACCGATTATATTGTTTGCACTAAATCCATTTATAGCTTGAAAAAGTTCAAGGTATGTAAACCTTCTCTGATTTGCTAATGGTGGCATATTAGCATCATTTAGCAGTGGCTTCCCTCTCTTTCGATATCGTAAGATTAACAAAATCACTACCATCATAAATATAGTACTCAATGGCAAGACAATCCCTATGAGAAGATCATTTTTCCTTGATGTGTGGTGGATTCCAATTCTACATGGTGGAACGTGCAGATTGGGCATACCACACAATAATTCATTTCCCTTGAATGATTCAGCTGAGAAATTTCTAAAAGGTCCCTCTCTAGGAATCTCTCCTTCTAGCTTATTGAAAGAAACATTTATATGTTGGAGATCTAACAGTTTCTCTAAAGATATAGGAATAGCTCCAGAGAGATTATTATTGGATAAATCTAAGGATTTCAAGTTTATCAAACCACCAATGAAATCAGGAATTGAGCCTTGTAATCTATTATATTCTAAAAAGAGATATTGTAGATCTTTTAGGCCTCCAATTGTTGTTGGGATAGCACCCGTAAAATTATTCATCGACAAATCTATTTGTACCAAAACCTCCAAATTTCCAATCTGTAATGGGAGGGGGACAGTAAAAGAATTTGAAGACAAGTTAAGGTACAAGATGTACTTAAGGTTCCATAAAGTTAAAGGCATATAAGTTAACTGATTGGAGCCCAAATAGAGCTTCCTTAGATTGGTGAGATTGCCAAAGCATGCTGGGATGAATCCAGAAAGCTTATTGCCGCCCAAGTCCAACTGAAACAGTGCATCTAAATGACAAAGATCATTTGGGATTGATCCTTCCAATTGATTATCTTTCAAAGTCAATAATTGAAGCTTTTGTAATTTGCCAAGAGTAATCAGAATTGATCCATTCAATTTGTTTCTGCCTAAATAAATTGCTATCAAGTTGGTCAAGTTGCTGATCTCTTCAGGAATGCCGCCACTAATATTGCAACTGAGCATCCAAAAGTATTCCATAGATTGAGAAAGATTGCCTATAGCCCTTGGAAGAATGCCACCTAGTGGATTATTGGAGAAGCTAAAATACTCCAAATACTTGCAATTTGGCAACGAGGATAGAAAGCTCAATTCTTGAGTTGAAGATGTCAAATAATTATCATTTAAACCAAGCCGCTTAAGGTTTCTTAAGTTGCCAAATGTGTTTGGAATAAAACCAGAGAATGAGTTCATTTCCAACTCTAGTGTGGAGAGCTTAGAAGCATTGAAGATGAAACTAGGAATTGTGCCACTAAAATTATTACCCGCCAAGAGAAGATCTTCAAGATTTGGAAGTTGGACGTATGCGCTTGATGGAATTCTTCCCAAGAGTGAGGTATTCGCAAGAGAAAGTGATTTGAGTGTTGACACATTGAAGATTGTACTTGGGACAACACCAACTAATTTGTTAAAACCAAACGCCATCAATTCCAGATTATGAAGATTACCGATTTCATGTGGTATCTGAAATACAAGTAAGCAACCCAAGAGGGGGGGTGAATTGGGATTCAAAAAAATTATTCAATATTAAAGAAAATCTTAATGCAATTATAACTCAAATTCAAAGCAATAACAATTAAGATGATCACAATATAAAAAGATAAGGGAAGGAGATTCAAACACGAGATTTTTACGTGGTTCGGCCAACCTTGCCTACGTCCACGCCTCCAAGCTTTCCGGGCTTGAGGATTCCACTAAGCAAGCCTCCAAGGCTTCAAATGCTTACACTTGACTTCCAAGGTGTCAATGGACCTTTACAACAAGAGATTATCCCCAATCTCTTAACCCAAGTGTATCCCAACACTTACAATCACTCAAAGTAAAAGATTACAAATTGTTTTGCCTCTCACAATATATAAGATTACTCAATGATGCTTAATATGTGAATAGATGAAGCAAGAATGTGTTCTAAGCTCTATGAAGATTGTATTCTCGAATATTAGCTCAAATGGTTGTGTTGTGATCAACCTTCTTTGAATTTGAATGAGCTTATTTATATTTGGAGCCGAAAATCTAGCCGTTACAAACTGTCGGACAGAAAACGGTTCGCCGTTAACCATAAACGGTTAACCGTTTAGGCTGGTCAAAGTTACCGTTGGGCCAGATTTCAAATAAACGGTTTGCCGTTTAGGTTTGCCCTTTCGCCGTTAACTTCCAGAGACCTGCAAGATGAGTATTTGTTATCCGTTTACGCTAAACGGTTAAGGACTTGCGTGAAGTGGCTTCTCTGGACATTATCGGTTAACCGTTTGATATAAACGGTTCGCCGTTTGTCTCCAGTAACCTGTAAAACATTTTAGCCTTATCAGTTTTCGTTAATCAGTGCCAGAGGAGGAAAACCTTCAATTCTGGACATTATCGGTTAACCGTTTAAAGTAAACGGTTCACCGTTAAGTTCCAGTAGCCTTTCCATTCTTGGTGATTTCCATTTTTCATAAACGGTTAGAGCTTTAGGCATTATGTCGCTCTCTGGTGTTAATCGGTTAACCGTTTAAAATAAACGGTTCACCGTTAAGTTCCAGTAACCTTCCCATCTTTTGTGTTTTCCATTTTTCATAAACGGTTAGAGGTTTAGGAAATATGTTGCTCTCTGGCTGTTATCGGTTAACCGTTTAATAAACGGTTCACCGTTTATAACCAGAATTGCATTTTAAACCAGTTTTTGCAGAGAATCTTTTTCTAATTTTAAAGTCCATCTTTTATGAAGCACGAATGGAATGATTACTAAGGCTCTCGTTTATTAAGAAATAGCTCCAATACTTTTATCAAAAATCATTTAAAATTTGTTATCATCAAAATCAATATTATTAACATATTTATGTTAACAATCTCCCCCTTTTTGATGATGACAAATTCTAATCAATGTTTAGCTCCCCCTTAATATGTGCTCCCCCTAAATGTATGGCCAAATTGAGAAATGTGAATAAAAGGATTTTTGCTTTAAATCGCCCCATTTTAAATCCATCTTAAAAAAATATCTCCCCATTTAAAAACCATCTTAAAAACCATAATTATCTCCCCCTTCATCATCAAAAAGAAAAGAGGAAATAAGAAATACGCAAATCCATGAAAGAAGTTGCCCGGCTTTGGCGAGCGAAAATTTTGGCAGAGTTTCCCCTTAAAAAAGATCAAAACCAATTATACAAAATGAGATAGAACACTTCCAAAGATATATGAACATCAACTTCTTCTTTCAACAAGCCAACAACTCCATAAACACATCAAAAGAACACTTCAAGAACCACAAACATACCAACACTCCAATATCCACAAATAAACCACATTTACAATATCCAACCAATTAGGCAATCACAAAGCATCAATAATCTAATCATCAAGAACATCACACACATATGCATCAAAATCAAAATAATAATAAAAATGCTAGCAACCAAAATGTAAAATGTATGTGCGAAGACAAAGCTCAGAAACTATGGAGGCGGAGAAGATGTGCTCCCCGGATCATAGCCGAAATAGCCGAGAATAGTGCGCTGTCCAGCGATAAGCTCCAGCTGCTGATCAATGCTCTGCCGCTGGAATATCTGAAAGTCAGAACGCAGCTGCTGGTGGTCACGGGAAAGAGTGTCCAACCGATCAAGAATCAAAAATCCAACATCGGTGATCAGCTCGGAGAGGGCGAGATGGCTGCTCGGGAACAACAGAAGGCTCAGGAGTAGGAGGCAGCTCGGAAGAGGAGGGAATGTCAGTATCTAACGCAGGCTCTTCAGGGTCTGAATCAGCAGGAGGCCGAGGTACAAAATGACGACGCGGAGGATGAGGAAGAGCTCCTAATCTAAAGTCAGGAAGCTGATCGGGAGTATAGATATCATTGAGCATCCGATCGTCTCCTGCAGTAATCAAGGTATCCCGGTTTTTGGAGTTGCTTGTCTTTATCCACACTCCATTCTTCCTAGAGAATCCGATACTGGTCACAGCCTCGGGACCAATCCGTCGAGTCTCCATATGGCACCTCAAAGCGTCGCAGTATTTTAGTGATGATACTGCCATAAGGAAGCAAGCGGTGGTTGACCGCTGGAGTACTCAACATATGTCGCACAATAATATACCCGAGGTTAATGGGACAGTCTGTAAGAAGGCTATCCAAAATGGCAACGTCCAACCTCGTAACCTCATCCGAGTGACCCTTCCTAGGAGTCACTATGTGCTGTAAAATAGAGTGAAGAATACGAACTTGGAGAGGTAAAAGCTGAGACCGAAACGGAAGCATACAAATCTCATCCGATAAGTCTCTACGACGACATATATTACGTACGCCATGAGTATGAGAAAAAGTATCAAAGGAGAGGGCTTTCCTAGAGGTGTAAATGTCAAGCCCCTCACAAGAGATACCTAGAAAGTCAGCTAAGTCCGCATCATCAAATTCTATGGGTACACGACCGACTTGAGTGACTATCCTATTTGGGCGAGTATCGGAGATTTCCATGTTGGAGTAAAAGACTCGCACTAAATTTGGATAGACCCGATCATCAAGGTCAATAGCAGCCTCCCAAGGCTGAAGCATATCCCTAATACTTCTACCACAAACAACCAAGTTGCGGAAATCATCAACATCAACAAAAAAAAGGATCAAGTACCTTTCGACCATCGAAGCAATCCTCAAACCGCTTAGCCAAGGCAGGAATGGGGAAGTGAATCCTTGAAAATTCAGAGACCTCCCGAGGTGGTATGGGATTCCTTGGAGGCACAGATTTACGCCTAGGATTTCTCCAAGAGGGTTTAGCCATGGAAACACGAAAGTAAATCGATAAAAGGTTTAAGGAAGAGTAGAGGATGTGAGTAGGATGTTTAATTTGGTTGAAGAAAGGTGGAATTCGGATTAAGGAAGAAGAAACCCGACCCGCGACAGTTAGGGTTTAGATTTGGGATTTTTGAATTTTGGGCTCGATTTGAAGTTTTGAATCGATAGAAATGTTCTAAAGGTGATAAGAAATGATTTTGAGGGTTTGATTTGGCACAGAAAGCAAGAAAAATGAGGATTTGAGGACAATGAGACCTTCGGCTGCGCAACAATGGAGGAAACGGTGAGAGGGTAACTGGAGAATGAGAAGAAAACCTTTGAACAGTTTTTATACTTCGCGAAAACGGTTAACCGTTTATTGAAACGGTTAAAGGGTAACTCCCAGGGGCTGAAGAAACAGAAACGGTGTAAGCTTAATCGCTTAACGGCTAAGGGGTAACTGTTAGAGGACTCTCTGTTCAAAAACGGTTCACCGATTGTGGCAAACGGTGAAAGGGTAACTGGACAGACACCGATTGTGGCAAACGGTGAAAGGGTAACTGGACAGACACACAATCTCGTTTCTGGCGGCTAACCGTTTATTTTATCTGTAATTTCGCACATTTGATTTAATTTTTGGCCAGCAAATAATATATTCCAAGATCATTTAATCGATCTGAACATATTTTATGAGCCATTTTAATGCTTGATTCATGAACATGTTTTCAACCAATCAATACATATACTCAAGAGTTATCAATGCAAATTCATCATTTGTCTACCAAGCTCAAGCATTTTATAAGTAGTAATCAATCAATTTAGTACACTCAATAGCATGAATAGAGATGTTAATGCAAAAATTTCATCATCCCAAGTTCATGCCGAATTTTTGAAAATTGTTCTTCGCAAAGCAGTTTTGTGAAAATATCGGCAAGTTGCTTTTCCGTGGAAATAAACTCTAATGCAATATCTCTCTTTTGAACATGATCTCTCAAGAAATGATGTCTTATTTCTATATGCTTGGTTCGAGAGTGTTGAATGGGATTCTTTGAAAGGTTTATAGCACTAGTATTATCACACTTAATAGGAATTTGTTCAAGATTAATGCCATAATCTCTAAGTGTTTGTTTCATCCAAAGAGCTTGTGCACAACAACTTCCGGCAGCTATATATTCAGCCTCGGTAGTTGAAAGTGCGACAGAATTTTGTTTCTTGCTAAACCATGAAACAAGAGAGTGTCCTAGAATATAGCAAGTTCCACTAGTGCTCTTCCTATCCACTTTATAACCAGCAAAATCCGCATCCGAAAAGCATGTTAAATCTATGTGAGTTCCCCTAGGATACCAAAGGCCAATATCTATGGTTCCACTCAAATAACGAAAAATTCTTTTAACAGCTAGCAAATGAGATTCCTTGGGACAAGACTGAAATCTTGCACACAAACATACACTAAACATGATATCGGGTCTACTTGCAGTCAAATAAAGTAGGGATCCGATCATACCTCGATACATTTTGATGTCCACTTCTTTACCTTTTTCATCTTTGTCCAGCTTGGTTGTTGTGCTCATTGGTGTATTCTTGGTCTTTGAATCATCAATGCCGAATCGTTTGAGTAGATCCTTTACGTACTTGGCTTGATTTATGAAAATTCCTTCCTCATTTTGTTTGATTTGAAGTCCAAGGAAGTATTTCAACTCTCCCATCATACTCATCTCAAATTCTTTGCTCATACACGATGAAAATTCTTTACACAACAACTCATTAGTAGAACCAAAAATAATATCATCAACATAAATTTGAACAATAAGTATGTCTTGGTTTTTATGCTTAACAAATAGAGTAGTATCCGCTTTACCCATTGAGAAGTCATTTTCCAACAGAAAATTCTTAAGTCTATCATACCATGCTCTAGGTGCTTGTTTTAAACCATACAAGGCTTTAAGCAACTTATAAACATGATTTGAAAATTTTTCATTTTCAAAACCAGGGGGTTGTTTTACATACACTTCTTCCATAATATATCCATTTAGGAAAGCACTTTTCACATCCATTTGAAATAAAATAAAATCTTTATGACATGCATATGCTAACAACATTCTAATGGATTCTAACCTTGCTACAGGAGCAAATGTTTCATCAAAATCAATTCCTTCTTCTTAGTTGTAACCTTGAGCCACTAATCTAGCTTTGTTTCTTACAACCACGCCGGATTCATCCATCTTATTTCTAAACACCCATTTAGTACCTATTACAGATTGATGTTCAAGTTTAGGAACTAATTCCCACACATTGTTTCTTTCAAATTGATTTAACTCCTCTTGCATTGCCATAATCCAAGATTCATCATTTTCTGCATCCTCAAAGGATTTTGGTTCAATTTGAGAGATGAATGCATTATGCTCACAAGTATTTCTAAGTGATGATCTAGTTGTAATACCTCGTGAGGGATCTCTTAAAATTACATCTTTAGGGTGAGAAGAGACATACCTCCACTCCTTGGGGAGTGTTTGAGAAGTACCTTCATTTTGCTCCGCATTTAGTTCTTCATGATGTTCCTCTTGAATTCCATGTGGTGCATCCTCTTGATTGTCATTTGATGCTTCTTCTTCTTGTTCTTCTTCTGCTGCATCATCATCAACAACGACTTTCTCCGTAGAGGAGGGGTTAGACTCATCAAATGTGACATGCATAGATTCTTCCACAACTAAAGTTCTTTTGTTATAGACTCTATAAGCTTTGCTTGAATTTGAATAACCAAGAAAAATACCAACATCGGATTTTGAATCAAATTTACCAAGATTGTCTTTTGTGTTCAATACAAAACATTTGCATCCAAAAACTTTAAAATAGCCAATGTTGGGTTTTCTATCTTTCCAAAGCTCATATGGAGTTTTATTAAGATTAGGTCTAATCAACACCCGATTTAAAACATAACAAGCGGTGTTGACGGCTTCGGCCCAAAAATATTTTGGTAATGCATTTTCATTTAACATGGTCCTAGCCATTTCTTGAATAGACCTATTCTTTCTCTCAACAACTCCATTTTGTTGTGGAGTTCTAGGTGAAGAAAATTGATGCTCAATGCCTAGATTATTGCAAAAACTCTCAAATGCATGATTTTCAAATTCTCCTCCATGATCACTCCTAATGCATACAATACCATGCCCTTTTTCATTTTGTAATTTCTTACAAAGCACTTTAAATGCATCAAGAGCATCATCCTTATTGGCTAAGAATAATACCCATGTATATCTAGAATAATCATCCACTATCACAAAAGCATAATATTTGCCATTTAGACTTGCATATCTAGATGGCCCAAAAAGATCTATGTGAAGAAGTTCAAGTGGTTTTGAAGTAGAAATATGATTTTTATTCTTGAAAGAAGTTTTAATTTGTTTTCCAAATTGACAAGCTTCACAAATCTTATCCTTTTGAAAACCAATTTTCGGAAGACCTTTAACTAAATCATCTTTCGAAATTTTTGAAATCAAATCCATACTTGCATGTCTTAACCTTCTATGCCACAACCAACAATCATCATGCAATGCCGAAAAACATTTATCAAGAGTAGATGCACATTCTATGTCAATGATATAAACATTACCACATCTATTTCCAACAAATAAGGTTTTGCCATCACATGAGTTCTCAATAACACAACTAAATTTATCAAAGATAACTTTATAACCTTTGTCACATAATTGACTAATGCTAATTAAGTAGTGTTTCAAGTTTTCAACCAAACATAAATTCTCAATTAGAGTTGAAGAAACTTTACCAACATTTCCAATTCCAAGGATTTTTCCTTTTGAGTTGTCTCCAAAGGATACGTCTCCACCATTTTCAATTTTGGTAAAGCTTGAGAACCATGCATAGTTTCCGGTCATGTGCCTTGAAGAACCGCTGTCCAAGTACCATTTATTCTTCTTCTTCTTCAAGCCCTACAAGAAAAAGTCTCAAGTTTTAGGTACCCAAAGCTTTTTGGGACCTTGAGAGTTAGCAACGGTTCCTTTTGGAATCCAAATGCACTTGACACCATGATATGCATTCCTTTTCACGGGACATCTAAATTTCATGTGACCATTTTGATTACAATAATGACATACAATCTTATGATCATTTGTGGAGGTAGCTTTAACAAAATAATTCTTATAATACTTTTGCTTCAAGTTTGGCTTATATCCAAGTCCTCCTTTATCAAAAACACATTTTTGTGAGTTAAGCATATTATCCAACATCTTTTGCCCATTTGTAAATTTCAAAACAATTTCATTTAATTCATTATTCTTTTTCTTGAGCAATTCGTTCTCATTTTTCAACTCATCTATGTGTGATTTCAAATGCTCATGTAAGATGCTAGGTTTCTCATTTGATAATGCAATTTCATCATGCAATGTTTTGTTTCCTACTTCTAGGCATACAATTCTTGCATTTAGAGATTCATTTTCATTTTGAAGCTTTGCCATTTCCTTTTAAGACATACATTCTTTTACCAATTTTCATCAACTCATTATGCAAATCTTGAAAAGCATCATATAATTCATCATGGTAGGATCACTTACCTCATTGAGATCATCATCCCTCCATGAGTGCTAGGTTTGATACTTCTTGCGATCCTTCTTCATCATTTGATTCTTCCTCACTATCATCCCAAGTTGCAACCATTGCTTTCTTCTTGAGTTTGTTGATAAGTGGGCACTCCGATCTTATATGTCCAGGCTTCTTGCATTCATAGCAAGTGATTGCCTCCTTCTTCTCCCTATAGTTCTTGAAGTTTCTGAAATTTCTTCGCTCACCGATTTTCTTGAAGAATTTTCTGAACCCCCTTGCTAGCATGGCTAGTTCTTCATCATCCGGTTCACTCTCCTCATCACTCTCATATTTTGAAGCTTTGAGAGCAATGCTTTTCTTCTTCTCCTCATGTCCTTTTTCTGCAGCTAAATCCTCTTCATACGAAATAAGAGAACCAATTAAATCATCAAGAGGTAAAGTATTTAAATCTTTGGCCTCTTCAATAGCGGTTCTTTTAGGTCTCCATTCTTTTGGAAGTGACCTAATGATTTTCTTAACTTTCTCACTATTTGAGAAGGTTTTCCCTAAGGCACCTAGGGTGTTCACTATGTCCGTGAATCTAGTGTACATAGAATACACATTTTCATTTTGTTCCATTTGGAACAACTCATATTGGTGAGTGTATCTACTGATTTTAGACTCTTTCACTTGATTTGTCCCTTCATAGACAACTTCAAGTTTGTTCCATATCTCTTGTGCACTTTTACAACTAGATACTCTATGGAATTCTTTCTTATCAAGGGCACAAAACAAAGCATTCATAGCCTTGGAGTTTAGAGACATCTTTCTCTTTTCTAACTCACTCCATTGACTCAATAGTTTAGGAATATCATCTCCTACTTCATCTTTGAACGTAGGCATGAATGGACCATCACAAACAACTTCCCAAATTTCATAATCTAAGGCTTGCAAATAGATTCTCATTCTAGTTTTCCAATAACCATAATCATTACCATCAAAAAATGGTGGTCTAGTTGTGGATTGCCCTTCTCTGAAGGTTGAGTCATTTAGGGTTGCCATGGATCTTTTACTCTAGACGATTAAGTCTTAACAAGAGAACGAGGCTCTGATACCAATTGAAATACAAGTAAGCAACCCAAGAGGGGGGGTGAATTGGGATTCTAAAAAATTATTCAATATTAAAGAAAATCTTAATGCAATTATAACTCAAATTCAAAGCAATAACAATTAAGATGATCACAATATAAAAAGATAAGGGAAGAGAGATTCAAACACGATATTTTTACGTGGTTCGGCCAATCTTGCCTACGTCCACGCCTCCAAGCTTTCCGGGCTTGAGGATTCCACTAAGCAAGCCTCCAAGGCTTCAAATGCTTACACTTGACTTCCAAGGTGTCAATGGACCTTTACAACAAGAGATTATCCCCAATCTCTTAACCCAAGTGTATCCCAACACTTACAATCACTCAAAGTAAAAGATTACAAATTGTTTTGCCTCTCACAATATATAAGATTACTCAATGATGCTTAATATGTGAATAGATGAAGCAAGAATGTGTTCTAAGCTCTATGAAGATTGTATTCTCGAATATTAGCTCAAATGGTTGTGTTGTGATCAACCTTCTTTGAATTTGAATGAGCTTATTTATATTTGGAGCAGAAAATCTAACAAAACGTTCGTAAATTAACCATTTAGGGTTCAAATAAACGGTTTGCCGTTTAGGTTTGCCCTTTCGCCGTTAACTTCCAGAGACCTGCAAGATGAGTATTTGTTATCCGTTTACGCTAAACGGTTAAGGACTTGCATGAAGTGGCTTCTCTGGACATTATCGGTTAACCGTTTGATATAAACGGTTCGCCGTTTGTCTCCAGTAACCTGCAAAACATTTTAGCCTTATCAGTTTTCGTTAATCAGTGCCAGAGGAGGACAACCTTCAATTCTGGACATTATTGGTTAACCGTTTAAAGTAAACGGTTCACCGTTAAGTTCCAGTAGCCTTTTCATTCTTGGTGATTTCCGTTTTTCATAAACGGTTAGAGATATAGGCATTATGTCGCTCTCTGGTGTTAATCGGTTAACCGTTTAAAATAAACGGTTCACCGTTAAGTTCCAGTAACCTTCCCATCTTTTGTGTTTTCCGTTTTTCATAAACGGTTAGAGGTTTATGAAATATGTTGCTCTCTGGCTGTTATCGGTTAACCGTTTAAATAAACGGTTCACCGTTTATAACCAGAATTGCATTTTAAACCAGTTTTTGCAGAGAATCTTTTTCTAATTTTAAAGTCCATCTTTTATGAAGCATGAATGGAATGATTACTAAGGCTCTCGTTTATTAAGAAATAGCTCCAATACTTTTACCAAAAATCATTTAAAATTTGTTATCATCAAAATCAATATTATTAACATATTTATGTTAACAGTATCTCACCTGTATTTTGAAAGAAATAATTCAACTTTATTTTAAATAGAAAATTTTACACTTTTATATATTGAATTTATTGGATGCATTATTGTCATTGGTATTCAGGATATTCTAACTTATGCTATTGAGCATCATTGATTAAGGTAAAATATCACACAAGTGGGCATAACATAAACTATAATAAGACGCACCTTGGAGTCTGTTATACTGAAGATCTAACTTTTCAAGCTTGGTCAAGTTACCGATTTCCTTTAATATGGCTCCAGAGAAATTATTGAACTGCAAAACTAAGATTCGCAAATAGCTGCAATTTGCTATATCGGAGGGTATTTCGCCATAAAACATATTTTTGGACAAATAAAGTTCTTCCAGAAAAGGAAGATTGTTGAAAAAATTTGCAGGGAGTTCAGCATATAGTCTATTGGAACTCAAATCAAGAAATTGTAGAAGAGGCATCTTGAATTTGAAAGAGGGGAAAGAACCAAAGAGTTGATTATCACTTAGATCAAGCCATTGCAGTTGAGATAGATGTCCAACGTAAGGAATGGTGCTTGTTTAAGAAATTTTTTATTAATAGACTATCTACTATAACATAATTTACAAAATTCTGCAAAATCTCATAGATTTCTAACAAATAACAAGCTTGTTTCTGACTTCTTCTTCTCTACTACTTGTTGTATCACTAACTTTTAAACTTTTGGTATAGACACGAGCAAAAAAGAAACATTGCCAATTAATTCTTAATTCTTTTACGAATTTACGTAATGGAATTTGATTAAAATTGGATGCATTATTGTCATTGGTATTCAAGATATTCTAACTTATAATATTGAGCATCATTGATTAAGGTAAAATATCACACAAGTGGGTATAACATAAACGATAATAAGACGCACCTTGGAGTCTGTTATACTGAAGATCTAACTTTTCAAGCTTGGTCAAGTTACCGATTTCCTTTGGTATGGCTCATGAGAAATTATTGAACTGCAAAACTAAGATTCGCAAATAGCTGCAATTTGCTAGAGCGGAGGGTATTTCGCCATAAAACATATTTTTGGACAAATAAAGTTCTTCCAGAAAAGGAAGATTGTTGAAAAAATTTGCAGGGAGTTCAGCAGATAGTCTATTGGAACTCAAATGAAGAAATTGTAGAAGAGGCATCCTGAATTTGAAAGAGGGGAAAGAACTAGAGAGTTGGTTATCACTGAGATCAAGCCATTGCAGCTGAAATAGATGTCCAACGTAAGGAGTGGTGCTTGTTTAAGAAATTTTTTATTAATAGACTATCTACTATAACATAATTTACAAAATTCTGCATAATCCCATAGATTTCTAACAAATAACAAGCTTGTTTCTGATTTCTTCTTCTCTACTACTTGTTGTATCACTAACTTTTAAACTTTTGGTATAGACACGAGCAAAAAAGAAACATTGCCAATTAATTCTTAATTCTTTACGAATTTACGTAGTGGAATTAGATTAAAATTGGATGCATTATTGTCATTGGTATTGAAGATATTCTAACTTATAATATTGAGCATCGTTGATTAAGGTAAAATATCACACGAGTGGGTATAACATAAACTATAATAAGACGCACCTTGGACTCTGTTATACTGAAGATCTAACTTTTCAAGCTTGGTCAAGTTACCGATTTCCTTTGGTATGGCTCCAGAGAAATTATTGAACTGCAAAAGTAAGATTCGTAAATAGCTGCAATTTGCTATATCGGAGGGTATTTCTCCATAAAACATATTGTTGGACAAATAAAGTTCTTCCAGAAAAGGAAGATTGTTGAAAAAATTTGCAGGGAGTTCAGCAGATAGTCTATTGGAACTCAAATGAAGAAATTGTAGAAGAGGCATCTTGAATTTGAAAGAGGGGAAAGAACCAGAGAGTTGGTTATCACTGAGATCAAGCCATTGCAGCTGAAATAGATGTCCAACGTAAGGAATGGTGCCTGTTTAAGAAATTGTTTATTAATAGACTATCTGCTATAACATAATTTACAAAATTCTGCATAATCTTATAGATTTCTAACAAATAACAAGCTTGTTTCTGACTTCTTCTTCTCTACTACTTGTTGTATCACTAACTTTTAAACTTTTGTTATAGACACGAGCAAAAAAAGAACATTGCCATTTAATTCTTAATTTTTTTACGAATTTATGTAATGGAATTAGATTAAAATTGGATGCATTATTGTCATTGGTATTCAAGATATTCTAACTTATAATATTGAGCGTCACTGATTAAGGTAAAATATCACACGAGTGGGTATAACATAAACTATAATAAGACGCACCTTGGAGTATGTTATACTAAAGATCTAACTTTTCAAGCTTGGTCAAGTTACCGATTTCCTTTGGTATGGCTCCAGAGAAATTATTGAACTGCAAAACTAAGATTTGCAAATAGCTGCAATTTGCTAGATCGGAGGGTATTTCGCCATAAAACATATTTTTGGACAAATAAAGTTCTTCCAGAAAAGGAAGATCGTTGAAAAAGTTTGCAGGGAGTTCAGCAGATAGTTTTTTGGAACTCAAATCAAGAAATTGTAAAAGAGGCATCTTGAATTTGAAAGAGGGGAAAGAACCAGAGAGTTGGTTATCACTGAGATCAAGCGATTGCAGCTGAAATAGATGTCCAGTGTAAGAAATGGTGCCTGTTTAAGAAATTTTTTATTAATAGACTATCTGCTATAACATAATTTACAAAATGCTTCATTATCTCATAGATTTCTAACAAATAACAAGATAATGTTTAATAGTGAAAATGACATGACATGTCCCCATAAGAGAATTTGTAATGGGAGATTTAAAATTACGAAGAAGAGGAAGATTTCACATGTGCATATCGTTAGGGAAGTGACCTGTCAAGTTATTTTGGGACAAATCTAATCTCGATAAAGAAGAAAGACTGATGATTGATGAAGGAATGGTTTGTTAGAGTGCAATTTATGCACTAGTTTTGCATTGTTTACTTCTCTTAATATCGATGTTTTGCACTTAATAATAGTGATTTACTTGTGTTTTACTTTTGTAGGTGCAATTCTATTAATTAGTGATAAAATTGAGCTACAAGATGATGTTTAAGGATGATTGTTCTCTTGGAGAAATTATGAGCGGCAGAAGAACTTTTTGATAAGGCGTGGGCGCGTGCTGTCAACTGCGGACCTGCAGTTTTTATTTTAACGTGTTTTGTATTTTTGGTTATTTTTGTAATTACGAATTTAATATTTCAGATATTAGGATTTTATTTTAAATAGAATTCTAAAAGAGAAGAGAGAGAGAGTATTTAAGGGAGGAATCTATTGTGAAAAAGCGGGATTTTTTTGGATTGGAGAAAATAAAGAAACCCTAGATCTAAACTTTTCTCTTCTCTCTATGAAGAACTAAACCTATTTTTCTGGTTGAAGGATAATGAAGCTTTGATTCATCACTACTGTGAGATCTTTCTTATGCTTTAATTGTTTTATTGCTTTTTGGGTATTTGTTTATTCTCTGAATTAGTTTCATGATTATGTTTGTTAATTAGGTAATTGGCCACTATTTAATTATCAACTTAATCTATTGTCAATTAAAGGATTCATCGTATGAAGATTTTAATGTTTGTGACAAATAACATAGCAGTGAGTTGTGTTATGAGAATAAACAATCTAATTTAAATGAATCATCATATGTGTTGATTAGGATTTGGGTCTCTCTGGTTTTTCAGGCTGTCAATGGATTAAATCCTATGATCGTATCTAGGGTTGTCTATTGATTAGGGAAATATCCAACGGTCGTACCTTGGTTATCGACTAGTTAAGGAGAGATTGGTTATTAGAGGGTCTCAATAGCTATAACCGGTCTATTCATAAGTAATAATAATCTATATTTGAATCAATGATCGAGTCGAATCTGAGTTAATTCCTTCAACCAGAGCTTTCTCCAATTTGAATTATAACTTTAATTTGCATTCTTGTTATTTTAATTTGATTTTTATTATTGTCAACAATTCCCCCATTTTACGTTTTACGTTTCAAAAGGATTTAAATAATTACCGATCTCTGTGGACACGACCCTGCTCAATCACTATACACAATTTATTTAGAGTAGGAATTTATTTTTGTTGGCTTCGACAACCATCAAATTTTGGCGCCGTTGGTGTCATTTATTTAATCCTTTTTACGTTTTACTTGGTGTATGGTTCGTTCTTCTCGTACAGGTACACTTTCGTTTGATCCTGAAATTGAGAAGACAGCTCGCCAGCTGAGACAGCAGACGAAGCGAGCTAAGCAACGATCCTCGTTGCCTTTGCTTTCTGAAACAGATACGGTGCCTGATTTGGTTGAATCATCTAGCGATTCAAAAGAACAAGTGATGGATAGAGCTGCACCTGTAGAAAGAACTCTTAGAGAGTTAGCTGAACCAGACTTGAATCAGCAACCACTCTGCATTCAATATGTAGACTTGGAGGTAAATTTTGAATTAAAGTCTGGTCTTATTCATTTATTACCCAAGTTTCATGGTTTTGCAGGTGAAGATCCTTATAAACATCTCAAGGAGTTTCATGTTGTGTGTTCAAGTATGAGGCCACAAGGCGTGACTGAAGAGCAGATTAAGCTGCGTGGTTTTCCGTTCTCTGTAGATGGGCTAGCTAAAGACTGGTTGTACTACTTGCCTCCTGGATCGATTACAACATGGAATGGTTTGAAGAAGCAGTTCCTTGAGAAGTACTTTCCTGCTTCAAGAGCTGCCAACATCAGAAAAGACATTTGTGGGATCAAACAACTTCCTGGGGAGACTTTGTATGAGTATTGGGAGCGATTCAAACAATTGTGTGCCAGCTGTCCTCAGCATCAGATTTCTGATCAACTTCTTATTCAATATTTTTACGAAGGACTATCATTAATGGATAGGAGTATGATAGATGCTGCTAGTGGAGGTGTGTTGGTGAACAAAACCCCTACTCAAGCAAGGGAGTTGATCTCAAATATGGCTGCCAATGCACAACAATTTGGCAGCAGGCAAGATCTCACTTCAAGGAAGGTGAATGAGGTAAATATTTCTTCTGTTAAACAACGTTTAGATAAACTTACTTCTCTTGTGGAAAAGTTTATTGTAGGTAATGTGTAACAGGTGAAGACTTGTGGCATTTATTACAATATAGGTCATTCAACCGATATGTGTCCTACACTTCAAGAAGAACCCGTTGAACAAGTAAATGCAGTTGGAGGATTTCCAGGCAGGCTTAGAGGAGGTATGATCCTTATGCACAAACATACAATCCGGGATGGAAGGATCATCCCAACTTCAGCTATGGAGTTAGGCCGTCAGGATTCCCACAACAGTATCCACCAAGACAACCAAGACTCCACACCTCCAAGTCGTATATCTCTTGAAGAAATTGTTATATCGCTTGAGACTAACTCTCTTCAATTTGAGCATGCAACTACAGCAAGCATTCAGAACTTGGAGAACCAAATGAGTCAATTGGCGACTACAGTGAGCCGTCTGGAGTCTCAAGTATTAGGGAGATTGCCTTCACAATCTGAGGTGAATCCAAAGCAAAACGTTAGTATTGTCATCCTTAGAAGTGGAAAAGAGTTGCAAAAGCCTAGTAAGAAAGTGACAAAGCATGTAGAAGATGAGCTTGAGAAGAATGAATTGATGCCTCAATCTCAAGATGCGCAACCCACCAGAGCGAAACCCCTACCTATTGTGATACCTCCTCCTTTTCCAAGCCGGTTTGCAAAATCCAAGAAGGAGGAACAAGAGAAAGACGTCCTTGAGACATTTCGCAAGGTTGAGGTAATTATTCCTTTATTAGATGCTATAAAATAAATACCTCAATATGCTAAAGTCCTTAAGGAACTGTGCACCTTTAAGAGAAAATTAAGAGGAGATGAAAAAGTTCACATGGGGGAGAATGTTTCAGCAGTTCTTCAAAAGAAACTACCTCCTAAGTGCAAGGATCCAGGTATGTTTACTATCCCTTGTAAAATTGGTAGTGTTAGAATTGAAAAGGCTTTGTTAGATCTAGAAGCTTCTATTAATGTCATGCCTCGTTCCATTTATTCATCTTTGAATGTTGGTCCATTAAAAGAAACTGGCGTGATAATTCAACTAGCATATCGATGGGGTATTAGAAGATGTCTTAGTACAAGTTAATGAGTTGGTTTTTCCTGCTGATTTTTATGTACTTGATATGAAAGATGATAACTCCTCTAATTCTGTCCCAATTTGCTAGGAAGACATTTTCTTAAGACTACTAGGACTAAAATGGATGTACATAAATGGACTCTCACTATGGAATTTGATGGAGAGGTTATAGAATTCAATATGAATGATGCCATGAAATATCCTAGTGAGGAACATTCAGTATTCTTTGTGGATGTTATTAACCCTATAGTGCAGGGAGTTTTTTACAAGAAAAAGACGAAGACATTTCATGATAGAATAATTTTGAGAAATGAGTTCTCTGTTGGTCAAAAAGTTCTTTTTCATTCTAAGCTTAAACTTTTTCCGGGTAAATTACTCTCTTGCTGGGTTGGACATTTTATTGTTACTAATGTTTTTCCTCATGGTTGAGATTCAAGTCCTCGACAAAGTTTTTAAGGTTAACGGTCATCGCTTAAAACCTTTTTATGAAGGTTTTTCGGTGAATATTGTGGAGGATGTGGCTCTCGAGAGTCCCAATTATGGAGATTGATGCATAAATGTGTCTAGCCAAAGACATAAAATAAAGACGCTTTTTGGGAGGCAACCCAAATGATTTATTTATTTTGGTTTTTGTTATATCTTCTTTTAATTTTGATTCAGATTTTTTTAAAAAAAATAATGTGTTTGCTTATTTTGGCCAGAAGAAAATTTTTGATAAGGCGTGCCCACGTCTTAACTAAAAAGTACTTCTGTAATTTTTAAAGTAAAATAGTTTTAAGGCGTGCCCTCGTGCTTATTAAAAAAGTACTTCTGAAATTTTTGGTGTCTCAAAGTGATTTATAAAAAAAAAAAAAAATTTACTGCTCACAAAATCCCTAATTTTCCAGAACTTGTTTTCTTCTCCACACAAACAAACGCACCATCCGCCCCGTGTCTCGCAGCCAACAGCGCAAAGCCTCAAAGCCGCGCGAGCGCAACGCGAACCAGCCCTAGCCCGAGCACACAACGCAACAAGCGTCACCAGCGCACCAAATCCCAAGCGCAGAATAAGACGTCACCCGATTCGCGGCATCGGCGCAACACAACCAAGCAACCACACAACATCCGCGCAACAAGCTCCGAGCGAATAGTCCGCAACCAGCCTACGACCTGCATTCCAGGCGCGTGAATCGAAATCCGTGACAAGATGGAGCAGAATTTGGCCGCATACTTCAAGAGTCTGGGATTTATCCCACCATTCCCGCCAAGCCCATAGACGTTATGAGGATCAAAGCTCACAATTCAGGGAAGTTTTTGCCCTTAATCTTTTATGTGAGCTTTGATTATCTTACATTGGGGACAATGTCAGTTCTTGGTGTGGGGGAGGGATTTTTGCATTATTGATGTCTGGAATTATTGTTTTCACTCTACTCATCTATTTTCACTCTACTCATCCTTAAATGATTTTGGAGTTAGTATGCTTCATATATTATTAATTTTCTTTTCCTCTCTCTCTCACTACTCTTTTCCCATCTATCTCAAATTATTTACATCTATTTTTATTCTATCATACTCTTTCATCACTCACATTTTATCTTTCACTTTTCATATTACTACATACATCTTTCTCACTTCTTATCATTTTTACCTTTTCTTTTATATATCACTCATACCTTTTTCTCATTCTACACCACTATTGATGGTTGATTCATTTGAAGAGTGTACATGATTCGATGGCAAATTTACCAACTTTGTGAGGATTTGAGCCTATGAGCAACCACTTTGCTCTAATATTTTTGTTGTGTGAATATCAATCTTAGTTTGTTTATTCTAGAACTTGCTTTGTTATGCATGTTGAAGCCGCATTACGGGATTTTATGCATTAAAATGATAAGGGCAAACCATTTTCCATTTTTCTATTCTCGCATTTTTTTTTCTCTACCCGAAGACCTTTATTTGCTATCTTTGTTTGAGCCTTAACCATTACCCATCTAATTTTCTCCATCTACTTAACCATTTTTCTTCTTTTTGAGCCTCAATTTTAAGGAGATTTTTGGACTCATTGTGTGGATATATTTTGTTGCTTTTTCTACATTGTAATAAAGTTTCTCAATTAGATCAACAAGCATTATGCTTGAATTAAATTGTGCAAGGTTCGTTTCTTTTGTTTGATTCAAAAACAAAAAAAAAGAAAAAAAAACAACAAAAAAAAGAAAAAAAAAAAGAAAAAGAAAAATAAAAAAAAATAAAAAAAATGTTTACATTCTTGGTGACTTGAGTAGAAATAAGCATTTTGATATCATAAGTTCATTCAATGAGTTCATTCTTCTCATTTTGATCTCTTTTTCTTTCGTAAACCTTTCTTTTTCATTCAACCTATTTAACCCCATTACAACCCTTTTAAGACCCTTAGATTTTTGCATTTTATTCATGTTTTGTGGATTGAGATGTGATATATGAGCAAGCTTATGGTAATAGCATTCTTTGATTTGATTTGAGTGAATAAATGACACCCTAAACACTTTGAGTGCATGGAGTGAAGTTATTGAGAGGGCTATTTGATGGTTGTCAAAGCCAACAAAAATAAATTCCTACTCTAAATAAATTGTGTATAGTGATTGAGTAGGGTCGTGTCCACAGAGATCGGTAATTATTTAAATCCTTTTAAAACGTAAAGCATAAAATGAGGGTTTTGTTGACAATAATAAAAATCAAATTAAAATAACAAGAATGCAAATTAAAGTTGTAATTCAAATTGGAGAAAGCTCTGGTTGAAGGAATTAACTCAGCTTGATTCGACTACTGATCATTGATTCAAATATAGATTGTTATTACTTATGAATAGACCGGTTATAGCTATTGAGACCCTCTAATAGCCAATCTCTCCTTAACTAGTCGATAACCAAGTTGATATTTCCCTAATCAATAGACAACCCTAGATACGATCATAGGATTTAATCAATTGACAGCCTGAAAAACCAGAGAGACTCAAATCCTAATCAACACATATGATGATTCATTTAAATTAGATTGTTTATTCTCACAACACAACTCTCTGCTATGTTATTTGTCACAAACATTAAATTCTTCATATGATGAATCCTTTAATTGACAATAGATTAAGTTGATAATTAAATAGTGGCCAATTACCTAATTAACAAACATAATCATGGAACTAATTCAGAGAATAAACAAATACCCAAAAAGTAATAAAACAATTAAAGCATAAGAAAGATCTCACAGTAGTGATGAATCAAAGCTTCATTATCCTTCAACCAGAAAAATAGGTTTAGTTCTTCATAGAGAGAAGAGAAAAATTAAGATCTAGGGTTTCTTTCTTTTTCTCCAATCCAAATCCCCTTTTTTTCACAATAAATTCCTCCCTTAAATACTCTCTCTCTCTTCTCTTTTAGAATTCTATTTAAAATAAAATACTAATATTTGAAATATTAAATTCGTAATTACAAAAATAACCAAAAATACAAAACACGTTAAACTAAAAACTGCAGGTCCGCAGTTGACAGCACGCGCCCACGCCTTATCAACAAAGTTCTTCTGACGCTCATAATTTCTCCAAGAGAACAATCCTCCTTAAACATCATCTTTTAGCTCAATTTTATCACCAATCAATAGAATTGCACCTACAAAAGTAAAACACAAGTAAAACATTATTATTAAGTGCAAAACATCGATATTAAGGGAAGTAAACAATGCAAAACTAGTGCATAAATTGCACTCCAACAAATTCCCCCACACCAAGATGATGCTTGTCCTCAAGCATATAACTCAAGATTAATCCCAAATCTCCACTCAATTCTCATCTCAACTCATCCAAAAATAATTTTAAGCAAGCATACCTCAAGAAATTAAGTCGATCAACATTCGAGAGACAAGGACTTTTAAAGCATAGAATCTCATAAGATAGAATAAGGACATTCAACCACCAAGAAGATCCATTCAAAATTCAAGTGCAACAAGATTTAATAGCCCTCTCAATAACTTCACTCCATGCACTCAAAGTGTTTAGGGTGTCATTTATTCACTCAAATCAAATCAAAGAATGCTATTACCATAAGCTTGCTCATATATCACATCTCAATCCACAAAACATGAATAAAATGCAAAAATCTAAGGGTCTTAAAAGGGTTGTAATGGGGTTAAATAGGTTAAATGAAAAAGAAAGGTCCATGAAAGAGAAAAAGAGATCAAAATGAGAAGAATGAACTCATTGAATGAACTTATGATATCAAAATGCTTATTTCTACTCAAGTCACCAAGAATGTAAACTTTTTTTTTCTTTTTTTTTTTCGATTTTTCTTTTTCTCTTTTTTTTTCTTTTTGTTGTTTTTCTCTTTTTTTTTCTTTTTGTTGTTGTTTTTTTTTTTGAATCAAACAAAAGAAACGAACCTTGCACAATTTAATTCAAGTATAATGCTTGTTGATCTAATTGAGAAACTTTAATACAAGGTAGAAAAAGCAACAAAATATATCAACACAATGAGTCCAAAAATCTCCTTAAAATTGAGGCTCAAAAAGAAGAAAAATGGTTAAGTAGATGGAGAGAATTAAATGGGTAATGGTTAAGGCTCAAACAAAGATAGTAAATCAAGGTCTTCGGGTAGAGAAAAAAAAAGAAAATGCGAGAATAGAAAAATGGTAAATGGTTTGCCCTTATCATTTTAATGCAAAAAAAATCCCGTAATGTGACTTCAACATGCATAACAAAGCAAGTTCTAGAATAAACAAACTAAGATTGATATTCACATTACCAATTTTGCAAGGGATAGTAAACATACCTGGATCCTTGCACTTAGTGTTGTGCAAATTTTAATGTACTCGCAAGCGCACAAATCTATTGTAGTATAGACTAATGGTGACGAGTGTCGATCCCACGAGGAGGTGGATTTTAATTATATATAGAATTAATTTTGTAAATGGGTAGTTAGATTTATGGTGGAAATGATTTGGAATATGCTAATACTTAAATTAAAATGGCGAGAATAAATTCTAAAATTGGAATTGCAATGGAGAGAATAAATTGAAGAGAAAATCTATTAAATTGACGTACTTGGGTATCTGGATCCGTATCAACATGCATCATGGGCTAAATAATCCGTATTAATGCCAATTAAATCATGAGGGGGGAATCCACACCTCATGAACCACGCTCTAATCAATATGGTGCTAAGGGCTTACCGTGCCAAATAATAATAACCTTATTCTAGAGAGCCGGTGTAACCAAGGCGGTACTAGACAAGATTAGTATTATTTGTCGACGAGAAGTCAAAACATCCACAAAAACTAGAGGGGAAGAGAAAATAAATTTACCAAATTAAGCCCATGACACATGTTGAGACTTCACCTTCAACCCAAGCTTGAAAGAAAATTAGCCACTCATAATTGAACTAGGGGCAAAATGGGAATTTATTAAAATACGAAGAAAATACAAGATGGAGAAGGAATTACAGAAAATAGAGTCCAAAAATGGATTCAGGGATATCAAATTAGGGGGGGGAGGCCCCCTTTTTATAGATACATGGAGTAAATCATAACCATCGGATTAAAAACAGTTTGGACGCTCAGGATTGCGCCACGTCATCGATCCAACGGTTTGACCACGCGGGTGAACAGTAACCCGGTTGGACCCGACTTTGATCAGTAACTTGGTTTGACACGGGTGAAAAGTTACTCTGTTTGATTGAGAATTTTCCTGTGTGATGCATGTACCTTACGCTAGATTTTTCGCGATATCGCCGCCACGCCACCATAAACATAAGAATTTTAGTCCAACAGGATCGTGACACCTCATCACCAATGCCACGCCATCGGTCCAATGCCACGTCCATCGATCCGTCTATGTGAACAAAGCGAATGCGTGAACGATGCACATGTGAATAAGTATATGTGAATGCATTTTTTCCTTTTATGCTCCTCCTAAGGTTTTCGACCGTCCTGAGTTCAAAAGTGATGTCCGTTTTTCCGTATGATCTCTCCTTTATTCTGAAATGACTATGATGCCCCTAAAATACATAAAATACTTAATTAAAATAAAACACATGTAATTAAATCACAAGAAGGTTAAATACATAAAAGTAAGGGTTGTTAGTAAGACTTGAAATGTAAAATGACAGTTTTCTCCTTTATAAATATACATTTTCTAATACTCAACACACCCCCCAACCAGCTTATTGCTAGTCCCTAGCAAATAAAGCGAAAACAAAATTCAAATTCAAAATATATATATTTTTTTTTAATAGAAACACTCGTGTTTATTCAATCAGATTAATGATAGCAATCAAATAAAAATATAAGTATTATCTCCAGTCTAAAGCAACATCACACCTACATCAACCATCCACATGAATCAACCCAGTAGACTTTGTTATAGCTACTTTCAAGAATGACATGTCAAACCCCAAATTCTCACTGGAAGTAGTGACACTCTCACAAAGAAATTAAACCCAAAAAATAGTCACTCCAATGAATGGTACTTGAGAGAGAAAATAATAAAGAAATGATATCACATGCTCTCACTAAGATGAAATAAATATGCCCTCAGCTTAGAAATAATACGATCTCAAAAATAAAAAATGTTAGTCAACCCACTTTTATTTATCTCTTTTTTTTTTTTAATTTTTATATGCATCACTACATCTTTTTAGCCCATATAACTAGCTTCTACTTCAGACTATAGTTTCCTAAAATCAGGAAGGACTTTTATTAGGACGTAACGTAGGCTAGGGACATGGTTAACAAAGAAGGGAAATAAGGAAAACAAAGTGTATGTTTGAGAAAAATGCAGAGAAATTTTTTTTTTTTTTTTTGAAAGGTGCAAGGTGGATTTCACCTATTATTGTTATTTTTATTCTTTTGAAACAATAACTTTTTTTTTTCTCTTTTTTTTTTTTTGCTTTTATTTGGCATAACTTCACTGAACAAAATAATTATTTACATTTTTCTCAAACATAAATAGGTGATGGAACTTATAAGACATCAGGTAATACTCCAAATCGGAGTGGGTCAAGATGATAAGTTGACAAAGAAAATATATATATATATATATATATTTTTTAAAGGCTCAAAAGGGTTAACTATGGATATTTAATAAAAGGGATGGCTTGAAAAGCTCAAACGGATCAAAGATGGCATTTCCATCGTCTTTTAGGGCTCTAAATAATCTTCTATATCTACTAGCTAGATGGGCCTCCCAATGTAGCTAAACACACATTTTTTTTTATTTTATAATAATTTTTTTTTTTAAATTTTATAATTTTTTTTTTAAGGATTAACTTAAAAGAAATCTAGAGATCGTGTATAAAATAACAAACTGCTAAGCTGTATAAAGAATGGGCAAAATGGTTACTCTCCAAGAAAAATGATAGGCTCAAAAACTCATTTGGCACTTATTTATGATATGTTCATTCCTTCAAGCAACTCATATTTGTCTCCGACATCAACATGTAAAATAGCAAACATAGCGTAACATCACGTAAGACCAAAGATAATACAAATACTAAAATTTGAAATTAATCATGTCATCCAATCTTAAAACAAATCACACAATTTTTTTTTTTTAAATAACATTCTACCCCCCAACCTATTCTAAACAAGAAAAGAAAATATGAATGCAGAAATGTGAAAATGATGTAGAAAAACTAATTAGAAAAGTTACACTTAAAATGATAGAAAAAGAAAATGATTTTTTTTTTTTTTAAGAAGATGCGTTTCTAGAGGCACTACACTCCATATTCAGCCATCTTCGACTCAAAAGTTGGAAAATGTATATTTATAGAGGAGAAAATAAAAAGAAGAAGAAAAATGAACATCAAAACTTAATAAAGAAAAATAATTTTTTTTTGTTTTTTATTTTTATTTTTGGTTTTTTTTTTCAAACAATGAAGATGCGTTTCTAGAGTAACTACACTCCATATTCAGCCATCTTCAACACAAAAAGTTAGCAACAGTTAGTTTCTACAACAAAAAATTAGTAAAAACTTAACCAAGATGTCACATTAGTCGACTATTCCCTCCCCCCAACCAGAACGAAACATTGTCTTCAATGTTTTAAAGGAAAGAAGTAGAGTTTAGAAGACATCACCTGGGTGGTGCAACACAGAAGAAAATATTTACAAACATAGAGTTAAATCTAATTTGCACTTCTTACCGCCATCTTACCATCATTATTTGGACGCTCCAACACAAAGGTCCAGGGTTTGGCTCCTATAAGCTTGTAACAGATCAAGTAGCTCATTAGCAGTGTGAGCATAAATAAAAAGTTTTTTCGCATGGGAAGGAATAAAGTAGTTTTTTATTGCATGGTTAAGAAATGCGATAAAGCCATCATAAAAGTTATTGACATTTAACAAACCGATGGGTTTCTGGTGGATGTGCAGATGGGCCCAAGATGCTAGTGTGATAAGTGCCTCTAGTGTTGCAAGATCTCCTGGAAGGAAAATAAAAGCATCGCATGATTAAGCATTTCGGTTATTCTTTCTTGCATACCCGAGACAACTAACTCTTCTCCAAATTGATGAGTCGACGCCCCAATGGTTTTAGGACTCTTGGGATGATGCCTAACACTTGACTTCCCCGATAAAAGCCGCTCGAGACCATTTTTGATAACCCTGCTACCTCCTCCATACACCAAGTGTAATTTTCTCATGCTTGCCAAGATCGATGGTTGCCTCAACGAACTCTTTATGTTTGCCATAGGTAAATCCAGAAAGCACACAAATGTTCTTGAATTGTCTATTTGGAGTAGCTGCCATTGCGATACTTCTCAAAAACAATTTGTGAGTGCTTGACAAAAGATATCACATTTAAGAGTCTTGGTGATAGTGGGTCATGATTGTGTATGAGGTAATATGTCAGTGTCAAAGAACGCGTAAAGCACGTGGCTCGCAAGTCAAAAAGAAAACAGTAAAAAGGAAAAAGCAAACAAAAATAAAATTATTAAAGACAATAATGCAAACAATAAGACAATAGTGAAATAAAATAACAATAAAGTAAAAGGATATTTACACGTAGTTGCGGCTCACATCTTCCTCTCGGTTTTACGTCCGAAACGGCTTGAACGCCTCTACGGGTCGAGGATAGGCTTCCTATTCGCTTTCTTATAAACGGCAAACAGGTCGTTTATAGTCGATTCTGAGACTATATCGTGCATGCTCTTTCGGAATAATGGCCATAAGCGGAGAATCGCTCCTTGCACATATCCACCGGGATGCGTTTCAAGAGACAAGAATATCATCCAATGACTCCTTATTCAAGCCATCCCTAATGAATTGAATCTTATCTTCCTCAAGTTATCGACACCATTCCTAAAGAACATGGGTTTCTATCGCAACTCATTCTGGCACACTTATGACAAGCAACAGAAATTCTTCGAGCTCGTCGTTTTCTTGCAAAATTTCCTTTAACACAACCATAAATGCAATAAATTTTGGAGGTAACTCACCGCTAATCGTACTTTCGCCTCGATTAACCAACGGATATCAGGTATGTTATTCCTCATGAGCAATCGCATGCGTTCGGACCGAGCTTTATAGATCGTAAGGAGGGCATTCTGAGGAAGTGAAGGGAATCGCTTGTGAAGCTTCGCTAGAATCTCGTTTCTGTCCATACTTTCGCCTCAGAATGTCAGTTATTATGGGAAACTGAAGTAACCGACTTGATTGTCACGGAGTACCGTTATCCGCCACTTTACCGGGGTAACAAACTAAAGCACACAAACAAATTAAAACAAACAAAGAAAATTAAAATCGTCCTCTTATTGAATTTACCTCAAGCTCCAACTGGATGTCGTAAACACTTCTCTCAATGTCTCTGAGTTGGCTTTCTAAACCCTCAACATAGGCTACTAACTCTGGTGGTTGTAGAGCCCAAATACTATGTGTTTTACAAAATTGAATCTGCCTTTTGAGATGAGTTTTGACACGTTGAAGTGGTTTAAGAATGTTCAGGAGGAACGGTCTAAGTATGAGACTCATGATTAACAATGATAAGAGAAAACTTAATAGTTAAACAAACACACTTATGCAAAAATAATTTCAATTAGCAAAAAAATAATATAAAAAAAGAAAGAAAAATCAAATCAATCGAAAAGAAAAAATCAATTCAAATCTGGTGGGTCACTCAGATTTATTTCGATGTCTTCTCCATGTGGTTGGTATTCTAGATAAGGCTTTAATCTTTGACCATTAACTTTAAACGTGACACCGTTCTTTGGGTCCTTAATTTCAATTCCCCATGTGGAAAAATAGTATGAACAATAAAGGGACCAGACCAACGAGAGCGTAACTTACCTGGGAATAGGTGCAAGCAAGAATTGAATAAAAGCACTTTCTGACCTGGAGTGAACGATTTTCTCATAATTTGCTTGTCATGGAAGACTTTCATCCGTTGCTTGTAAATCTTGGCATTTTCGTATGCGTCATTGCGAATTTCTTCAAGTTCTACCAGTTGTAATCTTCTTTCTGAGCTGGCTTGCTGCATGTCAAAGTTGAATTTCTTGATGGCCCAATACGCACGATGCTCAAGTTCCACAGGTAGGTGGCAAGCTTTTCCATACACTAGCCTGTAGGGTGACATCCCAATCGGGGTCTTGAAAGCCGTTCTATATGCCCATAATGCATCATCAAGTCTTAATGACCAATCTTTTCTCTCCACCGTCTTTTCTAATATGTGCTTTATTTCTCGATTGAGATCTCAACTTGGTTTGCGGATGATACGAGTCGCCACTTTATGAGTGATTGAATACTTTGTCAAAAGAGCATTGAATGCTTGGTTAAAAAAGTGGGCACCACCATCACTGATAAATGCTCGAGGGAATCCAAAGCGAGAAACAATGTTGCTTTTCAAAAATCCTATCACCACCTTGTGATCATTGGTTCTGCATGGAATTGCTTCTACCCATTTCGATACGTAGTCAACAGCAACCAATATGTATTGATGGCCAAAAGAAGGGAGAAATGGTCCCATGAAGTCAATACCCCATACATCAAAAATCTCAACCACTAAAATTGAATTTAGTGGCATCATGTTCCTTCGTGTAATGCTCCCCATTCGTTGACACCTATCACATGAAGAACAGAAAGTGTAAGCGTCTCGAAATATAGTTGGCCAGTAAAAACCACATTGTAAAACTTTAGTCGCTGTTTTCTTAGCACTGAAATGGCCTCCACAAGCTTGTTCATGGCAGAATGAAAGGATATTCTGAATTTCACTTTCTGGGACACATCGTCTAACAATTTGGTCTGCACAATACTTAAACAAATATGGGTCATCCCAAAAGAAATTCTTTATCTCTGCAAAGAATTTGGCCTTGTCTTGCTTGGTCCAATGCTCTGGAAGTTTACCTGTAACAAGATAATTAACTATATCAGCATACCAAGGTAATACTTCCACATTCATTAATTGTTCATCTGGAAATGACTCATTCAATGGTAATGGCTCGGTAATTGTGTCAAAATGTAGACGAGAGAGATGGTCCGCCACAACATTTTCTGTCCCTTTTTTATCTTTGAATTCCAAGTCAAACTCCTGCAAAAGTAACACCCAACGAATTAGTCTCTTTCTTTGTGAGAAGATATTTAAGAGCGATGATCCGTGAATATAATTATTTTACAACCAATGAGATATGATCGAAATTTTTCCAATGCAAACACTACCGCTAGCATTTCTTTTCAGTTGAATAGTTCAACTGTGCATCATTTAATGTCATACTAGCATAGTAAATAACATGAGGAATTCGATCAACCCTTTGTCCTAATACTGCTCCTACTGCATAATCAGATGCATCACACATGAGCTCAAATGGTAATCTCCAGTTTGGGGCCTGAATGATGGGTGATGATGTCAACAACTGTTTTAATTTTTCAAACGCAACAAGACATGAATCATCAAAGACAAAGGGTACATCCTTAGCAAGTAAATTGCATAAGGGTCTAGAAACTTTGCTAAAATCTTTAATGAAACGTCTATAAAAACCAGCATGCCCAAGGAAAGATCTTACTTCTCTGACTGTTTTGGGTGGAGGAAGATTAGAAATGAGATCCACCTTGGCTTTGTCAACCTCAATACCTTTGCTTGAAATGATGTGACCGAGAACAATACCTTGTTTTACCATAAAATGGCACTTCTCCCAATTTAAGACTAAATTCTTCTCGATACATCTCTGCAGAACTAGCGTTAGATGACGTAAACATTGATCAAACGAGTCACCAAAGACAGAAAAATCATCCATAAAGACTTCAAGGAATCGTTCAACCATATCAGAAAAAATGCTCAACATGCATCGTTGAAATGTAGCAGGTGCATTACATAATCCAAATGGCATTCTCCTATATGCAAAAGTGCCAAAAGGGCAAGTGAAAGTGGTTTTCTCGATCTTTTGGTGCTAATCGATTATATCCTGAGTAGCCATCTAGAAAGCAATAAAATTCATGGCCTGCTAATCTATCAAGCATTTGATCGATAAATGGTAAAGGAAAATGGTCTTTACGTGTGACAGAATTCAATTTTCTATAATCAATGCATACACGCCATCTTGTAGTCACTCTAGTGGGTATCAATTCATTATTAGCATTGGTAACTACTGTGACTCCTGACTTTTTAGGGACAACTTGTACAGGACTGACCCATGAATTATCATAAATGAGGTAAATGATACCTGCATCTAATAGCTTAAGGACTTCAGTTCTAACAACTTCTTTCATATTAGGATTTAACCGACGTTGCATTTCCCTAGTAGATTTGGCATTTTCATCGAGGTGAATGTAATGCATGCAATCTGCAGGGTTTATACCTTTTATGTCTGCTATGGTCCATCCTAATGCCCCTTTGTGCTCTTTCAAAACATCCAACAACTTACCTTTTTGTTCGTCATTGAGGGATGATGAGATGATTACCGGTAGAGTACTTTCTTCCCCCAAAAATGCATATTCCAATATGTTGGGCAATGGTTTGAGCTCGAGTTTTGGTGGTGATTCTGATGGGATGAGTTTCTTTTCTGATGGTGCTAGTTGTTCAACTCTTGACTTCCATTTATTAGTGTCCATGGATGGTGCTGAGTCAAGTAAGGCGTTGACCTCATCGACCGATCAATATCAAAATCCAAACCAAAGTGAGTTAAACATGTTTGTAAAGGATCATCACTAAGGTTTGAAATAAAAGTATTATCAACTATTGTTTCAATTAAATCCACATCAACAATTCCATCATCTGCACTGTGAGGTTGTTTGGCAATGTTGAAGATATTCAGCTCCATAGTCATGTTGCCAAAGGACAACTGCATATTTCCGGTCCTACATTGAATGTGAGCATCCGCAGTTGCCAAGAAAGGTCGGCCTAGAATAATGGGGATGTGCTTCCTTGAATCCTGTATTGGTTGAGTGTCAATTACAATGAAATCAACAGGAAAATAAAACTTGTCTACCTGGATAAGCACATCCTCCACAATACCACGAGGTATTTTCGTGGACCGATCTGCAAGCTGTAACACCACTGGAGTTGGGTGTAATTCTCTCAGTCCAAGTTTCACAAATACAGAATAAGGCAACAAATTTACACTAGCTCCTAAATCCAACAAAGCATTCTCAATTGTGTGGTTCCCTATACTACACGAGATAGTGAGCAGTCTTTGCATTTTAAAGGAATTTTATGTTGGAGTATAAAACTAACGTTTTCTGTTAAAAATGCCTTCTTTTGAACATGCATATTTCTCTTTTTAGTACAAAGGTCTTTAAGAAACTTGGCATAAGATGGAACTTGTTTAATAGCATCAAGCAAAGGGATATTAACACTTACCTGTTTGAAGATTTCAAGAATCTCACCTGTGGATTTTCCCTTCTTGCCTTTAGCTAACCTCTGGGGAAATGGAGCTTTGGGAACGTATTCTCGTGGGTTGGTTTCTTCTTTCTCCTCCGGTGGTGAGTCCTCAATACTCACAGGAACAATTTGATTTTCTTTTGTCACCGGCATCTTCACTTTGTTGTCGACTTCTTTTCCTTTTCGCAAGGTCATGACTGCTTTGACCTCTCCATGTGGTGGGTACTTGCTTCATGCACTCCTTTAGGATTAGGTTGACTTGGAAATTTACCTTTCTCATTGCCAAGAAGCAAGTTGTCCCACCATCTTCTCGAGGCTTGAAACTGATTGGGCTTGTGAATTGAAGCCTGCTCTCAACTCATTTCGTAGTCTATCAATGGTGCGGTTCTGTTGTTTAATCGTGGAGTGAGTAACATTCTTGAAATTCTGGAATGCATCCTCCCATGGTCTGAGAGTAGTTCGATTGTATTGTCTAAATGGGGAGAGGCTTGAGGATTTTGAGGAATTTGTTGCATTGGTGGAGAGTCCATTCTGAATCCTTGAGACCATGAAAAATTGGGGTGGTCTCTCCACCCATATGTATTGGAGTATGGGTTGTAATTTGATGGTTTTCTCATTACACCTATGGCTTGATCTGAGTATGAGTCATGTGGTTCATTGATTTAGCGATAACGATGCTATTTGTCGAGCAAGACCTTCAACCATCTCCTTGACTTCTTTGATTCCCGACTCGCCAACTTGAACCTCATTTACTCCCTTAATTCTTCTAGTATTCTGAGTGATCGACTCGTTGTAATTATCTCGCTTGTCAAAGAATTCCCAAATCTCGATGCACTTTTTGACATTAGCTCTCCTCCACTTGCCATTAGTCATTCTTGCACATTTGGCAATAATCCTCCGTATTGGCATTGGTGCCATTTCTACCCATGATGTGGACACTTCAAGAGTAGCCCATTGAATCGCTCCCATGTTTCAAAAATTGCTCGTCCTCTAAACTCCGAGATTTCCTAATAGCATTGGTTTTATGCAAATATTTATTCAAAAATTTTGTAACCATTTGTTCCCATGATGTGATGCAATTGGCAATGTATTAAGCCATCCTTTAAAGAAAATGGGAATAATCTAAGTTTAACATCATCATCCGAAAAATTCTCATATTTAAATGTTTGACAAATAGCATGAAAATCATTCAAATGATTATATCCTCATTTTCTAGCCATAAAATGTGGGAGACAATTTAGCACACTAGGTTTTAGTTGAAACTCCTAGCCTACATTTGGGTATCTTATGCATGATGTGCTCAAATTAGCTAAAGACTGAAATAATCCTTAAATGGCCTCTCAGAAATCCATTTTATTTTTAATTTGTTTAAGTGTTTTCAAGTTCAAGGTCTATAGGTTCAAGATTAGGTAATAATGACTACTAAAACAAATAAAATAAATAAAGATGAACAAAACAAATAAAAATAAATAAGAGAGAGAAATTACGATACTAACCTTATTGCGCTATTACAACCTTTCTATAAAAATACACAAAAACAAATACGTGAAATAAATTAACTCAAAATTAAATTAATAAAATAAAAATAATTACAAAGAAAAATAAATTGAAAATTAAATTACAGAATTTTAAAGAAGAGAGAAAATAAATAAATAAAAATTCTTAGCTCAAAATGTAAATTCACTTTTTTTTTTCTTTTTTTAATAAAAAAATTACAAGAAAACAATTAAAAGAAATTATTCACAAAAATTAATTCTATGAATTAAAATTACTTATCTCCCCGGCAATGGCGCCAAAAACTTGTTGTGCAAATTTTATTGAACTCATGTAGTATCTAATGGTGACGAGTGTCGATCCCACGAGGAGGTGGATTTTAATTATATATAGAATTAATTTTGTAAATTAGTTAGATTTATGGTGGAAATGATTTGGAATATGCTAATACTTAAATTAAAATGGCGAGAATAAATTCTAAAATTGGAATTGGAGAATAAATTGAAGAGCAAATCTATTAAATTGACGTACTTGGGTATCGGATCCGTATCAACATACATCATGGGCTAAATAATCCGTATTAATGCCAATTAAATCATGAGGGAATCCACACCTCATGAACCACGCCTAATCAATATGGTGCTATTAAATAATAATAACCTTATTCTAGAGAGCAGACAAGATTAGTATTATTTGTCGACTCAAAACAACCACAAAAACTAGAGGGGAAGAGAAAATAAATTTACCAAATTAAGCCCATGACACATGTTGAGACTTCACCTTCAACCCAAGCTTGAAAGAAAATTAGCCACTCATAATCGGGCAAAATGGGAATTTATTAAAATACGAAGAAAATACAAGATGGAGAAGGAATTACAGAAAATAGAGTCCAAAAATGGATTCAGGATATCAAATTAGGGGAGGCCCTTTTATAGATACATGGAGTAAATCATAACCATCGGATTAAAAAGCGCGCTCATCAATCGGTTTGACCACGCGGGTGAACATTTGACCCGACTTTGAACAAGAATGCGGTTTGACCGGGTGAACAGAACGCGGTTTGGTTAACAATAATCTGTGATGCATGTACCGCGAGATTTTTCGATATCGCCGCCACCATAAATAAGAATTTTAGTCCAACAGATCGTGACACCTCATCGGTCAATGCCACGCCATCGGTCAATGCCACGTCATCGATCCGTCTATGTGAATGCGTGAAGCGATACGTGAATAAGTATATGCAATTTTTCCTTTTATGCTCCTCCTAAGGTTTTCGACCGTCCTGAGTTCAAAAGTGATGTCCGTTTTTCCGTATGATCTCTCCTTTATTCTGAAATGACTATGATGCCCCTAAAATACATAAAATACTTAATTAAAATAAAACACATGTAATTAAATCACAAGAAGGTTAAATACATAAAAGTAAGGGTTGTTAGTAAGACTTGAAATGTAAAATGACAGTTTTCTCCTTTATAAATATACATTTTCTAATACTCAACACTTAGGAGGTAGTTTCTTTTGGAGAATTGCTGAAACATTCTCCCCCATATGAACTTTTTCATCTCCTTTTAATTTTCTCTTAGAGGTACATAGTTCCTTAAGGACTTTAGCATATCGAGGTATTTATTTTATAGCATCTAATAAAGGAATATTTACCTCAACCTTGCGAAATGTCTCAAGGATGTCTTTCTCTTGTTCCTCCTTCTTGGATTTTGCAAACCGGCTTGGAAAAGGAGGAGGTATCACAATAGGTAGGGGTTTTGCTCTTGTGGGTTGTGCATCTTGAGATTGAGGCATCAATTCATTCTTCTCAAGCTCATCTTCTACATGCTCTGTCACTTTCTTACTAGGCTCTTGCAACTCCTTCCCACTTCTAAGGATGACAGCACTAACGTTTTGCTTTGGATTCACCTCAGATTGTGAAGGCAATCTCCTTAATACTTGAGACTCCAGACGGCTCACTGTAGTCGCTAATTGACTCATTTGGTTCTCCAAGTTCTGAAATTGTTGAGTGTTAGTCGCAAGCGATTTAAGAATTTCTTCAAGAGATATACCTGACTTGGAGGTTGACTGTGGAGGTGCTGGTTGTCTTGGTGGATACTGTTGTGGGAATCCTAACGGCCTAACTCCATAGCTGAAGTTGGGATGATCCTTCCATCCCGGATTGTATGTTTGTGCATAAGGATCATACCTCCTCTGAGGCATGCCTGGAAATCCTCCAACTGCATTGGCTTGTTCAATGGGTTCTTCTTTAAGTGTAGGACACATATCAGTTGAATGACCCATATTGTAACAAATACCACAAGTCTTCACTTGTTGCACATTACCTACAACAAACTTTTCCACAAGAGAAGTGAGTTTATCTAAACGTTGTTCAACAGAAGAAATATTTACCTCATTCACCTTCCTTGAAGTGGGATCTTGCATGCTGCCAAATTGTTGTGCGTTGGCAGCCATATTTGATATCAACTCCCTTACTTGAGTAGGAGTCTTGTTCACCAACACGCCTCCACTAGCAGCATCTATCATACTTCTATCCATCAATGATAGTCCTTCGTAAAATTATTGAATAAGAAGTTGATCAGAAATCTGATGCTGAGGACAGCTGGCACACAATTATTTGAATCTCTCCCAATACTCATACAAAGTCTCCCCAGGAAGTTGTCTAATCCCACAAATGTCTTTTCTGATGTTGGCAGCTCTTGAAGCAGGAAAGTACTTCTCGAGGAACTGCTTCTTCAAATCATTCCACGTTGTAATCGATCCAGGAGGCAAGTAATACAACCAGTCTTTAGCTAGCCCATCTACAGAGAACGGAAAAGCACGCAGCTTAATCTGCTCTTCAGTCACGCCTTATGGTCTCATACTTGAACACACAACATGAAACTCCTTAAGATGTTTATGAGGATCTTCACCTGCAAAACCATGAAACTTGGGTAATAAATGAATAAGACCATACTTTAATTCAAAATTTACCTCCAAGTCTACATATTGAATGCAGAGTGGTTGTTGATTCAAGTCTGGTTCAGCTAACTCTCTAAGAGTTCTTTCTACAGGTGCAGCTCTATCCATCACTTGTTCTTCTAAATCGCTAGATGATTCAACTAAATCAGGCACCGTATCTGTTTCAGAAAGCAAAGGCGACGAGGATCGTTGCTTAGCTCGCTTTGTCTCGTCTCTTCTCAATTTCAGGATCAAACGAAAGTGTACCTGTACGAGAAGAACGAACCATACACCAAGTAAAACGTAAAAAAGATTAAATAAATGACACCAATCCCCGGCAACGGCGCCAAAATTTGATGGTTGTCAAAGCCAACAAAAATAAATTCCTACTCTAAATAAATTGTGTATAGTGATTGAGTAGGGTCGTGTCCACAGAGATCGGTAATTATTTAAATCCTTTTAAAACGTAAAGCATAAAATGAGGGTTTTGTTGACAATAATAAAAATCAAATTAAAATAACAAGAATGCAAATTAAAGTTGTAATTCAAATTGGAGAAAGCTCTGGTTGAAGGAATTAACTCAGCTTGATTCGACTACTGATCATTGATTCAAATATAGATTGTTATTACTTATGAATAGACCGGTTATAGCTATTGAGACCCTCTAATAGCCAACTCTCCTTAACTAGTCGATAACCAAGGTACGACCGTTGGATATTTCCCTAATCAATAGACAACCCTAGATACGATCATAGGATTTAATCAATTGACAGCCTGAAAAACCAGAGAGACTCAAATCCTAATCAACACATATGATGATTCATTTTAATTAGATTGTTTATTCTCACAACACAACTCTCTGCTATGTTATTTGTCACAGACATTAAATTCTTCATACGATGAATCCTTTAATTGACAATAGATTAAGTTGATAATTAAATAGTGGCCAATTACCTAATTAACAAACATAATCATGGAACTAATTCAGAGAATAAACAAATACCCAAAAAGTAATAAAACAATTAAAGCATAAGAAAGATCTCACAGTAGTGATGAATCAAAGCTTCATTATCCTTCAACCAGAAAAATAGATTTAGTTCTTCATAGAGAGAAGAGAAAAATTAAGATCTAGGGTTTCTTTCTATTTCTCCAATCCAAATCCCCTTTTTTTCACAATAGATTCCTCCCTTAAATACTCTCTCTCTCTTCTCTTTTAGAATTCTATTTAAAATAAAATACTAATATTTGAAATATTAAATTCGTAATTACAAAAATAACCAAAAATACAAAACACGTTAAACTAAAAACTGCAGGTCCGCAGTTGACAGCACGCGCCCACGCCTTATCAACAAAGTTCTTCTGACGCTCATAATTTTTTCAAGAGAACAATCCTCCTTAAACATCATCTTTTAGCTCAATTTTATCACCAATCAATAGAATTGCACCTACAAAAGTAAAACACAAGTAAAACATTATTATTAAGTGCAAAACATCGATATTAAGGGAAGTAAACAATGCAAAACTAGTGCATAAATTGCACTCTAACACTATTAAATCTTGTTGCACTTGAATTTTGAATGGATCTTCTTGGTGGTTGAATGTTCTTATTCTATCTTATGAAATTCTATGCTTTAAAATCCTTGTCTCTCGAATGTTGATCGACTTAATTTCTTGAGGTATGGTTGCTTAAAATTGTTTTTGGATGAGTTGAGATGAGAATTGAGTGGAGATTTGAGATTAATCTTGAGTTATATGCTTGAGGACAAGCATCATCTTGGTGTGGGGGAATTTGTTAGAGTGCAATTTATGCACTAGTTTTGCATTGTTTACTTCTCTTAATATCGATGTTTTGCACTTAATAATAGTGATTTACTTGTGTTTTACTTTTGTAGGTGCAATTCTATTAATTAGTGATAAAATTGAGCTACAAGATGATGTTTAAGGATGATTGTTCTCTTGGAGAAATTATGAGCGGCAGAAGAACTTTTTTGATAAGGCGTGGGCGCGTGCTGTCAACTGCGGACCTGCAGTTTTTAGTTTAACGTGTTTTGTATTTTTAGTTATTTTTGTAATTACGAATTTAATATTTCAGATATTAGGATTTTATTTTAAATAGAATTCTAAAAGAGAAGAGAGAGAGAGTATTTAAGGGAGGAATCTATTGTGAAAAAGCGGGATTTTTTGGATTGGAGAAAATAAAGAAACCCTAGATCTAAACTTTTCTCTTCTCTCTATGAAAAACTAAACCTATTTTTCTGGTTGAAGGATAATGAAGCTTTGATTCATCACTACTGTGAGATCTTTCTTATGCTTTCATTGTTTTATTGCTTTTTGGGTATTTGTTTATTCTCTGAATTAGTTTCATGATTATGTTTGTTAATTAGGTAATTGGCCACTATTTAATTATCAACTTAATCTATTGTCAATTAAAGGATTCATCGTATGAAGATTTTAATGTTTGTGACAAATAACATAAAGAGTTGTGTTATGAGAATAAACAATCTAATTTAAATGAATCATCATATGTGTTGATTAGGATTTGGGTCTCTCTGGTTTTAATCGATTAAATCCTATGATCGTATCTAGGGTTGTCTATTGATTAGGAAATATCCAACTGGTTATCGACTAGTTAAGGAGAGATTGGTTATTAGAGTCTCAATAATAACCTATTCATAAGTAATAATAATCTATATTTGAATCAATGATCGAAATTCCTTCAACCAGAGCTTTCTCCAATTTGAATTACAACTTTAATTTGCATTCTTGTTATTTTAATTTGATTTTTATTATTGTCAACAATTCCCCCATTTTACGTTTTACGTTTCAAAAGGATTTAAATAATTACCGATCTCTGTGGACACGACCCTGCTCAATCACTATACATAATTTATTTAGAGTAAGAATTTATTTTTGTTGGCTTCGACAACCATCATGGTTCCAGTGAAGAAATTATTTTGTAACCATAACTCCTCTATTTCTGCAAGATTCCCCAGCTCCTCTGGAATTTCTCCTAAAATCCATGAGTAACAAATGCGTTAACTGTTTTAACTTATTAACCGGCACTCAAGAAAAAAAAAGGAACGAAAAAAAAAGGAACTAAAAAAAGTTTTTGCCTGAAGAGAGATAAAAAAAATTTACTCATAGAATTAAATAATTATCGGCTGACATAATTAATAAAAGTGAGACATAAATTTTCATCAACTAATTAAACTCGTTGATCATACCTTGGAGTTTGTTCCCTCGAAGATATAACCTCATAAGCTTTGTCACGTTGCCAATTTCTTTTGGTATGGTCCCAGAAAAATCATTGAGCGATAAAGATGTCTCTCGCAGCCGTTTGCAGCTTGATAAAGTGGATGGTATCTTGCCATGAAACATGTTACTTTTAAGAAATAGGGATTCCAAGTTGGAAAGGTGATTGCAAAAATTTGGTGGGAGTTCGCCAAATAGTGCATTGTTTATAAAATTAATAGAAAGTAAAGAAGACATGTTGAAGATAGAGGCGGGAATGGAACCCGAAAACCAATTAAAACTAAGATCAAGTGTTTGAAGAGATGAAAGATTCCCAAGTTCAGAAGGGATAGTGCCTGTGAGATTTAACCCAGATATATTCAAGGATGTGACTCTATGAGTACGGACATGACAAGTGATGCCCGTCCAATTACAGACAGAGCTACTTGTGTTCCAATTTCTAGCCAAGAAATTGGCTGGATCATCAATTATATGACCTTTCAGGGCAAGAAGGGCTTGTTGGTCTGTGGTAATACTAGTAGTGTTGGCTGATGCAATCATGAAGGAAAGAATCAAGCAACGGAGTAAGAGAAATCTGATCATCATTCGGCCAGAAGGAATTCTTTCCATGAGACTAGAATATTTAGATTGTAAGTGTGTGCTTACTTGGATTGATGAAGCAAGAACACTCATAACTGGTTCCAAGTATATATAATGAAACCGAAATTTCGAAGAAGCGGTAAGAAAGAAAATAGAGGAGTGAAAAGACTCTGCTCATAACTTGTTGAAAGGTGCAAGAATTTTATGTGGACCCGCTGCGTCAAGCCAGTCCTTCAGGTCCACACTCCGGAACAGTAGATCGTAATGAATGATTGTAGTAAGTTTTGTTTTTCTTTATAATCATCCTATTAATTTATTCCCTATGATCAGACTTCTAACTCATAACTTTTATACAAATTCCTAATGATGAATTTCATAATCTCGTGAGTTTGGAGCAAATATGGTTAAAGGATATAATATTAAGTTTTAATATTACAACTGTTACAAGGTAGCTGAGTCCTATTTCTATATGTTTTTTTTTCTGAATTTGAGATAATATACTAGTCCTGAAAAAAATTGTACGAACTGATGGTGTCACTTTCATCAAAGTATTGGCCGTCGGGTAAAAAAGTTCTTCGTGGGTCAACGAGGACGTCATAAGTTGACGACAAATTGTCCAAGTCAATGAAAGACGAGATAATGAAACCGATTATTATTTTTATATAAGTGTTCATATTCATTGAAGGAATTTAACAGTTCTAAAGGGACAATAGATGTTTGAGTGTTTTTGCTATTGGTATGATCATTCAAGGATTTACAAGTGCCAATAAAAATATAACCATAAAGGAAAAAAAGTGCCTTCAATTGTATATGTGAGGGACACTCATTTTTTATCTTTAACTTGAATTGTTTTTTTTTCTCCAACCCTCCAAATTATGAATATCTCATGTGGAAATTGGAAATTTCTATCACCTATGATTGGCTAATATGGAAATTCTCTTTCAGCAATATATAATTCTCTTTTAAAAAGGAGAAAAGTGGCCTGTTAGTTATGCGTGCTTTATGGGTTACAATGAGCACTATTTTCATTTCGCTTTCATTAGGGATGATGACAAAACTAAATTTTTAAAATTTTCTCCGAAAAAATTTTTTTTTTTGCAAAGGCGTCAAGTGCATGCAATCCTACAGAATTTCATAATAATAATAAACAAGCAAGAGATTGAGATTGAACGGCGATTAAATAAAGAGCAAATGCAAGAGCAAAAGAAAGAAAGCTCGTTTTCAAAAAAATAATGTTTATACTACTTTTATTTGCGAAAATTATCGAAATAAATTCAACAGTTAATTCATATACACAGAGTAATTTATTTGCATTACGATTGAGAATGAGATTGAAAGGTTGTGGTTTTAATTCATGACTGTTGTGAGATGATGTCAATAGTTATCAAATATAAGAATACGTGTAAATAATAATTATTTCATGGTTGTTGTGAGAAAGTTGTTTACGACTCAAAAAGTTGTTTTGTTCTTTTATAAAGAAAATTAGCGCCCAATATATTTGTTTTCCTTTATAATCATATTTTATTGGATAGGGATTTATTGCTATGATCGAACTTCCAATCTCATAACTTTTATACAAATTTCTAGTAATGAATTTCGTAATTCTATTAGAAATGTTCTTCTCTTGAGTTTGGAGCAATTATGGTCAAAGGATATAATTAAATTTTACAATTTATAACAGACCCAAGAAGAGATTATTACTTTGATTATATCTTAAATTACTTAATTATAATCTTGCGTCATGTAGGAATACTGGCGAGAGGTTCAAATAATAACTTTATTCTTAAATGTGATTGTGATAGAGTCATTGTAAAACAATTCTACTTATTCAAAAGATTATTCTATAATTTTCTTCTCAATATATCGATTATATTAGGATTTTCTCATGATGTGAGCATTTCCAAGCTTTTCAAACTCTTGTGTCATGTGTTTTTTAGTAATAATATATGAGTATGATTCAACTATTTTAATTTTTTAATTTATTAATCATCCATTGGCACATGAATTTTACTCAGAAAAAAGTTTAATTTATTAATTTGTATCAATTATTTTAAAAGTTTTAAAAAGTACCCATTCTATCATAAATTCCACATTCTTTGAAAACTGAAAATTTTGGATAAATTGTTGAGATTAGTTAGGTCTGATAATTGCAATTATATTTTTAAGAGGATATTATCATTTTTCCATCGAAGTTTTTCTGACATATTAAGTTTGTACTAAAATTTGGTGAAAAATACATTTTACCACTTAATGTTTACGTTGTTATCACTTTACTACCATTTTGTTAATGTAATTCAAAACTTGTTGATGTCATAAGGGCTTTTAAGAAATTTCACATTGAAGGAAAAAACGCACAATTTTCAATTGTGAAATAAACTAGTTCATGTAACATAATTAGCTAAACACCGAATGGGGAAGCCATGGAGGTTTCTCTACTCGTACTGTGATAGCAAGCAAAGCCCCAAATTTGTTCCATCCATCAATTTGGGTAAAGCTCATCTTTTCATTAAGTTTAGGAGAAGACCCCATCAGCGACAACCAAGAAAATTAGGGCAAATGCAACAGTCGGATTTGTGATTTCTTTCCTTCCAAATGATGAAATCGTCTTTTACACTCCAAGAGCAAAATCAAATTTTAACTCATGTTCTGTGAAATATTAGCTTATTTTTAATAGAATGATAATAAAGTAATACGAGCGTAAACTTTAGGTGGTAAGGTGTAGTTTTCACCAAATTTTGGTATTGATTTATTGTCAGAAAGATTTTTGTGAAAAAATGATGATATTCTTTTTTTTTTTTTTTTAGTTTTGGGAGGCGCTCGTCTCACCTCCTCAATTTAACTTTGTTGGTTGATGATATTCTTTTTTGAATTGAGGTAATTTAATAGTCCTGGAAACTTTACAAATCAGTCATGTCACATTCGTCAAAGTATTAGCTTGAATTGTATTTGTGAGGGACACTAATTTATGATCTTTAACTTGAATTGGTTTTTCTTTAACCTCGCTGCAAAAATTCTCTTTCAGGGAGAAGAAGTCTTAAAAAAATTAGTGGCCCATTAATTAACATTTATGCGTGCTTTATGGGGATATAAGTTAAGTTACAAACTTTCTAATGAAACCAAAATTTCTAAGAAGCAGCAAAAAGAAAATGGGAAAGTGAAAGACTACTCGTAAATTTGTCAGAGGCGTAATGTAATTTTAGGTGAACGCGTTGCGTTAAGTCACTCCTTCAGGTCCACTCAGAATCGCCAGGTATTTTCCTCTCTTCTTCTTTTTTGGATCCAATCAAAACTTTCTCCTTTGTGATTCAGCCATCAGATTTAATGAAAAAGCTGTTTAATAGGTTTTTAACATTACCTTGTTATTTGATTAAAAAAAATAGTAAATATTAGTTGAGTGATGATATAGAGACAAACTATTGTACAAACTGATCTTGTACAAATTGATGTGACATTAATTTATTGGTTGAATGAAAATATAAAATAATAAAAATAAATCATGTTGGCCAAGAGATATTTAATTCAACTAATTTTATTATGCCATATCAATTTGTATAAAATACATCTATACAAGAGTTTGTAGCTATATCATTACTTTAAGTTAAAATAGAAGAATTAAACTAATATGAGTAATGATATAGCCACAAACTCTTGTACAAATTTATTTTGACGATGATAAAATTAATTAAATATCTCTACTTTTATTTATATTATTTTATATTTATTAGTTAATTCGGTAATAAATAATTAGTTAACTTGCTATTAATTTTTTTTAGATAAGTTAATTAATATTAAGAATATTGTTGATAGGGTAGTATTATAAAGGTAAAGAAAAAGTAAGATAATAGTATAATATATTTAATAATAAAAATATATTGAAGTACTTTTTAAAATATAAGAATTAAATGAGTATTTAAATCAAAATACAAAAACCAAACAAGCATTTACTTGATAAAACATCATAGAAGTTAAAAGTTTCAAAATTTTGACACCCAAGACTTATCTATTAAAAGAGGTCATGAGAATTAAAACTTAGGTGAAACAGTCTCATAAAAATCAAAATTTTCCTATTTTCATATTTAAATTTGACGCCCACTTGAAATTTAATTTTAATTGCACGGTTCCATTCTCCCTCTCATATTTTTTGTATTCTCCTTCAAGAAGAAGAAATTAGTGGCCCATTGAATAGTGTTTATCCGTGCTTTATGGGTTATAAGTTAAGCTATAACATTTTTGTCAATCCTTAGCCCGACTCAAAAGTCATGAATCGCAAAGCCAGTGTGACACTCGTTGGTGCTTTTAAGTATTTACTATAAATAATTGCAAAGCCAATTATTTATTATTTATAATGAAACCGAAATTTCTCTCCGCGGGAAAATAAAGGAGTGAAAGCGAGAAAAGATTCCTCTCCACGTGAAAACAGATGTTGAAATGTTTTTGCTATTCGTTTGATGATTCGAGGATTCACAATTGCCGATAAGTCCAAGGAAAATTCCAAAAATTATCTTCCAAAAATAAAGGAGTTAATTGTGTTTGCTTTTTGGTATAACATTTTTGTCGATACTCAACCCAACTCAGAAATCACGAGTTGCACAGTCAATGAAAAAGAAGACAAAAGTCAATAAAAGCAAAAGACAATAAGACATTGACTGATGATAGCATGATGGGACATTAAGTATCCCTTGGGTTAAAGTAGAAATTTAATAAATTTGTTATTTCATAATTTTTTATAAAAATAATATTTAATAAATTTTGTAAAAACTATTTCTTTTATAAATTTTTCTATTTTACTGCAGTTTTTAAAAATAGGTTGAAATTTACTTTTCATAAGCAGTTTAAAATAAGCCACCACAATTTTTCAAAGTTTATATTATAACATTAATAATTTAACAAAAAAGATAATTATAGCTTATGTTTCCATACACTCTAGTTTATAAGTCATTAGATATCATATTACCACAATAATTTACCACTGCAACTAATGTGCATTCCTTCCAATATCAAAGTTTTGATTTAGCAATTTCATATTTTTTATATTTTAATTTTATTTTTATTATAAAATAATGATACTTATATATGATTACATAAATTTTTTTGAACTACGAACAAGTCCATGTGAAAGTTAACCATGACTTTTAAAATCAATTTCATAACCATAACTTTTAACGTTCAATCTATTTATATTTTTTCTATAGTCATGATGCATGATGTTCATGATGCTCATTGCAACAAGTTGATTCTCTGATTTTAAGAATCTTGTTACCATTTCCTTTGCATTGACTCTCTGCTTTGGTGATTCCACAATATACTCTGATGGTTGTCGAAGCCAACAAAAATAAATATTTACTCTAAATAAATTGTGTATAGTGATTGAGTAGGGTCGTGTCCACAGAGATCGGTAATTATTTAAATCCTTTTAAAATGTAAAATGCAAAATGGGGGGATTGTTGACAATAATAAAAATTAAATTAAAATAATAAGAATGCAAATTAAAATTATAATTCAAATTGGGAAAAGCTTAACTCACTTGATTCGACTCGATCATTGATTCAAATATAAATCATTACTACTTAATGACCGATTATAATTCTAATAGTCAATCTCTCCTTAACTAGTCCATAACTAAGGTACGACTATTGGTTATTTCCCTAATCAATAGACAACCCTAGATACGATCATAGGGTTTAATCAATTGACAACCTGAAAATCCAGAGAGGCCCAAATCCTAATCAACAAACACATACGATAGTTCATTTAAATTAGATTGTTTATTCTCATAACACAACGCACTGCTATACTATTTGTCACAAACATTAAAATCTTCATACGATGAATCTTTTAGTTGACAATAGATTAAGTTGATAATTAAATAGTGGCCAATTATCTAATTAACAAACATAATCATGACAATAATTTAGAGAATAAACAAATACCCAAAAAGCAATAAAACAATTAAAGCATAAGAAAGATCTCACAATAATGATGAATCAAAGCTTTATCAACCTTCAACCAGAATAATAGGTTTAGTTCTTCATAGAGAGAAGAGAAAAATTTAGATCTAGGGTTTCTTTTTCTTCCCTCCTTAAAACAAATCTCTCTCCTTGTTTTTCACGTCTCCTCTCTCTTATAGAGTTTTTCCAAAAATAAAATACTAATATCTAAAATATTATCTAAATATTAAATTCAAATTTATAAAAATAACCAAAAAGATAAAACACGTTAAAATAAAAAATGCAGGTCCTTAGTCGACAACACGCGCCCACGCCTTATCAACAAACTTCTTCTGAAGCTCATAATTTCTCCAGGAAAACAATCATCCTCAAACATCATCTTGTAGCTAAATTTTAGCACCAATCAATAGAATTACACCTACAAAAATAAAACACAAGTAAATCACTATAATTAAGTGCAAAACATCGATATTAAAGGAAGTAAGCAATGCAAAACTAGTGCATAGATTGCACTCTAACACACTCCATAGCCAAATTGAAGACCAATGACATACATTGCTCTTTGGTCATAAAATGTTTGTCTTCCCAACTTAGCAAATTTGCACCAACAACTTCCATAACTGAATTGGGTAGCAAATCATTAACCCAATGCTTTAATGTCATTTCTCCATGAAAAAATTTAATTGTGGGTTTCTTCCCGCTGAATGTTTCCATTATCATAATCCCAAAGTTATAAACATCCCCATTGTGGATACTTGTCCTTCTCTTTAATACTCGATGGATTTCAACAATTATATTCTACGATAAAATAATTTACAATAATCTGCTCAAATGAAGATCGTAAGAAATAAATAACATATCAGAAAATATTAAAGAAATGAAAAAATATTTAATGTGGAATAAACCTGATGCCATATAGCCTATGGTGGCAAGCGTTTGTATTTGAGTCAATGATTGATCTTCTTTGAGTAAGAGCTTTGCCATGCCAAAAAATGAGCAACCATGTTATCGTCTAGCAATACATTACTTGACTTTAAATCACAGTGAATTACATGTGCTGAATGACCAAAGTGTAGATATTCCACAGCTCATGCAACATCTATCATTATGTTTAATCTTTGAAAAAAATCCAAAATGTAGTTGCTTGTATACAAACATTTACCTAGACTTCCATGAGGCATGTATTCTAATATCAATGCTTTAAAATCATCCTTTGAACAACTGCTAATGATTTTGATAAGGTTTTGATGGCGAATAATTTTCATCATATTGCATTCAACATCAAGGTTCTTAAATGCTCCTCCATATTGCAGGTTAAAACCCTTTACTACAACCTCCATCCCATCTTGAATTCTTGCCTTATAAATAGAGCCAAAACCTCCTCTGCTAATTAGATTGCTTTCACTAAATCCGTTTTAGCTTGAAAAAGTTCTTAGTATGAAAACTTTCTCCAAGTTGCTACTAGTGGTATATTAGTATCATCTGGTATGCGTTTTCCTCTCTTTCGATATCTCAATATCAACACAATGAGTACCATCATAAATATAATACTCAATGACAAGACAATCCCTAGGAGAGGATCATTTTCCCTTGATGTGTGGTGGATTCTAGTTCTACATGGTGGAACTTGCAGATTGGGTGTGCCACACAATAATTCATTTCCCTTAATGATTCAACTAAGAAATCTCTAAAAGGTCATTTTCTAGGAATCTTTCCTTCGAGCATATTGAAAGAAAGATTTAAATCTTTGAGATCTAAAAGTTTTTCTAATGGTACATGAATAGCCCCAGGGAAATTATTATTGGACAAATCCAAGGATTTCAAGCTTGTCAAATCACCAATGGAATTAGGAATTGAGTCTTGCAATCTATTATATTCTAAAAAGAGATATTGTAGATCTTTTACGTCTCCAATTGTAGTTGGAAAAACACATGAGAAATTATTCGTCGACAAATCTATTCTTAAGAAACCTTCAAATTTCCAATCTCTAAAGGGAGTGGCCAGTATAAACATTTAAAGACAAGATCTAATATGTCTTTAAGGTTCCATAAAGTTGAAGGATTATAGTTAACTCATTGAAGCCCAAATAAAGGTTCCTTTTTTTTTTTTTTCCTTTTGATGCACCAAAGAGAGGTTCCTTAGAGTAGTGAGATTGCCGAAGCATGTAGGGATGGATCCAGAAAGCATATTGCCGCTTAAGTCCAGCTGAAATAATGCAATCAAATGACATAGAATGTTTGGGATTGATCCTTCCAAATGATTATCTTAAAAACTCAATAATTGATTTTCTTTTTAATTTGTCGAGAGTAATCAGAATTGATTCATTCGATTTATTGCCTCCTAAATAAATTGATGTCAAGTTGGTCAAGCTGCTGAGAATGTTGCCACTAATATTGCAATTGAACATCGAAAAGACTTCCAAAGATTGATAAAGATTGCCTATAGCCCTTGGAAGATTGCCATCTAGTGGATTATTGGAGAAGCTAAAAAACTCCAAATACTTGCAATTTGACAACGAGGATAGAAAGCTCAATTCTGGAGTTAAAGTAGTCAAATAATTATCATTTAAACCAAGCCTCTTATGGCTTCTTAAGTTGCCAAATGTGTTTGGAATAAAACCGGAGAATGAGCTCATTTGCAACTCTAGTTTGGAGAGCTTAGAAGCATTGAAGATGAAACTAAGAACCGTGCGACTAAAATTATTATCCCACAAGAGAAGCTCGTCAAGATTTGGAAGTCGGATGTCTGCGCTTAATGGAAGTCTTCCCGAGAGAGAATTATTAGAAAGCTGAAGTAATTTGATTGTTGACATATTGAAGATTGTAGCTGGGACAACACCAACTAATTTCAATAGCAACCACCCCAGATTATCGATTTCATGTAGTATCTCACCTATATTTTGAAAGAATTATATTCAAATTTATTTTAGATAATAAATAATTCATAAAAAGAAGCAAACTTTTGTTGATAAAAAATCATCGATACACTACACAATTACAAATACTAATATGCAAGAGAACCACTCATGAAATGCTACAAACCGTCGATGCTTTAGTAGTTAAACAAATCATGAGGTCTATGCATCCTTTTTCCTTTTAATTTATCACCCACCTCTGAATAGGCAAAGAGACGAAGAATGTTTAAGAATTTCGGTGACATAATATAAAAGTGAAAAACCACTCGTGGACGTCTACGCATCGTTAATGCTATAGTTATGTGTGTGTATCTATATAGTAGTTTTCTAGTCCGAGATTTTAAAGTGTGGAAAAAATCCAGGAAAGTTTTAAAACCGTGGGGTTTAATAGTATTATGAAATAAGACGCCTTCCTGGACTTTTTTATACTTTAAAATCCTAGATTGGAAAATTTCTATATATATATACACACGCACACACACATATATACCGGCATTTGCAGTGAAATATTTGACTAATATCTATAAAAATTAAAAAGGTATAGGGCAAGCAAGCAATAGGCTGTAGATAGATTGTGTGTGCGGTTAAAACTAAAAGATGAAATGTGTGGTATGTTGGATTACAGGAAGAATGCGAGAGATTCACATTTGTTATGTTGAATTAAATTGAATATATGATTAGGTAAGATTGTATTAGACTGAATTAGATAGGATTGGACTAAATTATTTATGGTGGATTGGATTGAATTCATTGATAATTTATAAATAAAATTAAATAATTAGAAAATACTAATATAAATTAAAGATTTATCTCAAAAAGTTTTACTAATAATGGTAAAGTATTATAAATATACATTTTTATATCATGAAATTAATATTCATAATATTAATTAAAATTATTGAAAATATACAAGTTTAAGTTTAATTATAATTGGAATAAAATTTGTCAAAATAATCTAAGGATTTTGATCGAGAGAGCAATGTTGCTCAGCACCTGATGGAGAGTGATGTCGCTCAGCACCTGATGGAGAGTGATGTCGCACGTGTCCAACTCTAATTAGGAGACATGTGAAGTGAGACTCATAGCTCTCCGAATAAGAGCTGAATACACGCAGACATCACTCATGTGATCACTACTCAACAATCTAATCTCTTAAAATTATCTCGTAACCACTAAATGTGCCCCAACTTTATAATGTACTACTCTAATTTATATCTAGGATTTGGATTTTCTCATAATCTAATCTCTCTTAAGCTTTTGTATAAGATCATGACACATGTCATTCAAGTCTTTAGCTAGGACTTAATTTATTTTGAACTTAGCTTTTTTAAAAATCAGGATAAAAGTTTGTTTAGTCCCCATATTTTAAGATTAGAGCTCGTTTAGTCCTTATATTTTTAAAAACACCTCAAAATATCCTTGCTGTTAAACAATTGACACAACTGTTGTTACTTTTTGTTCCTTTTGGCTTGCTTTTACAATGTTACTCTGTTGCAATAATTTTTTTATATTAATAAAAAGAAAAAGTAAATTACTATTTTAACTCCAAAAATAAAATAAGAGAATATATATTATTTTTTGTGAAAGCTCACATATGTCCAAAAAAATTATTATTGTAAAAAAATTAACTACCAATTTTTTTGGACATTGAAAAAAAAATACATTAAAGCAGAGTGTTCCACAAAAATTAGTATATATTCTTTTCGTTTCAATTTTATTTTTGGGGTTAAATTGATAATTTAACTTTTTTCTTTTTGTTAATGTCCAAAAGAGAAAAAAAGATTATTGTAAGAGGATAATATTATAAAAAAAGGAATAAAAAGTAACGATAGAGGTGTCAATAGTTTTACGACAGGAATGTGTTGAAGTATTTTTTAAAATACAATAACCAAATGGACACTAACTTCAATATATAGGGATTAAATGAGCTTTTACTCTAATCTTAGAGCTGTCAATTATAAGTTTTAATTAGGCAATAAAACGACGTGTTCTAATTTTAATAAGGAAAGTCTAATATAAATTAAATCCAAGTCTCAGAAAGACTTAAATGACATGTGTCATGATCTTATACAAAATTTAGAAAAAAATTAGATTAGGAGAATATCCCTATATTTCTCTTCTCAAATATTAAAAAAAAAAGATTCAAAGTTATTATCAACATTTATTTCAAGGCTCGCAATTGAAATGCTTAAACACAATTAATTTTCGAGCAAATAAATATTTTCTAATCTTTATATCAACCTTCCTATTATTCTAGGAATGAGCATCAGTGGTCAAGGTGAAATACTACGAGTAATGAATAAAAAATTGACATAAATATAAAGTCTATGATCATACTTACCCTGGAGTGTGTTTTGGTCAAGATATATGAACCAAGCTTGAATATTGATATGAACATCAAGTCTGCAACCTGAGAACCACATAAACCGGTCAGGACTCGTCAGTGGAGGTTCCGGCGAGAACCCTCCAATGCTTAACTTAGATTAAGAGTACATTAAATAATTGACTGGAAGAGAAATAACTCAAGCAAAATAACACACAAAAAAAAGATGAAATAACATATATGTTCTCTCCCTCTCTCAATGGAAGATTAATTTTCTTTTTTATAACTCCCCCTCCTGTAGTGTCCATTATTTTCTTTAATATCCCTCATGAGACAGACAATTTTATTCCCCTTGAAAGTCACTCATCTTCTCAACATGGGTAGTTGGCTCACATTGAATAACTGAACCCAACATAAGTCCCTTAGTTTCCAAGATCAAGAACTTGTGATTGGTCTTGGAAACTTAAGAATAAAGAAAGAAAAAAAAATCAACCTAACAATATCTCGATCTTAATAAAATCCGGCGACAACCACGGTCTCAATAAGATCAAATGATCTCGATGCCGATCTGAATAAGATTGGATGGCAACTTCAATCTCAATAAGATTGGATGACAATGTCAAAAAGGCCAAAAATGATGACTTCAACAAGATCAAAATGACAACCTCGATCTCAATAAGGTCGGATCAAATAATTTATTCACATTAGACTTCAATAAGGCCAAGATAGCAACCTCGATTTCAATAAGATCGGATCACACAATTTATTCACGTTGGACCTCAATAAGGCCAAAACAATTTATCAAGCTAGACCTCAATAAGGCATGCAGAACAAAGTCAATTGGACCTCAATAAGGCCAAAATGAACTCCACAAAATTTCCAACTTCAATCTCAATAAGATTCGATTAAATAATTAAATGAAGTTATCAAATAATTAAATTAAGATGGACCCTGATAAGATAAAAAAATGACAACCTCGATCTCAATATGTAGATGTCGAATACATAGATGTAATCTCAAAATCTAAAATCAAATATGTAGATGCAAATCTCAAATTATAGAACCAAATATGTAGATGCAAATCCCAAGTTATAGTATCAAATATATAGACCTCAAATTGCAGAATTAAGTATGTAGATGTCGATCTCAAATTGTAAAACCAAATATCTAGATTTGGATCTCAAATTGTAGAATCAAATATGTAGATGTAGATCTCACATTGTAGAATCAAATATGTAAATATTGATTTCAAATTGTAGAATCAAATATGTAAACGTCGAACTTAGATTGTAGAATGAAATATGTAGATGTAGATCTCAAATTGTAGAACTAAAATGTAGACGTAGATCTCAAATTGTAGAATCAGATATGTAGATGCCGATCTCAAATTGTGGAATCAAATATGTAGATGTAGATCTCAAATTGTAGAATCAGATATGTAGATGCCGATCTCAAATTGTAGAATCAAATATGTAGTGTAGATCTCAAATTGTAGAATCAAATGTGTAGATGTCAATCTTAAATTATAAAATCAAACGCAGAAGTCGAAGTGGACAAAAGTCAGTGTTGAGAAATCAAATATGTCGTAAGCATATGTAAAACTAACTAGTACATGCCATAACTTACGAGGACAACCACTCGGCAGGTTCAATAAATTCCAGAACTTTTATCAACTATCATAAAATTAAAGGTAGCTTCATTTCAAGCATTTAGTTTAAGTAATTTCAGTAAAATATGCAATCCTAGGAAAGTTAATTGAGGAATGGGGATGCTTTATAAACAATGACATCTCTAATTCCGAAAACTTATGCTTTATAACCAATTCTTAGAACTTCAGATAGAGGCAATTATTGACAAATATTATAAGTAGATGTACCTTGTAAATAGATAATTCACAAAATATTCAAACACTATGTGACATTGTCTCCCTCACCCTAACTGATTCCATTTGACTCTTCAAAAGTATTCGATAAGAAATACCATGAAATTTGTATAGCCTACAGACGTGGTAGTAGACAATTGAATTACTTTGGACAAAGCACACCCAATTGATAGTTGGATCGAATTTTAGGCACAACCTTGAAGTAAGCTTAACAAAATTAAACTAATAAATCATGGTTAGTGAATTGGTAGATAATAAGCATATCACCATGAAGTTCACTATTTCCTCACGGTATTTTTTCCCTTTGAAAAATATAATTTTGCTTTAAAGATCAAACTCGCTCCTAGCAAAGATTTATAGCACATTGTCCAAGGATGAATAGCATCTGATCATGTTGTTGGTGCGTACGAGACTAACAAATTTACACATGCGTTATCACAATGAATAAAAACCGAAACTGGTAGGCATTTCAAGCTTAAGTAGTAACTTGACTTTGAAAGATAATCTACGAAATTAAGAATTAGAACAAATGCACATGATCAAGGGGCTTGTAGTATTTGATATTTTTTATAAGAAAAGTCATTTCACCAACTCGTGAGCCTAGCTTTGCATCCAAAACTTTACGGCAACACCACATAGTATAATTCATGTTGTAACATAACCCAAGAAATATCAGTAAAACTAGAAAGAAATTTCAGTCTTGTTAAGAAAATGCTTTAAAGTGAAACCTGTGAAAAATCAGACTTCTTCACATGTATTACATTAGAGAAGAATACATATTTATATACATTACACCCTAGGAAAATGGTAAAAAAACAGGTAAGATATTGCAAATCAGTATCCCTGAAAATTAGGGATTATATCTCCTAAAATCTAGTATTTAAGTCAACACATAGCTGTAAAATACAGCTAACATCTACAACAATAGTCAACACACAGCTGTAAAATACAGCTGACATCTGCAACAAAACCATATATAAATAATATGCTTTTCTATCCTTAGTCGACTATGAGAATTTTGTGTCCGAAGACACGATTAAAATCAGCCATGGCCGACACTTGGCCTTAACAAATTTGTGCTATTTCCTTTTCATACTTCTAACAGTTTTCAACAGTTATTGGAAATTATGCAATGTGAACTAGAGCCATCGTTTCAAGAAAACAAATATAGCTAATATCTAATATTTTCCCATACGAAAGTAGTAGTTGAGCAAATATATATATATAGCTCTTCAAATAGTTTCATGCTTATATTAAAAAAATTGAAATAGAACCTTGATTTTAGTCCTTGGCTTATGGCGGAGTTCTCTTGAGCAAACAAATTTACATGTTTAACCGCAATATGCAATCGCTATATTGCCTAACACAAGTTCCAGACATTCAGTTATAATATTGTTAAAGACAATATAATTTCACGCATTTAGGATTTGGATTAGTGGCCTAAATCAGCTCTCTAAAATGGCCATCTTTCAGATATCATGTTGAGCCTTTTGTTAATACAGCTTTGATGCAAAAACAAGATTGATAAAAATTGCAGAGCTGGAGTTTACCTATTTTTATCAAAATAAGGAAAATAAATTGACCAACCAATATTATAAATTAGTCTAGTAGAGATTTCAAAACAACTAACCAATAGCCTTTAAGTGAAAATATAATCGATGGAGTTAAAATCTAGAAAAAAAATGCACCTGAGGTGGTACTTTGTTGTCTATTAACTTCTCTCAGCTATTTCATCAACATGTAGTAAGCATATACTAACTTGTATATGCAGTAACTTGCGAGGATAACCACACGACATGTTCAACAAGCAATTATCATAAAATTAAAGGTAGCTTCATTTCATGCATTTTTGGTAATTTCAGTGTTGCAAACATAAATCAATTCTAAAAAATAGTTATACTCTCAAAGATATCATACTAGACCTTTTGTGACTATAGCTCTTACGATTTACATGCAAAATTAAGATTGATAAAAAGCTGTACAGCCAGAGTTTTACCAAATTTTTATCGATAAATGACCAATCAGTATTTTAATTTCATGTCTCATACCAAAAGGCAAATTTTAGGTGAAAATATTACCTGAAGAACTGAAGTTTAGAACAAATGCACCTGATTGGAGTCTTTGCGGAGAGTGGTTTCTTGAGGATCACGGTCTTGGCTTTGATTCTCTTCTTCCCATGAATGTAAATTTAATGGATTCATGATATCCATGCAGGTTCGAAGTGAATCCCGAAGAACAACCACAAGCTTTTTCTTTAACGCTTCTCCCTTTAATCCCTTCCTTACATTTTTTAATAGCAAATTTCTTGCCACTAAAATTTTCCTGGTCAACTCATTATAAACAAGACGTATAATTTTGAGAGAAGAAAAAAAAAGGAAAAAAGTACAGGGATTCCAAGCATGCATATGTGTAGTTTCGAGTTTGTATGGTGCCAGCCCAGTTTGACTTGGAAGCGAGATAAAAAATAAATAAATAAATAAAATCTATCTAGCATGAACAAGATCATTGAAGCTTTCACTTTTTATTTAACCTATTACTTCATTTACTGACTTGTAGCATATAAAAAAAAAAAAACAAAGGTAAAGTATGTTGGAAATAATAACTAATGTAAAAATCTCTTGGTCATATACCAGTTTATGATTCCTTTAGGACCATTGTTTTACAATTCTTGTTTTGCCACAACTACTTCCCTTTTTTTATGTTGCTAGGACATCCTTAATGTTGCTTTTTGGCTATCTTCTGATTTTGTTGTTGTGACCTTTAGAAATCATCTTACTCAATTATTTTAAATAAACTCACAGAACAATTCTTACACCATGAGATATTTTATCAAACACCTCTTGCGCCAAAGCCACAACTACAAGACTGGATTGGTTAGTACATAGCAAGATGCTAAGCTTTTGAACCCAATGAGTAATGCCAAACCATCCCAAATAGGGTCCAATCAAATTAACCCATTAATTCATTGCTATTAATCTTATCGGTTATTTGATTTTTCCTCAATTCTTAGCTATTTCTCAATCAAATAAAATAATTTTCGCTAATTAGCATTTATTTGAAAAGAATTTGCACAAGTAGTTCAATCACCTCAGAATTGAGAAACACCATCATAATCAACAAATAATAAAACAATGATTAATCTGTAATTCACGCGCCTTAGTTTCGGTTATACTGAATAATTAAATTGAAACCGAACCTGATTCTCACCTCTGAGAAGTGTTCTTTAGAGCTATACTTGCCAACAACAATTTGTTATACTGCCCTCCTATTTCCCATCCAATGAATCTCATCATTTTCTTATGGCTTTTTGTACCGTTCCTCATAGACGGCGCCAAGATGTTGATGCCGAAAAATGATCTCAACAGCTGAATTTGTTTCAGGTGGGAAATTAGTATGAACCAAGCTCGAATATTGATCTGAACTTCAAGTTTTCAACCTAAAAACCAAAAAACAAGTCAGGACTCGCCGGTGGGGGTTTCGGCGAGAACCCTCCGATGCTTAAGTTAGATTACGAGTACATTAAATAGTTGACTAGAAGGGAAATAACTCAAGCAAAATAACATAGAAAAAAAAAAGATGAAATAACATAAATGTTCTCTCCCTCTCTCAATGGAAGATTAATTTTCTTTTTTATTACTCCCCTCCCGTAGTGTCCATTATTTTCTTTAATACCCCTCATGAGATAGACAGTTTTATTCCCCTTAAAAGTCGCTCATCTTCTCAACATGGATAGTTGGCTCACATGGAATAATTGAACCCAACAATAAAACTACTTAAGCCTGGTCAAGTTGCCAATTGCTTTTGATTGGCTCCCAATAAATCATTGATTGACAAAGATAATTTTTGTAGAGAAAGGTTGTAGCAAATATTTGTTGGGAGGTCAACAAATAACCTATCATATTCAAAATGAATATGAATATTAGCTAGTAAAGAAGACTTGCTTAAGATGAAGGAAGGGAAAGAATCGGGGAGCTGGTTATACCTACTAAAGGTGTGTTTGGTATTGAGGTTGGGCAATTGTAGCTTAAAAGTTACAGCACTAAAATATTTGGTAAACACTAACAGTTGTATCTTGAAAGTTATATTGATATGATTTTTCACTTGCATGATAGAAAATATATTATATTTTTAACAATTTTATCAAAATTATTATTTAAAATTTACATTTACTATATATTACTGACTTTTGTTTCATAATTACAGTTTTTTTTTTCACAATAACTATACTTTAAAAGTTATAGCACCTCAATTCCAAACGCACTCTAAGTTATTACATGACAAATTCAAGTTCAATAGGGTAGATTGAAGATTGATGAAGGAATGATTCCAGTTAAGAGATTATTTTGTGGTCATAGCATCTCCAATTCTACAACATTCCCCAGCTCCTCTGGAATTTCTGCTAAAAAGTTATGAGTAACAAATGCGTATACATTATTAAACTATTATGCTTGTACATATTGCCAGTGTTTGTAGTGAAATATTTGACTAATATCTATGAAAATTAAATAGGTATACGACAAGTAAGCAATAGGTAGTATATAGATTGTGTGTGTGGTTAAAACTAAAAGATCAAATCTGCGCCATGCGGATTATAGGAGGAATGCAAGATTCACATTTGGTGAGCTGGATTAACAAAAATATATGATCATTAAATAAGATTGTATTAAACTGAATTTGATAGGATTGAAGAAAATTATTTATAGAGGATTAGATTAGACTAATTGATAATTTATAAATAAAATTAGATAATTGAAACTACTAATATAAATTTAATATGTATCTCAAAACATTCTATTAGTAATTGTAAAGTAGTATAAATATAAAAATTTATATCATGAAATGAATATTCGTAATTAAACTTATTTAAAATATATGAGTTTAAGTTTAATTATAATTGGAATAAAATTTGTTAAATAATTTAAGTATTTTGATCAAGTAAGAAGTGAGAGCCAGAACTCTGCTACTAAGAGCTGAACTCATGTGGAACCCTCTCCATAAGAAAAGCGACATTACTCATGTGATCACTACTCAATAACCTAATCCATCAAAATTATCTTCGAACCACTAAACATGACAATACTCCTCCAATCATTATTTAGAATCTGGATCCTATTCTAATCAAATTGAAAGGAATTTAGATCTATCACAAATAGATGTAGGCAATTAAAAACAAAAAATTAACAATTTAATTAATTTTTCGGAAGTACTGTTCATTGTTACTGTTCACCGCAACTGTTCATGATTATTGTTCATCCACATCAAAAATATTAATTTTCCAAAAACACAATAAAATGCAGAAAATAAATGACACAGAGATTTTTACGTGGTTTGGATTAATCAATCCTACATGCACGAGGTCACGCCTAGATGAAAAGAAATTCACTAAGTTGAGATGTTACAACCTATGGATTTACCAAACTTAAGACTCTCACTTACAGTTTATCACCATACAGTTTACTCAATCTTAGACTGAATATGCTTCTCTTGAATAATCCTACCCCTCTTGATCTACGATCCTCAAGGCACTTCGTAAAGTGATCAATAACAATTCTTCAATGTCTAGTGATCCAAGATCTACATAGACTCTCTATAGAGATGAAAAGAAGAAAAGAAAACAAATAACACAACATTATGCACCAGATTCGGATTCTCTAGGGAGGAGGCTGAATTTTGCTTCTCTACTTTATGCTCTGTGTTGTGCATACATTCAATTGTGAAATACCTCTCTTTATATAGGCACTAGGGTTTCACCAAAATAGCAAGTCTTAAAAGACTTAGATACTTTCCAAATAAGAGCTTCTTTCCTTTTATAGTTCCTATGAATCTGAATAGGAATAAATCTGATCTTCTTGCCTTACTTGTCTCTTAAGAAATATCTAGAGCATTTAATAAACTTCTTGTTTGAACCAACTTCTTGCTCTAAATAGATCTCATGCGTCAATTTATAGAATCCCATTATTAATTGACTTGCTAAATTAGACATCTAATTAAATTATGAAACAAATATTCCTAATAAAGTGGAATCTCACTAAATTAGGAAATTAATAAATTAATCTCTATTACAAAATATGCAATAAATAAACTTCCAATTTAACTAGACTTGTCATAAGATGCCAACTCTATAATAATAGACTTAACACAAATCTTTGCTAAGTTTTTGAATCAAATCATGACATGTCATTTAAGTTTTTTAGGCTTCGTTTGGTATATATTTTCAAGCAAAGTTTATTTAAGTAGAGCTTCTATTAGTAGAATTTTAATAAGCAAAGTTTTTATAAAAAAAAAAATTTGTTATTTGGTCGTCAATTAAAAATATTGTTAAAAATTATAAATTTATTCTAATAGACAAGTTTTTAAAATTTTGTTATGAAAGTAATGATCTAAGATTGTGAAATAAATTATAACAATACTTCAAGGCATTTCAAAAAAATTAACTCTTCAAAAACGTTCTACAATCTCTACTCTCAAATAGCCTAAAGTTGAAGCTTTTTCGAAGTAGAGAGAAAGGAACTTATTTAATAATTAAAAACTTTACTCAAGATGTAACCAAATAATATTAAAATTTCATTATTTATAATTTTTATTAATAAAGCTTTTAAATTAATGAATAAATGATATTTTATATCATTTTATTAAAAAAAAAGAATGAACCGCAAGATTGTAAGCACCGTGAATAACTGTGTAATCGGCCAAATACCATTGGGGAAATTCGGAGCTCCACACGTGTCTCAGCCGCTCGCACGAGTGCGAGAAGAATTTTCGGGGCCTGGATCATTTTATTAATAAAGCTTTTAAATTAATGAATAAATGATATTTTATATCATTTTATTAAAAAAAAAGAATGAACCGCAAGATTGTAAGCACCGTGAATAACTGTGTAATCGGCCAAATACCATTGGGGAAATTCGGAGCTCCACACGTGTCTCAACCGCTCGCACGAGTGCGAGAAGAATTTTCGGGGCCTGGATCTCTCTTGTTACCAAGGATGCTTCTCAGCATAGCGTAGCCTGGGGACTCTCCTGGGCTTAATTAATGTAATCAGCCCATCCAGGTCACCTTACGAGGTTTGCGTTAGTGCATAAAATACTTTCGTTTTTATCAACCATTTATCATTAGGAGCAAGAGGGGAAAAAGAAAATTCGTTACCTTCTGTTGTCCTTGTGAATGGTGTGCGTTCGTTTTTATTATAATACACATAAAAATTTATTTCTTCTATAGGAACAATGAGCAAAGGGAAAGTTATCTAATCATGTTTGATTGCTAACTAAAACATACATCTACATTTTACTAATTTTATTTCTTTAATTTTTTTATCTCAATATAAATAGTAATAATAATTATTTTTTAAAATTTAATGATTTTATTTCTTAATTAAGTAAGAATAATTTTAGACACAAAGATTTTTCACTCAATCCCTTAGGTACTAATACTTATTATTGATCCCTAAAGTTGTTTTCATTTACTTATTTGAACCATATATGAAATTTGAAGAATGTCAATCTCATGATATTTACATATTCTCCGTAGATATTCTTTGACATCTAATTTGATTCGATGGACCAATTTTATTAACAAATTAGTAGCTTCTCCTCATCAAATGAATAATGATGAGCACTTCTCTTTCAAAGTCACTTATGGAGATTGATCTTGATGTGAATTTCCTGTTAGGGAACCATAATCTCTAGAAGTGGTTCCGAATATAGAATTTTCTTCTTTGGTACCAAGAGATTCTGCAATTCTGAGTCACTTGAGGATATTGTTGTCGCCTTGCAAGCGGAAGATTCTTCACTCAGTCCCAAGAACAGAAGCTGAATCAACTCAGTCGGTTGAGTTAGGATAGAATAACATTACCGAAAGAAAATTGACCTATGTTTTACCTTTTAATTAGTTCTTAATCTCTTTCTTAACATGGCAATTAGATCAAGAGGAGCATGATTTGAACGATTTGAAGCTTCTCATCTGAGGTTACCCAGGAATATTCCATACTCATGGGAATTTGGCTCTTTTCATTTCTCAGCACTAAGGAGTTTAAGCACAGTCAATAATGAAACCCAATTGAGAAATATTATCATATGTTGCAATATCTATGATTTCAACTGGACCAAAATGTTTGTTTTTCTTTTTATCTTTTTTTTTAAAAAAAAAAATTGATTTAGCAATCTTTTTTTTTATTAAAAAAAATGATTTAGCGATTATGTCACTGTTTTTGTGAACAAGATGAATGATTTTATCTTCTCATTGATGAACAATTCTTTCCAGCACTCTTTAGGAGACTCACGCTCATTCACTAACTACTCACCAATTTAGGGGTGGCAATTTGAGTCAGGATTCGTTTATTCGATTCGATTCGGTGGTAATTAAATGGGTTTGGGTTTGAAAAAATTGATTCGTTTAATAAATAGGTGAATTCGATTCGATTCGTTAATTAAACAAATCGAAATACGGGTTTGAATATATCAATTTGTTTATTCGTTTAGGATTCGTTTGATAAATGGGTTATAAACGAATCGAATACAATCCATTCGTTTATTATTCGTTTAATTAAATTACTTATTTCTCCTCAAATTTATTTTGAAATTTTTTCGAATTTTAAGGTTAATATAGTAATTTAAAACAATAATAATACAAAATATATGAAGTGAAACAAAAATTAGGGCCTAGCCGGCCCTAATTTCCAATTTCCAACTCCACTCTTCTTTTCCTTCTCTCAGCCGTCTCTTCCCTTCGCCAGTTTGTCTCCACCGTTCACAGCCGACCACAGCCATTTCGTTTCATCAATCGATCTTCGCGTCCTCTCAAAAACAAGGGACCATCTCAGCCGTTCTTCCCTTCTCATCTTGTTTTGTTTAATTAACGAAATAAAGCTTTGGCCTCCACCATCTCACTTTCATCAGCCATTTCATTTCGTCAATCGATCTTCGCGTCCTCTAAAAAACAAGGGACCATCTCAGCCGCTCTTCCCCTTTCATCTTGTTTTGTTTAATTAACGAAACAAAGCTTTGGCCTCCACCATCTCACTTTCATCTAACGCACAGTAAGCTCCTATTCCCTTCTCATCTTGTTTTTTTTCTTTTTAAATTTTTAAGCTATTGAGTTTCCTTTTTTTTTTCGTTGGTGATTATAAATTCCAATACTTAATTATCGGTTCCAGATTAGTAACTATGATAATATCCTCAATCAAATTTGTTGGTATGAGATGTATATTGCACCGATTTGCTGTGTTAATATGTTATTACAATAGTTGATCGCCAATTTTGTTGACTTAAAAGGGAAGGTTTAAGGACATTTCCCATCACTGCCATTCCTTTTCATACAACTAATTAATATGAATAAACCAACTTGACATTGTATTAATTTTATTTACTTTTTATGTGCAGGATTCCTATTGAACAAAATAAAGAGAACTAAAGAAAGCACTTGGCTTTTGTAATTTGGATTCTAATTACTGTTATTTGTATTATTAAGATTTTTAAATTTGGTGTTTGGATGTTTATGTATTTTAGGCTCAGAATATGGTTTGATTAATTTGTGTTTTGTAAGATGTTAAATATGTGGGATTTTTAATTTTTATTTATTAATTATATTTTTATAAACGAATAATAAACGAATCTAGATTCGTTATAGGATAAACGAATAATAAACGAATTCAGAGGATAAACGAATAATAAACGAATTCAGATTCGGTTCGATTCGTTTATTAATTTTCTTAAACGAATTAAACGAATCGAACCGAATATTCGTTTAATAAACAAATCGAATCTGAATCCTGAGATTTCGATTCGTTTATTAAACGAATCGAATCCGAATCAGTAGAATTTCAACCCAATTCGTTTACGATTCGATTCAAATTCGATTCGTTTATTCGTTTTGCTACCCCTACTCACCATGTTCAGAATGCAAAATGCGAAATAGAAGTAATATAATAATTTACTTGTCTAATTTCAACACGTTTTCAAACCAATTAATCCCACTACAAGAAAAAGTTATTTATGTGACTGCTATTTTGCAGTTACATATGACCTATATGACAGCTTTATAACAGCAAAGAGGGGTTACATACGCGGCCATTGCAAAAGCTATGTAACCGTTGCAAATGCTTTTTAACTGTATTTTTGGCGTACAGTAACAAAAGGTAGTAACGGTCACCAAAATAAATAACCATCTAAATGCGGTCACATAAAGTAATGGGTTGGATGCAAGTTTTGTGACAGGTGGAAGCTGTCACAAATTTGTAATGTTTAATTTTTTCATAATTTTGTGATATTTGACTATTTGTCAATATTTTATCTCATTTTCCTGATATTTGTCAGTGACAACAAAAATTCAAAATTGTTCATTACAACATTAAAACACTAAAATTAATTATCATGATACCATCCATAAAGTTCAAATTATATACTGAAAATTAGAGATTAACATCAAGCCGCAAGTCTCCAAGTCAAAAATTAAAAGTATACACAAATGCAAATACAAGCCTACGATACAAAGTCTTACAAAAATAAGTATGAATCCAGGAGTCTCCAATGCATCTTATCAAACGATAGCCTACAATAGAAGCAACAATATATTAAAAATGTGCAAGAAAAACACACTTAAATATCATAATTATATAACTAAGCACTCCCTGTTAGCAATAATTAGAAGCGCTCTTGGTACAACTGTTAATGTCTCCATCCTTTGTTGAAAATCTTAGTTAATTTGCAAATCTAATATTCATTTTCCAAAAATAAAATCAACATTGAACATATGAAGAGTAATGAATCATAATTTTACAAGTAAAAGCATTTATCTATAAATTGACGTCATAATTTGCAGCATAACTGCATGACAGTGTTGATGCGCATTGGACGCATAGACTATCTACTAAAAAAACAAACATTTTGTTTTTCCTAAGAAACACAGAAGGAAATGTAGTCTATATTTTACTAAATTGTAAGATGTAGGAAATGCAAGGAAGGGCATTAAGTTGCAAGGTTCAGTTCCAACTTGGCAATAAAAATTGCTATTATGCTGCAACTTTTCTCAATATACTCCACACTTTTCACCCTAAATTATACATTTATTCTAAAATAATTTTTTAAAAATCATTTTGAATTTTAAGTAAATATTCACTATAATCTGATGATTGTTAAGTTCAACTTTAATTAATGTTTTACTAGATACTTAGATCGAAAATAAAAGCCTTCATGTTGGCATTTCCTTGTCCAGCCTTCACTCCTTTTACTAACCTTGATTTAAACATTATTCAATTCTCATTTGTTTCCAATTAGGTCAAGATTATAGATCGTCTAGCAAATGAGTAGTACATTAAACAACTAAAATCTCTAAATAAATGTATAGGATGGTCAATCCAAATACTAAACTATTAACTGCTAATGTTTACATTTTAGAGTTTTAATTTTTACTTTAGAATTTATTTGACTTAGCTGTTACTTTTAATTTTTAAAATATTTAAAATAAATAAGTCGACAATGGTCAAAGGGTTTAGTAATTGCGTACAAGTATTAGTGTTTTATATCCATACCTAATGCACCCAATGAATAGGTATAAAAATTTATATCCGTATTTAATTTTTTATAAAATATGGATAAAATTAGACCTGACGCCTAATTTTAACGTAACAGACCCTTGTGCTTATAGGGATTTTTTGCCATCCCTATATGAGACTAGAACAAAGCCAACAGCCATAATGAGATTGGACCATAATTTTATTTAATAGATCTTAGGCCTGGATTAGTCTAGTTGCTTGCTTTTTGATATCTTTGGCTGCCATTTAGGTAGCATTTACTTCTCATATTAGAGTAGGAATTATGAGATTGAGAGTAAAAATAGGTTGTTTACTTATATTTGAGAGTATGGAATAGGAATCAAAATTCCATTTATGTGTTTATTTGTTTTAGATTGGGAGTCAGTTGTTTTAAATTATAATTTTACCCTTATTTAAAAAATTATAGATTTTAGTTACAAGTGAATAAAAAAATATATTTGTAAAATAAAATATTTATTGTATTATTAATTTTAATTATATAAATTAATAATTATTATCAATATTCTTAATTATATAAACCGCATTTTTTATTTAATTTTAATTTAATTAATTAAACTAAAATTATTGATAAGGGCAATACAAATGAAACATCATCATTAATAATATACTGCAAAGTTAATATTTTCTTAGAATAGACTATTTATTATTATTATTATCATTATTATTAATTATAATTAAATAAATATAATAATATTATATTTAATAAGCCTAATATTATTATTTTTAATAAATGTATTATTATTAAATAATATAATAATATTATTTAAATAGATATGATATTTTTATTTTTAAATAAATATAACATTATTTTATTTTAATGAATATAATTATATTATATTTAATAAGAAAAGGGTGAAACAAGAAGAAGACCTCCTCAGGGTAGTGGATCCTCTTAAATTTCTAGCCTTAACGACACCGTATCATCTCCTTGGTCACCACGGACAAAATTTCTATTGTGAGCGACGCCGTTTTGTTCTCCATGCTCCCTACCCAAAAATCCACAAGCGGTGACTTTATTCAACTTTTCCCAGCCCACTGACAGTGACGAGCGTCACACCCACACCGTATTAGGAAATAATAATAATTATAAATTTTTGATGATGATGATTGAAATTAACTACCAATGTTGAATTCACCGTTAAGACCCTGAGGGAAACAAATTTATTGGCGCCAAAATCTTGATCTCAAAATATTGTATATATAATTTTACTGTTATGCGTCTCGTTAGTATATCATTTATTGGAATTAGAAAAATGTGTATTTGCTGCTCGGCCAAATGATTTCATATTGAAATGTGGAGATTGAATTTCTCCATCAATTAAAAAAAAAAATTCGAGTGGAGAATTTTTTTTCGTTATAAAATATAAGCGGAGTAGATATTTTTCAAAAATTAGTAAGCATAGAAAATATGAACAGATCAGTAATTGTCTGATTGTCATATCAGTCTAAAAAAATATGCATGTATATGTTCCAAGTAATAACTTTATTAAGGCAATTTGGGGTACATAAGTTGAGATTTTATACTTGTGCTGTGTGAACTTCATGTAATTTTACATGGCCAAGGACGTGTCAAAGTTGACAAACATGCCATTATTAATAAAGAATTATTGATTTAACATTCAAGATTATCGTGACGATATTTTAGAATTTTATTATTATACGTATTTTGTTATTTTCTATTTTAATTAGCGCCATGTTTTAGTTTTTATTTCTATTATAATTATTATTTAGTTTCCCTTTTAACTTAACTTTTACCTCATTATAAATAGAGATATCTCTTTATTGTTTTCATAACTTTAGCTTTGTTTATTTTAATAAAACCCTTCTTTTAAAATTCTTTTTGGGATTATCTACTGAAACCTCTCTTGTAAAATCATTTGGGTTAGAGTGTAATCTTATCTCATTTAACACATTATTAAATTCTTATTTAGTCGTTTGCATTAGAATGAGATTTAATAAGTTTCAATTAGTATGTAACCTACAATTTCACTATTAATTCCACTTTCGCTACCTTGCTTTGTCATCATGAAGTATCAATTCTGCTCTCGCTGTTGCGCTCCCGCTGTCCCGCTCCATCATCATGACTAATCCAAAATTTTAAAATAAATACATGCAACCAAATATCAGAAATTATTTGAACTTTATTGCACTATTTTTCATTAGATTACGAATTGACTTTCAAAGAGATTTAATTTCAAACAACTTTGATTCGACAGTTACTCTCATTCACTTCTAATACTGCTAATAACTTAAAGCTAAAATTTTTCTTCTTCAGTAATTAGATCTGAGCAGTGCAGGGTGCTAACACATGAGTATTTGTACTACAATTTTTAAATTGATTAAAACAAATCGCTTCACTGATCAGAATATCATTAATACCCCAAAAACAAATATTAAGAATTTTTAGAATTCACATGACAAAATATATGTATATAATTGATTTACGTGGGCTTTGTGAATCAACCATAGAAAAGCCCACCACCTGATCCAACGACGCCGATTCTTCTCGGCCACTAAGCATACATTTCCCAAGTTTCATAGCGAACGACACCGTTTTGTTCTCCGTGCTCGCCACGCAAAAATCTGCCAAGGAGTCACTTCACTTAAGTGCAAATGTCAGTCATCTTCACAGTTCATACGTTTATCAATAAATTGAAAGAAAAAATAGAGAAATTATCTGCAAAAGATTATTGAAATGGCTCTCTCCAGATCCAGCTTAACCAAGTAGGTCAGTTTTGCGTTTAACAAAACAAAAAATCACCCAAATAAATGCATTTTTGTTGCATATCTAATCCAAAAAATGTTTCTTTTCTGTCACTTTTATTCACAGGTCGGATTCCAACTGCTCTTTTGCCCACTTGGATCTAACATTATAGTTCGAACAGCTTGGTGCGGCTTTTATGCACTTACTTTTAACTCCTTTTTAACAAAAATGTTTGTGTGTGTTTATTTGTTTGTTTGATTAATAGTAGATCATGTATGCTAAACCTTGCATCGACTATTATTGTAATGTGTTACATAGATATCAATGTAATCGTGGAGTAATCTTTTATGGTTCTCACCTAACGGTGAGTAGCAGTGCCACATGGCGATGTCCGGTCTGCGTGTCCAGTGCTAAATAATCTAGAGAAATTTTTTTATTCTTATTTTTGTTTTTGTTATTTTTATTTTTCATTTTTCATTTTTGGGTGCTTGTACAGCTGCTCTGTGGGTGTTGCTTTACCAGTGTACTCAACATTCAAGGGAATTGAAAGGAAAGATGAAGATGAGCAACAAAAGTGGCTCATATATTGGGCAGGTTGGAATTTATTTTTATTTTTATAATTTATTATTATTATTTTTTGTTAGGCTTGTCACCTTGCTTGTTTTGTTACATGAGGTTTTCATAGACTCCTAAATTTCCTCTGTATCCATTATTTTTAGCCCAAGTGTTTTCCTGTTAGATGCTTTGATCAGTTGGGCAAAAAAATTGAATATTACCTTTATGGTTATAGTGATGCTGAGATCTTGCATGGGTGAAAATATATAGCTCTACTATTCATGATGACCATCAATGATGAAAGTAACAAATGTGCAGAAATTCTTATCATATGTTGATAAATTTTGTAATCAATAAAAGATAAGGGTGGTATGATCTGAGGATATATATCTGGCATTGGTACTTGCGCATGATGAACTTTTGATAGTACTTGTCCTGCTGACTATTTGCAGCTTATGGAACTTTTAGCGTTGCTGAGGTTTTTGCAGACAAGTTTCTTACTTGGTAAAGTTTCTGAGTACTAGTGATTTCTTCCTTTTGCTTGTGTAGTAAGTATTTATCATATATTTTTCGAAAAGATAAGCAAGTGTACATCTTTCCCACGCATGTACGCACGATGCTTAATTATCTATGCCTAATTGATGTCACTGCCTTATCTTGTTTCATCATTTCAGGTTTCCCATGTATTATCACCTGAAATTTGCATTTCTTGTATGGCTTCAGCTTCCATCTACTGATGTAAGTTTAAAAATAACGCTTGTAACTTTGGATCATATTTAAAAATGGGGAAGTGTACTTGTATTTATATTTATTTGTGATGAAAATTAATGTAGCTTAATATGTTTAACCTTTGACTTCAAGTTAACTCATAGCGATAAACTTCCTTATTTCATGTTAGGGGGCAAGGCAGTTGTACGGGAACTACTTGAGTCCATTCATGTTGAGGTGTCGAGCTAAAGCTGATCAACTCAGGGCCACTACACACGCTAAATTTGATCAACTCAGGGCCATTACACAAGCTAAGGTCGATCAACTCAGGCCCATCACACTGCGTCCATTCTTGTTGACGTGTCAAGCTAAAATTGATCAACTGAGGGCCATTGAAGACATGGTATGTTAGGTAGTGTTGTTATCATATTATGGGCGATACTAGTTTGACTTATCTGTTTGATTGAATGATAATGTGGCTCTCCCCATATTCTCAAGAATATGCAAAAAGCTGAAACCTCTGAGCAGAGTTCGATTTTCGCTTCCATTGCGAAATTGTAACTTGTGGTGAATAAGGCACTTGAAAATTGTTTATATTGGGTCAACCTCAACCCATAGATACCCTGTGCTAGTCTTATTGTATTGCACTCAACACTTCCCCTGTTGTTTCCGATGAAGTATATGCTCTGCTAAAATTTACAGGTTGGACATATCAGCTCAATCAAGGCAGAAATTAAATGTGGGTAGGATACATTCTTCGCATTTTTCTGGTCAGGTAATGGTAGATACCTGTCTTTTGGTGCGTGCTCATCTTGTTAGTTTAGTGATTTCCATGTAGATTCGAAGTATTTTACTTGTTTCTGGACCAGCTCCAAAATATTGAGGGGTGGTGTGTTGAATATAGATCCAAATAAACCTGAAGGACGAAATGCGGTTGAAGACCTGGATGGAATAACCTCAGACACAGACACTGAGTCTAATCTTCAGGTTGAGGAGACTTTGATCATGCATGTCAGTTTCGGTAAATTGAGTTACTCTTGCTATGGACCGAGACCCTATCGTAGGATTTCCAAATCGTATCTGCTCAAATAATCAAGGCTTCTTTGCCACCTAAATGGGACGACATCAGCATACGTTATCCCTCAGTATCATCTCTTTACAATCTCAAAAATCTTTTAGTCATTTGCATTTGAAAGGAGTACTTGCGGTAGTTCATTCCCAGAATTTATCTTTTGATGTAGTGATGGGTGTCGAAGCCAACAAAAATAAATTCCTACTCTAAATAAATTGTGTATAGTGATTGAGCAGGGTCGTGTCCACAGAGATCGGTAATTATTTAAATCCTTTTGAAACGTAAAATATAAAATGGGGGAATTGTTGACAATAATAAAAATCAAATTAAAAATAACAAGAATGCAAATTAAAGTTGTAATTCAAATTGGAGAAAGCTCTGGTTGAAGGAATTAACTCAGCTTGATTCGACTACTGATCATTGATTCAAATATAGATTATTATTACTTATGAATAGACCGGTTATAGCTATTGAGACCTTCTAATAGCCAATCTCTCCTTAACTAGTCAATAACCAAGGTACGACCGTTGGATATTTCCCTAATCAATAGACAACCCTAGATACGATCATAGGATTTAATCAATTGACAGCCTGAAAAACTAGAGAGACCCAAATCCTAATCAACACATATGATGATTCATTTAAATTAGATTGTTTATTCTTACAACACAACTCTCTGCTATGTTATTTGTCACAACATTAAATTCTTCATACGATGAATCCTTTAATTGACAATAGATTAAGTTGATAATTAAATAGTGGCCAATTACCTAATTAACAAACATAATCATGAAAATAATTTAGAGAATAAACAAATACTCAAAAAGCAATAAAACAATTAAAGCACAAGAAAGATCTCACAGTAGTGATGAATCAAATCTTCATTATCCTTCAACCAGAAATATAGGTTTAGTTCTTCATAGAGAGAAGAGAAAAATTAGATCTAGGGTTTCTTTGTCTCCAATCCAAAATCCCCCTTTTTCACAAGAGATTCCTCCCTTAAAATACTCTCTCTCTCTTCTATTTTAGAATTCTATTTAAAATAAAATCCTAATATCTGAAATATTAAATTCGTAATTACAAAAATAGCCAAAAATATAAAACACGTTAAACTAAAAGCAGTCCAGCTGATTGACGCGCCCACGCCTTATCAACAATGTTCGTCTGCCGCTCATAATTTCTCCAAGGGAACAATCATCTTTAAACATCATCTTATACTTCAATTTTCCCACAAATCAATAGAATTGCACCTACAAAAGTAAAACACAAGTAAATCATTATTATTAAGTGCAAAACATCGATATTAAGAGAAGTAAACAATGCAAAACTAGTGCATAAATTGCACTCTAACAAATTCCCCCACATCAAGATGATGCTTGTCCTCAAGCATATAACTCAAGATTAATCCCAAATCTCCACTCAATTCTCATCTCAACTCATCCAAAAACAATTTTAAGCAAGTATACCTCAAGAAATTAAGTCGTTCAATCGTTCGAGAGACAAAGATTTTAAAGCATAGAATTTCATAAGATAGAATAAGAACATTCAACCACCAAGAAGATCCATTCAAAATTCAAGTGCAACAAGATGTAATAGCCCTCTCAATAACTTCACTCCATGCACTCAAAGTGTTTAGGGTGTCATTTATGCGCTCAAATCAAATCAAAGAATGCTATTACCATAAGCTTGCTTATATATCACATCTCAATCCACAAAACATGAATAAAATGCAAAAATCCAAGGGTCTTAAAAGGGTTGTAATGGGGTTAAATAGGTTAAATGAAAAAGAGAGGTTTATGAAAGAAAAAGAGATCAAAATGAGAAGAATGAACTCATTGAATGAACTTATGATACCAAAATGCTTATTTCTACTCAAGTCACCAAGAATGTAAACATTTTTTTTTCTTTTTTTTTCAATTTTTCTTTTTCTTTTTTTTTGGTTCTTTTTTTTTGTTTTTTTTTTGTTTTTGAATCAAACAAAAGAAACGAACCTTGCACAATTTAATTCAAGCATAATGCTTGTTGATCTAATTGAAAAACTTTAATACAAGGTAGAAAAAGCAACAAAATATATCCACACAATGAGTCCAAAAATCTCCTTAAATTGAGGCTCAAAAAGAAGAAAAATGGTTAAGTAGACGGAGAGAATTAGATGGGTAATGGTTAAGGCTCAAACGAAGATAGCAAGTAAAGGTCTTCGGGTACAGAAAAAGGAAAATGCGAGAATAGAAAAATGGTAAATGGTTTGCCCTTATCATTTTAATGCATAAAATCCCGTAATGTGGCTTCAACATGCATAATAAAGCAAGTTCTAGAATAAACAAACTAGGATTGATATTCACATAACAAAAATAATTAGAGCAAAGTGGTTGCTCATAGGCTCAAATCATGTACACTCTTCAAATGAATCAACCATCAATAGTGGTGTAGAATGAGAAGAAGGTATGAATGAGATATAAAAGGAAAGGTAAAAATGATAATAAGCGAGAAAGATGTATGTAGTAAAAAAATGAAAGATAAAATGTGAGTGATGAAAGAGTATGATAGAAAAAAAAATAGATATAAATAATTTGAGATAGATGGGAAAAGAGTAGTGAGAGAGAAAGGAAAAGAAAATTAATAATATATGAAGCATACTAACTCCAAAATCATTTAAGGATGAGTAGAGTGAAAATAATACTTCCAGACATCAATAATGCAAAAATCTCTCCCCACACAAGAACTTACATTGTCCCCAATGTAAGATAATCAAAGCTCACATAAAAATTAAAGCGTAAGGATAAAAGATTAAAGGCAAAACTTCCCGAATTGTGAGCTTTGATCCTCATAACGCCTATGGGCTTGGCGGGAATGGTGGGATAAATCCCACACTCTTGAAGTATGCGGCCAAGCTCCATCTTGTCACGGATTTCGATTCACGCTGGAATGCAGGTCGTAGGTGGTTGCGGACTATTGCTGCCGAGCTTGCGGTACACAATCGTGGTTCGATTGCGCTGGATGGGATCTGCGCTGTGCCTGTGACGCTTGTTGCGTTGCGTGTTCGGCTTGCTGCGCGGATTGGGCTGGTTGCGCAGGATGTCTGCGTGGCGCGCTGCGCGAGAGCTGCGTTGCGTTGCGGGCGTGCTCGTTCTGGTGCTTGCGTTGCGCGCGCGATCTTTGCATTCTCTTTGGCCGAGAAGAAAACAATTTCTAGAAAATTAGGGATTTTGTGAACAGTAAAATTTTTTTTTTTTTAACAATGATTTTTTTTTATTTTTTTTAAATAAATAAAAAATATATATATAAAAGAAAGAACAAAAGAAATAAATAAATAAAATAAATAAATAAAATAAATAAAATAAAATGAAATAAAATAAATTAAAATTAATTTTTTTTTTTTTTAGTGATGAATCACTTTGAGACACTAAAAATTTCAGAAGTACTTTTCTAATAAGTACGTGGGCACGCCTTATCAAAAATTTTCTTTTGACCAAAATAAGCAAACGCACTTTTTTTTTTTAATCAAAACTAAAAGAAGATAAAACAAAAACCAAAATAAACAAATCATTTGGGTTGCCTCCCAAAAAGCGCCTTTTTTTTATGTCTTTGGCTAGACACATTTATGCATCAATCTCCATAAATAGGATTCTCGAGAGCCATTTCCTCCACAATATTCACCGAAAAACCTTCGTAAAAAGGTTTTAAACGATGACCATTAACCTTAAAGGCTTTATCAGAGGTTTGACTCCGAATTTCAACTGCACCATGAGGAAAAACATTAGTAACAATAAAAGGTCCTATCCAACGAGAATGTAATTTACCAGGAAAAAGTTTAAGTTTAGAGTGAAAAAGAAGAACTTTTTGACCAACAGAGAATTCCTTTCTCAAAATCATTCTGTCATGAAATGTCTTCGTCTTTTCCTTGTAAAATCGCGAACTCTCGTAGGATTCATTTCTAATCTCCTCCAACTCTTGCAGCTGCAACTTCCTCTGCTTTCCCGCTTCATCCATCTGCATATTGCATTGCTTAACCGCCCAGTATGCTCAAGTTCTACAGGTAAATGGCAAGGCTTACCAAATACTAAACGATAAGGAGACATACCTATGGGAGTTTTGTAAGCGGTGCGATACGCCCATAATGCATCATCTAATCGTAAACTCCAATCTTTTCGATTTGGACTAACTGTCTTTTCAAGAATAGACTTGATTTCTCTGTTTGATATCTCAGCTTGTCCACTTGTCTGTGGATGATAGGCGGTAGACACTCGGTGGGTAACATGATATCTTTTGAACAAAGCTTCCACCACTCGATTACAGAAATGAGTGCCTCTATCACTTATCATCGCTCTCGGTACACCAAACCTGGCAAAAATATTAGACTTGACAAAATCTACAACAACTTTAGCATTGTCAGTCCGGGTGGCCTTAGCCTCTACCCACTTAGAAACGTAATCCACTACTAAAAGAATGTAAGCATTGCCAAAAGATGAGGGAAAGGGTCCCATAAAATCAATGCCCCACACATCGAATATTTCACATACAAGAATAGGGGTAAGTGGCATTTGATTTCTATGACTTAAATTACCAGTCTTTTGACAATTCTCACACGACTTACAAAACATATATGAATCACGAAATAAAGTAGGCCAAAATAAACCACATTCTAACACCTTGGATGCTGTCCTTTTGGGACCAAAATGACCACCACATGCATATGAGTGACAAAATTGAAGAATAGAAGGAATTTCAAACTCAGATACGCACCTTCTGATGACTTGGTCAGAGCAATGTTTCCACAAGTAAGGGTCATCCCAAACATAGTATTTAGCATCGCTCTTAATTTTATCCTTTTGAGCCCTCGTCAGATCACTAGGTAGTGTTCTTGTAACTAAGTAATTGACAATGTCAGCGTACCGAGTTACAAAGAGTTGCTCATCTGGAAAATCATCTTTCAAAGGTGCTGCTTCTTCACTCGTGGTCAATCTACTAAGGTGGTCTGCAACTAAGTTTTCTGTTCCTTTCTTGTCACGGATCTCCAAGTTGAATTCTTGAAGCAATAGGATCCAGCGGATAAGTCTCGGTTTCGCTTCCTTCTTGGCGAGCAAATATCTGAGAGCTGCATGGTCAGAAAAAACAATCACTTTAGTACCCAATAAATATGAACGGAATTTTTCTAAAGCAAAAACAATAGCTAAAAGTTCTTTTTCTGTTGTTGAGTAATTGCACTGAGCACTATCAAGTGTTCTTGATGCGTAATATATCACATGAGCAGCTCTGCCAATCCTTTGTCCGAGAACAGCACATTATCTCGTAGGAGGCTCCGGTGGTCATAATTGGAGCTGAAGTCAATAACTCCTTAACTTTATCAAATGCTACCTTGCATGCTTCATTAAAATCAAACGTCACATCTTTCTGAAGAAGCTTGCATAAAGGCTGAGCTATCTTTGAAAAATCCTTGATAAATCTTCTATAGAAACCTGCATGACCAAGGAAAGAACGAACTTCCCGCACACATGTGGGATAAGGTAAAGATTTAATAACATCTATTTTAGCTTTATCTACCTCAATTCCTCTAGCAGAGACTACATGACCCAAAATAATGCCTTGATCTACCATAAAATGACATTTTTCATAATTCAAGACAAGGTTTGTTTCAATGCATCTTTCAAGCACTTTCTTCAGATTATAGAGACAATCATCGAAAGAATCAGCATAAAAAATCGTCCATAAATACCTCTATAGTGTTTTCTACATAGTCTGAAAAAATACCATGCACCTCGAAAAGTGGCGGGAGCGTTACAAAGACCAAATGGCATACGTCGGTTCCAAAAGGACATGTGAAGGTAGTCTTCTCCTGATCCTCAGGCGCAACTGGTATCTGATGAAAACCTGAATAGCCATCAAGACAACAAAAGTGAGATTTTCCTGCCAATCTTTCAAGCATCTGATCAATAAAAGGAATATGAAAATGATTCTTCCTCGTGAGTGAATTAAGCTTTCTAAAATCAATACAAACTCTCCACCCATTCTGAACTCGGGTAGGAACTAACTCACCATAAGAATTCTCAACAATTGTTATACCAGTTTTCTTTGGTACCACTTGTACCGGACTTACCCATTTGCTATCCGAAATTGGATAGATTATACCTGCATCAAGAAGTTTTAGAATTTCTTTCTTCACTACTTCCATCATAAGTGGATTCAAACGGCGTTGAGCTTGAATTGAAGGTTTGGCATCTTCCTCCAGCAGTATTCTATGCATGCACGTGGACGGACTTATCCCTTTAATATCTGCAATTGTCCACCCAATAGCCTTTTTGTAATCCCGTAGCACTCTAATAAGTTTCTCTTCCTCTAAAGTACTAAGCTTTGAAGAGATGATCACCGGAAGTGTCTCATCATCTCCTAAAAACATGTACTTTAGATGACTAGGCAATGGTTTAAGCTCTATTTTTGGTGCCTGCAAAATAGATGGAAGAAGTTTTGCATTAGATGAAGGTAATTCATTATTAGACATATGATGAGTTAAAGTTCTCAAAGAATTTAATTCATAAATTGTCTCTTGCAATACAGAATTTAAAACAAACTCATTTTCATCCTTTTGCAATCCTTTGAGGCCCAAACTGTTATTTAAAGCAGCTACCAATGAATCTTCAACATCCAAATAAAAAACTTCCTGCACTATAGGGTTAATAATATCCATAGAAAATACCGAATATTCCTCACTGGGATATTTCATGGCATCATACATATTGAACTCTATAACCTCTCCATCAAACTCCATAGTAAGAGTCCCTTTATGTACATCCATTTTAGTTCTAGCAGTCTTAAGAAAAGGTCTTCCTAGTAAAATTGGGACAGAATTAGAGGAGTTATCATCTTCCATATCAAGTACATAAAAATCAGCAGGAAAAACTAACTCATTAACTTGTACTAAGACATCTTCTAATACCCCATCAGGATATGCATTAGACCTATCAGCTAGTTGAATTATCACGCCAGTTTCTTTTAATGCGCCAATATTCAAAGACGAATAAATAGAACGAGCCATGACATTAATAGAAGCTCCTAGATCTAACATAGCCTTCTCAACTCTAACACTACCAATTTTGCAAGGGATAGTAAACATACCTGGATCCTTGCACTTGGGAGGTAATTTCTTTTGGAGAACTGCTGAAACATTCTCCCCCATATGAACTCTTTCATCTCCTCTTAATTTTCTCTTGGAAGTGCACAGTTCCTTAAGAAATTTAGCATATCGAGGTATTTTTTTTATAGCATCTAATAAGGGAATATTTACCTCAACCTTGCGAAATGTCTCAAGGATGTCTTTCTCTTGTTCCTCCTTCTTGGATTTTGCAAACCGGCTTGGAAAAGGAGGAGGTATCACAATAGGTAGGGGTTTCGGTCTGGTGGGTTGCGCATTCTGAGATTTAGGCATCAATTCATTCTTTTCAAGCTCATCTTCTACATGCTCTGTCACTTTCTTACTAGGCTCTTGCAACTCTTTCCCACTTTTAAGGATGACAGCACTAACGTTTTGCTTTGGATTCACCTCAGATTGTGAAGGCAATCTCCCTAATACTTGAGACTCCAGACGGCTCACTGTAGTCGCCAATTGACTCATTTGGTTCTCCAAGTTCTGAATGCTTGCTGTAGTTGCTTGCTGAAATTGTTGAGTGTTAGTCGCAAGTGATTTAACAATTTCTTCAAGAGATATACCTGACTTGGAGTTTAACTGTGGAGGTGCTGGTTGTCTTGGTGGATACTGTTGTGGGAATCCTGACGGCCTAACTCCATAGCTGAAGTTGGGATGATCCTTCCATCCCGGATTGTATGTTTGTGCATAAGGATCATACCTCCTCTGAGGCATACCTGGAAATCCTCCAACTGCATTGGCTTGTTCAACGGGTTCTTCTTGAAGTGTAGGACACATATCAGTTGAATGACCCATATTGTAACAAATGCCATAAGTCTTCACCTGTTGCACATTACCTACAACAAACTTTTCCACAAGAGAAGTAAGTTTATCTAAACGTTGTTCAACAGAAGAAATATTTACCTCATTCACCGTTCTTGAAGTGAAATCTTGCCTGTTGCCAAATTGTTGTGCATTGGCAGCCATATTTGATATCAACTCCCTTGCTTGAGTAGGGGTCTTGTTCACCAACACGCCTCCACTAGCAGCATCTATCATACTCCTATCCATCAATAATAATCCTTCGTAAAAATATTGAATAAGAAGTTGATCAGAAATCTGATGCTGAGGACAGCTGGCACACAATTGTTTGAATCGCTCCCAATACTCATACAAAGTCTCCCCAGGAAGTTGTCTGATCCCACAAATATCTTTTCTGATGTTAGCAGCTCTTGAAGCAGGAAAGTACTTCTCGAGGAACTGCTTCTTCAAATCATTCCACGTTGTAATCGATCCAGGAGGCAAGTAATACAACCAGTCTTTAGCTAGCCCATCTACAGAGAACGGAAAAGCACGCCTTGTGGTCTCATACTTGAACACACAACATGAAACTCCTTAAGATGTTTATGAGGATCTTCACCTGCAAAACCATGAAACTTGGGTAATAAATGAATAAGACCAGACTTTAATTCAAAATTTACCTCCAAATCTACATATTGAATGCAGAGTGGTTGCTGATTCAAGTCTGGTTCAGCTAACTCTCTAAGAGTTCTTTCTACAGGTGCAGGTCTATCCATCACTTGTTCTTCCGAATCGCTAGATGATTCAACTAAATTAGGCACCGTATCTGTTTCAAAAAGCAAAGGCGATGAGGATCGTTGCTTAGCTCGCTTAGTCTGCTGTCTCAGCTGGCGAGCTGTCTTCTCAATTTCAGGATCAAACGAAAGTGTACCTGTACGAGAAGAACGAACCATACACCAAGTAAAACGTAAAAAGGATTAAATAAATGACACCAATCCCCGGCAACGGCGCCAAAATTTGATGGGTGTCGAAGCCAACAAAAATAAATTCCTACTCTAAATAAATTGTGTATAGTGATTGAGCAGGGTCGTGTCCACAGAGATCGGTAATTATTTAAATCCTTTTAAAATGTAAAACATAAAATGGGGGAATTGTTGACAATAATAAAAATCAAATAAAAATAACAAGAATGCAAATTAAAGTTGTAATTCAAATTGGAGAAAGCTCTGGTTGAAGGAATTAACTCAGCTTGATTCGACTACTGATCATTGATTCAAATATAGATTATTATTACTTATGAATAGACCGGTTATAGCCTCTCTCTCTTAACTAGTCGATAACCAAGGTTTGGATATTTCCCTAATCAATAGACAACCCTAGATACGATCATAGGATTTAATCAATTGACAGCCTGAAAAACTAGAGAGACCCAAATCCTAATCAACACATATGATGATTCATTTAAATTAGATTGTTTATTCTCACAACACAACTCTCTGTTATGTTATTTGTCACAAACATTAAATTCTTCATACGATGAATCCTTTAATTGACAATAGATTAAGTTGATAATTAAATAGTGGCCAATTACCTAATTAACAAACATAATCATGAAAATAATTTAGAGAATAAACAAATACTCAAAAAGCAATAAAACAATTAAAGCACAAGAAGGATCTCACAGTAGTGATGAATCAAAGCTTCATTATCCTTCAACCCGAAATATAGGTTTAGTTCTTCATAGAGAGAAGAGAAAAATTAGATCTAGGGTTTCTTTGTCTCCAATCCAAAATCCCCCTTTTTCACAAGAGGTTCCTCCCTTAAAATACTCTCTCTCTCTTCTCTTTTAGAATTCTATTTAAAATAAAATCCTAATATCTGAAATATTAAATTCGTAATTACAAAAATAGCCAAAAATATAAAACACGTTAAACTAAAATCATGATTATCAACAATGCTTCGCCTCATAATTTCTCCAAGGGAACAATCATCTTTAAACATCATCTTATACTTCAATTTTATCACAAATCAATAGAATTGCACCTACAAAAGTAAAACACAAGTAAATCATTATTATTAAGTGCAAAACATCGATATTAAGAGAAGTAAACAATGCAAAACTAGTGCATAAATTGCACTCTAACATGTAGTGGTTAATTTGTAGTAAAAAGTTTGAGATTCAGCGGACATGGTATTGTAAATTTTCAATTACGAACTGCACCTGGCGAGACAGGAGTGGCAAGTAAGCACAAATCGTTTTTCCTTGAGACAATGGCTCCAAAAGCCTCACTCATGTCAAGATCCTGCGATGCAATTCCACCATGGAGTTCCCATTCAAAATTATAGAGAAGCTGAGCAAGAGGCAGCTCAATGTTAGCCAGACCAAATGCTATGCCTGGACACATCCTCCGTCCTGCCCCGAATGGAATAAATTCAAAGTCATTCCCCTTGAAATCAATCGAATTGTTGCCTCCGTTACCATTAAATCTCTCAGGTACAAAATTCTCAGCTTCATTCCAGTACTTAAAATCTCTTCCAATAGCCCATGCATTTACTACAACTCTGGTCTTTGCAGGAATTTCATAGCCTTTTATCTCGCATGCCTCCCTGGTCTGCCGTGGAACTAAGAGTGGATTTGGTGGGTGCAATCTTAGAGTTTCTTTGATGATCATTTTCAAGTAATTTAGTTCCTGAATATCTGCCTGCGAAATTGTTTTCTTTCCCTTGGGTGCTTCTCTTACTTCAGCCTGTGCCTTCTTCATCACTCCAGGGTTTCTCATCAACTCTGACATTGCCCATACTGTCGTTGTGGCAGCAGATTCTGTTCCCCCAGAAAATATGTTCTAGAAATTAAAAATATTGAAAGTTAAATAATTTTGTTTAATAAATTAAAACCTAAAATGAAAAATTATAGGAAAAATGACAGATGATTTGACAAAATAGAAACCCTTATGTTTTTAACCACAATCACATGTAAACTCCTTCTTTAACAATTATGCATGAATGAAATACAATTAGGTAATTAGTGCGTAGTCAAATGGTATACTGTCATTAAAGGGGTCTACGTTACAATTTTAAAAATAAAGGAGGTCTCTAACATTTTTTTTTTTTTTATAAAATGGTAGAATAGTACGAAAAATCTAAATTGAACTTTTAAACCCTACTCTCTGGATTTGAAGTTGGTAACTAGTTAAAGAAAACTACTTGAACATCACTTAGTTAAAGCTCTAGAGGCATAAATAGTGATTCAATTTAGGAAAAATGAAGTCATTTATATAGATGCTGATTTTTATTTAAGAAAACAAGCTTATATATACTAACCCAAATAATAGATTTGATGTTTTTGGTAGTAATAGGAAACCCCAAACTGCTGGTCTCTTGAAGCCTTAAGAGCACATCAACTAAATTTTCTTCTCCAGAAGCAGAAACAGTAGCAGTAATTTTCTCCAATTTCATGCTCTCCCTACGCTGGTTGATTAGATTATCTAGGATCTTGTCTGCTTTACCATGAAGCTTCAATATCTTAGCTTCCATGCCGCTAAAAAAATGAATAAATTTTAGCGAAGGAAACACTTCTACCAAAGAAAAACCTCCTGCCAGTTTGCATATTTCTTTGTCTAGTGATACAAACTCATCTTGTTGCTCAAATCTGCTCCCGAATGCAGCCCTGAAAGTCACTGTGCTTGTGAACGAAACCATCATTTTAGAGAGATTAATTGGTTGAGAATTTGAAGTTGCAGACGCGTAGCGAATGGATTCAATTAGATTCAATGTCTCATCTTCACGAATATGAGCAAATGACTTGACTCTTTTGTTACTTAGCAGCTCCAAAGCGCACAGTTTTCTCATCCGCCTCCAATAATCACCAATAGGTGCTGACACCATAGGCATGCCAGTTTTCTCGTACAAAACCTTAAAGGCTAGAAATTCTGGCCTATCCGCGAACGCCAGATCATGTGTCTTCATAACCTCTTTGGCTAACTCCGCAGAAGAGATTACAACCGTCGATATTTCTCCCAATTGAAGTTTAATTAAAGGCCCATGTTTTCTAGCTATTTCTTTGAGAACATGGTGTGGCTGCGAGCCTATCATGTTGTGCAAGTTGCCAATAAGAGGAAGTTTCAGTGGCCCAGGGAGGGATTTCGTATTAGGGTTTTGGGATTGGAATACTAGTTTGAAGAAGAAGATTAGACAGATGACAGAAAAGGATAGACTGACAAGAAACTGAAGCTCCATCGCGTGGAGAAAAAGAGAGGAGAAATTATCTTTCTATGATGTATGTAAGCTAAATTTTCTTGATCTCTTCTTATCAAATATCGTATTCAAACTCAAAAATTGAAGTTTATGCATTGGAAAATGAGATCTAAACTCCCAAAATTTGCCCAAATACAGAAACAAGAGACGGTTAACTGCTATGATTTCAAAAATAAACATATAGATCCCTGTTCATCTTTTCACTATAACTCCTTTTTTTTATAGCTACATGTAGAAAATGATAGAAGAGTTGAAATTGGGCCATGGACTATAAAACTTGCTGGGATATATATAAGCTAAATTAATTTTATTGATCTCGCATTATATTTGACATTAGACGGCAAGGTCTAGTTTTAGGTTCGAGCCTCACTAATGTAAAAAATGGTTTCTCAAAGTCTCTTGTTTTAGGTTGGAGCCTCACTAATGTGTGTAAGTTAATTAAATAAAAAATATATATAAATTGTACTTGACACAAAAAATGAAAGTTGATGCACAGCGAAAAAGACATCTAAACTCCCTATAAAGTTTACTCAAATATACAAATTGTACTTGACACATAAAATGAAAGTTGATGCACCACGAAAAAGACATCTAAACACCCTATAAAATTTACTAAAGATGGCCAATGGGCCGGGCGGCACGTGTCCGTGATGCACGGCACATTTCGGTGACGAGACGCACGGCACGCACGTGGGCCATGCCGGGAAAGACGGCATTAGAGATGGTAAATAATTCATTAGTGAGGTAGCACGCGGCCCGTGAGCCAAAATATATCTAAGTAAATTTTTTTAACAAAAAGTAAATATAAAATGTTATGAAATTAAAGTAAAATATCTTGAAATTAAATTTTTTAATATATTTTTTACCATAGACTTTTAAAAATTAATTTAAATCATTAAATCTTAGTTTAAATAAATATTCTAAGTTTTTATGTTTATAATTTATTAAATGAATAAGTAAATATCATGATTTTAATAAATAAAATTATAAATATCATAATTTTATTTATGATATTTATTAAATGAATAATGTTATTTATGATATTTTAATTTTATTTATGATATTTATTTAATTATTTATTATGTTTATAATTTATTAAATGAATAAGTAAATAACTAAATATCATGATTTTAATAAATAAAATTATAAATATCATGATTTTAATAAATAAAATTATAAATATCATAAATTTATAAATTATAAATAAAAAATAAAATTTAATTAATTATTATTATGATCTATGGAATTAAATTTATGTATTGTTGTGTTATGAGTTATGATTGATTATTGTGAAATAAAATATATAGTTGTGCAATTGTGATAAACTAATAATAAAATGTTAATTGCTCTCTTAATAAAAATTAATATGATTATGATTGTGATTATTATTATTATTATTATGTTGGTGGGCTTAAAGAAGCACGTTGGGCATGTGGGCTTGAATAAAGCACGCTAGGCACGTGGGATTGAATAAATCACGCTAGGCACGTGGACTTTTTTAAGCACGCTAAAAAAAAAAAAGTTGGTGGTCTTTTTTTCTAAAAAAAAAAATGTAGGCATGGCACGGCCCATGAGCCTTTGTGGGCCGATAGTTGGTGGCACGGCCATTGGCCATAGTTAAAATTTACTCAAATATACAAATAAGAGATACTATTTTAAAGACTACTATTTTTTACTATTATACTCTTTTATTATACAAACCCCTGAAATTGATTTTACAATTTCATAAAAATTTAACGCACATATAATTAAATTTTATAGTAATTTTATTTACTATAAAAATCTAAAGTCAGTCATTGGCGAACAAATCCTAATATTGAATAAAATTATTTATTTAGAGATGCTTTTGGATTGTTGCTGCTTATGAAATAATCCACTTCTGCAGTGCTGATGAGATAACAAATAAGATAAAAAGAAGTTAAATATTTGTTAAACTAAATTACTGAGAGTGTTATGAATTTCAAAAATAGATTATATGTGTCTAGTAATTGTTGTAAACGTGTGATGTATGTCCCACTCCCACAAGTTTAATAGAGTTTTTCAGTCCCACCTTGACTCATTGAAAATTGATACACTTTGTTAATTACAATGGTTCAAGGCATACTGTCACGGGACGAGTGGTTTCGAGCCCGTACGGCACTCCCGCATCCCATACTAAGAGAGTAAGTCTTGTGGAAGTGGCACAATGTCGACTGGTTTCGCCCTGCCTTGGGCTCGTCAGGAGAACGGCCTCAGTTCCCAACCAGTGTGCGTCAGGATTTTCCTAGACCCCTCTTCAGCGTTAAGTCCTCGACTAGCGACAAGCTCCCCAAACTCAACCGGGTCGGCCTGCCTGAACTCCAAAGAGTCTAGGGCATTGTATTCCCCACACACACATTCCTGAAGCACGTTTCCAACAATCAGCACAACCATCATCGACACTAGCGTACAAGCGCATATCTTGGGTGCCACGATTGCGGTCCTTGACAATACGCATGTGAAAACAACATGATCATTTGACTTCCACAGAACCATACAAAGGAAGCTTCCGTTTGATTGAAAGGAATCAACGATTGTTTTATCCGAATTTTATGATAACAAATATACAGTAATAATTGATGGTTAATGATAAAGGAAAATGAGTATACACTGTTGGGATCATCTAAGTACATGAACAGACTTTTTTACCAGATCTAACTACAAGAAAAAAGGGATTTAACAACGTGTAATGTACGTTGTTGAATTCAACAACGCTCGCGCGCATAATGTTGATGCTGTCTTAAGTTGAATATTTTCAACAACATTCTCTGTGCGTTGTTAAAAGTTTTTTGCTTGTTGTTAAAATTTATTTAGCTACATTCAATAAATGTGGCTGAAATCTTATTTTGCTTGTATATTTTCAACAACATGCAGACAAAAGTTGCAAATAACATTTCGCTTTAAGAACACACACACACATTTTCATTAAAAGCTCTACACGTTTATTAATATACAAATTAATAAAACTAATAATATATTGATATAAAAGATTCCATTAACATCCTCTTGTAATTGTCAATACAATATTCTTAACAATTGTGAAATGTACAAGAATTTAATAACGCAAAATAGTAATTCTTATAGTAGTCTCTTTTTCTCAGTGGTAATTGATCAAAATATTACCAAAAACTCTCAACCAAATCCAGTTATTCAATCTCTCCATGATAGCATTAGCAATAAACCTCAAAATCTCCCAAAGTGATCAATTCCTGCACAAGCAAGACCAAATTCACTAAACATTGCAAATAATTTAACACAAGCAACTAATAAAAAAACAAAATCAGCAATGGATATTACAGAGATGAATTTAGTTTTGGTACAAAAATTTAATTGAATTGTGACATGTTTCGTGATAGGTTTTTTCTATCATAAATTTGTATTTACAAAAAATTATCAAAAATTTTAATTTTCTGTAATTCTCTACATTGTAAAATTTAAATTCTACAATTGATATAGAACGAACAAAAAATAAAATACTATCAATCCAAAAAATTTATAATATTAATAATATATTAATCCTCGTACAAAATCTCAAACGCATGAGAACAAATGTATAGTAAAAAAGAACTACATCAACAAAATGACATTTAGTAATCACCATTCAAATTCAACTTGCAACTTAAGTTTCCCATTAACCTCAAGAATACAAGGGCGGTTAGTCGTGCCACAAGTGTCGTAACTCCAAATGCTATTCCCGTTAAGATAAAATAGGTAAAAATGAAAATTCAAATTAAAGGAACAATACCATTTAACTATCATTGAGGAATGATGCATTAAATAGGCTTAAACTTCTGACAGTGGCTTACATTTTTCAAGAAACTACGTGATATGTAATGACATTCTGATATGGTTTGAAATACAACTATCAAACTTCAGTTATTTGAAACAATGATTAATCTATTTTGGAAAAAAGATAAATCAAACTTCAGTTATTTGAACCAAGATCACAATTAAAAAACTATAGTATTTGTTGCGTGCCATGACTTTTAATTCGATAGAATGGTTGAATTAAAAAACCATTAAAAGTAATTAAAAAAGAATTAAACTTCCACTGATTTCACACCACTTCCACCTGCAACCAGTCTGCCAACTTCTCTGCAGGTGTAACAAATAGAGCAAGTTCTGATAAAACCAACAATAATAAGAAAAATAATAAAAGTACGAAGTTATAATTACACATGAATAGAGCAATGACTCATGCAGTCATAGAATACAATGAAGAGTCCAAAATCCACCAATTAATTAATTCTAGCCTCAATTTCATCACTGGAGGCATGGGGACAACTGAACTGAGGTTTCCACGAAGGTCTTAAGCCATGCAGGAATTAGAAGCTATTAATTATATTTTATATGTCTACTTGTCACATGTTGATTTAAACAAGAATAGAGAGAATAGAGATGTAGCTTAGATGATACCTCAGCAGGAACCATGGGTGCATTTACAGCAGTAGCAGCTAGCTCCCATTTCAGGGCCCCAACAATAGCTTCTGATATTTCAATGGGCAAACCTTCCTGATATGTATTTATTGATAAAGCATATATACATGTGCCTCCATAGTGCTAGCACCAAGATGTGGAATCCCAGCGAGGTTTCTTTTCTTCTTAGGTGGCTACTGCAGCTGTGGTGAGCTAACAATTAAACAACAGGTTTTCAATGCTTTACAAATTCTATATATGTATAATAGTATGCATCTTAACAGAATTAATAACATAAGCAACAATGGAAAGAGTGAAAATTCAGAAAAAAGCGTAAAATCAAAAAATAATAATACCATCAAATTTGAATTAACAAATTAACCAGATATATTAGAAATTAAATACCTCAAAAACCGAATCTAGATCAAGAGAGGAATCGGCTGGTGGTTGCGAATGGGAAATGTTGAGGTTTTAATTGGGGGAATTCGAGATAAAGTGAAAGAAATAGAGAGCTGGGAGGCAAAACGAAACTGACCAAACTAGGAGAGAGTGAGAACTGCGACAGAGTGATGAGCCAAAGGCGAGTAAATCCCGACTATTCATTGCAAGAACTTTGACACGGCGGCAACAGACTATGTTTCCTCAACAATACATCGAATGCGGGAGCAATGGGCTAGGATGTTCAAAAAATATTACCGGCATGGCAGCAACATACTTGAACGGTGATAAAACGACACTGTTTTCTCGACTGATTGAGTGCGGGATTTATTTTTTAGGGTTTGGCCTTGAGAGAGTGATGGGTGTTTGGGTAAGAGTGTTAAATGGAGGGAGTGCTCGCGAACTGGGGGTATGAACATTAGGGAGGAGCATTGGTCATGAACGTTAAACGCACCGTTTTTGTTTCACATGTATATATGTTAAAAAGAATTCCATTTTAAAACACATTCCGTTCTTTGTCTCGTATTTTTATTTTTTTTTAATTTTACAATAATTAATTAAATTTTATATTATTTTTTTACTAATTTATTAACAATCAAATAAGTAATATTTAGTAATAACAAAAAGGCAAATAGATAATGTGATTATTGATTCGCCATTTCAAATTAATATTTGATAATTTAGTTGAATTAATATATAGATAATTAAATACTAAACAAACTCTATTAGCGGCATAACATTTATCTATTATTTAATTGGATTTTACTTAATACAAAATAGCATTACAAAATCTGAAATCTAATCTAATAAGTATTTATCATTTAATTAATATATTCAAATTTTGAATACCAAATCCTAAACTTTTAAATTGAATTATTATATAAGAAAATCACTTATTATATAAAATTAGCGCTTTGTTATTATTATTTCTTAGGTTTTGTTACTATTATAGACGTAAAAATGGTAATAAAAATAATCAAGTGATTAACAAAATATTTCACAACATACTAAGAAGCATGTTGTTGAACATAAATAACAACGAGCAAAAGAAAGTTGTGATATATTTTTATTAACAACGTAACCTATTTGAATGTTGCTGAAGATAAAACTTTTAACAACGTACTTAGTTTGCACGTTGTCATTTGGTTTATGGAATCCACCGCAAACATAAAATTGTTGTGATAATGTGTTTAACAACATGCCATTACACACGTTGTTAATGGTAAACTTTTAGTAACTTTTAGCAACATACGATCCTAAAACGTTGTTGAATACCATATTTTATAACAAGCATAGCATGCATGTTGCTGAATTCCTGTTGTCTTATCTCATTTTTCTTGTAGTGAGAAATGATCGTTCTGTCCTTCATTTTCCCTTCTGATTAACTTTTGAAAAGTCTAAGAGTTTCATATTATAATCGTCCCATTTTAATTTGAAATTTATCAATTAAGCTATTAAAATAAGTCAATTAAAAAAGTCCCAACCTTTTGAAGGGACGTTCAAATCAAACATTTATGCTTGAAGTAAGTTTAATGGTTCAAGTAACATTTGTTTTTCTCTCTCTCTCTCTCTGAGGCTTGGTTGAATGGTTTTCAAATAATTTTATTTAGAGAAATTCTATAAAACATTAGAAATAATACAAATAATTAATGTATCTATGAAATGTGTAGTTGAATTTTATATAACCACCAATTGCATTCTGGTTCTTCAAACTAGATACACACATGTCATAATATTATTTGTTTGTTGTTTGGCTAATATGATACCTCAAAATATTCTAGAATTTCTCGTTTATTTAATTGGTCACCTGAAAGAGACAAGGGGATAAAAATTCATTTGGACTTTACTCATCCCTGAACTTTATTTAAAAAATAAAAATAAAAGTCCGGTTGTTCAAGCAGCAATTTCACTATGTTGTCTATTAGAAAATTTCAAAGCGAGAAAGATAAATATTTATGTTTCTCACGTTTGTACTTAGGTCCCTAATTTTTTTAATTTCTCGGTACAACCCCAATGTTAGAAAATGTAATAATTAAAAAAAAAAACAAAGTTTTTTTATTCTTTTTCTATTATAACATTGTTGTCACTCAAAATATAATTTGCATGCTATTGAGTTATTGGTCTTTTTCTAGTATAACCTTAGTGTCACTGAAGACGATGATGTTGCTTGAAATATATAGAAGTTAACGAGTATTGACTTTAATTTATTTATTTCTAGTTGTAATTGATGGTTTTGTCCATGTTAACAACTCATATATTTTAAATGAGAATTTTCAAATTAAAAAAGTACATAAGTTGCGTATATATAATTAAAAAATAATAGGGTTATATTCATAGTATGATGATAAATTATTTGAATTATAAATATATGCTGTCTATTTTTTTTTCTTTTTTGACAAGTAAATGGATTGTCTTAAGACTTAAGGACCAAGAGTTTACTATTATAGTATGGTAGGCATTATGGTAGTAATAATTTGAGGGGGAAAATTTATTAGATAAGGCTATTGCTTGATAGACTAAAGTAACAAGCATTGGCCTTAATTCTGGTCATTGTTCCTATTGCCTAATTACATTTGAAGCATTACTTGTAATTATTTTAAACTTATTTATTATTATTGAATAAAATTAACTAGTATATTTAGTACAAGCACCAATAATTTGTTGTTATTTTCTTTTTTGAATGACATTATAGTCTACTGCTATTTACAATTAGAATCCTATTTAAATCTTGTCAACCAACTCTATGATGGTAGAGCCTAGATATATGGTCCCAAACACATTGGATCTACTTTTAAATTTTTTGAAGAAAATCAACCTGCTACGTAAATCAGAGGACTCCAACCCTCAACCTCAAGACTCAAGAGTGAAGTAAGGAGGTACCCACTTGTCAACCATAAGATAATTTACAAATTTATCAGTGAGTAGTACTTCTCATACAAGATTTCTTGCTTTATTAGTTTACGGAAGATACATTAAAAATGCTTTTCTTCTGAATAAGTTTTGGTGCCGTTTGCATATTTTGTTGGCAGTTATCGTAAAAGCTTTAATCTCGACCGTCGAGTTCCATATTTCGTACATTCACTTCACAACTAATAAATTCTGTAAACAAGTCACCATAGAGTAATTGTCATGCCGCTAGCATTGTCCTGCAAATTTCCAATAATAGCATCATAACTCGTAAGCGTGGTTTCAAAGAATATTTACATAGATAATCGAACTAGGGTTGGCAATGGGACGTGATGGGATGAGATTTACCAATCCAAGTCCCGTCCCATATATGTAAGTGGGTTGAAAAAATGTCTTACTCCTGTCCCTATATTTTTTTTTTGGGACAAAAATATGTTCCGATCACATCCCAAAAGAGAGGGATCCTACGGGGATCCCATCCCAATTGGAAAAATTTTCATTATTAGTCAGCAATGAGACGGGATGAGATGGAATTTTTTAATTCCACTCCCGTCCCGTATATACAAGTGGGATAAGAAAATGTCTCACTCCCATCCCTAATTTTTTTTATGGGACAAAAATATGTCATCCCTAAATCCAACGTCTTAAAGACTTAAACTAGCAAAACAAAAAGTGCTTGATGATTCCCGCAGACATCAATTGAACGAGAATTTGTTTTTAAATAAAGAGAATCAAATAAGACTTAGGTAGAGAAACATAGGTGGCATTAAATTTTTTGTTTGAATTCTGAATAGAACTAAATGTCTGAATTCTAAAAAGAACTAAATGTCTAAATTTGAATTATATGTTTGTTTTCTTATTTGATTGCTAAAAATAAATATAAAACTGCTTTTTTTAAATTAAAAAAATTAAAAACTAGTATTTTTACATTTATGTCCTTACCAATTGTAAATGTAAAATTATAAACATCTCAAAGAACTTGAATAAGATAATACATTATCAATATATAAATTATGTTTAATTTATAGAACCTTTTACATTCTAAAATAGTATATCTTAATTAATTTTATCATAGTTTATGATCTTTTTATATGAAAAATATTTATAAAAAAATTATAAAGATAAATAAAGCTAATTTGAAGAAAATAAAAGGATAAATAATAATAGTCAACTACTATATTATCACAAGTTATAGACATCGATAATAATACTAATTATTAAATTTTTTTTAGAAAAAGATAAAAATTAATTAATTATATAGGTATTTTTTGAGAATATCTTTCAGTGAGATCATTTAGAGTTTTAATATTAAGAAAATAGCTGAAAAAAATATCTTAATAACGTAATGACTTAACGACTAAATTTTTTTATTAAGTTAAAAACACAAATAGACTTAATGGATTAACTGATTGTACGTCAATTAAATCATTAATTCAAAAAGCAACTCCCATAATTAGCATTACTTCTTGAAGAATTATACAACGAAGAATATAAGACAAAATAGACATGAAAAGGGGACCAAATTAATTGATTTTGGACACATCACACATGGAAGCTATTGATGAAAATAATCAGACGATGATAGAAACAAAATTATAAATCAAAATAATTGATTATTATCTCTATCTTTATAAATCATTATAAATATTGATTAATTATCATCAACATTGATTGACTCAATCTTAAAATATGAATCAAATTACCAAGTATCATATCAATTGTATAATTTTTAGTTTTATTTTTCAAACATTATATAAATTCATATTATAATCCAGTACTTTTTTTTTGAAGTCTGTTATACACAGATATTACTGATATTACATCAGACATTACAATTAATATTTACAATCACACTATATAACTGGGACCACCACCATACATTGACACACTGAAGTATATGCCCAGATATTTTAAACCCTCTCTAATATTCGAGGGGTGCCTGCTCCACTCACATTTCGTAAGGGAGAGACTGTCTCCACTCAATTAATTGATAATTGAGGAAGAAGCTAACCTCCATAATGCTTTCTTATGGAGAAACTTCAGCATTGTAAGTCGAGGCCCATTGGTTTATAATCCAGTACTTAATATAACTTTTACTCAGTTTTTAAGGATATATTTACATCTATCATATTCTGCAATTAATGGTTATCGTTTGGGTACAGCTACTATCCAATCGTGATTTGGTATTCCATTTTTTATCTTTTGTGATCCAACCATTAGATTCAACTCAAGAGTTGCTAAAGCTATTCCGAAGGTAAGGATTTAATTACTTGGTCATTAATGTTGCAGCACCTCATTTTTCTAAAAATTATAAGGAAAGGTTAGTTTTCAAAACTTTTGCACATAAGTCCATTAAAATGTTTTATTATCTTTAAAAGGATCAATGGTAACTTAGTAAATAAACATAATTAATTATTAAAAATATAGATGGATTATTTTAACTTGTTATAATACTCTCCACATCCATTTACTTAAAATACCAATTCGATTACAATATTGTGCTCTTGTGTTTAGTTTAATGCAAGATTGGACAAAGTTTTATATATGTTTTGACAATATTAAAATGAAAAATAAATAAATATTAAATAAGTACTTGAACGGTAATTTAAGTTTTATTATAGAGTTTATAAATGCTATTTTCAAAATAATAGATTTCTATATACAACTTTGAAATTATGTAAAATTACTCATACCTTATCGAATAATGGAGCTGAGATAATATTTAGAAAAATATAATCTCAATTATTTACTTGACATGAAAACAAATAAATTGTATAATATTTATTCTATTACTTAAATTTAAAGTTGTAAAGAATGAAACTTAAATTTAAAATAGTAAAGAATGAATAATAACTTAAATTAATGGATTATGGGAGAATTATCTTTCAAAAAATATTTTAAGATTAACTAGCTTTTAAGGCTTCTAACGTAATCTTTTTTTATCTCGTTTTGTTATCATAAAATAAAAATTTTATTGTAAAAAATTTATCCTAAACGTCTCTTTAAGGTAAAAATATCATTATCACATGATAATTTGGTAGGTCAAAGCTGTGTTATTCTTAGTTTACTTATTTATACTAAACACAATATTAGGATTAAATTTTAGTAAAATAAGTCCATCCCACCATCTTTAACTGCATTGAGCAGGTTCTAATTGTTTATGTCTAATTATAGAAAGTAAGATGCAACTCCTTTCTTATTATATTGGTAAAGAAGAAAACATAAACACAATAGATATCTTTTAAGAGAATGCAAGCATTATTTTTATGAGGTTATGTTGTTTAAGAGATTAATCTAATTTATGTGATTAAAAAATCTCTCTATTCTTTTATATTTTAGAAGAATTATATGTTTGAGAATGAATAAATTAAATCTAAAGAAGGACAGATTGATTGAGAAGGAGATAGAGATAATAACTTTTTTAAAGAATTTTAAAATTATTATATTTTAATTGGGGCTTATTATATAAAATTATTGAAACTTATAATTTTTATTATTTACAAAAAATAGCAGCGACTGCTGAAGAAAATGTCAAATAAATTTTTAAAAATTTTAAAATTATTATATTTTAATTGGGGCTTATTGTGTAAGATTTTTAAACTTATAATTTTTACTATTTATAAAAACAATAGGATTACTAAAGAAAATGTCAAAATTGAATGTTTGGTACAAGTGAGACAACATAGTTTTGTCCTAATTTTAAATGCAAACTTAAACACAAACTTTTAGTTATTAGCTCACAATCATTTTAATAGCCTAATTGAGACTGACATGAGTTTCCTTTCGATGCAAAATTAATTAGTAACTATTAATTATTTTTCTATCTCTTTCACTTTTATAATTAATTTTATTTTCTTCTTTTTCTCACTCCTAGGTCCTTCTCCCAAGATCGTTTGGCTTTGTCCTTCAAAGTTTTAACTTCTGAGAACTCAAATAAAACTACAATTTCCTCAAGAAGCGAAACCAAGAGAAAGGGACTCAAAACGTATAACAAACAATTTTTTACTTTTTTACTTTTTGCTTTTGTTAATGTTTGAGGGGTTACTATTTACTTTGTCAAAAATCGATGCCAACAAACAGTGGTTCATTTTGGCTTTGATAAAAATCACATCTCTACGGTTCTACGTAGCTTCTCTCAATGAGAGTTGACTTGATTTAAAATGACGATTTTGAAAGCGTGTAAAAATCTATGGATTGATAGATGGGTGAGATTTAATTATAATTTTTAGGGTAAATTCAATTGACCTCATACTTATATTATCAATTTTCAATTTATCTCTAAAAGTGTGAAAATATTATTTTACATCCATTTGCTGTTAATCCATCAATTGTGGTCTCTATGCCATCATCTTCTCAAAGAAAATGGGGTAAATTGAAGTTTTCACAGTTTTTAGGGGATAAATTAAAGACTGTCATATTATCTTAAAAGATAAATTAAAATTTATCCTTTTTCTACTTTACAGAAGAATAATGATGTAATTTTTTTCTAATCTTTTTATCTCTTTTTCATGTCCATGATGGGATCTCACCAATTTATTTAGATGAAGTATAAGGTGGAAGCCTTGTGGATAATGTAAGGAACCATTCTCTCCATTGATTCTTGTGTTTTAGCTTCTTTAAGCTCTAAACTAGGTAAATTAATCTCTTAAGTTTTTAGTCTCTCTCTCAATTTCTAGCAAGAAAGTGATTTAAAGTGGAGAGAAAAGAGATAAAACTAATAATATGTAATGAAACCACTATTTTATTTTTAAAATGAAATTTATGTCAGCTTCAATATGAGTCATTGAAATGACTGTAATTCAATGGCTAAAACTTGTGTCTAAATTTGTGTTTATAATTGTGATTAAAATCCTCTTCTAATATGAGCTTTTTTAAACCTTTAAAAAACTTTTGCCACTTATTATTTAGTGCTGGTGTATGAATAAAACTTAACCACTTTTATTTTTTAACTCATTAACAACTAATCACTTGAGTGAAGTTTGCTAAGAAGAAATATTAGATTATGAGAGGATTTTTTTTTAAATTGTTTTTGCAGTGGGCGAAATCTCTTCTCTTCAATGTCATATCCCTATTTTTTGGTCATCTTATTGGGGCTCTCATCGGCATTGTGGGTGCAAATGTTCAAGGCCAAACTAAGTCCTTGCTTGAAATACACTCAACAAATATATGGTCTTTTCTTACAGCCACAGCCATATACTGTTATGCATATTCAGCTGATGTGAAGTCTCGAGTTTATTGAGAAAATTCTTCCTAAATCTGGTGCCTTGTTGCTGTTGCCTCAGGATCTGTATCTGCAGTCTCTTTGGTTTCCACATTTGTCCCACGCTCTAATATTGGTCACATCCTTTTGTACACTACATGGATTGGTGCTGCCATTATTAGTGTTGTGTATCATTATGGCACAATGTTCATGGAAGCTTCTCTTAAGTTTTACCAGAAAACATTGAAGCCATTTTGTATCGACACTTGCAATAGGTTTCAAGCTTCTGTCTCAAAAAAATTACCTCCACATAATAATTATTATTTGTATATTACAAAACATATATACTATGTTATATTAAAGGTTTAAAATAGAACACAATATTTTTCTTTGTTACAATATATGGTATTTTATGGAATCTACATTAAGAGAGAAAAACATTAAAAAACTGTAAAGATTTTAACTTTTAAGATGATTTTGTATATCCATAACACTACATATCATGTACTTATTTTTTTGAAACTAAACCTATCTCTTTTATTAATGTCTGTACCATACCACCGGCGGGAGTCCAAGGCTCGTAATAAGGCGTAGCGTAAGGGCACCCTCAGTAATGTTAAATGACCAAAATACCCTTGATGTTCAAATAATACTATATATCACCGCTAAGGGTATCTTAGTCATTAAATGGGGTCGGGCACCTATAGGAGACGATTGCAAAACTAAGTTCCTTATTGGAGAAATCCTGCTGATTGATTCACAACTTCCCCATCTTACTTCCCGTTTCAGCGGAAAATTTATTTTCGATGCAGTGGAATTGATCTGAAGGAGAAAAAAATGGTTGGTATGTGGAAATTATACTTGAAACGTTGTAGTTTTCTTGCATAATTGCTGTGGTTTATTTTTTTATTTTATTTGTGTTGTGTATTTTTACTGGGTGTTTCTAGGGTCACAATCAGAGAGAGAGGACAAGGTCTCATTGGAGCTCTCTGAAGAAATTCTTCAGAGCATGGAAGTGGGCATGTCTTTTAGAGATTACGTGAGAGAACCTTCTACTTTTTTTTTTTTTTGGTTGAGAAATATACTTGATTTGCATTTTAAGTGTATCTGTTTGTTAATTGAGTGTCGTTTTGGTACTGATTTGTGTTTCAACAGAATGGAAGAATTATTTCCATGGATTTTCATAAATCGTCGAGTTATTTGGTGACTGCTAGTGATGATGAATCTATACGTCTGTATGATGTCACTGCTGCCACGTAAGTTGATCCTCTGTTTACTAGGATTTTATGTTGTCTCTTTGGAAGTTCTTTTAACTAAGAAAGGGCTTTTGAATAAGTGTAAATAGCTGGTTTAAATTTTGCAGTAGTTGTTTGAAATTGCAGAAAAATAAAGTCTTTTGAAATCAAAGGAACCCTTGAAGTGGTTTTGTGAGAATGTGCTTGATATCTGCTTTCATAGGTGGAACTTTTTGGATTAGGAAATCACTTCTAGTGCTGTTTGAAGAAGTGCTTCATATATGTTTCAAAGTGATTTTACTCAAGGGTACTTTCAGTTAAAGCACTTCTGAATGTATGCTCTGCGTGTTTCATGAGCTTATGAAAGTTGCTGTTTCTCTAAGATGGACAAAAATGCTTTTTAAGATGGAAAAAAAGAACCTTGGAGTGGTTTCTGGGAAGTGCTTAAGGGGAATGTAATTCATATGTTTTTCAAGTACTTTGTAAAAAGGCCTTTTCCCCTCCTGTTTTCATATGCTCTTTCTATAAGAGCACTCCCAAATGCACTTCAGTTGTTTTAGCTGAGTTCATGATAGTCGGTATTACAATTGTTACTGAGACCCTTAATTGAATTTCAGATGTTTGAAGACAATTAATAGCAAAAAATATGGCGTGGATCTTGTTTGTTTTACTTCTCATCCTACAACAGTCATATACTCCTCAAAGAATGGTTGGGATGGTATGTTTATCGGAACATTTGTGTTGTGTATGTTGGTGGATTACTTTACTAGGCACTTATTTGAAACATTCATTTATTCAGAATCTCTACGGCTTCTTTCCTTGCATGATAACTAGTGCTTGCGTTACTTCAAAGGTCACCATGACAGGTTTGATTTCTGATATGTGATAATATATTCTCAAATCACTGATTCTTGTAAATATTTTGTAATTATTATTAATAACTGTATATATGTTTTACTGCTTCCAGGGTTGTTTCACTTAGCCTGTGCTCATCTAAAGATTGCTTTATCTCAGGTTCTCTTGATCGAACTGTTCTGCTCTGGGATCAGCGGGCTGAGAAATGCCAGGTGGATATCATGCCATGCATGGTCACATCCGAACTGTTTTTTCCCCAATTTTTAATTGTATTTGTGATCTCTGTTGGCAAATCAGGGTCTTTTGCGTGTTCAAGGAAGGCCTGCTGCAGCATTCGATGATCAAGGGCTTGTCTTTGCAGTTGCCTTTGGAGGATACAAAAGAATGTTTGATGCTCGCAAGTATGAGAAGGTTAAGAATAATATCTAAGAATATCTTGGAAGTTTATGTGTCATAGTACTTTTAGCATGCATTAATTTGGTTAGGTTTGAATACTGTTAGGGTCCTTTTGACATCTTCTCTGTTGGTGGAGATATATCAGATGCTAATGTCGTAAAGTTCAGCAATGATGGGAGACTTATGCTTCTGACCACTATGGAAGGACATATTCATGTGCTTGACTCATTCTGAGGCACACTTGTGAGTTTACTTTTTCTTTCTTCATCTCCCAAATGTAATATATCGTATATATTTATCCCTCTATACACTGGAATCTCTGTTAATTTGCTTCTGTTTACTGTGTGTTTTTAGCTATCCACTTATAATGTGAAGCCAGTTTCTTGCAATTCCACATTGGAGGCATCTTTCAGCCCTGAGGGAATGTTTGTTATATCAGGTAGAGTTTCTCCTTTCAGTTCTTAGGGTGCAGTGACTTAGATATTTTATTAATATTTGCTTTTGGCCGTTTTGATATTTATATTAAGGTTCTTGCACTTGTGCTGTATATAACTCTCAGATAAATTTCTTACCACCTTGTTGGTTTTTGAATTACATGACTTGAAATGTTGGGCATCAAGCTTGTTTCCACAGAATTCTTTGCAATAAATTCATGTTCTCTTTTTCCTTGACTTGCTGTGAAACCCACTCCTATCCATGCAAATCCAAATGCATACATATTTTTATCTGGTTGTGCTTGTTAATCAAATAAATCAATAAAATGCTGAAATAGTGAGTGCACCCACACATGGGGAAGCAGCCTATTGTGGCCAAGCACCTCTCATTAGTTTTATGTGATACAATTGGCTTGTTGCACTCTTGATGCTAATTTTACTTTCTTGGTTTTGGAAGGTTCTGGTGATGTTAGTGTAGAGCAAGGAGCGGGAAAGAGGTATGATTGTAATGGTAAGTGTTCTTCTTCAAGACCTTACAAAAAACATTACAAATCTAAAAGCAATAGGAAACCCTTTCGTGATTTTAGAAATCTTTCTTATAAGAAACCCTCGAGGCTTTATAAGAAACCCAATTTCTCTAAAAAGAAAGAGTTTAGAGCCAAGCCAAAAATTCCTTTTAATTACAGAGAAGCTGTATGTCACAAGTGTAGCATAAAAGGTCATACTGCAAAATACTGCAGAATGAACAAAAAGCTTCATGAGCTTGACCTTGATGAAGAGATCCTTTCAAAATTGGCCCCTCTTCTTATCGAGTCTTCTGATTCCGAATCTTCTATGTCGGGAGATAGTGACCCCTACCAAATTGATGAGCTGATTGATTCGGATGACTCTGCATCTAGCAGTAGTGAATCTGAATCAGATTCTTTTTTAAAGAAAATTAATGTTTTGACCAAAGATCAAGAGATTTTTCTCGAACTTGTAAAGCATATTTCTGATCCAAACCTTCAAAAAGAATATCTTGATAAATTTTTGAAAACTTTGGATTTTAATAAAGCTGATACTCCTAAAGTTCCAATTGTTAAAAAGAATTCTTATGACCTCACTGAGATTTTGGATAAAAAGAAAACGAAGAAAACTATTCCCAGTATCCAAGATCTTCAAAAGGAGATTAAAGACATTAAATCTGAGATTAAAGAACTAAAAGAAAAACAAAAAAGTGATTCTAGTACTATCCAACTTCTTTTACAAAAGCAATTACAAGAAGATTCGGATAATGAATCCAATTTTGATAATGGAGATAATAATAATAATAATAATCAAAGCTTAGAAAATATCGAGTCTGTACTAGATGATTTTCTATTTGTTTTAAAACAGGTCACTACGAGAAAATATTTAATTAAAGCCACCCTAATTTTCTCTGATGATTTTGCAATAGATGCCATTGCCCTTTTTGACACTGGTGCCGATTTAAATTGCATTAGAGAAGATATTGTCCCCAAACGATTTCATGAAAAAACAAAAGAAAGGCTTTCTGCCGCTAACAACTCAAAACTTAGGATCGATTCTAAAGTTGAAGCTTCGATTCATAACGATGGTTTTGAATTTAAAACTTCTTTTATTTTTACAAATGACATACATCATGCTGTCATTTTGAGAACCCCTTTCATAAACCTAATTACTCCTTATACTGTCAATTACGATAGTATATCTTTTAAAGCAAAAAATACAAAATTTGTTTTCCCATTTATTGAAAAGCCAAAAATAAGGAATTTGAATATTATTAAAGCCTGTTCTGTTTATCAAAACCATGTTAATGCCATAATTAATTCTAAACGTGATAATCTATTTTGTTTACAAAAGAATTTAAGTCTCCAAAGAATTGAAAATCAATTACAAAATGATTTTATACAAAAGAAAATCTATGATTTCAAAAACCTCATTGAAAAAGAAATCTGTGCTGATTTACCATCTGCTTTTTGGAATAGAAAACAACATTTGGTAGATTTGCCATATGAAAATTCTTTTGATGAAAAACAAATACCTACTAAAGCTCGTCCAATCCAAATGAATATGGAATTAGAACAACATTGTAAAAATGAAATTAAAGATTTAGAGTCTAAAGGACTCATTGTAAAAGTCTAGATCCCCGTGGTCTTGTGCTGCCTTTTATGTAAATAAAAATTCCGAAATTGAAAGAGGAACGCCAAGACTTGTAATAAATTACAAACTCTTAAATAAAGCATTAAAATGGATTAGGTATCCTATACTTAATAAAAATGATTTGCTTCAAAAACTATGTTCTGCTCTAATCTTTTCAAAATTTGACATGAAATCGGATTTTTGGCAAATACAAATTCATCCAAAAGACCGTTACAAAATCGCTTTTACTGTTCCATTTGGACAGTATGAGTGGACAGTTATGCCCTTTGGTTTAAAGAATGCACCATCAGAATTTCAAAGAATTATGAATGATATTTATAATCCTTATTCTGATTTTTGCATCGTCTATATTGATGATGTGTTGATATTTTCAAATTCAATTGATCAACACTTCAAACATTTAAAGACTTTTTATTTTGTCACCAGAAAGGCTGGACTAGTAATTTCTAGTTCTAAAGTTTTTTTATTTCAAACAAAAGTCAGATTTCTTGGTCACCATATTTCTAAAGGAACTATCACTCCAATTGAGCGATCTCTTTTGTTTGCTGATAAATTTCCCGATAAAATTCTTGACAAAACCCAATTACAAAGATTTCGTAGAAGTTTGAACTATGTTCTTGATTTCTGTCCTAATATTAATAGGATGTCTAAACCTTTGCATGATAGGTTAAAAAAGAATCTTGCTCCATGGACAGATGAACATACAAAAGTTGTTAGATTAATAAAGCATTCTGTAAAAAACATTTCATGTTTATTTCTTGCAAACCCTGCATTACCTAAAATTGTTGAAACAGATGCATCTGATTTAGGCTATGGAGGCATATTAAAGCAAAAAGAAAATGATAAAGAACAAATAGTTCAATATGTGTCTGCACATTGGAATGAATGTCAAAAGAATTACTCAACCATCAAAAAAGAAATTCTTTCTATTGTTTTGTGCATATCTAAGTTCCAAAGTAATTTATTAAATAAAAAATTTTTACTTAGAATAGATTGCAAAGCTGCAAAATATGTTTTACAAAAAGATGTTCAAAACATTGCATCAAAACAGATTTTTGCACGTTGGCAAGCCATTTTAAGTGTTTTTTTTATTTTGATATTGAATTTATTAAAGGTGATACAAATTCTATTCCTGATTTTCCAACTCGGGAATTTCTTCAAAACAGATAATGCCGCAAAAAAGAAGAGACAAATGAAAAGGCATTGCCAAAGACTCTGAGTCTAAAACCACTCCTAAAGACTCCTAATCCTCTCCTCCTAAAGAAAAATTATTATCATCTGCCATGCCAATCAAATCCTGGATTGACATGATCGAAGATGAAGATGTAAAATCTAAAGCCCTCTCTACCCAAGAGCAAGTAAATTATTGGATGAAATCCATTTCCAAATCACCCGAGATTATGCTCGCCCTACAAAATAGCTTTTCTCAAAGCCAAACACCTTCAAAAGATATTTCTGAAAAAGAAAGCCCTAAAGAAATTACAAAATTCATTTCCCAAAATGTTGTTGTTTCAGGTAAAAGTTCGTCATCACAGATTGTTCTTTCACAACTATCACAAAAGACTTCGGTTTGTTTGATAAAGCCCATTCCCAAAACATTTTAACTATAGAAGATGGGTTTTACCATTCTGATCCATTTCAAACCCTTACAAAGTTTTTTCCTAAAGGCTGGTTTTTTAAATCATGGGATTTAACAAAATCCCAGCCTTATTATCAAATCATTTTGGAAGCCACTGAATCAGTTAAATTCAAATATTTTTTCCTCAGTGACTCCCATTTTGAGCCGACTTATTCAACGGCCACAATTTTAAAAGTCTTGAGTCTAAAACAGTGGGGTGATATACTCCACAATCAAAAAAGATTTTCCTCCAATTTTTAAATGCGTTTACCACATTATTTGACCTTCTCCTACTGGGATTATCAACAAGCCTGGTACAACACATTCTTTTTACAAAACCCCAAAAAATCTCATTCATGGTTATTTTTCTTTAATCCCAAAATAACCGTGCAAAGCCTTCCTAATTGGTTTAAACAATGGTGGAATCATTTTGGCCCAATTCCAGATATCCTTACACCAAATGCCACCCATTGTTTAAATTTATTCAAAGCCTATTATACACCCTCTGACTCAGAGAGAAGGTTTCCCCCATTTCTCTGTTTCTGTACAAATTTCTTCATTCCTTGGGTCTGGATGTGGAACCTCAAATATCACACTCAAGAAGCCCAACTTATCCTTCAAAGAACTTTTAAAGTCAAATGGTGGTCAAAGTTTGATGAACGGTCAAAATTGACTGATAACTTGGCTCTCCAACCAACCATTAGACAATCCAAAGCCTAACAAACTTTCTTAACCCAAAAATTCAAAGCCCAATCTCTCCTTGCCAAGAGTATTTGATGTGATGCAACAACTACTCGCCAGTCAGACATCGATTCTCTTCAAGCACTTCAGGAGATGAAGAGCCTTTTATTTCCCTTGGGGATGAAAATGAAGATGACTGCTTCGGCATTTTCTCTCCAATAAAGCATTAAAGTTTGTTTGTATAGTAAAAAAAAAAAAAGTAATTTTACATTTTTCATTCCCCAGTATTTAGATCTTCCGGGTGGTCCTCTGGACACAAGTGAGAGCGCACATGTCTCTTCATCCGTATTTTATATTTTGTATTTTGTATTTTGTATATGTACAAAGCAATCTTAAAGATTCTTAAAAAGCTCTGATCTACGATTTCCAAAGATTACTGTGCACTTAAAGCTGATTCTTGTGCACTTGAAGCTCTGCTATAGTCTACAGTCAAAAATCTATGTTTAAAAACCAAGAGGAAGTCTTAGACTCCTCAGATCCGAAAATTTAGAACTTCTCTCTCTCTCTCTTCTCTTCCTTCTCTCTTCTTTCTCTCTTTCTTTTGAGACAAAAGAAGTTTTCTGTATTCAAGAAATTTTTCATAATCGGTTAAGTTCCTTGTTTTTAGAATTTTTCTGCAATCTCTCTTTTAATCTCTTAAAGCTGTCGGATCCAAAGAAATAAATGTAATTATTTAAATTTAAATTTAAAGCAAGTTTAATTTTCTGCACTTTAAATTTCTGTAATTTAATTTCATGTAAATTTAAATTCCCGCAATTTACTTTTAAAGTATTTAAAGCTTTCTTTGCATGATCTGCAGACTGATCTGTATCAGATCTGCCATATAAATTGTACATTCCTCTGAGGCAAAGAGACCAGATCTCGATCCTCAGTTGTAAATCTTCTCTTCTCCCTCCATTCCTTCAGAGTACCATTTTGGGATGCAGTCTGTGTATGCACCCAAGCCTTTAGATGTATGTGTTGCTAGGCTTGCTAAACTATTTAACAAAGATCTGGTAAAAAGTATTAAAATTTGAACAACCGCGTTTAAAGAACCTAATTATTATCTGGTAAAGAAAATTCTGATTTGGTATATCAGCTGGAATACTCGAGGATGCAGGCTAATTAAATAAATAAAATAATGAGCGATTCCTCAGATAACAACGCTACGTACCATATAAAGTTAAAATTTTGACCAACTGCGACTCATCCATTGGGAATTAGCCCTTCCCACCGTCAGGACTCCACCAGATTTAGCAATAAATAATAGACCAAGTGCTTTAAATCAATCCCGATTTAATGTATCTTCAGTCTATGAGTGGAATATTGATGGTATGTCTGAATACAACATCTTAGGATTGTTGCAACAGATGACCATGGCAGCTAATGCCTATAAAACCCAAGCTTGATAGAGTATCAAATCCTTATTTTTTTCAACTTAAAGGTTGGTGGGATCATCTTCTCACTAAACAGCAACAATTAGACATCTTAAATTCTATTCAAGTCGATGAAAATGGAGCCCCTATTCTAGATGAGTTCAACAATCCTATTCAGGATGCTGTTGCTACTCTAATTTTAACTATTTCCCTCCATTTCATTGGTGATCCTTCACACCTTCGTGATAAAAACGATGAGTTACTACATAATTTGAGATGTAGGAAACTTAGTGAATTTTAAAGCTACAAAACTTCCTTCTTCACTAGGCTCTTTCTAAGAGATGATGCAAATCATATAACTTGGAAAGAAAAATTTATTGCTGGATTACCTACTCTTTTAGGTAAAAAGGTAAGAAATTCCATTAAAGCCCTCTATGATAACCGTATTCCTTATGATGAGCTTGACTTTGATGAAGAGATCCTTTCATTCTTTAAACCAAAGGATTTACGTATGGCTCTATCAAGTTCTGCTTTTTTATAGGCATTAGCCATGGTCAATCTTAAGATGTTGTATTCAGACATACCATCAATATTCCACTCATAGACTGAAGATGCATTAAATCGGGATTGATTTAAGGCACTTGGTTTATTATCTATGCTAGATCTGGTGGAGTCCTGACGGTGGGAAGGGCTAATTTCCAATGAATTTTGTTGGCTTTTGGAGTAGAAGGTTCATCCTTGAAAGCTTCTACATTAAAAGAGTCTATAGACATTTGGTCATGTTCTAATACTCCAATCTTGCTAGATTGAGGAGTATCAGGGGCTATTTGAACTTTGCTAGATGAGAAAGAAGCAGTTTATATCATATCTAATTGTTCTCTAATGGCTTTAGCAAAATCTGATTTTGACTCTTGAATAAGCTTTTGGCTAGTTTTCGAAACCTGAAAATGTTTGAAAATAGGTTCCTTAAGCTTTTTGTCAGAATCCGATTTTAATGGAACAGTAGTAACAGGAGAAATAGATATGGTTGACTTTTGGAATTGGTTTTATTCTAATTTAAGTTAGTATTACAGAAATTATTCTGTTGGATAATACTACTTAAATTTGCATCAGAATCATTTAGTTTTAGAATTTTGTAGGGTGAAGCTTTGATTTGGACATGAGGTTCACCGTGATCAACGGTTACGCTCCGAAGAGGTGGGTGCTCAGACTCTATGGTTCTATCACTATCAGAAAGTTTTCATTCAGGGACTTTCTTCCTAATAGTAATAGGATTTGATTCTTTAAAAGGATAATTGATGTTGTTATCAGAAGAATATATTTCAAACCAATCAAAAAATAATATATGAACTTCATGATGATTCACAAATTCATAATAGATTTGTTGGATTTCTTTTCTTTGGTTTAAAAAATGTTTAAAAAACCAAAGTCTTTTTTCTTTGTTTGAATTCGAATAAAAATCGTTATGAAGAAGAGTTTTATCCAATTCAAATTCTTTTTCAATGACAGTTATGACTTTCTGTGACAGCAGAGAATGTAGGAGATGTTGGAAGAGAAGGTTCATTCTCTTCCTGACTCTATTCACATTGACTACTAGTGTAAATTGGGTGAGGAACACTAGTGGTATAGTCAACAGAACGAATGGAAGAACTAGGTATATCTGAGGTGGAAAATCTCGGTTGACTCTTTACTGGTTGATAAGGGAGGTTTATAATAGAAGGGATTTTTGTAAATTTCCTTTCTAAAGAAGGAATGCTTGAGCACGACTCTTTATCAAAAAATCTGGTTGAGTTAGATCTTCTGAAGGATAATTTGACTCTACCATCAGAGTACTGAGTCACATTTTGCAACTCTGTATTTGGCTCAAGTTGTTTCGGAATCACTGGTGGAGCGGCTCCTTCAAGGACCCATTCCTCTAGAAGATTGACATCTTTCTATTGGATTAGTTTTGGAATAACAGTGTTTGCCCTAAACAGGTCAGTCTGCAAGAGAAGAGTTTCATCTTTTTTTGACTGAAATTTGTGTTGCGTACTAAACGCAGAAACCATAGCTTTATAAGAAATTTTAAAAATTAAGGCTACTGGAACAGAACCTTTAATCATATTATAATTATGAGTTTTAATTTGTAAAATCATGTTTTTCAAAATATTTTTGTTTTTAAGCGAAATTGTTATATTTGGATAACAATCAAAAGAAATTGGACCTTTACAGAGACTAGATTCAATGCTACTTAGCAATGAATCATCAAAAGAGATGAATCGACCATCTCTAAGGACAGCAAGTATAGAAATATCCAGGCCTTCTTTGGTTAAGGGTTTTATACCGACCTGAATCAAACTGATATGGACATAATTAAAATTCTTTTCTTTTAATTTCTTTAAAGATTTTTCTGAAAACAGATGAATTGTCTCAAATGGCTCTGAAAGAGTTATATCACGTTCTTCAGTTTTTATAACATAATCATTTTTTAAAAAGTCAAGCTTTTTTGTTTTGTAAATCTTTTCTTTGGAAATTTTTGGAAGTTCCCAGCAATCAATTGCTTTATCAAAGTTCTCAATAATGAATTTTTCTGAACTCACAACATGCTTTGAATCACTAGTCTTCCCGGAAGAAGAGCTAGAAAAGGACGATGTTCTACAGATTGGAGGGTCCATGGTTAAAAACCTATGGTCTATTTTTGGTTTGGTTAAAATGGCTACAGGTATGGAATTACAGCCCTCAGCGGAATCCTTATCGTAAAACGGGACTTACAACCAGTAAAAATTCATCACAAAAACAAAACTTCAAAATAAAACACAAGTTTTAAACACACTTAAGGCGCTTACCACTCGCCCTAAAAGCTTAAGCTGTTAGGGGAAGGCGCTACTTTATACTTAAGCACCACCCGGACCAAACTAGGTAACGTCTCCACGTTATGCCACGACATCGTGACCCCATCTCGGCCCCACAAGGGTGCGGGCCCCAGTTCCAGTACTGGGATAATATATTAAGCCCATTCCTCCCCCCCGAGTTTCGAACCATGGCCGGCTCTGATACCACTTAAGGCGCTTACCACTCGCCCTAAAAGCTTAAGCTGTTAGGGGAATGCGCTACTTTATACTTAAGCGCCACCCGGAACAAACCAGGTAACGTCTCCACGTTATGCCACGACATCGTGACCCCATCTCGGCCTTATAGGAGTCACCACAAGGGTGCGGGCCTCAGTTCCAGTACTGGGATAATATATTAAGCCCATTCCTCCCCCCCGAGTTTCGAACCCTGGCCGATTCTGATACCACTTAAGGCGCTTACCACTCGCCCTAAAAGCTTAAGCTGTTAGGGGAATGCGCTACTTTATACTTAAGCGCCACCTGGACCAAACCAGGTAACGTCTCCAAGTTATGCCACGACATCGTGACCCCATCTCGGCCTTACAGGAGTCACCACAAGGGTGCGGGCCCCAGTTCCAGTACTGGGATAATATATTAAGCCCATTCTCCCCCCCCCCCTCGAACCTTTAATATGGAGTAAACGCAGAAACCATAGCTTTATAAGAAATTTTAAAAATTAAGGCTACTGGAACAGAACCTTTAATCATATTATAATTATGAGTTTTAATTTGTAAAATCATGCTTTTCAAAAAAATTTTGTCTTTAAGCGAAATTGTTATATTTGGATAACAATCAAAAGAAATTGGACCTTTACAGAGACTAGATTCAATGCTACTTAGCAATGAATCATCAAAAGATATTATGAGGAAATATGATCGAAGGATGGTAGTGCTTTCGTTGGAATTCGAAAATTGATTGCTTTAATAAAGTAAATTAAGTCGCGGTTGGTCAAAATTTTAACTTGATATGGTACGTAACGTTGTTATCTGAGGAATCGCTCCTGCTCAGTTATTTTAGAGCAGCTATTTAATAGCGCTTTGGACCAGTAGCCCGCATCCTCGAGTATTCCAGCTGATATACCAAATCAAATTTTGCTTTACCAGATAATAATTAGGTTCTTTAAACGCGGTTGTTCAAATTTTAATGCTTTTTACCAGATCTTTGTTAAATAGTTTAGCAAGCCTAGCAACACATACATCTAAAGGCTTGGGTGCATACACAGTACCAGATCCGATTCCCGGAAATGGTGCTCTGAAGGAATGGAAGGAGAAGAGAAGATTTACAACTGAGGATCGAGATCTGGTCTCTTTGCCTCAGAAGAATGGGCAATTTATATGGCAGATCTGATACAGATCAGTCTGCAGATCATGCAAAGAAATCTTTAAATGCTTTAAAAGTAAATTGCGGGAATTATTTTTACAATGTTGTTCCAATTCCATATTCATTTGGATTGGACGAGCTAAATTCAAACATTTTTTTCTCAGTGACTCCTATTCTGAGCCGGCCTATTCAACGGCCACAATTTTAAAAGTCTTGAGTCCAAAACAGTGAGGTTATCTACTCCACAATAAAAAAGGATTTCCCTCCAATTTTCAAATGCGTTTACCACATTGTTTGACATTCTCCTACTGGGATTATCAACAAGCCTGATACAACACATTCTTTTTACAAAACCCCAAAAAATCTCATTCATGGTTATTTTTCTTTAATCCCAAAATAACCGTGCAAAGCCTTCCTAATTGGTTTAAACAATGGTGGAACCATTTTGGCCCAATTCCAGATATTCTTACACCAAATGCTACCCATTGTTTAAATTTATTCAAAGCCCATTATACACCCTCTGACTTATAGAGAAGGTTTCCCCCATTTCTCTGTTTCTGTACAAATTTCTTCCTTCCTTGGGTCTGGATGTGGAACCTCAAATATCACACCCAAGAAGCCCAACTTATCCTTCAAAGAACTTTTAAGGTCAAATGGTGGTTAAAGTTTGATGAACGGTCAAAATTGACTGATAACTTGGTCCGAAATTGGCTCTCTGCCAATGGATTTCTCCAACCAACCATTAGACAATCCAAAGCCTAACAAACTTTCTTAACCCAAAAATTCAAAGCCCAATCTCTCCTTGCCAGTGCCAAGACTGAGGAAGAGTATTTCAATGTGATGCAACAACTACTCGCCACAAGGTCCGAGACATCAGTTGCAAGTTCCTCTTCAAGCACCTCAGGAGATGAAGAGCCTTTTATTTCCCTTGGGGATGAAAACGAAGATGACTGCTTCGGCATTTTAGGATGTGATGCATTGAAATGGAGGGAAATGGTTAAAATTAGAGTAGCAACAGCATCCTGAATAGGATTGTTGAACTCATCTAGAATAGGGGCTCCATTTTCATCGACTTGAATAGAATTTAAGATGTCTAATTGTTACTGTTTAGTGAGAAGATGATCCCACCAACCTTTAAGTTGACCCGTAAAACCAGCAATAAGGATTTCTGATATGGCTCTATCAGAAGTTCCTGCTTGGGTTTTATAAGCATTAATTGTCATGGTCATCTATTGCAACAATCCTAAGATGTTGTATTCAGACATACCATCAATATTCCACTCATAGACTGAAGATGCATTAAATCGGGATTGATTTAAGGCACTTGGTCTATTATCTATTGCTAGATCTGGTGGAGTCCTGACGGTGGGAAGGGCTAATTCCCAACGAATTTTGTTGGCTTTTGGAGTAGAAGGTTCATCTTTGAAAGCTTCTACATCAGAAGAGTCTATAGACATTTGGTCATGTTCTAATACTCAGATCTTGACAATAATCTTTGAGCATAAGCATAACTGTGAATGCAGTGATAAATTTCGTTACTTTTTTTCTTGTAGTTACAAGCGATACCAGAGAAAATCAATAACGACACCTGTGCATACTACTAGCCGGTTCAGCTAATAAAATGGCTTGATATTGTGCAAATAGTCCGAGATTCGGACCATATATCATAATTAGGAGGGATTTGATTAAAAGCACATCTCGGCGCTTGTCCTATCTGACCCATTCAAGCAGTGAAGAGCTAAGAACTTCGGTTAAATGTTTGATTGATTGAAAACTCTATAAATGCCGCAAGAGAGCTCAATAGATTAACAAACGTGAATCACAAGCAAGTAAAACGTGCATAAAAAGTAAGAGACATGCTTACAATTTGCACACCATATATCTTCATGTCCCATTTTAATCAACGTTGTCATCCTTAATGTACTTTTCCTGCACTTCAGCGACTGTAGATATCTTTGTTAATCAAAACTTGTCTGACTCAATTACACGGGAAAAGTGCGGACACAACAACTGGGAAATATATGAAAAAACGCATGAATCAAGCTTGAAACCTACCAGACAGCCAAATTAATTTCTCAAATGCACAAGTTAGAAGATGCAGATGCATGCGATTAAATAACCAAAAAGTTTTATGAATATGAGAATCACAAGATTGAAAATAGGTGAAAAAAAGGATATCTGAAATAACCTCAATCAAGATCACGAACGGCAATTTTGCTGAATTCAACTGCACTGGCATGCCGGCAAAGATGTAGCCATTGCTTTTATCTATCAGCTTCACGAGTTTTGCGACACTGTCCTTATCCTGAAGAGAAGCAGCCGACTAAGATGTATTCACAAATAATTCAAAGAAACTCAAGAAAGAATTCAATAGAAACTGATGACCTGAATATCTAAAGTTGAAAAAATTAACCAGACTATAGTCTTTTATTGCATCACACAGCTCTTTTGTAAGCTTTCTGCAAGAACTGTGAACAGCTTGTATATGAAATATATTTGAACAACAGGTAGTACAAATCTCCAAATGAAATTACAAGAACACCAGACAACCAGATTCCCGAGGCTGAGTAAGGGCAGGGGGCAATCAATAAGGATACTGTCAAGGCCAATCAGTAAGCATACTGTCAAGGGCAATTAGGGTTCCTTCTCATATTGCCATCTCAATGACAACACTGGATGAATTTGCAATATTCAGCAAGCGGTTTCAATTCATTGAAAAGAATGACAGCCCAACATAGAACTGAATGATGACTGAACATATACAGGTCTTAGATAAGAAGCTGCACCGCATATATCATCAAAGCATGAATGAAGTAGACCGGAATTATATAACATATATATCATTTGGGACCTAACATCTCCATCCAAACAACACCATTTGACCCAAGTTGATGGGCGTCAATATGACTGTATAGTTGTTGAATTCTCCATGTTATCTTCTTTTGGAGGTAACTCATTCTTAAGACCAAGAAAGTTTTGCGGAGAAACTATTTTTCTCCTGATTCATTGAATCTGATCAAAACAAAAGAGAAACTGTTTTTTTCCCTGATTTGTTGTTACATAAGATATTCAAATAAAATTTTCCTGACATATATGCTTTCTTCCGACTTCCGAGAAAAGATATGGCAAGTTGAAATCTAAGGGTGTAACATGGCCAGAGCCAAAAATTGCTCGCTTGTATCTAAGACCTGTCGTCGGACAAACACAATGGCAGTTCCATTGACAAATTTCGTAACATTTGTGTGGGCATTGGAGGCTGGCAGTACATGGCAAGGGAGAGGTAACATTGAAAATGATAGAAATAACAGTCGGGAATAGCAATGGACATAATTTGGATCATTGATTCGGCTATAATTGAAACCTGTACTTAGCAGAACGAGGGTCCTGGCCCAGAGAATGCTGTATATATGACAAATCTTGCACATCCGTATAGTACTCGAGATTAAAAGCTGTGAAATACCCAAAGTAATTGATTGGTGAGGAAAAATAGTAGGTAGGAGCTTGTGACAATATCTGATATTTCACACTAAACAAATAGTAGGAGAGCTAAATTTAAAACCACACCTAGCTTTCCATAATTCTCAATCAGGTCGATCTTAGACAAGATATAGACATGGGTAAGTTCCAGATGTAGCATCGTAGACAACGAGAGAAGCAAAGCACTAACATACTTTCCGGGGTCACTGCAAAGATGTGCATCAACTGGATGCACTGCAGTCAACTGCATGTGAAAGGAACCAACTGGGAATTGCACAATTCTAGCATCAAAATAACAGAGATGAATTCACCTCAACTCTGTTAGTTTCTTCATAGAGGTAAGATATAACAATATCCTGAGATTTAACTTCTTTATGAGCCTCATGATAACAGTCTTGGCACTGGGATGAAGAAAAAAATAATTCAACTTGGCCAGGAAAATCAAACATGTAGTGAATCAGCAAGCCTATAACCAAGCTAAACTGACCACTGCCCTAGGATGCTTGTGATTTAGTCAATGCAAGTTGCACACCCCCAAGATTTACTTAGACGAATTCACCAAGAACAACAAGGTACAATGGCTAAGAACACAAACAAGAAACTGAAACAAGAACCAAGAAAAGAACCACAGACACCAAGATTAACGTGGTTCAGCTGAGCATGGAATGCTCAGCTTACATCCACGGGAGAAGCCTCAAGATGAGCTTTATTGATATTACAATGGAGATCGTTACAGAGCCTTACAACAGACTTTACCGAGAACAGATTAACACTTTCTCTCTCTCATAACCCTCTCTGCAAGACTCATGAAATCGTTATTGAATCACCCCAGAAAACCAGCCTTTATACTGCTTGCAGCTTGATTTTAATAAATCGATGACACGTGGTTTAACAACCTTAACGAACTCTGATAACCTTCGTTACATGCTTCCTCACGTGGTTACTTAAACTGATATGCAAAACGCGCTCAAGTCCTGTCGTTTGATCAATTCGTTTTCTGTTGCTAACCAGCTGAGAAGCACGTGAGTTTAATGAAGCTTTACAGCTCCAAAACGTGGTCGTTTCTGGAACCAAAATTGATTCATTCATCTCACAATTCTCCACCTTGAATCAAAGTTTATCCTCACTCTAAATCCTTCTCCAACCCTTATGCATATTACTGACTGCACAAGCCAGCTAGGTCCAGGCAAGCTTTAAACTTACCCACAAGAATCACCTTTGTAAAAGCATCTGCAGGATTCTCATCAGTATGAATCTTCACCATTTTCACAGCACCCCTTGACACTTCATTCCTGATAAAATGGAGCTTAATGTCTATATGCTTTGTCTTCTCATGGTGTGCAGGGTTTTTGCTCAAGTGTATGGCACTTGAGCTGTCACAGTAGACTGATACTGACTTCTGATGTAATCCCAACTCTGTCACCAACCCCTTGAGCCAAAGTGCTTCCTTTACAGCTTCTGTAGCAGCTGTATACTCAGCTTCAGTAGTTGAAAGAGCTACTACACTTTGTAGTGTTGCCTTCCAATTTACAGCACAACCATTTAACATGAACAAGTATCCTGTAAGAGACCTTCTCCTATCTAAATCCCCTGCATAATCTGAGTCAACATACCCCTTCAGAACCTCATCACTTGCTTCTGTTTTGCCATACATCAGACCCCAATTTACAGTGCCATTGAGATACCTGAGTATCTATTTTACTGCCTTCCAATGGTCTTCCCCAGGTTGTGCCATGTATCTGTTGACTATACTGACAGCATGGGCTATGTCTGGCCTAGTTAAGACCATTGCATACATAAGGCAGCCTACTGCATTTGCATAGGGTACACTTGCCATATCTTGCTTTTCAACTTCTGTTTGAGGGCACTGCAAATTACTTAACCTGAAATGTGAAGCCAATGGTAGTTGCACAGGTTTAGCCTTACTCATGTCAAATGTTTCTAACACCTTTCTCAAGTATTTTTCCTGTGACAGAAACATGATCCCTTTACTTATATTCCTTCTGATCTCCATTCCTAGAATCTTCCTCGCATACCCCAAGTCCTTCATTTCGAATTCTGAATTCAGCAGCACCTTGAGCTTATAAATTTCTTCTCTATCTTTGCAAGCAACCAACATGTCATCTACATATAGAAGGAGGTATATGTACAAACCATCCTTGATTGTCTTGTAGTAAACACAGCAGTCATAGCTGAATTTAATGAACTCATGTAGTTGCATGAATTCATCAAATTTGAGGTACCATTGTCTGGGAGACTGCTTAAGCCCATAGAGTGACTTCTTTAGCTGACACACATGGTCTTCCTTGCCTGGGATCTCATACCCTTCAGGCTGGGACATCAGTATTTCTTCCTCAAGCCTTCCATGCAAAAATGTTGTCTTGACATTGAGTTGATCAAGCTCCATGTCTTGCACAGCTGTTATGGCTAATATAACCCTAATTGAGGCATGTCTGACCACTGGAGAAAACACTTCTTTAAAATCTATCCCCTCCTTTTGTGTATAACCCTTGGCCACAAGTCTGGCCTTAAATCTCCTTAGTTCAAATCCATTTGTGCCTTCCTTAATTTTGAAGATCCATTTGCAGCTAACCACTCTCCTATTTCCAGGCTTCTTGACCAGCTCCCATGTGTTGTTTTTATAGAGGGAGGCCATTTCATCATCCATAGCTCTCTGCCATTCTTCTTTGAACAGGCTCTAGGTTGCTTCCTTAAAATTCTTTGGTTCCTCATCATCTATATCTTTTGCAGCAAGAGCAAAACCTATTAAATCTGCATAGCCATATCTCCTTGTTGGTTTAATCTGCCTTTTTTGTCTATCTCTGGTGAGCTGGTATTCTCTGATTTGCTCCTGAGAACTTGACTGATCTTGAGGTGCCTGTGTGTCATCAGTGATTTCAGGAACACCATCTGATTCTGCAGCTTCAGTTGTGTTTCTGGAAGTAGATGGCTCCACCTCAAACTCTAACTTCTCTGTTAGTCTTAAATTTTCAGTTTCCAGATCAGGTTCATGATTCATCTTCACCAAACTGCCCTCATTGAACACCACATCCCTACTTACTATACATTTTGGTGGATTAAGGTCAGTGCACCAAACTTTAAACCCTTTGACTCCTTCTGGATAGCCTATGAAAATACCTCTCAAGGCTCTAGCTTTACCTTGGTGACATGAACATAAAAAAAGCTTTAAGAATCCCATAGTCAGCAGTTTTCCCTGACCACATTTCGAAAGGTGTTTTGAAATTGATTCCAGTAGAGGGGCTCAGGTTGACAAGGTAACAAGCTGTGAGTAAGATTTCTGCCCACAATGTTTTTGGGAGCTTGGACTGAATCAGCATACATCTTACCCTCTCCATGAGGGTCCTGTTCATCCTCTCAGCTAACCCATTCTGTTGTGGGGTCATCCTTACTGTCATGTGTCTAGCTATACCCTCATTTGCACAAAAGTTGTCAAATGGCTGGTTGCAGAATTCAAGACCATTATCAGTCCTCAACTTTTTCAATCTTTTTCCAATTTGGTTTTCTACCATCTGTTTCCATTTTTTAAACTTCTCAAAAGTCTGATCCTTGTTCTTTAACACATACACCTAGACTTTCCTAGAGAAATCATCTATGATGGATAAAAAATACATATTTCCTCCCAGAGATACACACTGTGCAGGCCCCCACAAGTCTGAGTGTGCATAATCCAGCCTCTCATTTGATTTCTGACTAGACCTTTTGAAGCTCCCTCTTGAAGACTTCCCTAAAACACAATCTTCACAAAACTCCAGATTTCCAATCTTGTCAGAACCAAACAACCCTTGTTTTGCTAACTCTTTTAACCCTCTCTCACTCATGTGCCCCAGCTTTAGATGCCATAACCTGGTTTTATCTTTAGTATGCTTAATGGATACATCAGCTACTCCAGATATCACCTTACCATCTAAGATGTAAACCCCATTCTTCCTAGTCTCTTTCATGACTAGGTTTGAACCATTCAGAACACTCAATTCACCAGATTCAAGCTTAATTCTACACCCTATTTGGTCCAACACTCTAAGAGAAATTAGATTTCTTTTCAGGTCTGGTACATGCCTAACTTGCCTAAGTACTCTTATAGAACCATCATGTAGCTTAAGACTTACATCCCCAATTCCAATGATTTTACAAATAGAGTTATTACCCATCATCACTCTACCTCCATCAAATGCTTGATATTCATTAAAGTAATTTCTAAAAGGGCACATGTGAAAGGTACATCCAGAGTCCAGAACCCATTTACCTTTTTGGCTGTTTTCTGTTGCCACACATACACCAGCAGACTCATATCTTTCCCTTCTACTACAGCAGCATCTCCGCTTTGATTTCTTGAATCTATTGTCTTGGATTTCTTTTCTGGGCAATCCCTCTTAAAATGGCCTTCTTTGTAACACTGAAAGCATTTTAGATCTCTTTCTTTGTTCGTGGATTTGCCTTTCTTTTTCTTCTTGTCAGTCTTCACCTTTGCTGTCAGTCCTTCACTTCCACTATTCTCTAAATGTCCTTGCTTAGTTTGAAGTTCCCTGGTATTCAGGGCAGATTTTACTTCATCAAGTGTTAGGGTTTGTCTTCCATACATCAGGGCATCAACCAAATTTTCATAGGACTTTGGTAATGAACTGATAAGCAGGAGAGCCTTCCCTTCATCATCCAGAGCTGCATCAATGGTTTCCAGGGTATCACATACCTTGTTAAACTCATCAATGTGTTCTTCCAGTGAAGCTCCTTCCACCATTTTCAGTGTAAACATCCTCTTCTTGATGTAGAGTCTGTTTGCAAGAGACTTGGTCATATAAAGACTTTCCAGTTTGCTCCATAATCCAGCCACTGTCTTCTCTTTGGCCACTTCTCTAATGACAGAATCACCAAGACTCAGGATTATTGTACTCCTGGCCTTTTTATGAATTTCAGCAAATTCCTCTGGAGTCTTTGATGAAGAAACCCCTTTACCTTTCTTTATTTCAGGCTCAAAGGCATCTCCCAAACCCTGAGTGATCAGCAAGGCTTCCATTTTAATCTTCCACATATTGAAATCATTCTTGCCTGTGAATTTTTCTATATCGACCTTAGAAGACACCATACTTGGACTTGATCACAGAACACCACAGCTCTGATACCAATTGTAGTGAATCAGCAAGCGTATAACCAAGCTAAACTGACCGCTGCCCTAGGATGCTTGTGATTTAGTCAATGCAAGTTGCACACCCCCAAGATTTACTTAGACGAATTCACCCAAGAACAACAAGGTACAATGGCTAAGAACACAAACAAGAAACTGAAACAAGAACCAAGAAAAGAACCACAGACACCAAGATTAACGTGGTTCAGCTGAGCATGGAATGCTCAGCTTACATCCACGGTAGAAGCCTCAAGATGAGCTTTATTGATATTACAATGGAGATCGTTATAGAGCCTTACAACAGACTTTACCGAGAACAGATTAACACTTTCTCTCTCTCATAACCCTCTCTGCAAGACTCATGAAATCGTTATTGAATCACCCCAGAAAACCAGCCTTTATACTCTGTTCTGGGCAATTAGCTTGATTTCCAGAATAAACAGCTCGATGACACGTGGTTTAACAACCTTAACGAACTCTGATAACCTTCGTCACATGCTTCCTCACGTGGTTACTTAAACTGATATGCAAAACGCGCTCAAGTCCTGTCGTTTGATCAATTTGTTTTCTGTTGCTAACCAGCTGAGAAGCACGTGAGTTTAATGAAGCTTTACCACTCCAAAACGTGGTCGTTTCTGGAACCAAACTTGATTCATTCATCTCACAAAACAGGATCTCATGCCTTTTCAAATGCAGTGCTTCTTTTGATCCCCTGCATTTTTGGCAAGTAACCTCTTAGTCTTAGCTTTGGTAGCTGAACACGCTTTATAAAAATATCGGCTTCAATTACCTAGCAATAATTCATTTCAAATCAAATTACAATGAGAGAACGATGGAGGTTTGGTAAATATGCATTTATGATTTATCACCATTGGCTCAACATTGTCTTTAACATCTATGAATAGCATCGACGTGCGCATGAATTGATTGCCAACTGCTGCCTGGAAATGGTTATTCTCAATGAAAGGATGAATTCGCACAAATATGAAGATGCAAGAAACATTTCTTTGGGTTCTGCTTCTTCTTGGTACCGGAAATGACATTTGGTGAATTAGATAAATCAGCCAAAACACTTATTATATAAAAGCAAGTAAACTTGAATGACCTGTAATAAGCTTCTCTTTTTCATAATCCTGCTCTGCTGTGGCCTGCCTCATTATATATATATAGTAACAGAGAAATTTGGCTGCTCTGATCAACAAAAAGTATCCATCTTAACAGGCCAATTCAATTGCCTCTTTTGACATCAACCTAAGTTCAGCCTCCACGGCTATATTCATTGAGGTCTGATCACTTTTCCTGCAGAACTGTCAAAATAAAAAAATTATTATTATAACAATGCAAAAGAATTAACATTAATTATTCTATTAAAAGTCTTTTACAACAATATTTTATCTAAAAAATAATTGTGAGATATCTGAGGCTAGTCTTCTCCTTTCCCCTCTCTGTAACTTTTGTCTAGAAAAGAACGTTAAAAATTGCACAATTCCTTCAGCGCTGTCGTTTGGTGAAAGTGATTGCTTTATTAGCTAAAAGAATCATTTGAAGTATCAACATATTCATAACTTCGCGAGGGTATGTTTGAATTCATGTGTTATAATTCTTAATCCACATTGTCAATGCATAGATTCACTATTTGTGAATTATAAGTGTTTGCTGAATGGATGATAAAAAATTTCAATTGGATTTCACTCTTTATATATATAATGATACATAGGTAAGCAGATTTAATAAAATTTTTAACCTCTATTTCCTGCAGGATTCTTTTAGGTGGCGAACTAAATAAATTAATTACTATTTAAAGACTGGTAACACTATTAATGGTGTTTAATTATATCAGACCATTATTGATTATAAAAAATAATAATTGATGAGTATCAAACTCCTCTCGAGAGTATGGAGGTTGTATTAAACTCATTTCCTTTTTTGGTCCACGTTACAGAATAAAAGAAAAATAAAATTATTTAATATTTTACTCTTAAGTCCGCAAAAAGTTTTTATCTAAGAATATTAATTTTAAGAATGTATTTAATATTTTAATATTTTAACTGAATATAATTAAGAATATTAATATTAAAAAATATTAATTTTTTTTAAAAGCAATACAATGTAGTAGTCCTTGTAAACCTGGACTATCATGCCATGAGCTAAAGTGCCATTGAGCCTAAACTTACGTAATAATTTTAAAAATATTAATTTTTTAAAGCAATTAGACCATTATTTATGGCGTTATGCTTTCTTCTTATTCAGACAGAGAAGAGTCGTGACAATATGGCGTGCAATAATGTTCTACAAAATGACAAAACAAAACATATGCGAATATACACGCAAATCAGTAGTATATAGCATATGCTAAATGTGACAAAAATATAATCAATAACGTCCAAAGAATGACGAGTACTTTATGCACAGCCTTTACAATTTCCTCGTAGACACAAACCTGATTATGGAAAACTTAAAAAAAAAAAATCAAAACATAAAACATAAAACATTCAACCAATCATCAACATCAATAAAATGCAAGCATCACAAGCTCACATTTAGCACAATGCCTAGAGTGGTAAAGACTAAAGAAAATAGATAAATATCCCTCTCTATAACTCTATTAATTCTAGATTAGCTTAATTTAGTCAACATGCACATAGATAAAGCAGCAAAATAAAATGCCAAAAAAAAAAAAAATTAGGGCTACAAAATCCCAAAGTTATAAACTAACGTCCTACAGATTCTGAAAAGTTTACAGAAGAAATAAATCAAAGTATGGTAATAAACAAATATGCAATTTATATTTTAAAATCTTTTTATTATTTTCAAGCTCGAAGAAGTACACTGCTTTTTCCTACAAACAAAATGAACTGACACGAAATTATCATGTTGCTGGTCGACGGTGTATATGAAACCAGTGGAACGAGCAGTGAGTGATATTACCATCGGATGAAAAGAATAACTATTACTAGTATCATGTTGTCGTTTGTTTCTCTGTAATAAACGTGTCTTTTTCTTCTGATCTTCAAATTTTAAGATCTTACACCCTAACTCATTGGATCGGAACCTTTAACCCCGTTAGCAAAACACAGTAACTGGACCAACCGCTTTCAAGTTTTGGCAAAATCCAAAGTTTTAAAGTGCTTTCTCATTGAAGCACCTTTTATCCCAAAAAAATTTATAGTGCTTAAGAGGCCGCGGTAAAGTACGCAGGTCCAAGGGTCTGACAAAGTTTGAAATCAAACACAAACAATTGGGCTTCCATTCAAGTCCAGGGCTTTCATTTTTGTTAAATGACCAAAGGGACAACTATTTCCTTCTTAAATCTGAACTTTTGAACTGCACCAAATAATTTCAAATGAAAATGTTTCAATTTAAAATCCTGAATTTTTTAAAGTTAAAAAAAAATACTATTAAGACATATGGTTTAATATTATAATAATTGAGATATTTTTAATATCACTGTTTAAGTTTTAATATTTTATCCTTTGAAAATAGTTGACTTACTATTTAATCCTAGATAGCTATATTACTTTGCCCTTCTAGTTTTACCATTTTATCCTTCAAATATTTTTATCTTAATAAGCGATCCTTGATAGCTATTTATCAAACTTATAGCATAGAGATCCACATGGGCTTATTATTACACAAATACCCTTTTTTAGGACCAAAAGAAATTAGAAAGTATGAAAAATCAGGCATTTTCTATCACTTTGTTATTAGTAATTTGTTGTAGGTGCATTTAGAGGAAAATTGGTTGCTAAGAATTACAGTTCCCTTATGTATATTTGATTTATTATTATTTTTTTAAAGAATTTGGTTTTAAAAAGAATGTTTAAATCGTGAAAGAATCTCAATGTCAAAAGTTACTTTCATCAAAATAAATCAAACTACAATAATCAGACACAAGCCATTCAAAGCTTTCCATTTGTCTTTTCGAAGATAACTATAGAAGCCTATGAATATAATTGGAATATGAAGTTTTGAATCGCACCGGTGTTTGAAAATTTACCACCATTAGAAGGTTTTCTGTGAATAAAAAATAAAATAAAAATGATAATGATAAGTAACGAAATACATATAAAACTTCCGAATAAACCCAAATCCCAATACAACCTCCAATTTCTCTCACCCTCAGAGCTCCGAAAATTCACTTCAAGAATCTTAAACAAGTTTTTGGCAAACAAACCGAGTCTGACATTTGCCTGCTCAGTATCCTGAGAGTTTACTCAATACATGATTATATAGACAACGGAACAAATTCGCTCAAGTTTAGTCCTGAGAGTTTTATTAGTCCTGAGAGTTTTAAAACAATGAAAAAGATGATATATAACGAAGGATTCAAGAGTTTTAAAACAATCAAAAAAATCATATATAACGAAGGGTTCAGATTCCACAGCTTCTGATGTGAGCAAAGTCTTGGCAACAGAATCTCCAAGCAACAGCTTATCACAACTAATTTAAGACAATAACACGGCCAGCCATGAAATCATCAAATTTCCCAGCAGCAGCTACATGCAAGCCATACATACGGCTGTCACTTGATAGCATACCTAAATGCACGAAAACAAAAGAAGCTAACAGCATTCAACCAATAAACTTATTCAAAATTGCATTAATTGACATATGGCACAAGAACTATTGCATGCCTTTTAAAATTCAGTGCTTCTTTTGAGTCTTGACCCCCTACAATCTAGGCAAGTGGCGACAGAGGTTAGCTCAATGGCCTTCTTAAAATATCAGCTTCAACCTAACAAATAATTTCATTTAAAAAAAAAAAAAGAAATTGCGAATCACCTTTTTGCTTATCATTGTCTACACTCCATATGAATTGTTGGAAAATTTTCAAAATAATTGTGTCTTATGGTAAAGACATGTCCTATTAATTGTGCCTTATAAAAAATGTACATTTCACTAAAGACATATCTAATTAAATGATGTCTTGTTGTAAGGACATGTCTGTTTAATTGTGTCTTGTAGAAAAAGTATCTTTTTACTAAATGATATAACTTTTCATAGCAACATTTCACTTAGAGATGCATAATTTTATGGTGACATTTCATTTGAAATGGTGATGGTTCAATTTGGACCATAAATTAAAATCAAATCTAGATCCAATGGTCATGAATGAAGGGGTATCATGAAAGATGACAACCCAAATAAGGGGGCACAAGTATATCTATAAATAGGGGTCATGTTTAAGCCATTTAGACATGAAATTAATGATCCTACACCACTCATTTCTTAGCATTCCTTTCTAGTACATTTCTTAGCATTCCTTTCTAGTACGAATTTCAACGCAAAACACTCATTTCTTTTGTGCATTCACATTCCAATATATTGTTTTCTGCAGAAACAATATATTGTTTCTTGGCAGGCTTGCAACATTCAAGAGTATTCTGGTTTGCTTTCATCGATGCACAACGCAAGCAAACAAACAAGTGATTCATTGTATCCTGGAGGCGTATTTGCTTAACCCATGTGCATCACTTAATTGGTGGAGGCAAATAACGTCTTAAGGAAAGCGACATTTGCAACGTGCCTTGAAGCACACAAAATTTCTGCAGTTTATTTATTACTATTATTTTTCTTCCTACATACAGAGTTAGTTGTAAACACATTACTTTACGTAATAAAGTTCCACCATTATTGTTGTATTTCTCTACATTTGCCATTCCCCACAAATTTACCACCAACATGAATTTGCTGCCAACTTCTTCCTGGAAATGATTTCATTTTCAAATATGGTGGCCAAAGAAACTTTTTCCTGAACTCTGTTTCTGTTTGTTCTTTAACTAATACAAATGCAACCGAGTTATCAATGCAAACAGATGGAAATAAAATACTAGTAAACTTTACGTATTCCTGGTATAGAATTTGATTCAAATACTTTATGCTTTTCAATTAGAGAGCAAATAAAGACAGAGCAGGAGAAGAAATCACCTGAAACAGAGGGTGATTGCAATTGCAAATCCCAGAACACCCATACTTTCAAAATTCACTCACACAAAAAACTATCTCACTATCCTTGCCAGTATCCTTGTCACCATACAAGTTTCGAGCGAACAAACTGAATTCCGACAGTTGCCTAAATAAGCTGCTAAATATCCTTAGCCTGATTACATGGATAACTGAAACAACTTTACTGAAGTTTAATCTTAAGAGTTTCAAAACAGTAAAAAAGATGATATAGTTGATGACAAAAACCTGAATTATCCATAGCGACAGGTTCATGTTCAGGCTGATGAAAAGAACCGCAGCTTCTGACATGAGGACTTTCTTGGCAATAACATGGGGAGCCATCCAAACCTAAAATTTCCCAATAATGCAATCATACTTATGGCTGTCACTTGATAGGACCTAAATGCACCAAAAGAAAAAGAAGCTAACTTATGTCCAACCATGAAACTTATTCAAACTTTTGGAAGAAATTGGTGAAAGGAAATGGTTTCAGAGTCTGAATGAAGGCAAGATTGCCACAAGAAGTAGAATAATTTTCTTTGTGTTCTGATTCTGTTTTATCTTGTAACAGATGGAAATAAAATTTCCTGATTTAGATAAATCAGCAAAAACATCTACTTTTTAGAATTACCTGAGTTTAAGCTTTCACTAAAAACCTTCTCATTTCCGAAGTCCTGCTCTGCCTGCTTCACGTGTACATTTAGCACCAATGAAATTAAAAATTTATTAACAACTAGTCAAAAGCCGAATTATGGAGACTTGTGAATCAGGCGCTGGTCCAAAGCAAATAATGCTGAATAAACTGCAAATAATTTACCTCATTTTTCTTTATTCCCCAATCTAGCACCATTCTCACTCTTCAGCACTTGTCCTTCATTTGTCAAAAATGTCTCGGTTCAAGAGTCTCAATGAAAGTTGTCTAACATTCAGTGACAGACATAAAACAGAAATTACCATCATTACACTCATATCAAAATTTTAGAAACTGTTGCATATTCCAGATACAGAAAGTGATTCAAGATACTTTATGCTTCTTAATTAGATAACAAATAAAAACAAAGCAGGACAAGAAATTACCTGAGGCTGAGGATGATCGTAATTGCATTGCAACCACTTGAGATTTTTGTCAAGGGCCTCCATTCACTTGCAACTGCCAACTGCTGCCTTGAAATAGTTTCATTTTCTTTGGGTTCTGTTACTGGCAATACTTCCACCAATGAGCTTCTCATTTCATATCCTGCCCTGCTTCCTGCATCATATGATAAATTTAGTTGAAAAACATTGGTCACTCCGTTAAGGAAGCAAACCTTGAAAAGAAATCAGTCAACTCAAAATCAAAATTAATGTAGACTTAGGAATTAGGAAATGGCCAAATTATCTAGGCATGCTAATAATTTACCTCTTTGGACATCAACCTATGTCCTGTCGTGACATCTTTATTCTGTTGGAAATTAAGCTTAATCTGAGGCAAATGTGAAATTCTGTACATCACATGGTAACATAGATGAAACTATGCTATTTAGGTATGACTGTAAGTTAGAAGGAGATAACAACACATACCTGCCAAAACAAACAATTAGGATTACCCATTAAATTCATCAAAATATAAAATAAATAATAGATTGCGAACAAGTGACATTATGCAGTCAGTCCTAGGTCAACAGAATCTTTGCACTCAACCCCCTTCCTCTGTCTGACAGTTTATGGATGCTTAAATGTCATGTATAAAGAGAGACACAGAAATATATAATGTATCTTTGGATGCATAAATCAATTTCTTATGGCAATAACGATAATGGGATCTTTCTCCATTAATCATTTTGAAGTTCTAGAAAATCCAACATCTAGGGGTAGTTAATTTAAAGGTTAAAACATTCCACAAGCAAAGCTTAAGTATACCAGCTGAATGTAAAAGATAGGAGAACACAAGATTAAGAAGGGGTCGTCATGCAATTGTTATTAGTATTTTCAATATAATTAGTATCAATAATCAATTATCCCTAATTTGACTCGCAGATTTCTCTACTCCACCTATACCTCTTTCTATCACCTGTAATTAGTATCAACAAATCTTTTCTGGACAATTCTAGTATCATCGATCGAACAAAAAATTCCACCACCTGATCTCAGCCTCTAGTTACTGTATCCCACCCATGAATATTAGCAGTTGCCTCACTCACCCTCTTCACAAGTCTCACCTGAGGAAATTATTGGGAACATTAGCTTTATCATGGTTAAAATACACAGACACTCTCCCTGCCATTATCTCCACGTGCTCTGGCAAGAGCCAAGGTTCTACAATTGAGGCACCAAAATATAGAATAGCATTTAGGTTAAAGCACAATAACTAATAGAAAATTTATTGATTTTAACTTTTGGAGAATTTGCAGAACAATGTAACAGAGTACCCATATTAGAGGCCAATTTATGCATTGGCATGATTAGCACAACAGCTTCACTAAGCTCATTGGAAGAATTTATCTAATAAAAGAAAAAGCAGGATGTACTTCCAAGGGACACCTTCGCCGATTAAATATTATTTTATCTGGATCGTTAGCATTGTAATAAAAAACAATAATGAAGGAAGTCTCAAATCAATGAGGTTTTCCATTTGAATAACTGAAACAACTTTACTAAAGTTTAATCTTAAGAGTTTCAAAACAGTGAAAAAGATGATATAATTGATAACAATTTCAGGTTCAAGCTGATGAAAAGAACCACAGCTTCTTACATCAGTAGTTTCTTGATAATAACATGGGCAGCCATCAAAACCTCAAATTTCCCAGCAGTAGCTTAGTGCAATCATATACTTACAGCTCTCACTTGATAGTTCTGCTTCAGTTTGATCTTGTAACAGATGGAAATAAAATTTTATGAATTATATAAATCAACCAAAACGCGTACTTTGTAGAATTATCTAAGTCTCAGCTTTCACTAAAATCTTCTCTTTTCCATAGTCATACCCTGCTGCCTCCTTCACATATACGTTCATCACCAAAGAAATTGAAAATTTATCAATCAGCTGATCAAAAGCCAAATTAATGCAGTCTTGTGAATCAGGTGCTGGTTCAAAGAAAACAAGGCTGAAGAAACTGCCAATACTTTATCTCCTTTTGCTTTATTCCCCAATCTAGCACCATTCCCACTCTTCAGCACTTGTCCTTCAATTGTATAAAATGACTTGGTTCAAGGGCCTTAATAAAGTTGTCTTACATTCGATGACAGACAAAACAGAAATTACAATCACTACGCTCATATCAACATTTTAAAAACTGTTGCATATATTCCAGATACCGAAAATGATTCAAGATACTTTATGCTTCTTAATTAGGTAACAAATAACAACAAAGCAGGGGAAGAAATTACCTGAGGCTGAGGATGATCGTAATTACATTGCAACTGCTTGAGAATTTTGTCAAGGGCCTCCATTCACTCCCAACTGCCAATTACTGCCTTGAAGTGGTTTCATTTTCTTTGGGTTCTGTTACTAGAAATCCTTCCACCAATAAGCTTCTCATTTCATATCCTGCCCTGCTTCCTGCATCACATCATACATTTAGTTACAAGAAATTGGTCACCGGTTAAGCAAGCAAACCTTGAAAATTAATCACTCAACTCAAAAATAAAAATTGATGCAGACTTATGAATCAGGTAGTGGTCAAATTAGCTAGGCATGCCAATAATATACCTTTTTTGACATCAACCTAAGTTCAGTCACGGCAGCTTTGTTCAATATTCTAGCACCATTCTCACCCTTCATCACTTATCCAGAAATTTGTCAATGGTGGCAATACATGTAATCTGTGGCAAATTGAGCTTCGCCATTTTATAGTCGCGACCTCGAAAGGTTATTACTCAACTCCAGCCAAACTAAACGTAGGTCACGTGTCCTACAAAAGAATTACTCATATTGCATTAATAATGTTTTGCAGTAACGTTACCCAAATCACAAATTAAAATCGTATATTCTTAGGATATGAAAATCGGAATAATAGAAAATATGTATTACAGATTTCTGATATAGAGCTTGATCCAAAATGATATTTATGCTTCTCAATTAGATTAAAAACAACAACAAAGTAAATCAAAGTAAAAGAAGAAATTACTTATCAATGCCAAATCTCGAATGCACAATTCCTTCTTATTTAATATCTATGTTGGGAATGTGTGATAACTTAGCCCAGTCTTGTCCTTTCCCCTTGCGGTAACGTTCTTTCAGAAGCCCACACATCAAAATGCGCAATTCCTTCTATGTTGTTGTTTGATGAATGTGGTCGGGCAGTGTGATGGTTGTCGAAGCCAACAAAAATAAATTCCTACTCTAAATAAATTGTGTAGTGATTGAGCAGGGTCGTGTCCACAGAGATCGGTAATTATTTAAATCCTTTTGAAACGTAAAATGTAAAATGGGGGAATTGTTGACAATAATAAAAATCAAATTAAAAATAACAAGAATGCAAATTAAAGTTGTAATTCAAATTGGAGAAAGCTCTGGTTGAAGGAATTAACTCAGCTTGATTCGACTACTGATCATTGATTCAAATATAGATTATTATTACTTATGAATAGACCAATATCTCTCCTTAACTAGTCGATAACAAGTTGGATATTTCCCTAATCAATAGACAACCCTAGATACGATCATAGGATTTAATCAATTGACAGCCTGAAAAACTAGATAGACCCAAATCCTAATCAACACATATGATGATTCATTTAAATTAGATTGTTTATTCTCACAACACAACTCTCTGCTATGTTATTTGTCACAAACATTAAATTCTTCATACGATGAATCCTTTAATTGACAATAGATTAAGTTGATAATTAAATAGTGGTCAATTACCTAATTAACAAACATAATCATGAAACTAATTCAGAGAATAAACAAATACCCAAAAAGTAATAAAATAATTAAAGCATAAGAAAGATCTCACAGTAGTGATGAATCAAAGCTTCATTATCCTTCAACCAGAAAAATAGGTTTAGTTCTTCATAGAGAGAAGAGAAAAATTAAGATCTAGGGTTTTTTTCTTTTTCTCCAATCCAAAAATCCCCCCTTTTCACAATAGATTCCTCCCTTAAATACTCTCTCTCTCCTCTCTTTTAGAATTCTATTTAAAATAAAATACTAATATCTGAAATATTAAATTCGTAATTACAAAAATAACCAAAAATACAAAACACGTTAAACTAAAAACTGCAGGTCCGCAGTTGACAGCACGCGCCCACGCCTTATCAACAAAGTTCTTTTGACTCTCTAAATTTCTCCAAGAGAACAATCATCCTTAAACATCATCTTATAGCTCAATTTTATCACCAATCAATAGAATTGCACCTACAAAAGTAAAACACAAGTAAATCACTATTATTAAGTGCAAAACATCGATATTAAGGGAAGTAAACAATGTAAAACTAGTGCATAAATTGTACTCTAACACAGTGCCTTTAATTTGGGGCACTATTTAATCTCGAAGGAAGAAAGACGTGGCATGATGTCAATGACGGTGTTTCCCGTTCTTGTAATCCTATAATCCCACTCCTCCGATTCCAGCAAATCCTCAATTAAAAGTGATTTCAATTTGGGGAAGGCAATAATAACTGATGAAGATGACGATGAGTGTGAAGATAGCTCATTATTGAAGAAGAAGAATCAGCATGTCAAGTTACCAGCTGTCATCAGTGCCATGTCAGAAGGTTCACGTCAGCAGCAATTACCAGCCAAACTAACTTCACAATGCACACTCTGTATTTTGTTATTGATTAGCTGAGTGAGCTTGTGATTAATAATTAGTTAGTAAGCAATTAGTTTGTGAATGTAACATGTATAAATAGCTGCATGTTTCGTGATTGTTCTTATGTACAAAATATTAGTTCATTAATGAAATAAAGAATTTTCCTCTGTATTTTCTCAGCTGCCAAACAGCAGCACTTATTTAATTTTACAATTTTTTCATGGTATCAGAGCCAATCATGGCAATCACAAACAATCAAAATACAGTAGCTACGAATCAAACAACTTTTTCTTTCATCACACCAATCAAATTAGATAGATCTAATTACATGCTTTGGAAAAATCAAGTCCTGGCCTCCGTTAGAGGAAATCGACTTGAAGGATACATTAATGGAGAAAAGATTGCACCAAATCGATTCATAGCATCATCAAGCTTTGCTGAAATAGCTGCTGGATCTTCTCAACAGATCAAGAATCCTGAATACACAATTTGGAGATCTCAAGATCAAACATTACTCAGCTGGCTTCTTAGCTCAATAACTGAAGGTATTCTCAATTTAGTTCAGTCATGTACTACTTCATTCGATGTATGGAAAACACTAGAGAAAAGGTTTGGTGTACAATCTGAGGCTATGGTTCTTCAACTTAGGTATGAGATGAGTGTCTTAAGAAAAGAATCACTAAGTATTGAAGAATATTGCTTAAAAATGAAACAAGTTACAGACAAATTAGCATGTGCTGGTAGTCCTGTATTAGATAGAGATATGTTGCAGCAAATTCTCAATGGTCTAGGAGCTGGCTATTTGGATTTAGCTACTTTTATCACAGCAAGCAAATTGGATTATGATGATGCTTATGCCTTATTACTCACTCATGAAGCTATACTTGAGCAAAGTCAAAGTGAAAAACACATGTTTAATGCAAACTATGCTAATATGTCTAACTGGAATAATAATAGTATGATGAATGCATACTATGCTAAAATAAGAGGTCAAGCTAGGAGAGGAGGATATAAAGAAGGTGTCCAGGGCAATTATAATGGTCATTCAGGTGGTAGAAATGGCATGTTTAATGGTAGATGAATGTTTTTGAATTCTCATCCAAGGTGTTTTCCTGTTGGAACTGGTCATTTTGGTAATCATGGAAGAAATCAAATGATGATGGGAAGTAACAGATTTGGTTCTTCTGGAAGAGGCTCTTTTGGTAATACTGGTTTCAATGGTACTGGAAATTTACCCTCTTTTGAGTCACAAGCATCCAACAGTGATGATTCCATGAATACATGTCAGATTTGCTTCAAAGCAGGACATACAACTGTTGAATGCTGGCATAGATTTGAAGAAAATTACATACCTCAGCCACTAAGACAATTTCAGAGAGGAAAAGGTTCAAAGTCTGCCTACATAGCTAATTATGAACCTGCACACATGCCTTACTATCCAACAAATGATGATCCATGGTCTGTCAACAATAATGGATTACACATGTCATATTCTGGATATTCTTGTGTATCTTACAATTCTGGTATACCCTAGGCTGGAACTGCTTCTGCTGCATATTGTGAAGGACATGCAGATGAAGGTTGGTACTTGGACAGTGGTGTCACTCATCATCTGACAAACAGCATGGGAAATCTGAATATCAGAGATGAGTTTAGAGGTAATGATAAGCTCATTATTGGTAATGGTGAAGGTTTGTCAATAACCCATATTGGTGATTCTTATTTTTCATTCAAGTATTCAAAATCTCAACCTGCAGATTCACATATTGCGCTTAAAGATATTTTGCTTGTTCCTTCTATCACCAAAAACCTAATAAGTATTTCAAAACTTACCACTGACAATAACATTTCTGTTGAATTTCTTGGATCATTTTGTGTTGTGAAGGATTTGCTGAAGGGACAAGTTCTAATGCAGGGCATTGCTGAGAAAGGGTTGTATAAACTGCTGGTCAAACCTATGTCTTCTACCAAGAATTTTCAGTCATCATCTATTGTGTCTCATAATCAAGCTAATAAACCTCTGTCAATGTTATCATTCTATCATCTCGCTTCTCATATGCCATCTGTAAAGTACATAAATAATCCAAACAATTGTTTATAGAATGGTTTTGATGTATGTTCTGATAAACCTAATAAAATAGCTCTTTTACACAGAAGATTTGGCCACCCAAACTCTCAAAGCTTATTGCATTTACTCAAACTCCATCATGCAGATAAGTTTTCTCTGAATATGGTTAAACAAGCAACACAACATTTCTGTGAAGCATGTCAGTTGGGTAAGATACACAAATTGCACTTCCCAGTTACAGAAATCAAAACCAAATCAGCACTTGGGCTTATACACACTGATCTTTGGGGTCCCTCACCAGTTATTTCAAGAGAAGGTTTTAGATATTATATTAGTTTTGTTGATGATTTCACTAGATATACTTGGATTTACCCATTGAAGTTGAAATCAGAAGCTTTATAGGTTTTTAAACTATACAAGTTACAAGTTGAAAACTAGTTCCAAACAACCATTAAGATACTGCAATCTAACCAGGGGGGGGAGAATACAGATCATTCACTGAATTTTTAAACTAGTGTGGCATTTTATTTAGGCACTCTTGTCCACATACTCATCATCAGAATGGCTTAGTTGAGAGAAAACACAGACAAGTGGTAGAATTGGGCCTTACATTGTTAGCTCAAGCCAAACTTCCCTTGCATTTTTGGTGGGATTCTTTCCATGCTTCAGTTTATCATATCAATAGGTTACCAACTTCAGCTCTTAAAATGTTGACACCATATGAAAAACTTTTCAACCATAAAGCTGATTATAAGATGCTGAAATGTTTTGGTTGTGCTTGCTATCCATATTTGAGAGATTACAATAAGCATAAGTTTGATTATCATACAAGTAAATGCATATTCATTGGTTATAGCCCTGCTCACAAAGGATATAAATGCCTGCATCATTCTAGTCGTATATACATAGCAAGGCATGTCATATTTGATGAAAATGCATTCCCTTTTTCTTCAGATCCTATTTTCAGTTCTGAGAACAAAACACAATCAATATCCAGCTCTACCTTGTCCCCTCATCAAGTTTTCCATTTATCCACTCTTCCTGTTGTGTCAAATCCTTGTAACAGCAGTTTTGAATCCTGCCCTCCAGCATGTTCCAACAGCACAAAACTGTTCCCATCAGCAGATCACCAACAAGCAAATGAGGCTACACAATTTCAAACACCAAATCTTAATCCTGCTCTTGAACCTATTCATGATCTAGACTCACCAAACACTTCAGATCCTACTCCAATTCCATTACCATCTCAATCTCAGATAACCTCAAATAGTATTCAAGACCACAAGAGGAAAAGCAGGTATTTTTAAACCAAAACTGTATACTGCAGTGTTAGTTCACAAAGAGCCAGATTCAGTTGATGAAGCTTTGCAAGACACAAATTGGTTTACAGCTATGAAAAATGAGTATGATGCACTAATTGAAAACAGAACTTGGTCTCTAGTACTAAGAACAGAAAATCAGAAAGTTGTTGGGAATAAGTGGGTGTATAGGATAAAGTATAATACTGATGGCAGTGTAGCTAAGTATAAGGCTCGGTTGGTGGCAAAAAGGTTTCAACAGATTGAAGGTGTGAATTATTTTGATACCTTTAGTCCAGTGGTAAAGCCAGCAACAGTTAGAGTAGTTCTTAGTCTTGCAGTGATGAATCAGTGGATAGTTTGACAGGTGGATGTCAACAATGCATTCTTGAATGGTGAATTATTAGAAGAAGTGTTTATGCAGCAACCTGAAGGCTTTGTTGATAAGAGCAAATCTAACTATGTTTGCAGATTACACAAAGCTTTATATGGTCTTAAGCAAGCTCTTAGAGTTTGGTTTGAAAAGCTCAGGGGATGTCTTCTGCAATGGGGTTTTAGAAATTCCAAATCTGATTCTTCTTTATTCTTAAGAAAAACTAAAGTGTCACTCATTATGGTATTGATATATGTTGATGACATATTAGTTACTGGACCTAACAATGAAGAATTGGACAGCTTCATTCAACAGTTTAATACTGTTTTTGCATTAAAAGACTTAGGAAGATTGTCCTATTTCCTTGGCATAGAAGTGTTGTATGGTCAGGATTGCATTTATTTGTCTCAGAAGAAGTATATCAGAGATTTGCTTGCTAAAGTAGACATGCTTGAGTGTAAAGGAGTGACAACACCAATGTGCAGTGGCAAACACTCAAAGTTGCAGAAGATAGTTAAAGGAGAGTTGGGTTACTATGTTGAAGATGCTACTCATTATAGAAGCATTGTAGGTGGTCTTCAGTATCTGATCTTGACAAGACCAGAAATTGCTTATTTTGTTCATAAGCTGAGCCAATATGTATATGCACCAACTATGCAACATCTCATGGCTTGCAAAAGGGTTCTTAAATATCTAAAGGAGTCACAAGATTATGGCTTAAAGTTTGTTAAGGATGGTGATTTGAAATTAACTTCATTCACTGATGCAGATTGGGGAAGTGACTTAGATGATAGGAAGTCGATTAGAGCTTACTGTGTGTATCTTGGAAACAATTTGATTTCATGGTCTTCGAAGAAGCAAACAGTAGTCACTAAGTCTTCAGCTGAGAGTGAATATAGGGCACTTGCTTCAGTTGCTTCAGAGATAGCTTGGTTAAAATCATTGTTTCTGGAAATGGGAGTATGCTGTGTAGAGAGACCAACAATATGGTGTGATAATATAAGTGCAACAGAACTAGCAAAGAATCATGTGTTCCATTCAAGAACCAAGCACATTGAGATTGATGTTCATTTTATTCAAGATAAAGTGTTAGCTGGTGATCTCAAAATCGTTATATGCCAAGTGAAGATCAGATTGCAGATATCTTAACCAAGCCCTTATCTTCTCCTCAGTTCAATTACTTAAGGGACAAACTCAATGTCTTTCCATGTCCTTTGAGTTTGAGGGGGGCTGTGAAGATAGCTCATTATGCAGAAGTGAAGAAGAATAATCAGCATGTCAAGTTACCAGCTGTCATCAGTGCCACGTCAGAAGGTTCACGTCAGCAGCAGTTACCAGCCTAACTAACTTCACAATGCACACTCTGTATTTTGTTATTGATTAGCTGAGTGAGCTTGTGATTAATAATTAGTTAGTAAGCAATTAGTTTGTGAATGTAACATGTATAAATAGCTGCATGTTTCGTGATTGTTCTTATGTACAAAATATTAGTTCATTAATGAAATAAAGAATTTTCCTCTGTATTTTCTCAGCTGCCAAACAGCAGCACTTATTCAATTTTACAATTTCTTCAATGAGTCATGATGATCACTTTCTACCCCCAAAAATTCATCACCCACTTTTTTCACCCTCTTCATGCCCCATTTGCGGAGCTTTTCAAAGGACGACAATTTTTCCAAAGGAGGTAGCTGCTCGCAATTTCTGCACCAATAGAGATCTAAACTCCTTAGATTGGTTAATGACATCATCCAGTTAGGGAAAACAGTGTTGCCTCGGTAGTACCGTATCTCTAATTCCTTTAAATCTAGAGGTGGTCGCAGGGCTTCAAGAAGTAGTTGACCGTCCTCGTTCTTCCTCATTTCTGCTCATCCCTTCTTATCAAATCGAAGTTTCAAACTGAAGAGGTATTTCTTTTTGTCAAGTTTTAATCGCTTAGCCTCGCCCACATCTGATACATCACCCAATATACGTATACCACATACTTGAAGGTGTTCCAAGTTTTTAAGAGATTCAAGCCTACATGCTTTCCTACCATCAACACCTCCTCCTCCACTCACGTGAAACTCACCCAAGGTCCTAAGACCCGTTAATCTCTCAATCCCTACTGCCATGTACCTTAAAGAATATGTACCATCATTCAGCAAATGCCTCATGTTTATTAACTTCCCAATCCCTTCAGGTAATTCTTCAAGATCCATAAAATAACTAATATCTAACTTTTCTAGTTTATATAACACGCACAATGTCTCCGGTAGTTGCACTATATCCTGACCAGACAAATTAAGGTTAAATGGACCAGCTTTTCTATATTTCTTGGAATCTCCGGAGTCAAAGACGACCTTAAGCGGAACCATTCACAAAAATCTAATGCCCTTAAACTTGTCAATTCTCTAAATAATTCTTCTAGGATCCCACCATTTAATGATGAATGATCAGATCTACTACCGTCAATTAAGAGGCTACGAATTCTTTTAACTCTACAAGTGGAGATAGGAAATGTAGCCTCTTTATCAATGACTAACATTAAATGACGAACCTTCTTATCAAGAGAGTTTGTGACGTTTAGTTCCTCACCACCATTAATTTCCAACGAAAAACACTCATTTTCACTTACAAATTGGGCAAAATCATGTACCATACCATGCATCTTGCTCTCTATAATACGATTATCATAACTTTTCTCAAACTCTTGAAAGAAAGCATCTTGCACTCTATAATACGATTATCATAACTTTTCTCAAACTCTTGAAAGAAAGAGCGAGATGCTAAGATGCCAAAATACTCTTCACCTATAGTCTCCATCTCCTCATCTTGTTGTGCACTAAGATAAACTTGAGCCATCCACAAAGTAATTAGTTGGTCCTTTTTTATATTGTAGTCTTTTGGAAAGACAGCACAATACGAGAAACATCTTTTTACTCTAGGTGGCAAATCGTTATAACTCAACAACAAAGGGGTTAGAACACCTTTCTCAATCTCTTCTACCTTCCATAAATCACTATTTAAAATTCTTTTCCACTCTTTTTTAGTTTTGTTAGAGCTCATGAGACTTCCCACTGTCTTTGCAGCAAGAGGTAAACCTTTACACTTTCTTGCAATTCTTTGACCAATTTGTTCCAATTTTTCACACTTCTTAGTGGATCGACCGAAAAATGCTAACCGCTTAAACAACACCAACATTCTTCTTCAACTAATTCCTTGATAGAGATAATATCTGTGGATCTCATCATGCTCGCAATTGACTCATTACGTGTGGTAATTAAAATTTTACTTCCATGGAGACCTTTCTTTAGGCAACGGTAGAATGGTTCCCATTTAATGTAATCCCCGTTCCACACATCATCTAAGACAAGAAGAAATCTCTTTCCCGCAATAGATTCGTCAATACTTATAAGAAGAGATTGCAATGCATCTAAATTAGAAGTTGAACCAGTCAAAGCTTCAAGCATCGCTTTGGCAATCCTAAACTCGTCAAAAGTTTCTGATACATACACCCATAAAATATTGTCAAACTCTCTCTTTACCTCAATATGATAGTGGAAACGAAGGAAATCAGCTGTTGTTTTATCTCTTCAGCAGCGAATGAAATCAGCTGCTCCAAGATAGTGGAAACGATGGCATCAACCATTGTGAATACAAGAGGAGACAAATTGATGTTTGCAAAAGTGGTCAAAAGGATATTGAAATGTTTGTGAAAATGAATTCCAGGCCACAACTTTCTTATTTATGCTTCATCACATGCTTGGCTTTACTTCTCGACCACGTAAATAAAGAAAAGAAAAAGACAATGAGAGATGAAAGAATATTTTGTTAATGCACACTGTTTCCATTTCTTTTACTTGAATATACACTATAGTTTACATTACTTTACAGGCTGGCATATCTTCTTAATTTGAAAAAGACAACGTGAATGCACAAGAATATTATGCCAGCGATCAATTTTTACATTTTTATACAATTAGCTGGCATATCTTCTTAATTTGAAATCTACATATGAATAGTAATACACTTTCTTTGAAGCTTGTATCCCAATTTTATAAGTTATCCCTAGCCTGTACTTAATTTAGGTTCGACTCATCGTATATCTACTTCTTAGAAGTTTGAAGCAGTTGAGTAATTCTAAAAATAAAACCATTTTATTTTATCCTCTCCTCATTGACTATATTTATTCATATATTTAATTAATAGTGGTACTTAAAACATATATGTGAAAAGTATTTTAATCACAAGCTTCATAATTTGACATATGTCAATATCATGTTATAGAACAAATAGAGGCCCCAAAATGATCTTGAGAGTGATCTTTGAGCTTAAGCATAACTATGAATGCAGTGATAAATTTCATTACTTTTTTTCTTACAATTACAAACGATACTAGAGTAGATGTGTTACCAAAATTACGAACTATACTAGAGAAAAATCAATAAACGACATTTGTGTACACTAGCTGATTCAACTGAAAAAATCGCTTGATATTGTACAAAAGGTCCGAGATACATCATAGTTAGGAGTGGTTTGATTAAAACCACCTCTTCCGCGCTTGTCCTGTCTGAACCAGTCAAATGTTTGTTTGATTGAAAACTTTATAAATCCTGCAAGAGAGCATAATATATTAACAAACGTGAATCACAAGCAAGTAAACATGCACAAAAGTAAGAGGCATGCTTACGGTTTGCACACCACATATCTTCGTGTCCCATTTTAGTTAACATTGTCATCATCCTTAATGTATTTTTCCTGCACTTCGGCTACAGTAGATATCTTTGTTAAGCAAAACTTGTCTGACTGAATTACATGGGAAAAGTGTGGATACAATATCTGGGAAAAAGAAGTTTCCATGATTTTGGTACATTTATGGAAAACGCATGAATCAAGTTTGACGCCTACCTAACAGCAAAATTAGTTTCTCAAACGTACAAGTTAGAAGATGCAGATGCATACGATGAACCATAATTAAATAACCAAAAAGTTTTATGAATATGAGAATCACAAGATTGAAAATAGGTGAAAAGAAGGATATCTGTAATAATCCCAATCCACATTGCGAACGGCAATCTTGCTGAATTCAACTGTACTGGCATCCATGCCAGCAAAGATGTACCCATTGCTTTTATCTATCAGCTTCATGAGTTTTGCCACACTTTCCTTATCCTGAAGAGGAGCAGCCAACTAAGATCTTATTCACAAATAATTCAAAGAAACTCAAGAAAGCATTCAAGAGAAACTGATGACCTGAATATCTAAGGTTGAAAATTAACCAGACTGTAGTCTTCTATTACATCACGCAGCTCCTTTGTAAGCTTTCTGCAAGCAGATTTATTAACAGCTTGTAAATAAAATATATTTGAACAACAGATATTACTTATCTCCAAATGAAATTACAAGAACACCATACAAGCTTTTTCCCGGGGTCACAGCAAAGATGCACATCAACTAGATGCACTGCAGTCAACAGCATGTGAAAGGAACCAACTGAGAATTGCACAATTCTGGCATCAAAATAACAAAGATGTATTCACCTCAACTCTTTGAGTCCCTTCATAGAGGTAAGATGTAACAATGCCCTGAGATTTAACTTCTTGGTGAGTCTCATGATAACATTCTTGGTATTGGAATGAAGAAAAAAAATAATTCAACTTGGTCAGGAAAATCAAACAGAACCTCTTGCCTTTTCAAATGCAATGTTTCTCTTGATCCCCTGCATTTTCGGCAACTAACTTTTTAGCTTGGGTAGCTGAACACACGTTTTAACAATATCGGCAACCATTACCTAGCAATTATTCATTGAAAATCAAATTACAATGAGAGAAAGATGGAGATTTGATAATTATGCAGTTATGATTTATCACCTTTGCCTCCTCATTGTCTTTAATGTCTATGAATGGCATCAAAATTTGCGTGAATTCACTGCCAACTGCCGCCTGGAAATGGTTTTTCTCAATGAAAGGATGAATTCTCACAAATATGAAGATGCAAAAAATATTTCTTTGAGTTCTGTAGACTTTAAGTTACGGTACTAAAGTATTAGGTAAATATTAGTTACTGTAACTTGAAAAGTAAATTAATTTGATTCCACAGTTATATAATGAAAAAATTATAATATATATTTGTTATTTTTTAAAATTATTATTTAAAAGTTACATTTATTATACATTATCTATTTTTATTTTAAAATTATAATTTTTTTTATAACTATTATAAATTAAAAATTACAACATCTCAATATAAAAAAGTACTGAAATTTAGTGAATTAGATAAATCAGCCAAAACACATACTATATGAAAAGCTAGTAAACTTGAATTACCTGTAATAAGCTTCTCTTTTTCATAGTCCTGCTCTGCTGCCGGATAAATAAAAAGCATCCATCTTGACAGGCCAATTCAATTACCTCTTTTGACATCAACCTAAGGTCAGCCAACACAGCTTTATTCATTGGTCTTTGATCACTTGTATGTCCGCCGGATAAATAAAAAGCATCCATCTTGACAGGCCAATTCAATTACCTCTTTTGACATCAACCTAAGTTCAGCCAACACAGCTTTATTCATTGGTCTTTGATCACTTGTATGTCCAGCAAAATTGTCAAAATAAAAAATTAATATCATAACAATGCAAAAGAATTACCATTAAACATCTTTTACAATAACATTTCATACCAATAATCCTCTGAGGCCAGCAGTCTCCTTTCCCCTCTCTGTACGTTTATCTAGAAAAGGACATCAACAAATGTGCAATTCCTTCAACGTCATTATTTGATGAAAGTGGTAGCTTTAATTATTAGCTGAACCAATGGGCGCTTCTTCTGATGTTAAATGTAAGGGTTCGAATCTCCATTATGGAGATTAGTTTCTTCCTCAATTATCAACTAATTGTGTGGCAGTCTCTTAAATGTGAGTGGAGTAGACGAATATTAGAGATAGATTAAAATATTTGAGTAAGTGCGTAATGTAACGATTGTAAATATTATAATTGTAATATCTGATGTACTATCAATAACAATCTGTGTATAACAAAATTCAAAAAAAAATTATTAGCTGAAAAAATCATTTGAAGCACGAACATATTCATAACTTCGTTAAGGGTATGTTTGAATTCAGGCGTTTTAATTTTTATTCCACAATTATCAATGGACAAATTCACTAGTAGTGAATTTAACCTCAATTTCCCGCTGGATTCTTTTGGGTTGCCACCTAAATAGATTACTAACGTTGTTTAATTATATCAGACAATTACGATTTTTAAAAATTTAAATTACGAGTCATCAACTTTAAAAAAATGAAGCATCACAAACTCATACTTAGTACAGTGTCTAGAGTGGTAAAGGTTAAACAAAATAGATAAATGTCCCACTCTATTGATTTTAGATTAGCCTTAGTCAACATGCACATAGATAAAGCAGCAAACTAAAATGCCAACCAAGAAAAAAAAATTTATGGCTACAAAATCTTAAAATTATAAACTAATGTCCTACAGATTCTGAGCATTCTACATAAGAAATTAGACCAAACAACAATAATAAACAGATATGAAATTTGTATTTAAAAATCTTTCCATTTTTTTACAAACTCTAAGAAATACACTGCTATTTCCAAGAAACAAAAATGAACTTACACGAAATGATGATGTTGCTGGTTGACCAAAGATTAATTGACAGTAGTGATGTCAATGGGGGCGGGGATCATGATCCCCAAACCCGAACCCAATTTGGAAGCTATTCCCCGAACCCGCCCCGTACCTGAAAAATTGTAATGGGGCATAGTTTGGGTATGTCCCCGAAAATCCCCGAATTGAGTGGGGATTAAAGCGGGGACCAATCCCCATTTTTTTAAATAATAATTTCTAAATTTTCGGTTCTTTTTTTTTTTTTAACAAAAATTAATAATTCTAACAACCTCCGTATTTAGAAATAAAATTACAAATGATCAAATTCCATATTAGAAATAAAATTACAAGTGATCAAATTTTAACAACCTCCATAAATAAAAACATAATAATTCTAAACCTTCAACATAATTACAAATGATCAAATTTTATATGACAAATCAAAATAATTTTAAGTCTTCAACATAAACTTGTAGCCATCACCATTGATGCACGTTCTAAAACTGCAAGAGAAAAATCACTGAATGTTTAAGTGAATAATAATTAATGGTTAACTAAATTAATCAAAGCAACCAAAGAATCACAAATAATAAAAAAATAAATATGTATAAAACTAGCGTAATTATCATAGACATGGTTAAATTATGTTAAAAAAAATTCAACAACTAATGGAACTAATGTTCATGTTCAATTTGCAAAAAATACATAACTTGGAACCAGCATATTCATATTTAAAAAAAAAAAAAAAGTAGCAAATCAATAATGAGTAAAAGACACAGCAACCTTAGAGAATGATATGTGATCTATTGTGTGAAACAACGCTGGCCCAAGAAGTGCAATAATGAACGGTTTTGAAATCTTTGGACAAGAATTAAAGAAATCCCTTATTCACACAAACAGATTATGAGCAGTTTTGAGTGATAGAATATTGTGTAATAACAGGAAGGATTATGAGCAGGACAAACAGATTCACTCAATGAAATCCCTTATTCACACAAAGAAGAATAATATTAATAACACATTACCATTACAAGAAGACTCAATTCATTTTATCAAAACAAGAACTGAACATTCATCCAGACAAAGCAAGCAACTGGAGAGAAGCATATGAGGTGAAAAAAACACTCACGAAGTTTAAAGGCGGCACGTGTTTAGAAGCTCCCTCTCCACCAGGGGCGCTTATTTTGCTGAGAAGGTTAAAGCATTACAAGTGAAAAATATGCTTTGAATTATCAACTAATGATACGAGGCTCCTATACACAAGACTTCACACAAGCTTGTCAGTAACTTAGTTCGGGGGCAACCACTGCAGCTCAATGCCATAGTTCCATGAATCAATGGAATCGCCTGGCCTAATGTCAACCACAGAAGTATAAGCAGTGCAACCTCCGACTCTAATCCTCCGTGAAGTCATGGATGAATCTTTCAAGAAATAGCAGCAAAGGGTACCTCGGCACCCACTTCCTGCCTCAACCTGCTCCTCAAAAAGCCTACAGAGGCTGCTTGAAGAACAGTTCAATGGGGAAAGGAGAATATTATCAGAGCAGTTGAGTTAACATGACAGTGCTACGAGTAGATATGTTAAAGGGTGAATCATCATCCAGCTTAAAGCCTTCTGAAGTGAGATCAGAAGAGTAACAAGTGTCTTTTGGTATCAAGGGAGGGTTTATAACAAGCCTATAAGAACTAGGATTAATGCTGATGATTTTATAGTAGAAACCTCCAGCTGACAGTAACTGTAGAACATCATTTCCGCAATACAAGCTAGCATTAATGGGGTTAGATTTGGAGAAAGCGACAGGAGAGGGTGATGGAATAAGATTCAAAGTAAGCATTTGTTACTGCTTTTGATCATATGGATAACTAGCTGCATATGTTTATTAATATAATATTAATGGGTAAAAATAAGCCTAAAAAAAGAGGAGTTATCAGCTGCAATAGCTGAAGCTTCATCAACAGGAGAAGGAGATAAAACTCACAGCAGAAGCTACAGGTTCAGACTCCTAGAAAACTTATTCTAATTGCGCAGGAGATAAAACTTATTCTAGTGGCACCAAACATCAGCCATGTTACTTATTCTAATGACAGTCAGATGCAACTCAATGACTCATTACTGATAAATAAACATACGCACAAAGACACCATGGCAAAGCGTCATCTTACAAATTGACTCAAATCATGGCAAAGCGTCATTGCTGATAAATGAAATCTCACCTTTATTAGGCCCAAAGCATGGCTGTCGGTAACTCAAATCATGGCTGCAGCCTCTGTTTCAGTGAGCTCTCCATGGCTGCAGTTTGTGCTTCAGGCTATGTGACTGAGAATGAAATCAAAAGAAGATGAATGAAAACACACAAAATGTAAAATTGACTCAAATCAATGAAACCCGATGCAATTTGAAATAAATAAATAAAGAAAGAAAAATAGGAAAAGCGGAAACCTTGCAGCAGGAGAACCGATAGCGCGGCTGAGTGTTGGTCGGTGACGACGAACGGCGGCGACTGACCAGCTGTTAGCGACGGCGGCGGCTGACGAGTTGTTAGGGTTTCTTTGGGGGGAACGATCGATACAATCCAAAGGATCAATTCAATACAAATGAATTAAGTAGCGTTTACTTTTTTATTGTATAGGGAATAATGGGGCGAGTGAATTTTAGGATTGGGAGCGTTGAGTGTGGGGTGGGAGTATCAATAGGTTGTTTACTTATATTAGAATGTAAATATGAAATAAAAATAAAAATTTAATTTATGTATTTATTTTATTTTAAATTAGAAGTAAATAGTTTTAAATTATAATTTTATTTTTATTTAAAAAATTATAATTTTTAATTATAAAGTTAATAAAAAATATATTTAATGAATAAATATTTATTTTATTATATTTATAAATTTATAATAATTATTAATATTCTTAATTATGAACATCACAATTTTTTATTAATTTTAATTTTAACATAAAATGAAACATTATTTTATTTTATTTAATATAATTATATTAAATTTATTATTATATAAAATAATAATATAATATTATTTAGTACAAAATTAATATTTTTTTAGAATAAATTATTTATTATTATTAATTATTAATATTAAATAAATATAGTACTATTATTTTTAAAATAAATATAATAATATTATATTTATTAATTCTCTATTAATATAATAATATTATTTTTAAATAATTTTAACTTAGAATGTAAATTATTATTTAGTTAAATATAATATTTTTTATTTTATTTTATTTTATTAATTATAAAATATTAAATTGAATTAAATTAAAAAAAAGATAGAAAATGGAAAGGTAGGAGTGGATTCCCACTCCCACCTCCTCCAATGGGAGTTCCACTCTCACTCCCTACTCTAAAAATAAGTGGGGTTCACAGAGTGAGATTTCTAATCCCTTCCTAATTTAGTGAAGTAAACACTGGAGTGGGAGGAATCCGCACTCTTCACTCCCACTCTAGAAAATAAACACAGCATAAGTAATAGTGTATTTTTTTATTTTTTATTTTTGGGTTGGGTTAGGGGACCCGAAAAAATCCCCAAATCCAAACTCAAATTTTTTTTGAAGATTAGATCCATACCCAAAACTGACCCGAATTTATTTTTATAATTTTCTGGGGCCATACCTGCCCCAAATTAATCGGAGCCCCTCGGGTATTGCTGCCAACTCTAATTGACAGTGCGTACGTTTACTTTTTCTTTAGGATATAAAATGAACTTACACGAAATGATGATGTTGCTGGTTAAAACACTTCTTTTGTGTCCAATTAACACTTAATGCTCTTGCAGAATCATTCTTTTCTTTGGGCTACCAATTGAGACTTGAATGCTCGATTGGCCACTTGCTTTCTCTTTTTCCCCTTGTCTTATTCTTTTAAAACATTGACCAGATAGATGGTTGCCATAACCTCATACAACGCACAGATGGCGAGGTTTAATCATTTGCAAATTTCTGGATGCATGCAACATCTTAGACATATCATTCATCTAAACGACGATTACTCCACCGTTCAGGTTCTAATATTTTATACTTTGAATGTAGTCGACTTATTATGCAACCCAAGATAGCCATATTACTCCACCCTTCTAGTTTTACCATTTTGTCCTTTGAATATTTTTGACTCAATAAGTAATCCTTGATAGTCATTGATGGTTGTCGAAACCAGCAAAAATAAATATTTACTCTAAATAAATTGTATATAGTGATTGAGCATGGTCGTGTCTACAGAGATTGGTAATTATTTAAATCCTTTTAAAATGTAAAACGTAAAATGGGGGAATTGTTGACAATAATAAAAATCAAATTAAAATAACAAGAATGCAAATTAAAGTTGTAATTCAAATTGGAGAAAACTCTGGTTGAAGGAATTAACTCAGCTTGATTCGACTACTGATCATTGATTCAAATATAAATTATTACTACTTATGAATAGGTTATAAATCTCTCTAATGCAATGATTTTAATCGATAAACAGATACGATCATAGGATTTAATCAATTGATAGCCTGAAAAACCAGAGAGACCCAAATCCTAATTAACAAACACATACGATGGTTCATTTAAATTAGATTGTTTATTCTCACAACACAACTCTCTGCTATGTTATTTGTCACAAACATTAAAATCTTCATACGATGAATCCTTTAATTGACAATAGATTAAGTTGATAATTAAATAGTGGCCAATTATCTAATTAACAAACATAATCATGATAATAATTCAGAGAATAAACAAATACCCAAAAAGTAATAAAACAATTAAAGCATAAGAAAGATCTCACAGTAGTGATGAATCAAAGATTCATTAACCTTCAACCAGGATAATAGGTTTAGTTTTTCATAGAGAGAAGAGAAAAATTTAGATATAGGGTTTCTTTCTTTTCTCTCCAAAAGTCCCCTTTTTCACAATAGATTCCTCCCTTAAATACTCTCTCTCTCTCTCTTATCCTCTAGAATTCTATTTAAAATAAAATACTAATATCTGAAATATTAAATTCGTAATTACAAAAATAACCAAAAATATAAAACAAGTTAAACTAAAAACTACAGGTCCGTAGTTGACAGCGCGCGCCCACGCTTTATCAACAAAGTTCTTCTGACGCTCATAATTTCTCCAAGAGACCAATCATCCTTAAATATCATCTTGTAGCTCAATTTTATCACCAATCAATAGAATTGCACCTACAAAAGTAAAACACAAGTAAATCATTATTATTAAGTGCAAAACATCGATATTAAGGGAAGTAAACAATACAAAACTAGTGCATAAATTGCACTCTAACAAATTCCCCCACACCAAGATGATGCTTGTCCTCAAGCATATAACTCAAGACTAATCCCAAATCTCCACTCAATTCTCATCTCAACTCATCCAAAAACAATCTTAAGTAAGCATACCTCAAGAATTTAAGTCGATCAACAGTCGAGAGACAAGGATTTTAAAGCATAGAATCTCATAAGCTAGAATAAAAACATTCAACCACCAAGAAGATCCATTCAAAATTCAAGTGCAACAAGATTTAATAGCCCTCTCATTGACTTCACTCCATTCACTTAAAGTGTTTAGGGTGTCATTTATGCACTCAAATCAAATCAAAAAATGCTATTACCATAAGCTTGCTTATATATCACATCTCAATCCACAAAACATGAATTAAATGCAAAAATCTAAGGGTCTTAAAAAGGTTGTAACGGGGTTAAATGAAAAAGAAAGATTTATGAAAGAAAAAGATATCAAAATGAGAAGAATGAACTCATTGAATGAACTCATTGAATGAACCTTATGATATCGAAACGCTTATTTCTACTCAAGTCACCAAGAATGAAAACATTTTTTTCTTTTTTTTTCGATTTTTTTATTTTTCTTTTTTTTCCTTTTCTTTTTCTTTTTCTTTTGAATCAAACAAAAGAAACGAACCTTGCACAATTTAATTCAAGCATAATGCTTGTTGATCTAATTGAGAAACTTTAATACAATGTAGAAAAAGCAACAAAATATATACAAAATATATCCACACAATGAGTCCAAAAATCTCCTTAAATTGAGGCTCAAAAAGAAGAAAAATGGTTAAGTAGACGGAGAGAATTAGATGGGTAATGGTTAAGGCTCAAATAAAGATAGCAAATAAAGGTTTTCGGGTAGAGAAAAAAAAGAAAAATGTGAGAATAGAAAAATGGAAAGTGGTTTGCCCTTATCATTTTAATACATAAAATCTCGTAATGTGGCTTCAACATGCATAACAAAGCAAGTTCTAGAATAAACAAACTAAGATTGATATTCACATAACAAAAATAATTAGAGCAAAGTGGTTGCTCATAAGCTCAAATCCTCACAAAGTTGGTAAATTTGCCATCAAATCATGTACACTCTTCAAATGAATCAACCATCAATAGTGGTGTAGAATGAGAAGAAGGTATGAGTGATATATAAAAAGAAAGGTAAAAAGGATAATAAGCGAGAAAGATGTATGTAGAAATAAAAAAAATGAAAGATAAAATGTGAGTGATGAAAGAATATGGTAAAATAAAAATAGATATGAATAATTTGAGATAGATGGGAAAAAAGTAGTGAGAAAGAAAAGAAAAGAAAAATAATAATATATGAAGCATACTAACTCCAAAATCATTTAAGAATGAGTATAGTGAAAATAGATGAGCAGAGTGAAAATAATACTTCCAGACATCAATAATGCAAAAATCCCTCCCCCACACCAAGAACTTACATTGTCCCCAATGTAAGATAATCAAAACTCACATAAAAATTAAAGCGTAAGGATAAAAGATTAAAGGCAAAAACTTCCTTGAATTGTGAGCTTTGATCCTCATAACGTCTATGGGCTTGACGGAAATGGTGGGATAAATCCCACACTCTCGAAGTATGCGGCCAAATTCTGCTCTATCTTATTCAGCTTGTGCTCCATTTTCTCTAACTGAATGCTCAAAGGTGGTGCGGATATAGAAGGAATAGTCGGCAGGGCAGCAATGTCGACGTCAAACTCATCATCAGAGGTAGCACCACTCCTAGCATAGAGCTTCTTTGGAGGTTGAGTGGGTCCTGGTTCAGTAAACTGAAATCTCTCCTCCTTGAATTCGACCACACTTGTTCTTTCAAACACAAACATATCCAAAAATTCCTTTTTGCAAGCAGGATGCAAATCATTATTGTCAGGATCAAGCACACATAGGTTTATAGCTAACAAAGTAATGTATGGACCAAGAAATAAAGTCCTATACCGTTTAAGCACACTTTGAAATTGATCTGCTAACCAAAAACCTAAATTAGGCCTCACATCATTTAACATGCACCAGATAAAATAAAATTCAGTTTTAGAGAAAACTCCTGAGTGATCTTTCTTTCCTAAAAAATTATATGCTAAGAATCGATGCACACATTTCAAAACAGGATCACGTAAGAAAGAACTCTTTGATTTACTCGGGTCATAGGCATTGTGATCAACAGATAAATTACGCCAAAGACCATAAGGCTCAAAATTTTCGCTAAAGTCACAAGTTGTTCCTAAATATGCATCACTAGAAGAATAATCATCATCAATGAATCCTAAAGCTAGGTTAAAATCCATGATAGAGTGTGAAAAATTTCGTCCCATTAACCTAAACTTTAGAACATCCGGGGTATGCAAAGTAAAATCATTCGGTATATTAAATTGAAAAGTAGCATAGAACTCCCTAATCAACTCAACATAACTCAAACAATAAACATCAACAAACTTACGCAAACCAATCTTATCTATCAAAGAATCAAAATTATCCTTAACATTCAATTTTTCAAGAGTCGGGTAATGAACATACTTAGCTGGAAGTATTTTTCGCTTGGAAATATCTTTGTACCTTTCTTTCTCTTGTTGAGTCGTGAATGCGAGGCACCCTCCGAGATTAGATTCCGCAAGTGGCAAAACACTCATGCCTTTTCCATGTTTCGATCTTTGTCTTACGACTTGGTGTGAATCTGAAACTGTGTTCCATGGAACAATAGTGGGAACGGCAATCTTGGATTGCTTTGCGATGGGTGTCTTTTTAAATGACTTAGAAGTTGATGCTTTCCTCTTCGGCATTGTTACAATTTTTTCACTCACAGATTTCGATTCACGCAGCTGGAATGCAGGTCATAGGACTATTCTTTGGTTGGGCTTGGGGATGGTTGTCTTTGGTTGGTGGTGTGTTGCTTGGCGCGCGCGACTTGCTGGATCTGCTGATGCAACTTGCTTGATGGACGTGGGATAGAGCTGGGCGTGCACGGCTGCTGCTGCTACTGCATGGCGCGATGGTGGATTGCTGGTGCTGCGTGGCTGCTTGGTTAAGGCTGGAGCTGTGGGAAAACGATTATCAACAGTGATTTTTGAATTAGGGATTTCGTGAACAGTGATTTTTTGTTTTTTTTTTAAATATATATATATATATAAGAAAAAAAAAACCTCTTTTTTTCGTTTTTTTTTCAAATCAATAAATAAATAAAGAAAATTAATTTTTTTTTTAGTGATGAATCACTTTAGACACTAAACATTTCAGAAGTGCTTTTTAAATAAGCACGTGGGCACGCCTTAAAACCATTTTACTTTAAAAATCACAAAAGTACTTATTAGTTAAGACGTGGGCACGCCTTATCAAAAATTTTCTTCTGGCCAAAATAAGCAAACACATTATTTTTTTTAAAAAACTTTGAATCAAAATTAAAAGAAGATATAACAAAAATCAAAATAAATAAATCATTTGGGTTGCCTCCCAAAAAGCACCTTTATTTTATGTCTTTGGCTAGACACATTCATGCATCAATCTCCATAAATGGGATTCTCGAGAGCCACTTCCTCTACAATATTCACCGAAAAACCTTCATAAAAAGGTTTTAAATGATGACCATTAACCTTAAAAACTTTATTAGAGGTCGGACTCTGAATCTCAACTGCACCATGAGGAAAAACATTAGTAACAATGAAAAGTCCTACCCAACGAGAACGTAATTTGCCAGGAAAAAGTTTAAGCTTAGAATGAAAAAGAAGAACTTTTTGACCAATAGAGAACTCCTTTCTCAAAATCATTCTGTCATGAAATGTCTTCGTCTTTTCCTTGTAAAATCGCGAACTCTCATAGGATTCGTTTCTAATCTCCTCCAACTCTTGCAGCTGCAACTTCCTCTGCTTTCCCGCTTCATCCATCCGTATATTGCATTGCTTAACCGCCCAGTATGCTCTGTGCTCAAGCTCTACAGGCAAATGACAAGGCTTACCAAATACTAAACGATAAGGAGACATACCTATGGGAGTTTTGTAAGCGGTGCGATACGCCCACAATGCATCATCTAATTGCAAACTCCAATCCTTTCGATTTGGACTAACTGTCTTTTCAAGAATAGACTTGATTTTTCTATTTGATATCTCAGCTTGTCCACTTGTCTGTGGATGATAGGAGGTAAACACTCGGTGGGTAACATTATATCTTTTGAACAAAGCCTCCACCACTCGATTACAGAAATGAGTGCCTCTATCACTTATCACCGCTCTCGGTACGCCAAACTTGGCAAAAATATTAGACTTGACAAATTCTACAACAACTTTAGCATTGTCAGTCCGGGTGGCCTTAGCCTCTACCCTCTTAGAAACGTAATCCACTGCTAAAAGAATGTAAGCATTGCCAAAAGATGAGGGAAAAGGTCCCATAAAATCAATGCCCCACACATCGAATATTTCACACACAAGAATAGGGGTAAGTGGCATTTGATTTCTATGACTTAAATTACCAGTCTTTTGACAATTCTCATATGACTTACAAAACATATATGAATCATGAAATAAAGTAGGCCAAAATAAACCACATTCTAACACCTTGGATGTTGTCCTTTTGGGACCAAAATGACCACCACATGCATATAAGTGACAACTGAAGAATAGAAGGAATTTCAAACCCAGATACGCACCTTCTGATGACTTGGTCAAAGCAATGTTTCCACAAGTAAGGGTCATCCCAAACATAGTATTTAGCATCGCTCTTAATTTTATCTTTTTGAGCCCTCGTCAGATCACTAGGTAGTGTTCTTGTAACTAAGTAATTGACAATGTCAGCGTACCAAGGAACCATACCTTGAGTTACAAAGAGATGCTTATCTGGAAAATCATCCTTCAAAGGTACTGCTTCTTCACTCGTGGTCAATCTACTAAGGTGGTCTGCAACTAAGTTTTCTGCTCCTTTCTTGTCACGGATCTTCAAGTTGAACTCTTGAAGTAGTAGGATCCAGCGAATAAGTCTTGGTTTCGCTTCCTTCTTGGCGAGCAAATATCTAAGAGCTGCATGGTAAAAAAAAACAATCACTTTAGTACCCAATAAATATGAACGGAATTTTTCTAAAGAAAAAATAATAGCTAAAAGTTCTTTTTCCGTTGTTGAGTAATTGTACTGAGCACTATCAAGTGTTCTTGATGCGTAATATATCACGTGAGCAGCTCTTCCAATCCTTTATCCGAGAACAGTACCAACAGCATAATTACTGGCATCGCACATTATCTCAAAAGGGAGGCTCTAGTCGAGTGGCTGTATAATTGGAGCTGAAGTCAATAACTCCTTAAGCCTATCAAATGCTACCTTGCATGCTTCATTAAAATCAAACGTCACATCTTTATGAAGAAGCTTGCATAAAGGCTGAGCTATCTTCAAAAAATTCTTGATAAATCGTCGATAAAAACCTGCGTGACCAAGGAAAGAACGAACTTCCCGCACACATGTGGGATAAGGTAAAGATTTAATAACATCTATTTTAGCTTTATCTACCTCAATTCCTCTAGCAGAGACTACATGACCCAAAATAATGCCTTGATCTACCATAAAATGACATTTTTCATAATTCAAGACAAGATTTGTTTCAATACATCTTTCAAGCACTTTCTTCAGATTATAGAGACAATCATCGAAAGAATCAGCATAGACTGTAAAATCGTCCATAAATACCTCTATAGTATTTTCTATATAGTCTGAAAAAATACTGACCATGCATCTCTGAAAAGTGGCAAGAGCGTTACAAAGACCAAATGGCATACGTCGGTACGCAAAGGTTCCAAAAGGACATGTGAAGGTAGTCTTCTCCTGATCCTCAGGCGCAACTGGTATCTAATGAAAACCTGAATAGCCATCAAGACAACAAAAGTGAGATTTTCCTGCCAACCTTTCAAGCATCTGATCAATAAAAGGAATAGGAAAATGATCCTTCCTAGTGAGTGAATTAAGCTTTCTAAAATCAATACAAACCCTCCACCCATTCTGAACTCGGGTGGGTACTAACTCACCATAAGAATTCTCAACAATTGTTATACCAGTTTTCTTCGGTACCACTTGTACCAGACTTACCCATTTGCTATCCGAAATTGGATAGATTATACATGCATCAAGAAGTTTCAGAATTTCTTTCTTCACTACTTCCATCATGAGTGGATTCAAACGGCGTTGAGCTTGAACCGAAGGTTTGGCATCTTCCTCCAACAATAATCTATGCATGCACGTGGATGGACTTATCCCTTTAATATCTGCAATTGTCCACCTAATAGCCTTTTTGTAATCCTTCATCACTCTAATAAGCTTTTCTTCCTCTAAAGTACTAAGTTTTGAAGAGATGATCACTGGAAGTGTCTCACCATCTCCTAAAAACATGTACTTTAGATGACTAGGCAATGGTTTAAGCTCTATTTTCGGTGCCTGCAAATTAGATGGAAGAAGTTTTGCATGAGATGAGGGTAATTCAATATAAGACATATGATGAGTTAAAGTTCTCAAAGAATTTAATTCATAAATTGTCTCTTGCAATACAGAATTTAAAACAAACTCATTTTCATCCTTTTGCAATCCTTTAAGGCCCAAACTGTTATTTAAAACAACTACCAATGAATCTTCAACATCCATATACTGAATGTTCCTCAGTAGGATATTTCATGGCATCATACATATTGAACTCTATAACCTCTCCATCAAACTCCATAGTGAGAGTCTCTTTATGTACATACATTTTAGTTCTAGCAGTCTTAAGAAAAGGTCTTCCTAGTAACATTGGGACAAAATTAGAGGAGTTATCCTCTTCCATATCAAGTACATAAAAATCAGCAGGAAAAACCAACTTATTAACTTGTACTAAGACATCCTCTAATACTCCATCAGGATATGCATTAGATTTATCAACTAGTTGAATTATCACGCCAGTTTCTTTTAATGCACCAACATTCAAAGACGAATAAATAGAATGAGGCATGACATTAATAGAAGCTCTTAGATCTAACATAACCTTCTCAACTCTAACACTACCAATTTTGCAAGTGATAGTAAACATACCTGGATCCTTGCACTTAGGAGGTAGTTTCTTTTGGAGAACTGCTGAAACATTCTCCCCCATGTGAACTTTTTCATCTCCTCTTAATTTCCTCTTGGAGGTGCACAGTTCCTTAAGGAATTTAGCATATCGAGGTATTTGTTTTATAGCATCTAATAAGGGAATATTTACCTCAACCTTGCGAAATGTCTCAAGGATGTCTTTCTCTTATTCCTTCTTCTTGGATTTTGCAATCCGGCTTGGAAAAGGAGGAGGTATCACAATAGGTAGGGGTTTCGCTTTGGTAGGTTGCGCATCTTGAGATTTAGGCATCAATTCATTCTTCTCAAGCTCATCTTCTACATGCTTTGTCACTTTTTTACTAGGCTCTTGCAACTCCTTCCCACTTCTAAGGATGACAGCACTAGCGTTTTGCTTTGGATTCACCTCAGATTGTGAAGGTAATTTCCCTGATACTTGAGACTCTAGACGGCTCATTGTAGTCGCCAATTGACTCACTTGGTTCTCCAAATTCTAAATGCTTGTTGTAGTTGCCTGCTGAAATTGTTAAGTGTTAGTTGCAAGTGATTTAAAAATTTCTTCAAGAGATATACCTGACTTGGAGTTTGACTGTGGAGGTGCTGGTTGTCTTGGTGGATACTGTTGTGGGAATCCTGACGGCCTAACTCCATAGCTGAAGTTGGGTTGATCCTTCCATCCCGGATTGTATGTTTGTGCATAAGGATCATACCTCCTCTGAGGCATGCCTGGAAATCCTCCAACTGCATTGGCTTGTTCAACGGGTTCTTCTTGAAGTGTAGGACACATATAAGTTGAATGACCCATATTGTAACAAATGCCACAAGTCTTCACCTGTTGCACATTACCTACAACAAACTTTTCCACAAGAGAAGTAAGTTTATCTAAACGTTGTTCAACATAAAAAATATTTACCTCATTCACCGTTCTTGAAGTGGAATCTTGCCTGCTGCCAAATTGTTGTGCATTGGTTGCCATATTTGAGATCAACTCTCTTGCTTGAGTAGGGGTCTTGTTCACCAACACACCTCCACTAGCAGCATCTATCATACTCCTATCCATTAATGATAGTCCTTCGTAAAAATATTGAATAAGAAGTTGATCAGAAATTTGATGCTGAGGACAGCTGGCACACAATTGTTTGAATCGCTCCCAATACTCATACAAAGTCTCCCCAGGAAGTTGTCTGATCCCATAAATGTCTTTTCTGATGTTGGCAGCTCTTGAAGCAGGAAAGTACTTCTCAAGGAACTGCTTCTTCAAACCATTCCACGTTGTAATCAATTCAGGAGGCAAGTAGTACAACCAGTCTTTAGTTAGCCCATTTAAAGAGAACGGAAAAGCACACAGCTTAATCTGCTCTTCAGTCACGCCTTGTGGTCTCATACTTGAACATACAACATAAAACTCCTTGAGATGTTTATGAGGATCTTCACCTGCAAAACCATGAAACTTGGGTAATAAATGAATAAGACTAAATTTTAATTCAAAATTTACCTCCAAGTCTACATATTGAATGCAGAGTGGTTGCTGATTCAAGTTTGGTTCAGCTAACTCTCTAAGAGTTCTTTCTACAGGTGCAGCTCTATCCATCACTTGTTCTTCTGAATCGCTAGATGATTCAACCAAATCAGGCACTGTATTTGTTCCAGAAAGCAAAGGCGATGAGGATCGTTACTTAGCTCACTTCGTCTGCTGTCTCAGCTGGCGAGCTGTCTTCTCAATTTCAGGATCAAACGAAAGTGTACCTGTACGAGAAGAACGAACCATACACCAAGTAAAACGTAAAAATAATTAAATAAACAACACCAATCCCCGGCAACGGCGCCAAAATTTGATGGTTGTCGAAGCCAGCAAAAATAAATACCTACTCTAAATAAATTGTATATAGTGATTGAGCAGAGTCGTGTCCACAGAGATTGGTAATTATTTAAATCCTTTTAAAATGTAAAACGTAAAATGGGAGAATTGTTGACAATAATAAAAATCAAATTAAAATAACAAGAATGCAAATTAAAGTTGTAATTCAAATTGGAGAAAGCTCTGGTTGAAGGAATTAACTCAGCTTGATTCGACTACTGATCATTGATTCAAATATAAATTATTACTACTTATGAATAGACCGGTTATAGCTACTGAGACCCTCTAATAGCCAATCTCTCCTTAACTAGTCGATAACCAAGGTACGACCGTTGGTTATTTCCCTAATCAATAGACAACCCTAGATACGATCATAGGATTTAATCAATTGACAACCTGAAAAACCAGAGAGACCCAAATCCTAATTAACAAATACATACGATGGTTCATTTAAATTAGATTGTTTATTCTCACAATACAACTCTCTGCTATGTTATTTGTCACAATCATTAAAATCTTCATACGATGAATCCTTTAATTGACAATAGATTAAGTTGATAATTAAATAGTGGCCAATTATCTAATTAACAAATATAATCATGATAATAATTCAGAGAATAAATAAATACCCAAAAAGTAATAAAACAATTAAAGTATAAGAAAGATCTCACAGTAGTGATGAATCAAAGATTCATTAACCTTCAACCAGGATAATAGGTTTAGTTCTTCATAGAGAGAAGAGAAAAATTTAGATCTAGGGTTTCTTTCTTTTCTCCCCAAAAGTCTCCTTTTTCACAATAGATTCCTTCCTTAAATACTCTCTCTCTCTCTTCTCCTCTAGAATTCTATTTAAAATAAAATACTAATATCGGAAATATTAAATTCGTAATTACAAAATAACTAAAAATACAAAACACGTTAAACTAAAAACTGCAGGTCCGTAGTTGATAGCACGCGCCCACGCCTTAACAACAAAGTTCTTTGGACGCTCATAATTTCTCCAAAAGACCAATCATCCTTAAACATCATCTTGTAGCTCAATTTTATCACCAATCAATAGAATTGCACCTACAAAAGTAAAACACAAGTAAATCACTATTATTAATTGCAAAACATCGATATTAAGGGAAGTAAACAATGCAAAACTAGTGCATAAATTGCACTCTAATAGTCATTTATCAAACTTTTGGCATTGAGATCCACATGGGCTTATTATGACATAAATACCCATATTTTAAGGCCGAAAGAAATTAGGAAGTATGAAAAATTAGGCATTTTTCTATCACTTTATTATTAATAGTTTGTTGTGGGTGTATTTAGTGAAAAATTGGCTGCTATAAATTACAGTACTCTTATGTATATTTGATGAAAAGAGCACTGATAAAATAATATTTGTTAGTTACTTTATTTATTTTTTTGATTGTTTGGTTTTAAAAAGAATGTTTAAATCATGAAAGAATTCTAATGTTTAAATCATGAAAGAATTCTATTGTCAAAAAGTACTTTAATCAAAATAAGTCAAACACAAATCCTCAAACACAGGCCATTCAAAGCCATCCATTTATCTTCTTGAAGATAACTATGGAAGCTTTTGAATAATGAAGCTTTGTGTCGGACAGGTGTTTGATAATTTGATACAATATCAGAAGGTTTTCTGTAAAAAGATGAAAAAAATAAAAATCATAATGACAACTGATAATGAAATACATAGCTTCCTAATAAACCCAAATCCTAATACACCCTCTAATTTCTCACTCTCAAGCTCCCAAAATTCACTCCATGCAGCTTTGTCAAGAATCTTAAACAGGTTTTTAACCGAGTTATGACATTTGCCTGCTCAGTATCCTTGTCCTGATTATATAGACAACCGAACAACTTTACTCAAGTTTAACCTCTGAGTTTTAAAACAATGAAAAAGATGATATCTAGAGAAGGGTTCAGGTTCCACAGCTTCTGGTGCGAGCAAAGTCTTGGCAACAGAATCTCGAGGCAACAGCTTATCACATCTAATTTAAGACAATAATATGGGCAGCCATCAAATCCTCAAATTTCCCAGCAGCAGCTATATGCATCCATACATACGGCTCACTTGATAGCACCCCAAAATGCACGAAAGTAAAAGGAGCTAAAAGCTTTCCACCATTGACATATGGCCATAAGAATTATTGCATGCCTTTTAAAATTCAGTCCTTCTTTTGAGTCTTGACCTCCTGTAGTCTAGACAAGCAGTGTCAGAGATTAGCTCAATGGCCTTCTAACAATATCAGCTCCAACTTAACAAATAATTTCATTTAAAAAAAAATGAAATTGCAAATCTCCTTTTAGCTCATCATTGTCTACACTCTATATGGATTTGCTGCCAACTGCTTCATGGAAATGGTTTCATTTTCAAATATGGTGGCCGAAGAAACTTTGTCCTGAACTCTGTTTCTGTTTGTTCTTTAGCTAATACATATGCCGCCAAGTTATCAATGCAAACAGATGGAAATAAAATATTAGTAACTTTTACCTATTCCCGGTATAGAATTTGATTAAAATACTTTATGCTTTTCAATTAGAGAGCAAATAAAGACAGAGCAGGAGAAGAAATCACCTGAAGCAGAGGATGATTGCAATTGCAAATCCCAGAACACTCAAGCTCTCAAAATTCACTCACACAAAAAACTATCTTATTATCCATGCCAGTATCCTTGTCACCATACAAGTTTCGAGCGAACAAACTGAATGCTGGCAGTTGTCTAAATAGGCTTCTAAATATCCTTAGCCTGATTTCATGGATAACTGAAACAAATTTACTGAAGCTTAATCTTAAGAGTTTCAAAACAGTAAAAAAGACGATATAGTTGATGACAAAAACCTGAGTTATCCATAGCGACAGGTTCGGGTTCAGGCTGATGAAAAGAACCGCAGCTTCTGACATGAGGACTTTCTTGGCAATAGCATGGGCAGCCATCAAAACCCCAAATTTCCCAATAATGCAATCATACTTACGGCTGTCACTTGATAGCACCTAAATGCACCAAAAGAAAAAAAAAGCTAACAATGTCCAACCATGAAACTTATTCAAACTTTTGGAAGAATTTGGAGAAAGGAAATGGTTTCATCGTCTGAATGAAGAATACTTTTATTTGTGTTCTGTTTCTGTTTTATCTTGTAACAGATGGAAATAAAATTTCCTGATTTAGATAGATCAGTCAAAACGTGTACTTTTTAGAATTACCTGAGTTTAAGCTTTCACTAAAAACCTTCTCTTTTCCACAGTCCTGCTCTGCCTGCTTCACGTGTACCTTTAGCACCAATGAAATTAAAAATTTATCAATCAACTGGTAAAAAGCCGAATTATGGAGACTTGTGAATCAGACGCTGGTCTAAAGAAAATAAGGCTGAAGAAACTGCCAATAATTTACCTCCTTTTGCACCATTCTCACTCCTCAGCACTTGTCCTTCATTTGTCAAAAATGACTCCGTTCAGGAGTCTCAATGAAAGTTGCCTAACATTCAATGACAGACAGAAAACATAAATTACCATCATTACACTCATATCAAAATTTTAGAAACTGTCACATATATTCCAGATACAGAGATTCAAGATACTTTATGCTTCTTGATTAGATAACAAATAAAAACAAAGTAGGAGAAGAAATTGCCTGAGGCTGAGGATGATCGTAATTGCATTGCAACTGCTTGAGAATTTTGTCAAGGGCCTCCATTCACTCCCAACTGCCAACTGCTGCCTTGAAATGGTTTCATTTTCTTTGGGTTCCGTTTCTGGCAATCCTTCCACGAATAAGCTTCTCATTTCATATTCTGCCCTGCTTCCTGCATCATATCATACATTTAGTTACAAGAAATTGGTCACCCGGTTAAGTAAGCAAACCTTGAAAAGTAATCACTCAGCTCAAACTCAAAATTAATGTAAACTTATGAATCATGTAATGGTCAAAATAGTCGGGCATGCCAATAATTTACCTCTTTTGACATCAACCTAAGTTCAGTCACGACAGCTTTATTCAATATTCTATCAACAGCCTCACCGTTGATCCCTTGTGCAGAAAAATGTCAATAATGGCAATACGTGCATGATCACTTTCTTAATAAATATCTATGTTGGGAATGTGTGATATCTTAGGCCAGTCTTCTCCTTCTCCCTTGCGGTAACGTTCTTCCAGAAGCTCACACTCAAAAATTTTCAATTCCTTCAATGTTGTCGTTTGATGAATGTGGTCGGGCAGTGCCTTTAATTCGGGGCAAACAGCAATTCTCAAGGAAGAAAGACGTGGCATGATGTCGATGAAGGTGTGTCCCGTTCTTGTAATCCCATAATCCCACTCCAATTCCGTCAATCCCTGAATTACAAGTGATTTCAATTTGGGGAAGGCAATAATAACTGATGACGATGAGTCATGATGATCACTTTCTACCCCTAAAAATTTATCACCACTTTTTTCACACTCTTCACCACTTTTTTCACACTCTTCATGCACCATATGTGGAGCTTTTCAAGGGACGGCAATTTTCCCAAAGGAGGCAGCTGCTCGCAATTTTCGAACAAAGAGAGATCTAAACTCCTTAAATTGATTAATGACGTCATCCAGCTGGGGAAAACAGTGTTGCCTTTGTATGAGCGTATCTCTAATTCCTTTAAATCCAGAGGAGGTGGCAGGGCTTCAAGAAGAAGTTGATCGTCCTCGTTCTTCCTCGTTTCTCCTTCTTCTTCCTTCTTGTCAAACTCAAGTCTCAAATAAGAGAGGTATTTCTTTTTGTCAAGTTCTAATCGCTTAGCCTCGCTCACATCTGATACATAGCCCAGTCTACGTATACCACATATTTGAAGGTGTTCTAAGTTTTTAAGAGATTCAAGCCTACATGCTTTCCTACCATCAACACCTCCTCCTCCACTCACGTGGAACTCACCCAAGGTCCTAAGACCCGTTAATCTCCCAATCCCTACTGGCATGTACCTTACAGAACTGGTACGGCTATTTAGTAAATGCTTCATGTTTACTAACTTCCCAATACCTTTAGGTAATTCTTCAAGATCAAAACAACCACTAATATCTAACGTTTCTAGGTTATATAACTCGCATAGTGTCTCCGGTAGTTTCTCTATATGCTGAAAAGACAAACTAAGGTATCTTAAATGTACCGGCTTTTCTATGTTTCTTGGAATCTCCGGAGTCAAAGACGACCTTGAGTGGTACAATTCACAAAAATCTAATGCCCTTAAATTTGTCAATTCCCTAAATAATTCTTCTAGGATCTCACCATTTAATGATGAATGATAAGATCTACTACCGTCAATTAAGAGGCTACGCATTCTTTTAATTCTACGAGTGGAGACAGGAAATAAAGCCCCTTTACCAATGATTAACATTAAATGACGAACTTTCTCATCAAGAGAGTTTGTGACGTCTAGTTCCTCACTACCATTAATTTCCAACGACAAACATTCATTTTCACTTACAAAATGGGCAAAATCATGTACCATATCATGCATCTTGCACTTTATAATACGATTATCATAACTTTTCTCAAACTCTTGAAAGAAAGAGCGAGAAGCTAAGATGCCAAAATACTCTTCACCTATAGTCTCCATCTCCTCATCTTCTTCTGCACTAAGATAACCTTGAGCCATCCACAATATAATTAGTTTTTTTTTTTTATATTGTAGTCTTTTGGAAAGACAACACAATACGAGAAACATCTTTTTAATTTAGACGGCAAATCATTGCAGCTCAACAATAATGAGGACATAATTCCTTTCTTGATCTCTTCCACTTTCCATAAATCACTAATTAAATTTCTTTATCTTGAAATCGGAATAAGCTGAATTGTTTCAATTTACTAAAATACCCTTAATTATTATTATTATTGTTGTTGTTACTATTATTTGTGATTTTTATTCTTATAAAAATGATTGTTAATAATAATAATAATAAAATAATATCATTAATAATTTATTAAAATAACCTTTGTTAATTATTTTCATTTGATGAAGATGATAATAATGATGATAATAATAATAATAATAATTAAAATAGTAATTATTATTATCATTATTAAAATTGAATTCCATAATAATATAAATAACAATTATTAAAAAATTAATAATAATAATAATAATAACAATAACAATAATAATTAGTATTATAATAATAAAATTTTTTCCTCTTTTGTTTTTTATATTATTTTTTCTCTCTTCTGTTTTTTTCTTCTTTTATCTTCTTCTTATTCTCTTTTTTCTTTCTCTCTTCTGCAATTTCTTCGTTACTTCTCTCCAATCTCCATCGTCAATTTCATCTTCTTCATCAACAGCATCATCATCACAATTATCTTCTTCTTCCTCCTGTCAATTTTGTTTCTTCTTCTTCATCAACATCAAAATTTAGTTTCATCTTCTATCTTGTATAATTAAAAGCCAAGCACCCCTTTGACTTGGAATCAAAAAAATCAAAATCAATACAAGTGTTGTTCTTCATTTTTTGGGTTTTTTCAGAACAAAAAAATAGGGGAAACACGCTTGGAATAATGGAGAGATCCGGAGGAAGTGACGAACCGAACTGGTGGTGTCTGTCGTGACGAGCTGAAGAGAGAGAGAGGTGGCTATCGGTAACGATGTCGTTGACGAGAGAGAGTGCCGATGATGCCGATGAAATTGAGGGGAGGAAGAAGATACAGGAGTTTCTGAATTTCTGGTGCTGGAGAGATGAGTCCTCTTTTTTTTTTTTTTAAATAAAGTAACTGGGGGGTGGGGCTAAGAGAACACGCGTGAAACGACAGCACAAGCTGCCGTTTCTCTCAGGTTCTCTCAGCCTTCTCGACGTTTAACACTACTCAAATTTTATAATGGATAAGAGATCATGTCGGTGAAATAGGAGAAAAAGAGAGAAAAATAAGAAGAATTAGAACATAATTCAAACACAACAATTAAAGGTTATAGAAATTTGATTATACATTTTTTTCTTTATACGTATCAATCGTATAATAATTACATAACATATCAACGTTACATTATGGTATTTAATAATATTTTACATTTTCAAAACTAGTTGTAAACTACAAAATAAAAATGAAGAACTTAAGTTCATATGATGAAAATGCATTTTATTAGGAGTTTTACGACATAATTCTACAGGGATTAGTTGTATTATGTATTCATTAATGAAAAAAATATAATTAATATGTAGATATGTACTTTATTCTTTTTAATCTTTTTCAGGGATAAAAATATATATTCTTTTGTTTTTTCGATGAAAAATATTTGCAATCATAAGTTTTAAGATTTAAGCTGCTGTAAGTTGTATTTTATGTGACTTAGCAGCTGTCTTTGTCTTGTATGTGCTCTGTTTTCTTTTTTCTTTTTCTAGTATACTTATTCTTTAACACTATTGATTGAAGCAAATAACCAACATAAAGTGGTATCAGAGCTTGACGATCAAAGGGCTGGTCCTAGAAAGAATTAAAAAGATTAGGATATCATATATTTCTTGATATTGAGTTCACACAAACGGGCTAGTAACCATTTTCTGGTTCAAAAAGAAGAAGGTTAATGCAAGAATCAAACCAATTTTTTATCGTGCTTCATGCACAGAGAACCTTAACTTTATTTAGTTTCTTTCCTATTTAGAGTGTAAAAAATACCGATTATAGTTTTAAAAATGTAAATATTCGTTTAATAAATGTAATATTCATCCTAAGCTAGCCTATTTTTGGTTCGACAGATTCTGAAACTAAATTGTCACTATGTTGATGATGAGAACCTTTGTTTCTTTTGCATTTTCATTTTTAACTATGATCCGTTACCTAGTTAAACACAATGTCTAGTTGAAATTAAGCCATCAAATGGCCAGTTTCTCCAATGGTTGGGTGCCAAATTCAACATTTTAACCAATAATTTCTCCAATCTCAAAAAGTTGGGTGCCAAAGTCAAAAGTTTAACCAATAATTTAGCTTCAATTATTGGAGACAACATGCATGCTGAGACAAATGAGCAGTAAAAGTGAAAGAGGAACGAGTGAGAGGATTCGGATCGGAACCATAAAAGCATTCGGATCGCACATGTTGATGTGCCATAACTGTTTTGGTTGAAGAAAACACCCCGGATCCACATGATTTATACAAATATATTATGCCACGCCAAAGTTTTATAAAATAAATTTATACAAAAGCATGCACGCCAAAGTTTTATAAAATAAATTTATACAAAAGCATGCGGTTATATGACTATTTTAGTACAAGAGAAAACAAAATTATTTTTGGCAGTAAATAAATAAAAAATAAAAATACAAGACATGACAAAAGCTATTTTAAAGCTAAGTAGGAAGAGTACAAATAATGTATTTGTGTGATTTATAAATAAATAAATAAGTATATTTACGTTTCAAAAAATCTTTCAGAACTAAGCTGTCCTCGGATTAACTATGGCCAATGGGCCGGGCGGCACGTGGCACGGCACGGGCACGGCACGAGCATGTTTCGGTGAGGCACGAGGCACGGCACGGCACGCACGTGGGCGTGCACGCGCCTTAAAGCGCGCATGATTAGAGATGGTAAAAAAACACGTAATAAGCGGTTCGTTGGTGAGCCATCAATAGCACATGGGCCAAAATATATCTAAGTAAATTTTTTTAACAAAAAGTAAATATAAAATGTTATGAAATTAAAGTAAAATATCTTGAAATTAAATGTTTTAATATATTTTTTAGCATAGACTTTTAAAAATTAATTTAAATCATTAAATCTTAGTTTAAATAAATATTCTAATTTTTTATGTTTATAATTTATTAAATGAATAAGTAAATATCATGATTTTAATAAATAAAATTATAAATATCATAATTTTATTTATGATAATTTATTAAATGAATAATGTTATTTATGATATTTATTTAATTATTTATTTATGTTTATAATTTATTAAATGAATAAGTAAATAACTAAATATCATGATTTTAATAAATAAAATTATAAATATCATAAATTTATAAATTTATAAATTGTAAATAAAAAATAAAAATTTTTACAAAATTAATAATAAAATTTTTTCATATGAAATATTTTTCATATTAATATTAAATCATAACTTAGTTAATATTTAATAGAGATACGTTTCATTTGTGAATGAAATATTTTTCATATTTATACACAAGAAAAAATTATGATAAATTAAAAATTACATTTTCATTAAATGAAGTTAAAAGAACAATTATAATATTAGTAATTCAAATAAAATTAGGTGTAACTTGTTATTCGTTAATTGGTCGTAGTTCGCGTTTCGTAGTTGTAACTTGTAAGTTGTGACCTATGATTTGTTATATTAATATTTCGTAGTTATGACTTATTGTAATGATTATTCGAGGATTGTATTTCTAATTTTAATTAATTATTATTATGATCTATGGAATTAAATTTAATTAAGTTTATGTATTGTTGTGTTATGAATTATGATTGATTATTGTGAAATAAAATATATAGTTGTGAAATTGTGATAAACTAATAATAAAATGTTAATTGCCCTCTTAATAAAAATTAATATGATTATGATTATGAATATTATTATTATTATTATTATCATTATTATTATTATTATGTTGGTGGGCTTAAAAAGGCACGTCAGGCATGTGGGCTTGAATAAAGCACGCCAGGCACGTGGACTTTTTTAAGCACGCTAAAAAAAAATTGGTGGGCTTTTTTTGGGCACGGCCCACGGCACGGCACGAGCGGGCTCGTGCCGTGGGCCGTGCTGGGCTCAACTGAAAAAAAGGTAGGCACGGCATGGCACGCCAGCCCACGAGCCCTTATGGCCCGACAGTTGATGGCCGGCACGGCCCATTGGCCATAGTTAGCTCGGATCATGAAAAGGATTCTTAGTGGTGAAACTGATCAATCATAGTTTTATTGGCACATATATATATATAAGCAACCTTTTGTTAGAGCAGGGGAAACTAGTGGGCTAGAATAATTAAAGTGAAAATTATACTTAATCAAAAATATTTATTTAAAGATGAAGGGAAGTGGAAAAGATTTTACAAGTGGAAGAAGATTTTGGATAAAACTATTTTTTTTGTTCTCAGCTACATTCCAATTAGAGATATAGCGTTTGGCCTTAAAACTGACTTTAACAAAACACTTGCTGGCCACAACTTTAAGTAACTTATTTTTCTACCACAATTTACCCATCTTTGATTTCTACCAAATATTTTAATTATCACTAACTTAAATTACTTGGCTAAGAGCATCTCCAAATAGCTCTTTAGATTTTACTCTTCAAATTTCAATTTGCTTACTGATGTGGCAAATAAGTGTATAGAAAAATACAATCTGCTTCAAAAGACTAATCAAATAAGAATAAGTTAATATTATTTTAATTAAATCTTTCCCACTATCAAATTGAATTGCTGTTATGTTTTTGAAAGGAAACATAAATAATAATTATTGCAGTTTTATCTTTTCAATAAATAATAATAAAATATTAATAAAAGAGGGAGAAACTCACTCGGCAATATTGAAAAGTGAGAAATAAATCTTATTTGAAGAATCTAAATTAACGTGTTTTTTGGAGTGTTTAATATTGGTATTACTCTTCAAATAAGAAGTAAAATTTTATTTAAAAAGTCTTTTGGAGATGCTCTAACATATTTACCTCATATAGCAACTAATCTCCTAGATTTTTCTTTACTTATTTCTATAGATATTTTGTCATTTTAGATTACAACTTAATTTTCAACACCTTTGTCGTTCTCTTCCACCTTAGAACCCCCAAATCACCCTCGGCCGGTTCTCAACCTTTTTCGTTCCAAATCGAGTAAAAATGATTTTTAATTTCACGCCACTTTGAATATTTCTGTCTTCGTAACCTTCCAAAATCAGGTCTTCGGTCGACATCTGGAATGTTGTCTTCCTGTGCTCTTTCCGTCTTTACGGTTACAACCGTGATCTCAAAGACAAAAGTAGATGCTTTGAGTGACAAAATGGTGAACTCCAAGTCGTCTATGATGAAGTCAATCGAAGGGTCGAGCATGCAATCCAAGATCGTGGCGTGCCTAGACCGACAGTGTCACGGTGGTTGGAAAAGGCGGTACCAGAATATACAAACAAAACGGAAAAGTGGATAGGAAGAGAAAGCAAAGCAATGTTTGGGATATTGTTCCGTGAATTGTTGCTCCGTTTACTATGTTTGATTAGACAAAGTTAAGATGACCCAGGATTTGCAGATTTTGGTGGATGAGGGAAAGGGGTTCAAAAAAGATGACAGACGACGCACTAAACTCCCATCCTGATATTCAAAAACATGCCGAAACAGTCGCTGGACTGTGTGGAGGGTTGCCACTTGCTCTTATCGCCAATAGAAGCGCCATGACGAGTACTAGAAACGCTGCTGTGTGGAAAAATGCAGTTAATTATTTGTGTATTTATCCGGCTGAATTTCCAGGTATGGGGAATCGTACCTTTTCCTCGTTTGAAGTTCAGCTATGATCACCTGAGCAGTGAAACCGACAAAACTTGTTTTTCATTTTGTTCACTCTTCCTAAAAAACCAACTTATTAGGAAACATGAACTTGTTGATCTCCGAATTGGAGAGGGACTTTTCGTGATTCTCATAAACATTACTGTTGCACGAATGAAAGGCAAATCTATAATTGAAAGTCTGATACATGATATTGAAAGAGGTTCAAACTTACTTCGGAAATTTTGTTAAGATGCATGATATGATTCGTGATTCGGCTTTGTGGATAGTTTCCCAAGGTCAGGACAACAAGATTTTGGCAGTGAAACCTAGAGATGAGTTGATTAAAGAACAAGAAAGTGCTACCTAGCTGGAACACGGCGGTACGACTATGATTGTCGAGTTATTCAATCACATCCCTCGTCCCCACACGTGTGCCATTGCGGAGTTCCCTCCCTTTGCTCGTAAGACATGCTAATATAAAGGAAGTTCCACAAAGGTTCTTTCAATCGATGCCTGCCTCGAGAGTTATTGTATGGTCACATGGTAGACCCTTGAGAAAGTTGCCTGCGCGTTAGGGTGAATTGATTAACCTGCGGTATCTTAATCTGTCGTCTTCAAATATATCAGAGTTGCCAATTGAGATTAAGGGATGCTCTCAACTGATAATTCTACTGTTTGATGATAGAGAGAAGCTGAAAGCAAATCGGGAAGGACTGTTACGAATGCTTTCAGCAGTACAAGTTTTCAGCAGGGTACCAACTAAGATTGAATCAGACTTTGACATGTTATCCATCTTTGGTGTTAGTGTCTTGCTATTGCGTGAATTGGAGAGGTCGAGACACATTCAAGATGTAACTGTCGTTTTATCAACTCGCGATTCTGGGCGGCAAATTCAAATCATCCTTTAAGTTAGAGTTGCATCAGAAGGCTAATCATCGGGCGCCCAGGATCATCTTCAAAGTCATCTACGAAAAGTGTGCTGCAGGATGGATATTTCCGGAACCTTCAAGATCTATTTATCAGCAATGGTTCCATAAAATATTCGACATGCCTCGTCAACATTCCTCAGCTTCGATTCGTATTTGCAAATGACTGTCCCTTACCGGATGAAATAATTGCTAATGATCAAGCTGGGCCGTCAACAACTGAAGAAAATTTCACTGAGCTTAAGCAATTGAATTTGCACGCTCTTCAAAAACTGAGGGGTCTATGCGGCAGCGCCGTGGCCCTTCGTTCCTTCGAAAGTATTTATATGTAAGTCATTGCCCAAATCTCAAAGAATTCCCATTGAATTCTCAGAGTGGAAATAGAAGTACGGTTTTAATAGGAGGAGAAGAATGGTCGAACCAACTGTTGTGAATTAGTGATGCCACTAAGGATGTTTTTAGTTCAAAATTCATCCCATTCTCAGATTTTCTTTCCTGGGCACTCAAGCCAAGTTACACAGATGAGCTTCAGTAATGAAAAGGTACTTCTGTTATAGTTTATTAGGAAAATGATAAAGAGCCTAAAGATAAGATCACACAATGATGATAAAAAAATTGCTGGACCTGTGCAGGGTTACACTGTTAGTTCAATTAACATTATAATCCCATATTAGTTTAATGTTATTTTTCTCGTCATTGTGTCCCATTTTTTTATTCAAATATCAGTGCTTAGCTCATTGTTGATGAGCATTGATATTTGAATTAAAGAATCGAACACAATGGCGAAAAAAACAACTTTGCACTTCGCTGGAGTTATAGTCTTAATCGAAATTTTTTAATATTTTCCAATTAATACTTTAAATCTAACCAAACGTGATGTTGTTTTTGTCATCATTCTCTCATCCTTAAGGCTCTTTATCATTTTCTTTCTTAATAGATGTACGATGACAAAGTTACTTCATTTTCTGCCATTGATCTATTTATTTTTGGGTTTATATTTTGTTGGAGATGGCTAGGTCATTATATATATTTATATCAATTGAATTTACCCAAATTTTTTTTCCTTCTATTTAATAACCTCGAGGAATAAGGGACTTTTATTAAAATTTAATAAAGAAACTAAATATCAAAAAAATATATGTAAAAAGAGAAAATAGGGATATCAAATACCTAATGTAGAGGAATAATGAAATTAAAATTATTGGGTGCTTTCGGACTATGTTAATTTTACACCCCTTCCCAAGTTTATTTTAACCAAGGATGATTAATTGATGCTGTAATTAAAGCATCAATACGTATTTAAATATGAATTGTGTAAACGAAACATAAAAAATGTAAATTTAGTATAAAACTTATAAATTAACATTAAATGTAAAATAAAACATAAATTATGTAAATGAAGTATAAAACTTGTAAATAAACAATAAAAGTGGTAAATTAACACAGGAGTGATAAATTAGTGTATCGATGGTAAATAAAACAAAATCTTTAAAATATAATATAAAACTTATAATCAACAATAAGTGTCAAATATTAAAACATAAATTAAGTCAATAAAACATAAGATTGATAAATGTGAGGTAAACAAATAAATTAACATAAGAGTGGTAAAATGATGTCTTATTTGTAAACAAAACAAAAAGTTATAAATACAATATAAAACTTTTGATCAACGTTAAGTATAAAATAAAACATAAATTCTGTAAATGGAATATAAAACTTGCAAATAAAAGGTAAAATAAGTAAATTAACTTAAGAGTGGTAAATTGATATATTATTGGTAAATTTTTAAAAAAAGTTTACCAATATAATATAAAACTTGTGAATTAACATCAAGTGTAAAATTAAAAATAAGTTGTGTAAGTAGAACATAAGACTTGTAAATAATTGGTAAAAGAAGTAAATTAACATAAGAATGGTAAAATGATATGTTATTTATAAACAAAATAAAATGTTATAACATAAAACTTCTAACCAACATTAAGTATAAAATAAAAGATAAGTTATGTAAATGAACATAAGACTTGAAAGTAAAAGGTAAAATAAGTAAATTAATATAAGAATAGTAAATTGGTATAGTATTGTTAAAAAAATAGAAATATAATATAAAACTTGTAAGTCAATAACAAGTGTAAAATATAACATTAATTAAGTATATGAAACATAACATTTTTAAATAGAAAGTAAAATAAGTAAATTAATATAAGAATTATTAAGAAATAAAAACTTACGAAAATAAGAACTCATTATAATAATGATTACCTTATAAATTTTCTGATTTTGTTTCTAAATTGAAGAATGATAGTTTTAGGTTTATGTAATACATGTAATGATATATGTGAAATTTTATGAAGGATAAAACATATCCTCAAAATAAGATTTTAAAAAACTATTCTTTTCATATTTTCAAAGTTGTTTGTAAGATAAGGTATTTTGCATCCTCCTAAACCTCAACGGTAATCCCAAATGATCTTTGAGTACACCTAAAAAGGTAAAGTTTAAAATTACATGAAGTAGTATAAAATATAATAAAATTAGATTCAATTTTATTGATATATCATATATATCTACGAATATAAGAATGTATTATTATTATTTTTTAGGTTGATTCACATCAAGAAATTTTTTTTTTGCGTATTTAACCTATGTAGAAGACAACATCATGATAGAAAATATGAATATAGAATTTATGGTTAAACAAATTCAACAAAACTTATTCCAATTATTTAAAAAAAAAATAAATTAATGGATGAGTGACTTTTTTCTTTGTTTAATTAAATTAAGTGAATACTGATCTCACTGAGTTTTAAACTCACCCCATTTTTTTTTTATATTTTCCCCCCCACCAGGAGGTTGTAGGTACACCAGACCGACCCAGCGACTATAAATATTATTTTGAGTCTTGGCCACGTGATGGTGTTAGAAGATATAGATGTTTTTGTTAGGACATCTTGGTTATCTCGTCCTGTTGAGACTGTATAATTTTGTTATATTATTCTTTTGGGATTAAGAATAAGCTGAGATATTAATAATAGTTATAATATTATCTTTTGAGACTCTGGAGATATAAAACTCAACATTTTGGTTGAGGATGTTGATCACTGGAGTTTGTTGTATATTGAATTATATTAGGAGTGTTTGTCTTATATATTTGTAGATTGGGAGTGATATATATATATAAAAGAGATTCTGCCGAATTTTCGGTAGAATCCTTACTAATTAGATTATTATCAAGTCCGTTTTGATGAGACTAGATTGACTCGCCCGGGGGGATTCGGGGTGGGTCGTTTCATAGATAAATTATGTATAATATATGGTTGAAACGATAATTTTGTCTAGTTTTTAATGAATTTTACGAAATCAAATTTGGATTTCTCTCCTTAAAGAAATTCAAGATTTAGTCACCAAAGGTCACAGTTGTCAGAGTTCTGCACAAGGCCGCAAGTTCTGAATTTACTGGCATCAATGCGTCCCGTTCTATCCAGAAATATTCATATCTTTGGAACGCTCTTTGAGTCAGAAGTTTAATAAATTTTACGGTATTTGATTTGGAGTTTTCTACATCAAGATATGATTAAATGAGTGTTGACTGCTCACATTTGCTGATCAAACCGACCTAGTAGTCAAATTGAGATTTGCTTTGTTCTCTTCCACCTCATGACAGCTAAGATTTTTAATTCAGGTTTGATTTGAATTCTAGATAATAGAAATCTTATCCTAAGCTTGGAGGGATGTTCCAAGTTACCTATATAAATGTATTAGGTTGTAACGTTTAGAGAAAGAGTGAGTGATTTTAGAATATAAGCCTAAAAGAGTTCTCTTTTTTTGAGTTCCTTCTTTAAACTCTGTATCTCTTGGGTGGATTCCTTCGAGTGGTGAGTTGAGAAGTCCTGTATCTCTTTTAGGATATCATTGGGTGGTGAATCTCTGTATCCCTTTGTAACCCTCTCGAGTGATGAGTTTTGTTAGATAATAATAAAAGTTTATTTTAAAATTCTGCCGGTATCAAAAAGTAAAATATGCACTTGAATATCTGGTTTTGCAATGAGAAAAAATGTTAAAAGGTACCCCAATTTTTTCTTTCGAGTTCCAAGTTAATTATATGGTTGCCAAGTGAATTAAGGAAGTAACCTCATTGGCCTCTCTTATAATATGGGTTTCTTTTAAATTAAACCTCATTGGCCTCTCTTATACTATGGATTTCTTTTGAATTATCTTAATATAGAATTTATTGACATAAAGTAATTGATAATTAACTTTTTTTTTCTCATCAGTGATCTTCTTCTCTATGCTTCACCAATGGTGACAACATTTTAAATCAATGAGATATTCATTATATTAGCAGAAATTACGAGGGATCTCAACGAGAATATTAGAATAACCCCAAAATAGTAAAAAGAAGGATTGTGGCTTGAAGACTGGTTCTCGCCACAAGTGGGGCTGGTTTATGCTCAGTCCACAGCCATAACATCCTAGGAAAATTCGATTAAATAATATTTTGTGAGTTCTTGATGGAGCGAGGGTAGCGGAAGCGGAATTGATTAGGTAACAAAAAGCGGAAGTGGAATTGATAGGATAGAGAACATTAGATATCTTTCTAATAATGGATTATGTCAGCACGATTAAGTTATGCTCTGATCGAACCGTGATTAGATATTGTTTTAATCCAAATGACTCAATGAGATTTTTAATAACGCTTAAAGCGAGATTAGATGACGCTCTAATCCAAACGATTCTACAAGAGAGATTTTGATAGATAATCCCAGAGGAAGTTTTAATGAATAATTGTATCTGAAGTTAAGAAAATAATAACATGACCTCTCTATTTATAATAGAGTAAACCCACTTCCTTAAGTTAAGTTAAAAAAAAGGAAACTAAATCGCAATTATAATAGAAATAAAATATACTTTCTCTAAGTTAACTAAATTTCATACCTTGATTGACTCTAACAAAAATAGAAAGTTCTAAAATAATAAAATATCATAATTGACTCTAATTAAAATAGAAAATCTTAAAATAATAAAATTTCTAAAATAACGTCCTACACAAGTTGTAGTTGATAGTACTTGATACTGTTACTTTTGTAGAAAATATTTCTTAAGATATTAAAAATCTTCATAAATCTTTTATAGACCTTCCCTCACATAGGCCTTCTCGAAAAGCTAGAACTCACAATCAGACTTTGGCCCCATTATATGACATATGTTAGCAAAATTCATTTTTACAAATGATATTTCTATTCATCCCTTTCTTTATATTTTCTAAAAGATCTAAAATTTTACTCCCATACTTATGGGAAAATTCAAACCTTCTAATTATAGGCGATGGTGATGATGAGAGAGAAAGAAAGAGAAAATAAAAATAATTACTATTGTAAAATTTTTTAATTACAGTAATTTTAAAAATAAATATTTAATACCCATAACTAAGACATCTTTGAGTTGGGTTGGGACCCCAGGCATGGTTATAACAGGTATGGAACCTCTTCAATTGTTCGGTTCCTTAGTTAGCTCCTCAAACTCCAGAAAGTATACATTTCCTAGGAGGTGTCATCACCTAAAACCAAATCAACTTATTTGAGCTCAACAAAAGTTTGTATCTCCCTCATTGTAACATATATTTATATGGGCTCAACATACACCAAATATTGAAGTGCTTTTCAAAAGCATCACTTCCTTCAATGAAAACTACATTGGCCATAGTATATGCAGTCTTTTACTAAGCAGGTACCATCAAGATCAACCACTGCACCACTTTTTTGTGCTATTTGAAAGAAGATTATAAATATGTTAGAGTTCCATAAACTCTATAATATAGAAACTTAAATTAGTGCACTACACATAAACTTCGTACAGAAAGATAATTCAAACATCTCTATAAACACAAACTCTCAAGATGTTTTGGAGTTCCACAAAACTGCCATTTCATGCCTAGAAAAAATGTAACAATTTTTCCCGCTAGAGTGGTTAATACTCAATACGAATTTGCTTCAAGTCACCGGAGAGGCTTTAGAGCAAATGTAACAATTTTGGGTTCTAAAATTTTGCTCTTTAAAGCGTTATTTTGACTTAGTGTTTCAATTATCAAGAAGAGGTATAAAGATCAATGGCTCCTACTATCCTAGTTTTTGCTTAATATATATCTCTGATTTTAATTAATATGGTTGTTGCTTAAAAATTTAATTAAGATCATTGGCTTTGAATTACTACTATAGGATTCCGAAAATAATCAGCAGCCTAGCTATTTCTTCTTCATCTTCAAAATCACCCAACAAAACAAAGTTTGTTCAAATTTAAATGTCCCTGCTATATCAGTGCTAATATTTGTCTCAAAATTTTGTTCCATTAATCCGTGACTTCAAAAGGAACAACGATCTTTTCCTATTCCTAGTTCTTTTTTTTTTACTCTCATAGTTTAATGAGTGGCTAAGATTAAGTTTTAAATTTTAATGTTGATAATCAAGCCAACTTTTTTAATTTTATTTACAATTAAGCCAACTTTTTTTTTTATTAGATTTGAAAACTTAGGAGAGTTTAGGAGAAAAAACAAATTAAGAGAGAATCCTAATCCAACTTAGAGACTCATATTGATACTTGTAGAGATTGTTCTGCTGCCTTCCATGTAGAAAAATATTTACTTGGATTGAGACTAGAGTTTTTTTTTTCCTTCTTAAAATTATTTTTTTAATTTTTAATCATAAGTTTGAGAGCAACTTATATGAATCATAAGTTTGAACAAGCCATCTTTAGTTTAAAATTATAATATGAACCGATATCTAAAGGTCCGGCTTCTAAATCAAATAAAAGCTTATCCATAATCAACACCTGGCGATGCCCAAAAACTCTCTGAACAAATTATTATACAAGCAAGCTACTGCATGATTATATTTCTTATTCGTGGATAACACTTGTAATAATTCAACTTGATTTTCTTTCAATGACGATTGTAGCATGATTCAGTCATTCTATTTACAATAAATTTTTATTTGTTCGTGCCCTTTTGCACCTTGGCACCAAAGCACAAAGTAAAAGGGGCAATTGTTCGATATGAAGGTCTCTGGCATGGTTAACAAGTGCAAAAGGACCAAAGGGAAGCCCAATATTGTTTGAGTAATGATACAGCCACAAACTTTTGTACAAACCTATTTTGTACAAACTGATATGGCATGATAAGATTGGTTGAATTAAATATCACTTGGCCCACATGATTTGTTTTTATTAATTTATATTTTCATTCAACCAATGATATCATGCCACGTCAGTTTGTACAAAATAAGTTTGTACAAGAGTTTGTGGCTATATCATTACTCATATTGTTTCGGCTCTTGACACCCAGGAAATCAAGCAAGACTCAATAAAAACACATTTATTAAATATTATTTTTTATTTTAATTTCTCAAAAGAATTGGTAACAAATAGCAAGGTTGAGGAGTATACGTGAATTAAAAAAATCATAATAATAATTATCTTCGTAAATTTACTGATAACATTTTCTAATTTAGTAAGGGTATTTTCTAATTGCTATTCGGCTTGCACAGTCATCTTCAACGCTTGTGGGCTTGGTTGCTTGGTTGTTTTGATATGTAGACTTGTAATGGATTCCGAGATTTTTGATGCTTTAATAGAGGGATGTTCCTTTGAGGGTTGGGGGTTCGGGGGGGGGGGGAGAAAAAAGGAAAAGACGAAGCAATGTTGGCTAAGCAAGGTTGGAGATTGCTCTCTGAACATTCTTTGATTGTTTGGATATTGAAAGCTCGATACTTTAAATATAGGTCTTTCTTACTGTTGTGGAACAGACCAAATTCGTAACCCAACTGAAGCAATTAATCAATTTTACAAACAAGCAAGAACCCAGAAAACCAGAGGATACAGTCAAGCAACCAAGAACAAGAAACAAACTTAAACAAGAGTCACAAAACAGAGGTGAACGTGGTTCAGTACCATGAGTACTTACATCCACGATCTGGAACAGTAGAGCTAAAGCTTTATTAGGAGATATCAAGATTACAATGGAATCCACTAAGAGCAAGAAACTAAAACTCACACAGAGAATCTTTCTTAACTCAAAAAACTATCTTGCTTACTCTATTAGCTCTCTCTCTCACTGAAGCTTATATAGCTAGCAGTTTACAGCTGGTTATAACAACTAATTAAAACCACCTGGGGACCCACCCTTGCTGACTCAGCTTTCCAGCTCAGCTATTATAACCAAATATAACTAACTTGATTCCACAAATCTCCACCTTAGTTTACTCGGTTATAGCTTTACTCATCACTGCTCCATCACCAGATTACTTGTCTTACAAGTTAATAACCCCAATCAAGTCCAAGGAGTTCCTGAACTTAACTGTTGGCAAAGGTTTTGTTAGCATATCTGCTGGATTCACTTCAGTAGGAATTTTAATGACATTAATCACACCACTTCGAATTTCTTCCCTGATAAAGTGCATCCTCACATCCACATGCTTAGTTCTTTCATGGTACTTGGGGTTTTTCCTCACCTGTATAGCACTTGAGCTATCACAATTGACAGTGACTGATTCTTGTTCCAAACCCAGCTCTGTAACTAACCCTTTTAACCATATTGCTTCCTTTACAGCCTCTGTTAAGGCAATGTATTCGGCCTCTGTTGTTGAGAGAGCAACTACTGATTGTAATGTTGACTTCCAGCTCACAGCTCCACCACAGAGAGTAAACACAAGACCAATGACTGACCTTCTCCTGTCTAAATCTCCTGCAAAGTCAGAATCAACATATCACAAGACCTTGCTTGAGGCATTATTGACTTGTCCAAACACAACTCCATACTCTTCAGTACCTTTAAGATATCTCAGTAGCCATTTAACAGCTTCCCAATGCTCCTTGCCTGGATTCCCCATGAACCTGCTAACAAGGCCAGTCCCATAGGCAACATCTGGTCTAGTGCAGGCCATAACATACATAATGCTACTAACTGCACTAGAGTAGGGAATTCTCCTCATGTGATTAATGTCTGCTTCTTATTCTGGTTCCTGTTGTTTTGAGAGTTTGAAGTGTGCTACTACTGGGATAGTGACAGGCTTTGAGTTTACCATCCCAAATCTACTGACAACCCTTTTCAAATATCCAGATTGTGTGAGGAATAGAGTCTTGGCATGTTTGTCCCTTTTTATTTGCATTCCCAATATCTTAGTAGCAGGACCCAAATCCTTCATTTCAAACACTGCCATTAGTTTAGTCTTGAGCTTCTCAACTTCTGCTCTATGTTTACATGCTATAAGTATGTCATCGACATAGAGGAGTAGACTGATTTGATCACCTGAGTTCAGCTTTATGCAATACACACAATTGTCATATTCACTTCTGCTGAAGTTGTGATTAAGTATAAATTCATCAAACTTTAAGTACCATTGCCGAGGAGACTGCTTCAACCCATACAAGCTTTTCTTGAGTAAGCAAACCATGTCTTCAGTTCCTTCTTCAACAAAACCCTCTAGTTGTGCCATCAGAATTTCTTCTTCTAAGCTTCCATGTAAGAAGGCAGTCTTCACATCCATCTGGTCCAATTCTAAATCAAAGAAAGTTGTGATAGCTAATAGAACCCTTAGAGAGGAGTGTTTAACTACAGGTGAGAAGACTTCATTGAAGTCTATCCCTTCCTTTTGTGTAAACCCCTTTGCCACAAGCCTAGCCTTGTACCTTACTGTTTTACTTTCAGAAACTCCCTCATTGAGTTTAAAGATCCAATTGCAGCCTACCAATCTTCTCCCAGCAGGCCTCTAAACTAAAACCCAAGTGTTATTTTTCTTGAGTGATGACATTTCTTCTTCCATAGCACTTAGCCATTTTATCTTATCTCTGCTATTTATAGCCTGCTTGTAGCTTTCAGGTTCATCTCCAGTCACCTCATCAGCAACCATCAGTGCATAAGATATTAAGTCAGCAATTCCATATCTTTTGGGCAGTTTAACTACCCTCCTTTCTCTATCTCTTGCAAGCTGATAATTATCAAGTTCTGATGTTGTGGCACTTTCTTGATGGTGCTCAATCATCTCTTTACTTTCTTTCAAACTGTCTCTGGACTCCACCTTCAACTTAGATCTATTTAGAGGTTCAGAGATTTCAACTTCTGTTCCAACCTTCTGCTGCAACATAGCTTCCTCATTAAACACTACATCTCTACTGACCAAGGTTCTGGATGGCTTGCCATCAATGCACCAGATTTTGTACCCCTTTATGCCTTTAGGATACCCAATGAAGTACCCTTTCACAGCCCTTGGTTCTAGCTTGCCCTGACTTATATGAGCATAAGCTGGGCAGCTAAACACCCTGAGGTTACTAAGATTTGGTGGCTTCCCTGACCATGCTTCTTGTAGTGTTTTGAAACCTAAAGCTGATGAGGGGCTCCTATTTATTAGATATGCAGCTGTATTAACTGCCTCAGCCCAAAAATGTTTTGACATATTTGCATTAAACAACATGCATCTAACCTTTTCAATTAAGGTTCTATTCATTCATTCAGCCAAGCCATTTTGTTGGGGAGTATGTCTCACTGTCCTATGTCTTGCAATGCCCTTTGACTTACAAAAATTTTCAAAGTCACTGTTGCGGAATTCCAGGCCATTATCAGTCCTCAGCCTTTTAAGCCTCTTTTCTGTTTGGGTTTCCATAAGTGCAGTCCACTCCTTAAACCTTTCAAATGCTTCACTCTTATGCTTCAGCACATAGACCCACACTCTTCTAGAGTAATCATCTATGAATGTGATGAAGTACCTAGCTCCACCATGAGAGGGAACTTGGGATGGACCCCAAAGATCTGAGAGAACATAGTCTAAGGTATGTTTTGTTTCCTGTCTACCAGAGTTGAACTTTTTCCTTGTGGCTTTACCAAACACACATTTTTCACAAAATTGTAGTGAGGTGATTTGATCATTTCCTAGCAGCCCTTGCTTACTTAATTCTCTCAACCCCCTCTCACTCATGTGTGCTAGCCTCATGTGCCAAAGTTTGGTTTTATCACTGCTTACACTAGCTGTGATTGCTGGCATAGTTGTTGAGCCAGCAAGTACATATAAACCATTTCTCCTTATGCCTTTCATTATAATCAGGCCTTTATCTTCAATTTGAAGATTTCCATTCTCTGCTTTTATACTACAGCCTACCTGATCCATTACCCCTAAGGATATGATATTTCTTTTTAATTCTAGAACATATCTAACCTGGTTTAGATCCCTTTCAATGCCATCAAACATCCTAATGCTAATGGTGCCAATTCCAGCTACTTTACAAGCAAGGTTGTTCCCAAGCAAGACTTTTCCACCATCAATGCTTTCAAAAGTCTTAAAGAAATCTATATTTGGACACATATGGAAGGAGCAACCTAAGTCGAGTATCCACTCACCTGAAGATTATTTTTCTGCAGCAATGAGAACATCTACATCATCTGACATCCCTTCATCTTCTGAGGCTACAACAGCCTTTCCATCAGATTCTTTTTATAATTTCTCAAGCTTCTTCTTCTCAAAACAGTCCTTGATGTAATGACCTTTTTTTTGGCAAAAATAACATTTTCTCTTCTTTTTCTTCTTGTCTGGTTTATCTTTCTGGTTGCTGTTCTTCTTGTCTTTATAGAATTTCTTATCTGGTTTTGCTCTTGCAACTAAGCTTTCTACAGGGTTTTGATCCTTTCCATCTATTCTTCTCTTCAAGTCCTTTGATTCCAGGGCATTCTTTACATCCTTTAATGTAAGTGTTTGTCTTCCATAAAGCAGTGTATCAACAAAATGCTCATAAGAGTTTGGAAGTAAGCTTAATAGGATTAGGGCTCCATCTTCATCCTCAAGAACTATATTCACATTTTCAAGGTCTAGGATCAGCTTATTAAATTCATCCACATGATCTTTCAACGCTGTTCCATCCTTCATTGAAAACGTGTATAGCTTTCTCTTCATGTACAGTCTCTTGGCTAGGGATTTCTTTAAAAATAATTCTTCCAGTTTCTCCCATAGACCAGAAGTAGTCTTTTCTTTAGACACCTCTCTCAGCACTTCATCCGAGAGATGCAGGATGATAGTGCTATGAGCTTTGTTGTTAATAGTCTTCATGTCTCTGCCAGAGCTGGATGATCCTTCTTCCTTCCCTTTCTTGGCCTTTGAATCTTCATCATCTTCAAGAGCAGCATCCAATCCTTGTTGAATCAAGATTGCCCTCATTTTGAGACTCCACAAATAGAAGTCATTGTCCACATTAAACTTCTCCAGATCGAATCTTGTAGATGCCATTGGAGGATTTCAAAGAGCTTGATAGATGACCAAGCTCTGATACCAGTTTGTTGTGGAACAGACCAAATTCGTAACCCAACTGAAGCAATTAATCAATTTTACAAACAAGCAAGAACCCAGAAAACCAGAGGATACAGTTAAGCAACCAAGAACATGAAACAAACTTAAACAAGAGTCACAAAACAGAGGTTAACGTGGTTCAGTACCATGAGTACTTACATCCACGATCTGGAACAGTAGAGCTAATGCTTTATTAAGAGATATCAAGATTACAATGGAATCCACTAAGAGCAAGAAACTAAAACTCACACAGAGAATCTTTCTCAACTCAAAAAACTATCTCGCTTACTCTATCAGCTCTCTCTCTCATTGAAGCTTATATAGCTAGCAGTTTACAGTTGGTTATAACAACTAATTAAAACCACCTGGGGACCCACCCTTGCTGACTCAGCTTTCCAGCTCAGCTATTATAACCGAATATAACTAACTTGATTCCACACTTACTGCAAAGCATGGTCATAACCCTTATCTTATATCTGGTGAAGTCTTCCATGGGGGCATGGTGTTCTTGAACGGGGTATTTGGTGACATATTGGGTGTGGGTCACGCAACTCACAAGTGGACGTCTATCACGACAATTGGATTCCATTGCTCAAATATTTTCGCACAGTCTCTAGTGCCTCATTTTGATACAAAAGTGTCTCCTATACTATTGGATGGCAATCGCAGGAATGATTCTTTGTTGTGGAGTATTTTGTGTCTATGGATGTTGAATCCATTTTTTTAATTCATTTGCCTGGTACTCCAAGGGCTAATAAGGTGTTACGACATTTTACGAAGTGGCATTTATACCGTTAAATTAGAGTGTCTTATGTCTTTGGCTTGGGAGAATATGGATGTTACAAAAAGTCCTAGTAGTTCTTCAAGGATCGGAATAAGATCAGGCACCTCAATGTTTCTCGTTTTGAAACATAGTTATGTTTCATTTAGTTAGCAACTATTCGAATTGAAGAAAGGGTTTGATGAATACAAACATAGGATAATGTAGAGATCGAAATCAAACTTTATGTTAGTGTAAGATGCCCAGAACCTTTTGTATTGCTGCACTGCTTAATTCAAAATGTTCTTTTGAATGTTCTTACAAATGCCTTTGGCGGTCAGTCACAATTTAATGTGTTACTTAAAGATGTTCTGTGTCAAACTCTATTTTCAGATTTTGTGTTGAACTATTCTTCTATGGATATTTGGAAAATGTTTTTGAAGGTTTTTGACACTTTTGGAGGACTGATCTTGAATTCTTATGTCAATTTTCATGCTTTATATGGACTGTGTGGTTCTCTAGGAATAGATATCAATTGTCACACACACACACAAATTTGCAATGTTATAAATATTTTACAACACTAATTTATGTCATAACAAAGTTAAGTTTCAGGTTTAATCACTATGGCTTCTATCGAAACAAAATCATGAATCTGACACTGACAAAGAACACTCGAGCCTTTTTCTGTTAAAGGAGGTCCTGAAGATAAAATTTTAGGTGAAACAATCCCACAAGACTGACGCCAACATCATATAGATGTGGTGAGATTTTCTGATTTTCAAATTTAAATTTGACAAACATGAGAGACCATGATGGTGGGATTGGAAATTTAAATTCAATTGGACGGGCCATCCCTCTCTCACATTTGCCAAAATTTAATTAATTAAATAGTTTAATATAAGTTTTTTTTCAACAATAGGATAGTGTTTGTTTTAATGTAAAGTCAGTGTATTACGTCAAAGAGAGAAAGGATTTGCTATTCGCTTAATAATATGGTTTGACACTAAACCGATTTATTTTTGTCACAACTGTTTTGTTTTACTTAGGAATTTTGTGAGATTAAATTGGTTCAATTTAATTTAGTTTAGCATATACATATGTGTATCCTTATAGCAATCTCTACGGATAATATACTTGTAGATTGATCGGTCAGACTCTTGTAAAATTTGTTATAAAACTGAAGTGACAAAAATGAATTATTCGATCTATTGACTTGACTAGGCCGGAATGCAAACATTAGCATGTGGGTTCACATTTTTGTGTTTTTTTTCAAGTAAATGTTTTTTAATCTCTACAGTTTGAGCAAACAACAAAATAATTTATACCACATAGGTAAAAATAATTAAAGAAAATAATTAAAATGAAATACAAGAAAATTAATGATAAAATATGGTCATATTATTTTGAATGAGAAAAATATTTTTGTATAAAAATTCCAATCTTATGCAAGTTATACCGCCAGAGGCAAAAATATATAATTAATTCAATCCAACTTATTCTGATTATTATTATTTTGAATGAAAAGTAAAATAATTATTAAACATGTATAATGGGTAGTACTTTCACTTTCGTGAAGGAAGGAATGCCCTTTAATTAGCGAAGAAATGAGGAGACCACGAGATAGAGTCGATGTTTCTTGCTCTAGAAAATCAAGGGATAGTTTGAGTCGGGAAAATGGAAGAGAAAGTGAATGAAAAAATAACAAAGAAAATCTTTATTAGAAAGTCACAGAACACAAGGTACAAGGTATAGGTCCTAAGCTCAAATGAGCTATTTATAGATGGAAGTCGGAACACTCTAGACTAATGAGAGGCTATCAGATGAGACTTGTGGCAGCTTCTCACTGGACAAGTTGTGCAATGGGTAACCCATAGTTTTTCTAGTGAGAGATTGCCATGTGGTGCATCGCTCACCATAAGCGACCGCGCTCACCTAAACAAACCCCCTAACACTAATTACTAATTAATAATTTAATACACAATCTTTGGTGCCAGCTTAGCAATCTGATTACACAGCGACGGCCTTGCATCTTCAACAACCTTCAGATAGTCTTGACTCTTGAATCCAAATACTCCGCTACACTTGAGTGCAGCCAATGAACTGGTGGTCCTTCCTTAGCTATAATATGATCTTATGATGGAGTATCACAAATGCAACTTTTGTAACAGATAGACAAGATGAATCTAATGAAGTGAAAGCATAAAAAAAAAACATAAATACGTAAATAAATCCCTTCATGATGTGTTCAGAAACAGAGTTTTATACTAGGGGCAGGTATGGTGTCGGGCTCTCAAAAATAGAGCCCGGCTGTGTTTGGCTACGATTTGGTAGCTAAATAACTGATGCAATCAGTTTGTTAGCCAGTTGCACTTTTTTTTAATATAAAAAATTAAATTAAAAATATATTAATTTAGAAATTTTAGAAAAAGTAATATTAATAGTAAAAAAATAATGAATAGAAAATAAAAGAAAGATATAATGTTGTCAAAATCATGAGAAAAAAAATTATATAATAAAGGAGAATCATTTGTTTCATATATTATATGTGATGTGTCATATTTAACATCAAAATTTTTATGTATTTTATTATTTTTCTCAACTTTATTATTCCAAAAACCCTAAAAGTTTTTTCCCGCCCGTTTCATGTTTGATGTCCTTGTTGTATGTTTGATTTCCATTGTTGCATCTTTCATATGAACTATTGCATGTTGACATGGTTTTTATGTTGAACATCATATGTTGCATGTTTGACTTCAGGTGTTGCGTGTTCTACATGACCTTTTTTACATGTAAATTTCATGTTGCATGTTTGACCTCACTTGTTGCATGTTTCACATGGATTGTTGCACGTCTTGAATAAAGCCAAAAAATAAAAATTTTCTCACCTGTTTTATGTTTCACATCCGTGTACCTCTGTTGCTACATCTTTCACAGGGACTATTGCATGTTGACGTGGTTCTCATGTTTATGTGACCTTTTTACATGTAAATTTGATGTTGCATGTTTAACCTCACTTGTTACATGTTTTACACGAATTGTTGCATGTCTTGAATAAAGCCAAAAAATTAAAATTTTCCCACATGTTTCATGTTTCACGTCCATGTTGTAAATTTGACCTCTGTCGTTGTATTTTTCAAGTGAATTATTGCATGTTGACATGGTTCTTATGTTATTTACCCTTATCTATTGCATGTTACATGTTGCATGTATTACATGTCCTTCTTACATGTAAATTTCATGTCGTATGTTTAACCTCACTTGTTGTCTGTTTCACTTGAATTGTTTCATGTCTTGAATAAAGACAAAAATTGAAAATGGGTGAGGAAGACGAAGTAACCGTGCATATAATTGTGAAGCGGACTAGTCGGCTTAATTAACAATGAATCTTGCGGTTAATCACTTCCACTCCAAAGACACCCAACAATAAAATGGTTAGCTGGCTGATTTAACAAAGAATTAAGCGATTTACCACTTCCACTCCGAAAACACCCAGTAATGAAACGGTTAGCTGGCTGATTTAATAAGGAATCAAGCGATTAACTACTTGCATTCAAGAAAATAGCTAACAATGGAATAGTTAGTTGGATTGTTAAGCAAAGAATTAAGCGATTAACCACTTCCCCTCCAAAAACAACTAAGTATGAAACGGCTACCCAGCTTATTTAACAACAAATGAAGTAGTTAATAAGTACAATGAATGTTTGACGTTGATATTTCATGTATCACATCATCTAACACGTATAAAATATCATGTTGCATTTCAAAATTTCTTGACAATTCAAGTGATAACTTATAATCAAATTATTATTATTATTTTTTGTTTCATATTCTTTTTTATTATTAATTAAGTTTAATTAGGCCCCTTCTATTAAGAAAAAAAAATGAAAATGTTGCCTTAGTGTTAAAATTATTTGATAATTTAAGTGATCATTATTACTCCAAGTAATAATTTATCATTTTAATTATTATTTGTTTCATTATTTTTTTAGTTTGTTTACTTTTTCAAACGAGAATAACTATGGTGACAATTTTAAATTACCAAATAACTTTCATTGTTTTTAGTGCAATTGGTAATTTGTAAATTTTTTATTTTAAAAATCAAATAATACATACAGCACTTTAATTATTTTGGATTGATTTCATCAGAGCTTGTAAATAAAACCCATAAACAAAGGCATCTCAAACTTTGTAATTACAAAAAAAAATAAAAATATATATGCATAAAGAAGAGAGTTGGCAGGTGCACGCCATACGTGAATTAATTTTCACCATCTTCTTCCACCATATGTCGCGAGCAATGGAGGCTTTCACCCCCCATTACCATTACAAAAAAGGTGTCGACCTGTGTCACTCCCCCATCCAAGAATTGAGTTGAAAATTATGAAACTCCAAATCATTGTCTAAGCATAGCACGCAAACTACTTCCAGCATCTCCATTAACAAAATACTTGAAAAAAGCAAGGCATAAGCTATTAGCCCATACACTTTTAAGCATAATGATTCTCATCACCTCTCATTTATCCAGGAAAACATGCTCAAAGATTCCAAAAGAAAATTGACATTTACACATATAAGAATCAATCTCAAGAATCCATTAAGTTTGCAATCAAGCCAAAGTAATGTCAATCTCTGATCTCAAAGACCAAACTTCAAAGTCTATAATTTCAACGATCAAATAACAAATGATGTCCAAATAACATTCACGGAAATCGATAGAAACCTTTGGCATTATTTTAGACCATGTAATACGGACAGGCCTTGTTCAATAATCCCTTTAAATTATTAGGTTGGTTCAATTACTATACAAATTTGCAGATATAATCTAGACATGTAAAGCACCTAGAATATAACATCTTAGCCCAAATTTAGTTACATTTATTACGATTTCTATGACCCGACACAGAGTTACAGAAAACTGGTCTACTGACAGGAAACACCAACAACCTAAGCTTCTGATTTTCTTTAAAAATTCAATACTATTCAGAATATTATGAAAACTTTCAAAATATTATTAAACACAACATATAAAATTTTCAAGCCATTTGGACAACTCTATAATAGGTTCTCACATGATTGAACTAAACAAATCAATGCCGTAACTAAATTTACGGCATTGATGCAGTAATTGACGTGCACCGTTAGATTTAACTAAAAAATCTCTACCATTAATTCTAAATAAATAGTTAACCTGTTACCTAAGTAGCAGGTAATTTACCTAAATTTCAAGTTACATTTACTAATCTTATGTGTGATTTATAAGTTTTATTCAACATTTACAAGTTAATGTTGATTTATAAATTTTATGCAACATTTACAAGATTTTGTTTAGTTTACAAGTTTTTCAGCAATTTACAACTCCATCATTAATTTACCTATTTTTCCATCAATTTACTAGTTTTATATGTGATTTACATATTTTTTGTTTCATTTCACACTTAATGTCAATTTGCAAGTTCTATGTCATTTTTCTAAGTTTTTGTTCCGTTTATAAGTTTTTCTTGCAATTTGCAACTCCAACATTAATTTACTATTTTTTTCATTAATTTACTAGTTTTATGTGTGGTTTACAAATTTTTTGTTTCATTTCACACTTAATGTCAATTTACAAGTTCCGTGTCATTTTTCTGTGTTTTTGTTTTGTTTACAAGTTCTTCTTACAATTTACAACTCCAACATTAATTTACGCATTTTCCATCAATTTACTAGTTTTATGTGTGGTTTACAAGTGTTTTGTTTCATTTCACACTTAATGTCAATTTACAAGTTCTATGTCATTTTTCTAAGTTTTTGTTTTGTTTACAAGTTCTTCTTACAATTTACAACTCCAACATTAATTTATCCGTTTTCCCATCAATTTACTAATTTTATGTGTCGTTTATAAATTTTTTGTTTCATTTCACACTTAATGTCAATTTACAAGTTCTATGTCATTTTTCTAAGTTTTTGTTTTGTTAACAAGTTCTTCTTACAATTTACAACTCGAACATTCATTTACCCGTTTTCCCATCAATTTACTAGTTTTATGTGCCGTTTACAAGTGTTTTGTTTCATTTCACACTTAATGTCAATTTACAAGTTCTATGTCATTTTTCTAAGTTTTTGTTTTGTTTACAAGTTCTTCTTGCAATTTAAAACTCCAACATTAACTTACCAATTTTTCCATCAATTTACTCATTTTATGTGTCGTTTACAAATTTTTTGTTTCATTTAACACTTAATATCAATTTACAAGTTCTATGTCATTTTTCTAAGTTTTTGTTTTGTTTACAAGTTCTTGTTGTAATTTACAAATCCAACATTAATTTACCCCGTTTTCCATCAATTTACTAATTTTATGTGTTGTTTATAAATTTTTTCTTTTATTTCACATTTATTGTCAATTTACAAGCTCTATGTCATTTTTTTAACTTTTATTTTTGTTTACAAGTTCTTATTGCAATTTACAACTCCAACATTCATTTACTCGTTTTTCCATCAATTTACTCATTTTATGTGTCGTTTACAAATTTTTTGTTTCATTTAACACTTAATGTCAATTTACAAGTTCTATGCCATTTTTCTAAGTTTTTGTTTTGTTTACAAGTTCTTGTTGTAATTTACAATTCCAACATTAATTTACCCCGTTTTCCATCAATTTACTAATTTTATGTGTTGTTTATAAATTTTTTCTTTTATTTCACATTTATTGTCAATTTACAAGCTCTATGTCATTTTTTTAACTTTTATTTTTGTTTACAAGTTCTTATTGCAATTTACAACTCCAACATTCATTTACCCGTTTTTCCATCAATTTACTCATTTTATGTGTCGTTTACAATTTTTTTGTTTCATTTCACACTTAATGTCAATTTACAAGTTCTATGTCATTTTTCTAAGTTTTTGTTTTGTTTACAAGCTCTTGTTGTAATTTACAACTCCAACATTAATTTACCCTGTTTTTCCATCAATTTACTAGTTTTATGTGTCATTTATAAGTTTTTTGTTTTATTTCACACTTAATGTCAACTTACAAGTTCTATGTCATTTTTCTAAGTTTTTGTTCTGTTTACAAGTTTTTCTTGCAATTTACAACTCCAACATTAATTTACTTTTTTTTTTGTATCAATTTACTAGTTTTATGTGTGGTTTACAAATTTTATGTTTCATTTCACACTTAATGTCAATTTACAAGTTCCATGCCATTTTTCTCAGTTTTTGTTTTGTTTACAAGTTCTTCTTACAATTTACAACTCCAACATTAATTTACCCTTTTTTCATCAATTTACTAATTTTATGTGTGGTTTACAAATTTTTATTTCATTTCACACTTAATATCAATTTACAAGTTCTATGTTATTTTTCCAAGTTTTTGTTTTATTTACATTTTTTTCTTCTAATTTACAACTCCATCACTAATTTACTGTTTTTTCCATCAAATTACTAGTTTTATGTGTGATTTACTCATTTATTGTTTCATTTCACACTTAATGTCAATTTACAAGTTCTATGTCATTTTTTCTAAGTTTTTGTTTTGTTTACAAGTTTTTCTTGTAATTTAAAACTCCAACATTAATTTATCGCTTTTTCCATCAATATACTAGTTTTATGTGTGGTTTACAAATTTTTTTATTTCATTTCAAACTTAATGTCAATTGACAAGTTCTAAGTCATTTTGTAATTTTTTAGTCAATTGACAAGTTCTATGTCATTTTTCTAAGTTTTTGTTTTGATTGAAATTTTTTCTTGTAATTTACAACTCTAACATTAATGTATTCCATTTTTCATCAATTTACTAGTCTTATGTGTGGTTGACACAATTTTTGTTTTATTTTAGACTTAATGTCAATTTATAAGTTTTATGTCATTTTTCTAAATTTTTGTTTTCTTTACAATTTCTTCTTCCAATTTAGAAATCCATCATTGATTTACTCTCTTTTCCATCAATTGACTACTTTTGCATGTGATTTACAAATTTTTGTTTTATCTCACACTTAACGGTAATTTACAAGATTTATTTCATTTTTCTAAGTTTCTATTTTGTTTACAATTCATTTATTTCATTTTTCTAATTTACACAATTTTTGTTTTATCTCAAGTTTTATCTCACACAATTTACTGGTCTTATTTTTTCTTATGTGTGGTTGACACAATTTACTAGGGAGGGGACTGACATCCCTATACTCGTGGCCGATATTTCGTATATGTCCCCATCCATCCCGTCAAAATTGCTTAAAGGCCCGATCAATGTCCCCTCCACAAATAATATCAAGGGATCCCCAAATAACCCCTGAATAACCGATACGTTTTTAGTTTTCGAGTTTGATTTAATCATATGAAAATAAAAAAATTTAATAAACGTAAAGTTTGACAATATATCTTAGTAAAGTTTGGATATTAAAATAGGAACTATATCTTAGTAAAAATTAAAATGGGTAAGTGGAGAACAAGGGAAGGGATGGGGATTCTAGCTCATACATGTCTCTTCCCTTAAAAAGAAATTGGGTAAGAAATCGACCCCATCCCTTTCCCAAATGAGAAATTGGGTATAAAATCACCCCTTACCCTCCCCAAATAGGGAAAATCTCTAAGGGGCTCATTCCTGTGGAGATTTATGCTATCCCTAGTCACATCCTCATCCAATTCGCAAACATATGGATTTGAATTAGATTGAATTTCATTTCGTGGATTGAATCGGGTTGAAAATTTTTAATCTGTAATATTGTAGATTGAATATGGACTAATGTCCAATAGATAAAATGTTATTCATAAACACCTCTAATCATTTTCTATATCTAATTTTCCCATGCGATATCAGTTTGTACACATTTTTTTTATATAAGGCGGTTGTGGTTCTATATAAATTTTAGGTGTATAAATATGTATTTGTGTGCGTGTGTGTCTTTGTATAATAATAATAATAATAATAATAATAATAAATCTATCAATTTTATCTTTAACTTATTTGAAAAAAAATAATGTTAAAATAATTAGAACATAAACAAGCACCAAAATTATAAAATTATAAATTTACTAAAACTTCATCGTTTCCGTATAATATTCATTTTTTTAAGTGAATGGCGGTAAAAAAGAAAAAGTACCGCTCTCAGGTCTCAACCGCACCATAGAAGACGAGAACGACAAAATGAAAAATTGAAAAAAACACAGTCCCTACTCTTCATTCCAAATATGAATCTCTCTCTCAATTCTCCAAACATGCAAAGCCAATATCCGCCAAATCCGAACCCGAATCCGCTAGCACGTTGGCCGTCCAACTATTCATCGCAATCCGAGGTGAAATATCGAATTCCAGATGATATACATCTCATTTCGGATTGACAATTTGATGGGGTCGGAGGCCGTCCAACTATTCATTTTTTTCACATGATCATTCTCCTCCAAATCATTCTCCTTACCCTTCTCCACATCTTCAGTCATTTTCAAGTTTAACACAAGAACCTGCACATGAGGATATCAGACACAAGGGGGGAGAGGGAAAAAACAAAAAGAGGTTTACATGAAACTACCATCATCAACTTTATTCAAGACATTTCGCCATTTCAAGTTTCAACAAACATGCTTCTGCAGTCATTTAAAAAAAAAAGAAAAAAGAAAAAGAAAAAAAAAATTGTGAACTAAGCTGAAGACATAATGCACAACAGTTAAAGATTTGAGTTTTACTGAGATTTAAAAGATCCAATAATCTTACCATTACTTGGATCTTTCCATTAGTTTTCTCAAGATCGAAATGGAAAGCTTGGTAATTTACATATAATATATAGCAAAATGAAAGTTATATATGTACAGACAGCTTTGCTTAAAAAAAATAATTAATCTGAAATTAATTTCAAAAATATAAACAAACCAGCTTAAAATCAAATAAAGATTGTTTCAGAAAACTCTCACGAAATGAAAACAAATGATCCATCTTCATCAATTCATTTCAAATCAATCTAAACATTTGACCTTAGTCATTGACTTCATCACTTGTGTCATTGAAAACATGCCAATTGTAGTACATATGTTCGATATTCATCACCATCCAGTGGAGCAAGCAAATGAGAAAGAGCTTTCTTTAACTAATAGCAAATTCAAAGTTTATATATTTGTCATGAAGAGCAAATGGAAACAATAATTATGTAAAAGACTAATAGCATCACACACATTTGATATACACTATATTCTATAATTCTACTTCGGAATATGTGATACTTTATCTATATTTTTATATGCGAATCAGTTTATTGATATGATAGCACTTAGCTTCGAGTAGACCTATTGTTTGGGAGCTAATTAATTTTCTGCCCAAATATAATCTGCTAATCAGCGATTGATATAATCAAATCAGCCAACTTCATTAATGCATCAAATAAAAAAATATTTCAATCCAAGTAACATTTCAATCCAAAATTAAATCCCCCAAGCAAGAATTAGGAACAGTTACTAACAATAACCGTTTACAACATTAATTATAATGAGTCTCTGCCAAGCCCAACTTTGATTTTTATTTTTTCTTGACTCAAAAACAGTGACAGCTCACAAAGTACGTAATGTATTCTAGCAGAGTTGTATTTTGTATGGAGAATTAATTTTTGAGTCAAAAAAATAAAATAAAAATCAATATAAACTAACAATTCAGCTCTAGTTCTGAATGAAATCGAACCAATAACATTTGTACTAAAGTATTGGTCAAAGTTAGGCTTGGCATGAACTAAGAATTCAGCTAGCAAACTCTAAAAATATCACAACCTTTGCTGTCATCTTTACTACGCTTCTAAAATTTTTCTGGAACTTCACCTAATTCCCAGTCAGCACAATCAAATTTGCGACAACAACACACTTCAGTTTCAGAATTGTGGTCCCTTACCCTTAGTTTATTTGCATGTGCCTGATTTATATTTCCATTTCTTCATCATCCCCATCCATACATCCATCCATAATCCACTACACATTTGTTTATCTGCCCGTTTGAGAGCAAACCATGTACAAACTTACTGTAAAGTTCCCATTTTCTGGACTCAACACAACAATAATTCTGTGATCATATACTGGAAGTAAATTAACTCGTAGCCAAAAAAGAAATCAAATATCTAACTCAAAATTTTTGAACCATATATATCTCCAGGGTGATTGTTGGGACCAACTAAACCTAGTCCTCACTGTAAATAGACTGTATGTTGAAATGATTTGTACCAAACAAACAAATATACCAAAAATAGGCTTACTTGGTGGTGGGCATTCTGACGTGCCTCGGCTTATGCCGATTCTGTTCTGTGAATGGTCACAACGGATGGACCAAAGAATTTGGAGGTGCTGCTCTTACAATCTGAAAATATGATTCATTCGAAAATATGAGAAATTAATCCTAATATATTTTTTAAAAAATGCAAAGAAAAATTGAGGAACTGAGGCAAAATTGTGCAAAGAAATTAAACCGCCTGAGAAGATGGAGCAACCTAAATTTGCTTGATGCAGCAAATTAAATGATCAGACCAAGACGCTTGATTCCCCAAAAGTTAATGTCTTCAAAGTGTTGAAACTTGAAAGGAAAACACAACCCTTCAGTCGAAACCAGGAGCTAGATTGATTAAGATAGCCATTTCATACACATGAAAGATATTGCGAGGGCTAATTTGCTTTTCTAATAATCTCTTTCTTAATGATGGCGTTTTGAGTTGTGTGGGAATAAAGTGGGAGCAATGATGGGGACGGAGAGAATAACGGCAAGAGGACATAATTATTGATGTTGGCTCAACTCTGCTGGCGTTGGAAGTTGAAAGAACTAAGAGAGAGATGATAAAATAGAAAATTCATTATAGGGTGCACAAAAGGAATACTGTATCAGTTAATATAAAATTGAATGAGAGATCTGGAACTCAATTACTTAGCAAATTCAAGCAAAGAAAACTAAATTTCTTAGCATAACATGAAACCTTCGACTCTTCAAAGTTGGAAGCCAAGGATTAAACTTACCTTGCACAGGCGACGACAGCCAAACCAAGATGGAGGCAGCGATGACAGAGACGCAGCAATTCCAACGAGGCAGAAAATCGACTCAACAATGGCTGCAATCTGCAGACGTATCGCCGGCACACCCAAACAGAAGTTAACGCGGCGGTGGCTGTGACTTTCTCATTTGCAATTCGTTAATTAGGGATTGAATTTTCCCTTTATATTTTGTTATTCTTTTAAAAGGAAAATATTTTTTTTGCTTAAATTTATACCAGTAGAAATTTTACTTTTAAAATAGTTTTTAACCGGCCTATATCCGGTTAAATATAATTTAATTAAATTTTTTATCACATTATAATTATTGTGAATCGTTAATTAAATTTAACGGTTCCCAATAATTACGGTATTGATACCGTAATTTTAATCACGGCATCATAGAATTTTCCTTTAAAATTAAAATACTCAATATGTTGGGATGAAAATTCCCAGAACATAATTACACATATAACTTGATAACATATTAAAAGTTCCAGACATTCTGATATCATTAAGCTAATGTTTCATAAAATCAAACACAAGTGAATAGTTCTGTCAAGGGGTTTACGGCTAAAGCAGTAGAGTTTGAAAAATCATAAAAAACAAAAAAGAACCAGAAGTTCAATTACCAAGGAACTTTCAACATTTAAAATACATTTAAAATAGACTTATTGAAGTTTAATATCTCAAAAATTCAGCTCATGTTGACACCATTAGATTATTCGTTTATAACAGCAAACATGGTACATACAGTGTTTTTGATAAATTCCAACAGCAACTGACCAATTTGACGAATCCATTAAAAATCAACTATTAGTTCAATTCATTACAAAATTTCCAGAATCGAAATATTCAATTCAGCTTTTATTACTCAAAATTTGAAGCAAATCAAGCATCATTTAGTCATATTTTCAAACAATCAAAGTTATGATAATAGTCCAACAATCTTTAAATTTTCTGCAGAATCAATAAACTATTTATCATCTTTTCAGTTAAATAATCAATTTTCTGGCAAAATTAGACGTGCAAAACCAACAACAACCTTACTTTTCAATTTTGAAATAATAAAACATCAATTGCACAAAGTTACCTACCTAAATCACAAGCTTTAACTTCCTAGCCTGTTAATAAAGCTTTCTGTCACCTTCGCAATTATTAACCTCGGCCTTGACATTACCAAAAAGCCTACCCAAAATTTAAAAAAAAATGATAATCAATCACACTTCCATTAAACAAAGTCATGAGAGATTATTTAAAAAAAATGATAATCAATCACACTTCCATTACCATGGAACCTTCCACATTTAAAATAGACATATTGAAGTTTAATATCTCAAAATTTCAGCTCATTTCGACACCATTAGATTATTCGTTTATAACACCAAACATGGTACATACACAGTTTCTGATAAATTCCAACAGCAACTGACCAATTTGACGGATCCATTATAAATCAACTATTAGTTCAATTCATTCCAAAATGTCCAGACTCAAAAGATACAATACTCAAAGTTTGAAGCAAATCAAGCATCATTTAGTCATATTTCGAAACAATCAAAGTTATGATAATAGTCCTACAATCTTTAAATTTTCTGCAGAATCAATAAACTATTTATCATCTTTTCAGTTCAATAATCAATTTTCTGGCAAAATTAGACATGTAGAACCAACAACAACCTTACTTTTCAATTTTGAAATAACAAAACATCAATTGCACAGAGTTAGTTACCTAAATCACCTTTCAAAAAAAAAAAAATTACCAAAATCACAAGCTTTAACTTCCTAGCCTTTTCATAAAGCTTTCTGTCACCTTCGCGAGTATTAACCTCGGCCTTGACATTACCAAAAAGCCACCCAAAATATTAAAAAAAAAATGATAATCAATCACACTTCCATTAAACAAAGTCATGAGAGATTATTTGAAAATTGAAGTGTTTTTTACCACTTGACGAATAGCTCAACTCCAAACTTCCAATCTATAGCACTACATAATTGAAACATACAACCTCCGATCAACAAATAACCCAAAAAATTGCTAACAGTTTCTATTAAAAATAAAAACTAGTGATTATATAGCATAAATATATAGCGTTAAATCATCAAGCAACAGTATATGATGGTGAGTCTCTAGAAACATCAATAAAAGTTTCTGAAAAACAGCAACAACAAAAAAAAAACTTGAAAGTAATATAATGAATATCAACACATAAAATATGATTGGTCAAAAAATTAAAAATAAAAGAAAAAGAAGCTGAATGGATAAATCTTTACAAAATTTGTGAGTACCCATCTTTAGTACTCCGAACAATGAGTGTGGAGCTCAAAATAAGCAAACAAGACCGAAAACCAAACAAGAAAAATTAGTATATCAAGAGAAAAATATCACCTAATAAAAACCAAACCTCAAAAAATTAACTTGCTTTGAGGTTTACGCTGGTGGCTTCATGGGCAGCTCACGCGGCAACGATTTCGGCCAAAGCCAGGATGACGGCAATGAAGGTTGAAGAACTGATGACGGCAGTTCTTACGGCAACGGTGCGATAGAAATGATGGTGGACGGTGGGAAAATCAACAACAGACGTGATACCAGCTTTGCCTCTCTCTAGCTCTCGTATACAAACTAAATACTTGGGTAGATGGATCTCATTGGTTGATTGGTGTGAGAGAGACAATGGATTTGGTTTTAGGTGATGAGCAAAGAAATCGGATGAGAGAAATTATGGATTTCAAAGAAGGAAGAAATTTTAGGGATTTCACTTTTGAGAAAGCGAAGAAATCAGATTGGTGTGTGGGGGGGGGGGGGGAGAATGAGAGAAATTTAGGGATTTCTCAAGTTGAGAACCAACATCTCAAGTTGCCTTTCTTTTTCTATTTTCATTGAATATAAAATATCAACAATTAGATTCATTTTAGTTGACTCTAACGGTTTGATTTCGAGTTTCAGTATCTAAATTTTAAGAATCCCATTACAATTTCTTTTGCATTGATTCTCTGCTTTGGTGATTCTACAGTTCGCTCCATAGCCAATTGAAGACGAGCTAAATTGAAGAAAAATGACACACCTTGCTCTTTGGTCATAAAATGTTTGTCCTCCTGAGTTAGTAGATTTGCATCAACAACTATCATAACTGAAATGAGTAGCGAATCATTAACCCAACACATTAAACATATTTCTCCAGAAAAAATTTCATTTGTGGGTTTCAGTGAAATATGTGTTCTTTTCTAACTTTACGCGCAAGTAAGAATATCATTTTAAAAGGAACTGTAATTAGTTTCCCTAGTTTTGAGCAAAGTATATGGGTCATTTGACATATAATAAGGTCCATTTCTCAATCTGCCAGTTTTGGTTTTCATAAAATGCGATATACACATAAACATATGGGTATACAACTAAATGCACTGAAATTTTCAATCTTTATAAATCCTACAAAATATTCATAATTTTCCACACATGAAGCAAAAGAACAATAATTAAATCACACTGACCTGATTATACCAAATGAAAGTCCAGATTTTCCCTATAGAAAAAATATAAATATAATTAAACCTAAACAAATGGCAGAAATCTCTATGGAAACTTAAAAGGGACTTAAATTGTACAATAACAAATCACCATAGAAATTGAATAAGATGCAGAAAACTAACCAAGTGTCAAATATGTTCCCTTTCGAATCATAGCTAATTTAGAATGAATATTGGAAAGTGAGAGAATGCAGGATCACATGCGGGCACAACAACCAAGGAAAGCAAACCTAGCATTGGCACGAATTAAAAGTTAGACAATACCCCTACACACAATTATTGGAGGTATTCATTGCAAAGATTATAAATCATTACCAGTGAAAGAAAAGAAAATCAATTTGAGTGTTACATGCGTCTACCCCTTAACATTTTCAAGCAATGAGTCTCTAATTTTTAAGAGTCTCGTTACAATTTCTTTTGCATTGATTCTCTCCTCTGGTGAATCTACAACACACTTCATAGCCAAATTGAAGACAAATGACACGCATTGCTCTTTGGTCACAAAATGTTTGTCCTCCTGACTTAATAGATTTGCATCAACAACTTCCATAACTGAAATAGGTAGCAAGTCATTAACCCAATGCTTTAATGTCATTTCTCCAGAAAAAATTTCATCTGTGGGTTTCTTTCGGGTAAATGTTTCTATTAACATAATTCCAAAGCTGTAAACATCCCCATTTGTGGATACTCGTCCTTCTCTTCCATACTCTATGGATTGCAACAGTTACTTAGTAAGATAATATAATTTGTAATACTATGCGTAAATGAAGATCAAAATAAAGAAATAAAAAAATATTTATTATGTAACGAACCTGGTGCCATATAGCCTATGGTGGCAAGTGTTTGTGTTTGAATCAAAGATTGATCTTCTTTGAGTAAGGGCTTTGCCATGCCAAAATCACTCAAATGAGCAACCATATTATCATCTAACAATACATTGCTGGGCTTTAAGTCACAGTGAATTATTGGGACTGAATAACCAAAGTGCAGATATTCCAAAGCTGATGCAACATCTATCATTATGTTCAATCTATGAAAAATATCCAAAATATAGTTGCTTGAATACAAACACTTCTCCAGACTTCCATAAGGCATGTATTCTAATACCAGCGCTTTAAAATCATCATTTGAACAACTGCTAATGATTTTTATAAGGTTTCGATGGCGAATACCTTTCATAATGTCACATTCAATATCAAAACTCTTAAATGCTTCTCTATATTGTAGGTCAAAAACCTTCACTGCAACCTCTAGCCCATCTTGAATTCTTCCCTTGTAAACATAGCCAACACTTCCTCTGCCGATTAGATTGTTTTCACTAAATCCATTTGTAGCCTGAAAAAGTTCTAGGTATGTAAACCTTCTCTGATTTGCTATTGGTGGCATATTAGCATCATTTGGCAGTGGCTTCCCTCTCTTTTGATATCTTAAGATCAACAAAATCACTACCATCATAAATGCAGTACTCAATGGCAAGAGAATCCCTATGAGAAGATCATTTTTCCTTGATGTTTGGTGGATTCTAGTTTTGCATAGTGGGACTTGCAGATTGGGCATACCACACAATAATTCATTTCCCTTGAATGATTCAGCTAAGAAATTTCTAAAAGGTCCTTCTCTAGGAATCTCTCCTTCTAGCTTATTGAAAGAAAAATTTATATATTTGAGATCTAACAATTTCTCTAAAGATATGGGAATAGCTCCAGAGAGATTATTATTGGATAAATCTAAGGATTTCAAGTTTATTAAACCACCAATGGAATCAGGAATTGAGCCTTGTAATCTATTGTATTCTAAAAAGAGATATTGTAGATCTTTTAAGCCTCCAATTGTTGTTGGGATAATACCTGAAAAATTATTCATCGACAAATCTATTTCTACCAAAACCTTCAAATTTCCAATCTCTAATGGGAGTGGACCAGAAAAAAAATTTAGAGACAAGTTAAGATACAAGATGTCCTTAAGGTTCCATAAAGTTGAAGGAATAGAAGTTAACTTATTGGAGTCCAAATAGAGCTCCCTTAGATTGGTGAGATTGCCAAAGCATGCTGGGACGAATCCAGAAAGCTTATTGCCACCCAAGACCAATCGAAACAGTGCAGCTAAACGACAAAGATCATCCGGGATTGATCCTTCCAATTGGTTATCTTTCAAACCCAATAATTGAAGCTTTTGTAATTTTCCGAGAGCAATCGGGATTGTTCCATTCAATTTGTTTCCCCCAAAATAAATTGCTATCAAGTTGGTCAAGTTGTTGATCTCTTCAGGAATGCCGCCACTAATGTTGCATTCGACCATCCAAAATAATTCCAAAGATTGTGAAAGATTGCCTATAGCCCTTGGAAGAATGCCATCTAGTGGATTATCAGAGAAGCCTAAATACTCTAAGTACTTGCAATTTGACAACGAGGATAGAAAGCTCAATTCTGGAGTTGAAGATTTCAAATAATTATTCTCTAAACGAAGCCGCTTAAGGTTTCTTAAGTTGCCAAATGTGTTTGGAATAAAACCAGAGAATGAGTTCATTTCCAATGCTACTTTGGACAGCTTAGAAGCATTGGAGATGAAACTAGGAATTGTGCCACTAAAATTATTACCCCACAAGAGAAGCACTTCGAGATTTGGAAGTCGGATGTCTGCACTTGATGGAAGTCTTCCCAAGAGAGAGTTATTATAAAGCAGAAGTGATTTGAGTATTGACATATTGAAGATTGTAGTTGGGACAATACCAACTAATTCGTTAGAATCAAACCTCATATGTTCCAAATTATGGAGATTGCCGATTTCATGTGGTATCTCACCTGTATTTTGAAAGAAATAATTCAAATTTATATTTAATAATAAATTATAAACTTTTAAATCATGAAATGAGTATTCATAATTAAAATTATTTAAATATGAGTTTAAGATTAATTATACATAGATGAAATGTTAAGATTAATTATTCATATTATTAATTATAGGCGTAATAATAATGTGTACTGTACTTCTCTCTTTTTAACTATTATTTCAGTAAAATAACTTTTTTAGCCTATTTTTCATATATATCAGCTGAAATACCACCGAGGACCAGTTCTCAATTTATTCAGTTGAAATGCTCAAACATTAAATTAAGGTAAAATATCACACTAACCTTCAAGATATTGTAACTTATAAGATTGCACATCATTGATTAAGGTAAAATATCATAGGAGTAGATATAACATAAACTATAATAAGACGCACCTTCGAGTCTGTTAGAATGAAGAGTTAACCGTTCAAGCTTGGACAAGTTACCGATTTCCCTTGGTATGGCTCCAGAGAAATCGTTGAACCCCAAAGCTAAGATTCGCAAATACTTGCAATTATCTAGATGGGAGGGTATTTCGCCATAAAACATATTTTTGGACAAATAAAGTTCTTCCAGAAAAGGAAGATTGTTGCAAAAACTTGCAGGGAGTTCAGCAGATAATCTATTGACACTGAAATCAAGAACTTGTAAAAGAGGCATCTTGAATTTGAAAGAGGGGAAAGAACCAGAGAGTTGGTTATCACTGAGATCAAGTCGTATTAGCTGAAATACATGTCCAACGTAAGGAATGGTGCCTGTTTAAGAAATTGTTTATTAATAGACTATCTGCTACAACATAATTTACAAAATTTTGCATAATCTCATAGATTTCTAACAAATAACAAGATAATGTTAAATAGTGGAAATGACATGACATGTCCCCATAAGAGAATTTATAATGGGAGATGTAAAATTACGAAGAAGAGGAAAATTTCACACATGCATGTCGTTAGGGAAGTTACCTGTCAAGTTATTTTGTGACAAATCCAAACTCGATAGAGAATAAAGATTGAAGATTGATGAAGGAATGGTTCCAGTTAGGAAATTATTTTGTAGCCATAACTTCCCTAATTCTGCAAGATTCCCCAGCTGCCCTGGAATTTCTCCTAAAAATCATGAGTAACATTTGCGTTAACTATTTCAACTTATTCACCGGCGTTTAATAAGAAGAAAATGAAATAATTTTTTTTTTGTCCGAAGAGAGATAAAAAAAAACAATTTACTCATAGAATTAAAGAATTATACGCTGACAGGATTAATAAAAGTGAGACATTACTAATTTTCATCAATTAATTAAACTCATTGATCATACCTTGGAGTTTGTTCTCTCGAAGATATAACCCCATAAGCTTTGTCACGTTGCCAATTTCTTTTGGTATGGTCCCAGAAAAATCATTGACCGATAAAGATATCTCTCGCAGCCGTTTGCAGTTTGATAAAGTGGATGGTATCTTGCCATGAAACATGTTACTTTTAAGAAACAGGAATTCCAAATTGGAACGGTGATTGCAAAAATTTGGTGGAAGTTCGCCAAATAGTGCATTGTTTGTAAAATTAATAGAAAGTAAAGAAGACATGTTGAAGATAGAGGCGGGAATGGAACCCGAAAACCAATTAAAACTGAGATCAAGTGTTTGAAGAGACGAAAGATTCCCAAGTTCAGAAGGGATAGTGCCTGTGAGATTTAACCCAGATACATTCAAGGCTGTGACACTATGAGTACGGACATCACAAGTGACGCCCGTCCAATTACAGACAGAGCTACTTGTGTTCCAATTTTTAGCAAAGAAATTGGCTGGATCATCAGTTACATGACCTTTCAGGGCAAGAAGGGCTTCTTGGTCTGTGGTAATACTAGTATTGTTGGCTGATGCAATCATGAAGGAAAGAATCAAGCAATGGAGTAAGAGAAATCTGATCATCATCCGGGCGGAAGGAATTCTTTCCATGAGACTAGAATATTTAGATTGTAAGTGTGTGCTTTGGATTGATAATGCAAGAACACTCATAGCTGCTTCCAAGTATATATAATGAAACCGAAATTTCGAAGAAGCAGCAAGAAAGAAAATAGAGGAGTGAGAAGATTATGCTCATAACTTGTTCAAAGGTTTTATGTGGACCCGCTGCGTCAAGCCAGTCCTTCAGGTCCACACTCAGGAACACTAGATCGTAATTAATGATTATAGTAAGTTTTGTTTTCTTTATAATCATCCTATTAATTTATTCCCTATGATCAGACTTCTAATCTCATAACTTTTATACAAATTCCTGATGATGAATTTCGTAATCTCGCCAGTTTGGAGCAAATATGGTTAAAGGATATAATATTAAGTTTTAATATTTGCATATCTAAGAAGAGATTATTACTTTACTTAAATAGATAAATTTACAAAGTTAAATTCTTACATTATGTAGGAAGAGGAGTGGTTTTTTTATTAAAAAAAATCCTTTTTAAATGTGATTTCGATAGTTTTGTCGCAAAATAGTTTTACTCATTAAAAAAAAAAAAAAACTTCTCTATATGTAGTAACAGGACATGTAATGCTACAATCCTAGAAACTCAAATTTTTAGATAAGTTGAATTCATATTTTTTATGGATCCAGCTACCTTACAAAAAAATTGTTTTTTGTATCTCCATATATAGTAACAGGACATATAATGCTACAGTCCTAAAAACTCAAAATATGTTTCTTCTAAATTTGAGATAATTTACTAGTCCTAAAAAAACAGTGTACAAACCGGTGGTGTCACTTTCATCAAAGCATTGGCCGTCGGGTAAAAAAGTTCTTTGCGGGTCAATGAGGACGTTATAAGTTGACGACATATTGTCCAAGTCAATGAAAGAAGAAACAATGAAACCGATTATTATTTTTATATAGGTATTCATATTCATTGAAGGAATTTAACAGTTCTCAATGGGACAATAGATGTTTGAGTGTTTTTGCTATTGGTATGATCATTCAAGGATTTGCAAGTGCCAATAAAAAAATGACCAAAAAGGAAAAAAAAATATGTGGCTTCAATTGTGTTTGTGAGGGACACTCATTTCTGATCTTTAACTTGATTTTTTTTTCTCTCCAAATTATGAATATCTCATGTCGAAATTGAAATTTTTTATCACCTATGATTGGCTAATATGGAAATTCTCTTTCAGCAATATATAATTCTCTTTTAAGAAGAAGAAGTTAGTGGCCTGTTAATTTGCGCGTGCTTTATGGGTTACAATCAGCACTATTTTCATTTCACTTTTATTAGGGATGATGACAGAACTAAATTTTTAAAATTTTCTCCGGAAAAAAAAAATGTTTACAAAGGCTTCATGTGCATGCAATCCTACAGAATTTCGTAACTAATAATAAACTTGCAAGAGATTGAGATTGAACGATGATGAAATACAGAGCAAAAGAAAGAAAACTCGTTTTCAAAAAAAAAAAAGAACATAATGTTTATATTACTTTTATTTGCGAAAATTATCAAAATAAATTAATTAGTTAATTCATACATACAGAGTAATTTGTCCAAGGTGTAATATAATTTTCGGGGAACGCGTCGCATTAAGTCACTCCTTCAGGTCCACTCAGAATCACTAGTCTTCTTACTATGTGGATCCGATCAAAACTTTCAACTTTTGGGATTCAGCCAACGGATTTAATGAAAAAGTTGTTCAATGGCAAGAGCTTTGTTTATCAGGTTTTTAACATTACCCTGTTATTTGATAATAAAAAAAAAGTAAAATATGGTTTAGTTCTTATATTTTAATTTAAGAGTTTATTTAATTTTTAAATTTTGAAAAATACTTCAAAACACTTTATTATTAAATATATTAGGTTCCAACCTTCAATATTTTCATTTTAATAATAAAACCTTACAATAACAATCTTGGAGATATTTATGAAAAAAATTTAATTTATCAAATTAGCCTAAAAAATAAAAATTACTGTAAATTTTTATGTTATTATTTTACTTTTTGGATTAATTTGATAAATTAAATTTTTGTATACAATTATTAGTAAGATTATTGCAATAATATTAAATATTACTTTCAGTTAGTTGATATTAATTTATTTATAAATAACTATTTGTCAGATTCTAGTTAAAGTACAAAAAAATATTATTTCTTTCATACTGATATTTAATGATTAATTTGGTAATATATAATTAGTTAACATGCTATTAAATTTTGGTAGATAAATTAATTAATATTAAAAATATTGTTGATAGGGTAGTATTATAAAAGTAAGGATAATAATATAATATATTTAATAATAAAGGTATATTAAAGAACTGTTTAAAATTTAAGAATTAAATGAGTATTTAAATCAAAATACAAAAACTAAATAAACATTTACTTGATAAAAAATCATAAAAATTAGAAGTTTCAAAATTTTGACATCCAAGACTTATCTATTAAAAGAGGTCGTGAGAATTAAAAATTAGGGGAAACATTCCCATAACGTTATCACAGAGAAATTTGATATTGAAATTTGACAGGCATAAGAGATAATAATGGTGGGAGTGGGATTGCCCACTTGAAATTTAAATTTAATTTAACGGTCCCATCCTCTCTCTCTCATATTTTTCCTATTCTCTTTCAAGAAGAAAAGCTTAGTGGCCCATTGAATGGTTTTTGTGCGTGCTTTATGGGTTATAACACTTTTGACAATCCCTAGCCCGACTCAAAAGTCGTGTATTGCAAAGCCAATGTGACACTCTTGAGTGCCTTTAAGTATTTAGGGTGAAACCGAAATTTCTCTCTGCGTGAATATAAAGGAGTGAAAGCGAGAAAAGATTCCTCTCCACGTGACAACAGATGTTGGAATACTTTTGCTATTCGTTTGATGATTCGAGGATTCACAAGTGCCGATAGGTCCAACAAAAATTCCGCGGCTTGAATTGTATTTTGCTAGGGGCACTCGTTTCTGATCTTTTGACTTTGAATTAGTTTTTGTCGATCTCGCTGCAAAAATTATCTTTTAAAGATGAAGAAATCAGTGGCCCATCTGTTAACTGTGCGTGCTTTATGGGTTATGGGTTATGGGTTATAACATTTTTGTCGATACTCAACCCAACGCAGAAATCACGAGTTGCGACCCAACTCAGAAATCACGAGTTGCACAGTCAATGAAAAAGAAAAAAAGTTTGTTATTCAAGTCTTTAGCTAGGATTTCATTTATTTTAAACTTGGCTTTTTAAAAATTAGGATAAAAGTTTGTTTAGTCCTTATATTTTGATATTAGTATCCATTTAGTTCTTATATTTTTAAATATACTTCAAAATATCTCTGTCATTAAATAATTGACACTATTGTTGTTACTTTTTATTTCTTTTAGCTTGCTTTTATAATATTCCCTTCTTACATTAATTTCTTTCACATTAATAAAATAAAAAAAGTAATTGCCTATTTAACCCAAAAAAAAAACAAAAAGAGTATATATTATTTTTTCTGTAGAAGCTCACTGCTCACATATGTCCAAAATAATTAATATTGTAAAAAATTTAAACTACCGATTTTTTCAAACATTGAAAAAAAGTACTACATTAAAGCATAGTATTCCACAAAAATTAGTATATATTCTTTTCGTTTTCATTTTATTTTAGGGGTTAAAATCGATAATTTAACTTTTTTCTTTTTATTAATGTCCAGGAAAAGAAAAACATTATTGTAAGAGGGTAATATTATAAAATAAGGAACAAAAAGTAATAATAGGGATGCCAATATTTTAACGGTTAGGATGTGTTAAAGTATTTTTAAAAATATAAGAACTAGACATGCACTAGCTTCAATATATAAGGATTAAACGAGCTTTTACCTTAAAAATCAAAACATAAGTTTTCATACCTAAATAAAATTCTGAAACTTAACCGCTATTATCGCAAACTGCTACTTCTTTCTGGCTTCTTCTTCTCTACTACTTTGTATATCACAAACTTTGGACTTTTGGTGTAAAGCTTGAGCAAAGAAGAAACATTGCTCATTAATTCTTAATTCTTTTAGGAATTTATGTCATGGAATTAGATTAAATTTGATTTCATTATTGTTATTGGTATTCTAGTAGACAACATCAATTGAAGACAATTTCTATTTGCAATCATCTGCAATTAATCTAACTTTATTTTACACGTAAATATTGTTCCATATTCCCAGAAAGACAATTAAAAAAAGAACCAAAAAGAAAAAGAAAAGCATCTAACCTGCTTGATTGGTTATCAAATTTTGTTGGCTGAACACGAAATGGAAGAAAATTCAATAGGAAAGAGAAAGAGAAAAAAGAACAGAGTGAAAGAAATTGAAGGCTAAAGCTTATTAGACATCCGTTAATCTTAGAGCTGTTAAACTTCGAGTTTTAATTAGGCAATAAAACAATGTGTTCTAATTTTAATGAGAAAAGTCTAAAAAAAATTAAATCCAAGTCTTAGAAAGACTTAAAGTGACATATGTCATGATTTATACAAAACTTAGAAAAGATTAGATTAGGACAAGATCCAACCCTCTTTTATTTGTTATATTTCTCTGCTCAAATACTAAAAAAAAGATTCAAAGTTATTATCAACATTTATTAACTGCTAATGTTTAGCAAATGTGTAGCACTTTAAACAACTAAAATCTCTAAATAAATATCTAGGACAATATTATATTAGATGGTCAATCCAAATACTAAGCTATTAATTGCTAATGTTTACATTTTAGAATTTAATTTTTCACTTTAGTATTTATTTGATTTAGTTGTTACTTTTAATTTTAAAATATTAAAAATAAACAAATAGACAATGGTCAAAGGTTTTAGTAAGTGCGTATTAGTGATTTATATCCGTACCCAATTCACCCAATGAATAGGTATAAAAATTTATATCCGTATTCAATTTTTTTATAAGATATGGATAAAATTAAATCCGACACCCAATTTTAATGTAACAGGCCCTTACTTGTAGGGAGTTTTATCCATCGCTATATGGGACTAGAACAAAGCCAATAGGCCTATCTAATGAGACTATACCATAATTTTATTTAATAGATCTTTAGCTAATATTTAGGTAGCATTTACTTCTCAGATTACAGTAGGAATTATGAGATTGAGAGTGAGAATAAGTTGTTTACTTATACTAGAATGGGAGTATAGAATAGAAATCAAATTTTATTTATGTGTTTATTTGTCTTAGATTGGGAGTCAGTTGTTTTAAATTATAATTTTACCCTTATTTAAAGATTTGTAAAATAAACTATTTATTTTACTATTAATTTTAATTATATAAATTAATAATAATTATCAATATTCTTAATTATATAAACCATAATTTTTTATTTTATTTTAATTTAGTTAAGTAACTAAAATTATTGATAAGGGCAACACAAATGAAACATTATTATTAATAATATACTGAAAAAGTAAATTTTCTTAGAATAAAATATTTATTATTATTATTATTAATTAATATTAAATAAATATAATACTATTAAAATTAAATAAATATAATAATATTATATTTAATAAGCTTAATATTATTATTTTTAATAAATGTATTATTATTAAATAATATAATAATATTATTTAAATAAATATGATATTATTACTTTTAAATAAATGTAACATTATTTTATTTTAATAAATATAATTATATTATATTTAATAAGAAAATGGTATAAAAAGAAGAAGACCTCCTTATGGTAGTGGAATCCTCTTAAATTTCTTGCCTTAACGACACTGTATCATCTCTTGGTCACCACAGACAAATTTGCTATATTTCTATTGTGAGCGACGCTGTTTTGTTCTCCATGCTCCCTACCCAAAAATCCACAAGCGGTGACTTCATTCGACTTTTCCCAGCCCACTGACAGTGACGAGCGTCACACCCACACCGTATTAGGAAATAATAATAATTATAAAATTTTGATGATGATGATTGAAATTAACTACCAATGTTGAATTTACCGTTAAGACGCTGAGGGAAACAAATTTATTGGCGCCGAAAGCTTGATCTCAATTTACTGTATATATATTTTTACTGTTGTACGTCTCGTTGGTTTATTATTTATTGAATTCGAAAAATGTGTATTTGCCACTTGGCCAAAAGATTCCATATTGAAATATGGAGATTCAATTCCTCCATCAAATAAAAAAAAAATAATTGAGTGGAGACTGTTTTCTCCGTTATAAAATTTAAGTAGACTAGATATTCCTAAAAAATTAGCAAACATAGAAAATATAAACAGAGTAGTAGTTGTCTGATTGTAATATCAGTCTAAAAAAATGCGCATGTATATGTTCCAAGTAACAATTTTATTAAGGACATTTGGGGTACATAAGTTGAGATTTTATACTTGTGCCGTGTAAGCTTCATGTAATTTAACATGGCCATGGACGTGTCAAAGTTGACAATCATGCAATTATTAATAAAGAATTACAGATTTAACATTCAAGATTATCGTGTGATATAGGACGTTATTTTAGAATTTTATTATTATAGGTATTTTGTTTATTTTCTATTTTAATTAGCGCCATGTTTTAGTCTTTTATTTCTATTATAATTATTATTTAGTTTCCCATTTAACTTAACTTTTACTTCATTATAAATAAAGAGGTCTTTTTATTAGTTTCATAGCTTCAGCTTTAATTATTCAATAAAACCCTTCTTTTACAATTCCCTTTGGGATTATCTATTAAAATATCTCTTGTAGAATCATATGGGTTAGAGCGTAATCTAATCTCATTTAACACATTATTAAATTCTCATTCAGTCGTTTGCATTAGAATGAAATCTGATTCGCTTCAATTAGAATGTAACCTAAACGTGTAGGTCGTGTTATCTATCCTATCAATTCTGCTATTAATTCCACTTTCGCTACCCTACTCTGTCATCATGAAGTATCAATTCCGCTCTCGCTATCCCGCTCCATCATCATCATCATGATTAATCCAAAAACTTCAGATAAATGCATGCAACCAAATATCAGAAATTATTTCTAACTATGGTGCACTATTTTTCATTAGATTATGAATTGACTTTCAAAGAGATTTAATATCAAACAACTTTGATTCGACAATTACTCTCATTAACTTTCAATACTGGTAATAACTTAAAGCTAAATTTTTTCTTCTTTAGTAATTAGATCTGAGCAGTGCAGGGTGCTAACACATGAGTATTTGTACTACAATTTTTAAATTGATTAAAAGAAATCGCTTCACTGATCAGAATATCATCAATAAGTGAAAAAAAAATTGAAGAATTTTTAGAATTTACAAGACAAAAGAAAAAATTAAATTGATTTACGTGGGCTGTGAAAACCGTAGAAAGGCCCACAACCCGATCCAACGACACCGATTCTTCTGGGCCACTAGGGATAAATTTTCCAAGTTTCATGGTGAACGACACCGTTTTGTTCTCCTTGCTTGCCACGTAAAATGGTGCCAAGGAGTCACTTCACTGAAGTGCAAATGTCAGTCATCTTCACAGTTCACAGGTTTATGAATAAATTGAATTGAAAAAAAGAAGAAGAAGATATCATTTGCAAAAGATTATTGAAATGGCTCTCTCCAGATCCAGCTTAACCAAGGAGGTCAGTTTTGCGTTTAACAAAACAAAATATCACTCAAATAAATGCATTTTTATTTAAAATCTAATGAAAAAAATGTGTCTTTTCTGTCATTTTTATTCACAGGTCGGATTCCAGCTGCTCTTTTGCCCACTTGGTTCTAACATTATAGTCCAAACAGCTTGGTATGGCTTTCATGCACTTACTTTTAACTCCTCATTAACAAAAATGTTTGTGTGTGTGTGTGTCTTCAATTAATTAAAATTGGGTTGGTTGCTTTTTGATTAATAGTGAATCATGTGTGCTAAATCTTGCATCGACTATTATTGTAATGTGTTATATAGATATCAATGTAATGTTAGAGTAATTGTCTAGTGGGTGAACATGGTTCTGACTTTACGATGAGTAGCAGTGCCACATGGCGATGTCCAGTCTGCGTGTTCTAGATAAATTTTTTATTCTTATTTTTATTTTTCACTTTTGGGTATTTGTGCAGCTGCTCTATTGGTACGTGTTGCTGTACCAGCGTACTCAACATTCAAGGCAATTGAAAAGAAAGATGAAGATGAGCAATAAAAGTGGCTCATGTATTAGGCTGGTTGAAATTTCTTTTTATTTTTATATTTATTATTATTGTTTTTGTTAGGCTTGTCACTTTGCTTATTTTGTTATATGAGGTTTTCATAGATTCTCAAATTTCCTCAGCGTCCATTATATTTAGCCCAATTGTTTTCCTGTTAGATGCTTTGATCAGTTGGCTGGGTTTTGCTGGATTTGTAGCATGCCACTGGCTGGGTTTCACTCCTCAGCTCGCCCCTATCATTTTCCAATCAGTCCCGTCACCTGAAACGGCTGGATCGTCGTTGATCGGCCACATGAAATTTCACGGCTTTGGGAGCTTGTTCCACCGCCGTCGTCGCGCATGGAACATCACCGACATTACTATTAGACTCAGCGTTGTTGGAACTATCAGACCCAAGCTTCACGACCACCGTTGACTGAATTTTGGTCACCGTTGACCGGCTAGGGCAATTCAGTCAGTAACTTCACATTTTGAGGGTGATTTTGTAAATATTTATATCTGACCACTCGTGGTGAGTGCATCTCATCATCAAAAGTGCCAAAATGGAGTCGTAAAAAGGAATGTGATCGATAAACGGTTAGGAGTAGATCATTGAGTCAATATATATTCTATTCAAAATTAAAAAAAAAAATACACAGGAAAATCAAAATACCCAAAATGTGAGATTACCAATAAACAATGGAATTTTCTTTACCAGACTCAATGATGCTTATGGCAAACTATGATAGTTTCCATCATTGTTGATGTTATTAAATTTTACAAAATATACGTAGAAAGAATTATGATGCATGAGTGTTATATATATAAAACTGGGACTTGAGGAGGTGATGTGGCATCACCATTTCTCATCTTTGTATATTCTCTATTATCTAATAAATAGATAAATTTTCTTTTAGATTTGGTTTTTCATCTTTTCATAATTAATTTGATTGTTATTACACAATAACAATTATGTAAAGGTTTTAATGAGACATATTCTTTGTAATGAACATCCAAGGGAGAGTGTTATGAATTTATTAAAATAAATGTAGATGTTCATAACATATATCTCTTAGTCTCCCCACTATCTCCCATTAGCAACCTTTAGCTTCCCTATAACTCCCACTATCTGACAAGGAATTATGATCCATAATTTTTCATTAATTTCATGGAGTGATTAATTTTTCATCTTCTCATCTTTTTATATTTTCTATTATCTAAAATATCTAAAATATTGGTGGATATTCTTTGTACTTTTTTTTCTCTTTCTATTTAAATTCAACAATATGTAATCATTAATAATAATTAATTATAAGTCTTTTGAAACATTTATTTATTTTATTATGCTAGCAATTAAACTTTAGTGGCATAAAATACATGAATTAATTAACATAGGAAGAGAGGTTCTTTCATTTTCCCTCAACAATGCCACTAAGGCCTAATTTTAATGTCATAATCCCATATTTAATTATGCAACCTTTTGTTGATTATCTTTTGCCTTCTTCAAAATTTATTATGCTATCAATTAAACTTTAGTGCCTTAAAATACATCACCTAATTAACATAGGAAGAGAGGTTCTTTCATCTTCCCTTAACCTCATCTTTTTATATTCTCTATTATCTAAAATATCTAAAATATTGGTGGATATTCTTTGTACATATTTCTTCCTCTTTCTATTTAAATCCAACAATATGTAACCATTAATAATAATTAATTATAAGTCTTTTGAAATATTCATTTATTTTTTTATGCTAGCAATTAAACTTTAGTGGCTTAAAATACATCAATTAATTAACATAGGAAGAGAGGTTCTTTCATCTTCCCTCAACAATGCCACTAGGGCCTAATTTTAATGACATAATCTCATATTTAATTATGCAACCTTTTGTTGAGTGCCTTTTAGCTTCTTCAAATTTTATTATGCTAGCAATTAAAGTTTAGCGCCTTAAAATACATCAACTAATTAACATAGGAAGAGAGGTTCTTTCATCTTCCATCAACCTCATCTTTTTATATTTTCTATTATCTAAAATATCTAAAATATTGGTGGATATTCTTTGTACATGTTTCTTTCTCTTTCTATTTAAATCCAACAATATGTAACCATTAATAATAATTAATTATAAATCTTTTGAAGCATTCATTTATTTTATTATGCTAGCAATTAAACTTTAGTGGCTTAAAATACATGAATTAATTAACATAGGAAGAGAGGTTCTTTCATCTTCCATCAACAATGCCACTAGGGCCTAATTTCAATGCCATAATCATATATTTAATTATGCAACCTTTTGTTGAGTATTTTTTGGCTCCTTCAAATTTTATTATGCTAGCAATTAAACTTTAGTGACTTACAATACATCAACAAATTAACATAGGAAGAGAGGTTCTTTCATCTTCCTTCAATAATGTCACTAGAGCCTAATTTTAATGCCATAATCTCATATTTAATTATGCAACCTTTTGTTTAGTGCCTTTTGGCTTCTTCAAGCTCTCTAAACACTAAATATTTAAGATTTGTTATGTTTAGTTTTTTTTTAAAATTTTTTTAATCAACACCCTCTTTAGAAAAATACTTGTATTTTTATTGTTTGATTTATTTGAATTTTTGGTATTGTGTGCTTCATGGAGTACTCTTTTCTTCATGAGTTGAACAATGATAAAGATAGTTGGATGATAAGGGTTAGGCTTTGTAGGATGTGGGAGTCTACTAATACTAAAAAAAATGGAGAATTGATTAGTGTTGACATGATTTTTATTGATGAAAAGGTTTTATAAAAAATTCATTCTCCCATTATTTTCTCTAATTTTTTTCCCAATTGTTTCACACTTAATGTAGTATGTGTTTTTTTTTTCGTAGGAAAATCTAATGCATGCAACAATCAGGAAAACTTTAGTGACAAGGTTTAAGCACATGTTGAGTGAGGGTTCTTTGTACAATGTCAAGAATTTGAAAGTTGTTTCAACTACAGGCGAGTACAGACCACTTTCAAATCAGTATAAGATTATTTTCTTGGTTATAACTTCTCTTAAGAGGTTACAAGAAGGAACTGTCAAGATTCCGACTAATGGATTTCAATTCGTATCTCCGAATTTGATTGATTTACGTGTGAATGATAACACAATCCTCTCAGATTTTTTTTTAATTATTAATGTTTGTTAATCTTTAAGTGTATATTAGAAATTATTAATCCTTATGTTTTAACATGTTTATGTTATTTTTCCATAATATTACAGATGTTATCAGAAGTTTATGTGGTGTGGGTGATATTGAGATCATTGGAGCTGGTTGGAAAAAAAGAGATATAAAAATTCTAATAGATTAGTAAGTTGAATATAATCAAGAAAACTATGACTTTATATTTTTTAGTTATTGTTTTTTTAGTTATTTATGTTATTTTTTAGTTATTGGTTCTCTTTACATTATTAACTTTTGTTAATTTTTATGGATAGCTCGGTAACAACAAAGATTACTTTATGGGGAAAGTTAGGGGAGATGTTTGATCCAAACTTGTACAAGAAAGACGAGGGTCCTTGTATTGTGATAGTAACTTCTACAACTATTAAAAAATTTCAAGGTGATTATTTTATTTAGATCCCACTAATTAACATTTTCAAATGCAATGTGGCTATTTTAATATTATACACAAATTTGGATTTTGTTCAAGTTTCGTTTTAGGTTACATTTGCTCTAAACAGGTGACGTTAATTTCTCTGCCACAAGTGCAAGCAAAATCTACATAAATCTTCAAATAGATTATGTAGCATCATTAATTGAAAGATTTTCTACCATCTCCAACGTTGTGCAAGTTATTGAAAGTTCGAATGTGAATAAGATTACTTTTGAGGAAGAGATGTTCCTTAACAAGATGAGCATTAAAGAACTGTTGGAGGCTGATTGGAGTTCTCAAGTGAAGGTGATTTTTCTATTTTTCTTTTTTCCTTCTCATCCATTTGTGTTATTTGTTCCTAAATGTTGGAATGTGCTTCTTATTTTTGTAAATGTTTATTGTTTAATTGTAGGAATATATTGTTACTGTGCGGGGCAAGATTAGTGAAATAGACAACTCCTTTGGATGGTACTATGTTTCGTGCAAAACATGCATAAAAAAGGTCATACCTACAAATGGTATTTATATGTGTGGCACTTGCAAAAAGGAATGTGACTATCCTCTTGTGATGTAAGAAAAATAATATTATTTTTTTTAAAATTGCTTATTATGTTGTTAGTTTTTCATTCTAATTCATTATTCTAATGTAGGTACAAAATACATATAAAAGTCATGGATAAAACGGCAGAGACAACTTTTGTCTTATTCAATCATGTAGTTGAGAAGTTACTTGATACATCAGCCCACAAGTTGTTTAGTAGACTACCTTTATATAGTAGGGATGTCCCTGCAGAAATTCAAAGCCTTTGTGGAAAAGATTTTGTTTACAAACTGAAATTGAATGATTGCAATTTGAAAGAGGGACTTGAGAATTTTACTGTGTCAAAGCTTTTCACCCCTGATGAGAAATTGGAGCTAGAACAAGAATTGAAGAAGGACAAAAAGGTATTATCTACCTATGCTAGGTTCAATTTGTAGGCAATATATGTAATGTTAAAAAAAATATTTAATTGTTGTTTTTTGTAGGAAAAAAACAATACAGATCATGAAAATGTGGAAATATATGAAAGAAAGGAAGGACATTCCCAAGAAATGGTAATTTTATTTACTCTTATTTCCCAGTTGTTTTCCTTTATGATTAAAATTAGCATGTTCAGTTTACTCATAATTATAATTTCCTTGATTAAAAAATTACAGGATCCTCATGATATCTTATCAAATAATTTGGAAGATTCTGTGGGAGATTTTCATGTTACTAATGCTGTTAAGAATAGAAAGAGAAAAAACCAAATTATTGATGATGATGAAGTTAGTGATGGTGGAAGTAATCAATACACAAAACATGTTTAGTGTTGTTGTTGGTCGTCTTTTTACATGTGTGTTAGTCTTTTGACCTTTTTCTTTTTAGAGTGGTAATATTTAAGTGTGATATGATATGTCTTATTTTTCTGTCTATGTATGTATTTGTTTTGAACGATTGGGAGAACTTATTTTTCTTGTGTTATATTTCTTTCTTGGCATCTTGCTCCGTTCTATAGATGAATGTAGATAATAAATTGGTAGTGACAATGCAAAAAAATGCTTACCATCATCAACAAGAGTGATAGCAACAAAAAGAAACGCTAGGCGCAAATAATTGGATTAATCTCTACACTTCACTTGCGATAAAATATAAATTTAATTTTTGTTACTTTGAGTTTCAGACTTTCAGTCACTGAAATCTGAAAAATGAAACCCCAAAGATCTAATCCGAAAGCTCAAGATTGAGATCAATAAGTTAAAAATAATAGTTATATGTATGCTTATACCACTTAACACATAATGTTTCTAATTCATTGATTGATATTGTGAATAATCTCTTGGGTAAATTTTGAATTATTCCAAATTGATTATTTTTAAATTACTTCATTATTTTTAAAAACTTCAAGTTATTTTTATTTTTGCTTAAAAAATGAGGGGAGAGAGGTTATTTACATTTTTTAAATTATTTTAATTACGAATATTTTTTAAATTATTTTCCTTACTAACATTATTTTAATATGATTAGTCGACTGAACAAACGAAACTATTCATATTATATTTGTATTTATTGAAAATTTTTAAATTTCAAATTTTTTTAACTCTTCAGAGAAGAAACCCTCCCTAAATTCTCTATCTTCCATCACAAATCAATCTCCCGAAGTCTGTTGTTGATCGGCTTTATAAACTTAAAGTTTGTAATGCAAAACCGAAAATCTTTTTTTCGTTCATTTGTTGCCCTCTCTTGCTCTTTCTAACCATTTTAACCAGCCATCAACTTGGTCAAATTAAGTGACTCAAGTCCCCGCACGAGGACTTAAATGATGAAACTAATGAATTGGGCACTTGAAAACTCTGCGTTTTGCTCTGTTTTTGATATATTAACGTCCAACATGTTCCTAGCCTCAAATTCCAAAGTTACCCAAAACTAATTTGGGAGGAATTTTTACTTAATTTACATTTTAGTTGCCTAAGAAAACATTTTTGACCTCCAATAATAAATAAAATAAGTGGGAACTTTGAAAATTCAAACACAAAAAAAGTCCATTTGAACCGTTGGTTTTTTATAGCTACTGTATTCAAGAATAAAAAAGTTAAGAAAAGATGATAACATATAAAATCTAAAAATAGCATTGAAAAAGAGCCAAAAGGAAATCTGGATAATAATAATATCAATGTCCCTATATTTTATCAAATAAGGATATTGTTTATCAATTTATATCAAATAGGTTCCTAACCGAGATTGAATAAAGATTCAATGTTGATCTAATTTTTGTGTTGAATTTTATAAAGGTTTGTCGTTTGATTAATAGTTTTTAAATAACAATATAGATACAACTAAATTTTAATCATATATTATTATAAATAGACACATATCAAAAAATAAATAAAAAGAGATTAACACTTAATCTAGATTCAACAAAATTAGATTTTGAATGACACATATTTATAGTTTAATAATTGAAATGTGTTTTATTAGTGATTGTAAAAGAGATTGGGACTTATTTGATGCAAATAGACAATATATGTTTATAAAACATTAAAAGGAAAAAGCAATGGATCCAATTATTATCACTCCGAAAAGAAAGCACATTGTTTCAAATCTTCACAAAATACAAAATACAAAAATGGACTGTTTATTTTTTCACGTCACAACATATAATTTAATTAATATAGGAATGAAGGTTCTTTCATCTTCTCTCAACAATGCCACTACCAAGGCCAGATTTTAACGCCATAATCTCATATTTAATTATACAATTTTTTGTAACTACTTTTTTATTTATAGATAAGTCTTAATGAATAATTAATTTTCGTCTTAAATCTAATTAACATTAATTTAAAGAATTGAAACTTAAGACGGTTCCTTTAGCAAATGTTAATTGCTAACAACAAGTTTAAGATTTGTTAAGTCTTTAATTGCAACCCATTAATAGTTTTGATAATGATTGAGGTTTAAAAGAAATAAAGAAAGAAATGGGGAGACGTCGTATTAAATTGGTTTTATTATCAACAATTAATTAATCATTCTATCATTTTCAATTAATTAGAAAACGTTTAGACTCACGAGAGCCTGAAGTAACAGCAACATTATCGACTAATGATAGTCTTGAAGATGAGAAAGAAGCAAATTGCTATAAAACACATCATTTGCGTACCAATTTTACCCAATAATTGAAAATTGACATATTTCTCATAAAATTTAAACCTAGATAAAAGAAATAATAAGAAAACAATAGTTAGCTACCGTCAATAGAAAAATGAAAGTCGGGTAAAAGACAGAAGATTTGGTTGAGAAATCAATACTATTACAGCACTCATGTTGTTATCCATGTCTCTTAATTAATTATAAGCCTTGACTACAAGAGGTGATGCGGCATCACTATTTTACATCTTCTTATATTCTCTATTATTTAATATATTGGTTAAAAATATAATATAATTATTAGATTACAAAAGATTACATGTCTTTTCCTCTTTCTATTTAAATTTAACAATATGTAACCATTAATAATAATTAATTATAAGTCTTGAAACATTCATTTATTTTATTATGCCAACAATTAAACTTTAATGGCTTTAAAAAACATCAATTAATTAATATAGAAAGGAAGGTTCCTTCATCTTCCCTCAACAATGCCACTAGGGCCTAATTTTAATGTTATAATTTCATATTTAATTATGCAACCTTTTGTTTAGTACTTTTTGGCTTCTTCAAATTCTATAAATATTAAGTATTTAAGATTTGAGGCATTATTATTTCTCATCTTTTTATATTCTCTAATATATAATATATTAGCTGAAATTAAAAAATAATTACATTACAAAATATTAAAAATAGAAAATAAATAGCAAATGATTATTAGATTACAAAAGATTACATGTCTTTTCCTATTTCTATTAAATTCAACAATATATAACCATTAATAATAATTAATTATAAGTCTTGAAACATTCATTTATTTTATTAAGCCAACAATTAAACTTTAGTGGCTTAAAATACATCAACTAATTAATATAGGAAGGAATTCCTTCATCTTCCCTCACCAATGCCATTACTAGGGTCTAATTTTAATGCCATAATCCTATATTTAATTATGCAACCTTTTATATATATATATATATATATATATATATATATATATATATATTTTAAATATGATAAGCCTTAGGGAATAATTAATCTTCAATGTCAAATCTAATTAACATTAATTTAAATAATTGAAACTTAAGATGGTTTCTTTAGCAAATGTTAAGTGCTAACAAATTTTAGATTTATTAACATCCATGGAACTAGCTGAGAAGGTCCACTACTCTACTATTTCAATTGATCAATAATGAAAATCAAAACCCTTTGATTTTTGCCCAATCTACTTCTTCTTCTTCTTCATATTTTCTCCGCTAAACCCAGGTAATGTTAATAAACTCAACTATATATATATATATATATATATATATATATATATATATATATATATATTTATTTATTTATTTATTTACGTTTTTTTTTCAATGCATGCTTTGAAAGCTTAGACCCGTTTAAGAATTATTAGTAGACACATGTTTTATCAGTGTCATCTTAGGATGACAAGAGGATCATATGTCTATTAATAATTCTTGAATTGTCCTGACTTGGACAGTTTGGGAATGCATAATTTTTTTTAGTTCCAAGCAGGTGAAGTTTTGTTTCACGTAAAAGAAAATTTCGATAGCTGCTCCTCATGGTCTCTGGGTACATACTAGATGAATGCATAAATCTAGGTCGTGTACTTGGAGAACTATGGGGAGATGTTATCGAAATTTCTGTAAATGTGGAAGAAACTTCACCTACTAGGAACTGAAAAAAATTGTTCATTCTTGAATGGGATTTATAGGACCACCTACCATTTGTAAATGTGAAGAGAATGTTGGAAATTGGGGAAGCGAGGAGTTGAGTTGGTAAATGCAATTGGTTGTGGTTTTGCTGAGTTGAGTTGAGTTGCTAAAGAAACCATTATTGGTTGTTAACAATCACAGATTCTCATCAAACATTTAGTTGAATATGTCAAACACAGACTATCATGCTTTAATTTCTTTAGAGTATTGCATGTTTGAAGTTTGATTATTGATTCTAATTAGGCTATATATAATTTTATTTTTGGTATTTTAGTACAGATATTTCATAATTTTGTAGAAACTATTATATATTAGTGTTTAGAAAGTGTTAGATATATTCTCTGTCTAATATAATTTTAATATATTTTGTGATGAAAATAAAATACTCCAAGAGCATCCTATTGCACAGATTATTTTATAATGTTAATGTTGATGATGCAAATATATAATTCACATATATAGAGTATGGAGCGTAACTTTAGATTGTAAATCAAACAAATATTTTTATGATCAATACTAGCTACTGATGATGAAGCTTAATTAATTGTGAGCTACTGCAAATCAATTAAAAAGCTGATCACCAAGTTCAAGTTACTGTGGCAGTAATATATAAGAGTGAAAGTGTTGGCTCCTGTGTTTAAAGATGTTTGAAGAATAAAACAATGTGTGGATTAATTATTTGAAAATCAATGTGTATGTAATCAAATTTTAGCATCTCAATTTCTTTGGATCAATTTAATTTGATGCCAATTGGTCAATGCGTTCTATTTGTTTATCCTTATCGAATAAGTTTACTCGATTTCATTATTATGAAAACTTAGTTTTCAACAAAATATGTTGTTCTTATTTTCATTAACACCGAGTTACTTTGTTTTAACAGATTACTGCTCACTTGACTGGTTTGCGAAAAAGCGTAAGGTAAGAAAGAAAATCTTTGAATAATCTTTGGTTGTCTAATTTATGCGATTTACACGTGGAGGTATTGAAGATTTTCACTTTAATTTTTCAATGCAAACTTTGAAAGCTTAGACCCGTTTAAGAATTATTAGTAGACACATGTTTTAGCTCGTGTTTATATTTATTGACTAATTAATCTCTGGTGTAGTTTTATTTAATTGTTATATAATTCGCATGCAGGAGGTACAATTAAAAGAGGCGGGTCTTTTCTGAACGTGAACTAGCTATATTTGACTCGGAGGATCCAGTGTCAATCTGGATATTTGGTGTTTTGTGGAAATAAACAGATAGAAAAGGTTTAACTAAATGCTTAAGTTGTTCTCGACTGCATTGTACAATGTACTTGACTATTAGAGTGATAGATTTTTGCCTGTGTGATTGGAACAATGCTAATGATTCTAATATTTAGTCCTAATTGATGTGTGACACAACTTAAAAGTAATTTTTAACTCCCAAGTATAAGAGTGTCTTGTTGTATTATAACTCGGTGAGTCCGAGGTCGATCCACAGAGAAAAGATTTAATTAGTTTATTTTATTTTATCTAAAAATTGAAATTAAAACTTGAATATAACAACTTAATTTAAATGAAACTATGGAATTGAACTAGTTAGGGTTATGGATCCACTCTTAGAAATAAATAAAACTTAATAAATTCTTTTTACTAATTTTTTAGATTTATTACCCAAAAGATTAATTATACAAATTATTATTATTTCCCCTTTAATTTTATGATGGATTAAGTATTTATTGTGCCAAAATTTAATTTGTCTACAATAAGTCAAAATACCATTTCACCATGCCTTATATTAAGTTCTTAAGAATTTATTGTGCCAAATTCATTTGTTTGTCTACAATAAATCAAAATTTCAAAATATAAAACATGTATAAAATTAAATAGAAAATAATTTCATTTATAAAATTAAAAATAGAATTTGATTAAATCATATTTATTTCCTAAGAGTTTCACCTTCCCCTAACTAATATTATTTAGTTAAACATAATTAAAATAAAAAGAAGTAGCAAAATTGAATTACTTATAATTAAAAGAAATAAAAACAACTAAAATTGGAAATAAAACTAATTTTATTAATGAAAATAATTATACAAAATATTAAAAACACACCTGGAAATCAAGATTACAAGGAGATGGAGAGAATTTGAGAAGAAGAGAGTTGTAGAGAGATGATTAAAACATAAAAATGAGGCTCTATTTATAGAAAAATAAATTCATAATCCAGTGCTTTGCGGTCCATCATAGGCTTCATGCATGTGCTCCTCACAACCCTTAGATCAAGATCCAATGGCTGGTCAAACTTCAAAAGTCAACATCACACATGGCATCATTTGACTCGTCCGATTTGCCCAAAGAACGGTTGAGATTTGGCGGGTTAATGGGTGGATCGGGTCGACCCGAATACAAAGATTCGGATCCTCCAACTTGCTTCACCAACCATTGCCACGTGGCACAATCATGGCCATTGAATCATGAACGGTTGAGATTTAGTCAAGATTGCTAGCTATCCCATGAACTCATATCTATTGTAAGCTCATTTCATCATCCAATCAGTGCTCGGTCAACGGGAAAAGTCAACTTTTTTTACACAAGCCCAATTTTAAGCCGATCTTGACTGATCTTAAGGTTTTCGGACCTCCGGAATCCAAATTTGACCTCCGTTTATCTGTTTGGAGCCTCGAAGTACATGAAATTAATATTTTTCCTAATAAACACATAAAAATACACATAATTAAATATATTGAAAACATAATTAATAATTCATAATATATTACATAAACACAAATATAAATTATAACATAAGCATAAAATAACATATTATCGCTTGATAATTAAACAATTTTTAATACTAATCAATGTGGTACATCTCTTTTAAATGATAAAATAATAATTTTATGAAACTATCCAATTGCTTTTCTAACCTTCAAATTTTTGGTTTGAATTGAATTTTATGAAATTCGATAAAGTAAATAGAAAAATTAATGCCTCCCATTTGCAAGCATTTCTAGGAAATCTTAAAAGTACAAAATAGCAAACTTCGAAATGTCTTAATTCAATATCATTAATTTGACTATTGACTTCTAAAAAAAATGCAAAAAATAATTATGAACAAGCAATTATTTCACAAATACATGTATGCAACATTATTAATTCTTATGCAAACAAAAAAATTTAATTGATTAATAACTATTAACTCTTTGTGAGTGAAAAAAGATAGAGACAAAGGGTGGAAAAAAACATATCATTTTTAAAGTTCACCAAATGGGGAAGTTGGAAAAAAAGATATATAAAAGTTTTAACAGATTAATAAGTCGAATATAATCAAGAAAACTATGACTATATATTTTTTAATTATTGTTTTATCATAAGAATTGATCGACAATTTGACTTCACTAATTTTATTAGTTCTTTCCTAATTTTTAATTTTCTTTTTCCCTAAATACATCCAATATTTGTTGAAGAAAAACTGTTAAAGTAAAATGAAAAAGGATATAGCCCTTAGAGATTATTCAATGTATTCACAAGAAAAATTAATTAGAAAATATGTTCTAGGCAGCCCAAGCATCTTCTCCCAAACGCAGTAGAATAAACAACAATACTTGGCAGTTAGCATAATTAATGTAAAAGAAAAAATTTATGAAAATCACTCTAAATCCAAATGGAATGTAGAATGAACAACCTCAATTCCTTGAATTATTGCCTAATTATTTGTTCTAATTCTTAAGAAAAACATTTTTTTTTCTTTTCCTCACACCCCACCTCTTCATAAACACAAATAAAGAAGTCAAGTGGTAATATTCATATTGAAATAGGGAATAATAATATTGGTGATTTGGAATAAAAAAAGTAACCAATTGTATAATAACGTAATTCGAAACTTTCGAATTTAATGATAATACGATATCCTTATAATGAGTTTTTCTCTTTACATTATTCACTTGTGGCAATTTTTATGGCTAGCTAGGTGATATCAAAGATTACTTTATGGAAAAAGTTGGAGGAGATGTTTGATCCAAACTTGGACAAGAAAGATGACAGTCCGTGTATTGTAATATTAACTCCTACAACCATTAAAAAATTCCAAGGTGATTATTTTATTTAGATCCCACTAATTGACATTTTCAAATGCAATGTGGCTACCTTAATATTATACATAAATTCAGATTTTGTTCAAGTTTTGTTTTAGTTCACATTTACTCAAAATTAATTGCCTTTAAATTTACATTAGAACTGTTAAAGTGGATTTTTGTTGACTTTCTATATTAATTTAGGGTATCGTAATTAGACCTAAATCAATCAAACTTAGAAGTTTGTTCTGAAAAAATGTGTTAACGTTGTTTTTAAATACACAATTATGGAAACAATTCATAATTATTTATCGGTTTGAAAATAACAAAAACAGTACATTAATGATTATTTTGCATGGATTGATTTGATAATATCACAACTGAAAAAGCTCACAATGTACCCACCAAATTCGAAGAATAATAACCTAATAAAGAAGTAATCTAAAAGCCTCTGTTCGTGGCTATAAGCACAACAAAACTTAATGCCAATGTGACACTTGCATGAGTTTAAAATTAAATTGAATTGGTAAAATTAAATCCCATTTTATTTTGTTTTGTTTTTAGTGATTTTTTTTTGTTCTTTCTAACATATGGTATGTATTCGTTCGAAAAATTCATTGCTATTCTTATTTCAATAATTGAAAAATATTTTTTTTCATCTCTTTTGAAAAAAACATTTTATATTTTCGGTTTGTCTTGTTATGATTTGTAATAAAACGTTTTGTTAATTTTAGAATATTTTGTGATATTGAATTCACTTTATTGTTCACCAGAGTAAATGGAATTGATTTCTGCAACTATTAATGATTTCGGTGACTCAAGGAATATTCCGCCAAAAGTTTGTCTCTTGCGGCATCAACTTTCATCTTTAGCTCGGCATGAAAGGATTCTGAAATTAAAGCTTAGGAAATATGCATCAAATTTCCAGTGTGACACAATAAACAATGGATATGTTGTCGTGCAGAAGGCCATATTCAAGCATGCAAGATTTAAGCGGAAAATTATGATTATTCATAATAGATACAAACATGATTTAAAAACGAGAATCATTTTGATGCTACAAATTGTGAATTTTTACACAAAATTTATGAAGTTGGACGACATTAGAAGTGACAATAAATTGCTTCACTCAAACGATATGTGATTCTTGAAAATATGATTTTTATTCCTACTATACAAATTACAAAAATTATCCCTATATAATTTAAATTATTTATGTTAATATATATTAACAAATATATATATTTCTAACATATTTCAGTTAGGAATTTCCTTCAATCTCCTGGTAAAGCTGGATATGATAATAATAAAACTGAAATATAAGTGTGCAACCCAAGAGGGGGGTGAATTGGTATTTTAAAAATTATCCTAGCAAATCCACACAACAAACAATCTAACGTCTTAATAAAATTGAAAGCAATAAGTTCAATAAAAGCACAATAACAAATGAGTAATGGAGAAGAGAAACAAACACACGAATGTTTACGTGGTTCGTCAATCCCTGCCTATGTCCACGCCTCCAAGCGATCCAAGCTTGAGGATTTCACTATCCGAGCCTTTCCAAGGCTTCAACTGTTTACAATTGACTTCAAGGTGTCAATGAACCTTTACAACAAAGAGATTATCTCCCAATCTCTTCACTTAAGTGTCTCACACACTCAAACACTTACAATTAAGATGAAGAAATGAAAGTTACAATAAAACTCACTTAAAGAGTAGATATTCAAAAATGAAGAACAAGAGATGATTCAATGTTTTTGTGATTTGCGAATTGAGAGCTCAAGATATTTTGTGTGCTTTTTGTTTATGCTTGCTGGAGAGCTTGAAAATGAGTTGGATTTGAGTTTATATAGTTTGAGCTCAAAAACTAACCGTTATGCACATTTTGGTCATAACCGGCTTACCGTTTATGGAATCTGGTTAGCCGCTTATATGTTACCGTTAAGGCAAAAATTTGAATTTCAGAATATCCGGCATGCCGCTTTTCATATCCGGTTAGCTGCTTTTGAAATCCGCATTAAACCGGATAATGCTCGTTTTGCCCAAAATCCGGATTGTCGTTTACCATATCCGGTTAGCCGCTTGCTACAGTAACTACTACAGTGAAATATTTTCTAAATTTATAATTTGACCCTAAAACTTTATAAAATTATATTATGACCCAAAACGTTATGAAAGCTTTCAAATAGGTCCAATTTCAGAATTTCTAAATAATGCTTTGTCAATCCCAAAACTTTCTGAAATTATGATTTCACCCAAACTAGGTGAAATTATAGAATGACCCAAAATATTTAAATAGTTTCAAATAGGTCCAAATCTGAAATTTTAAAACAATATCAAAGGTTTTAAAATACTTTCATTTTAGTCCAAAACACTTTAATTCCATAACATCATTTTCTTAAAAAGCACAATTCATAAATCTTTGTTTAATCAATACATGTGGTTTGTTATCATCAAAATCAATATCTGTAGCCATATAGGCTAATAATCTCCCCCTTTTTGATAATGACAAAACACATTATAAAAATTTAATCTAGTTATGAAAAGCTCCCCCTTAATCAATGCCAGGTTAAAAAATTGATTTGAAAATTATTTAAAAAGACTTCCTCTGCATACACGCATACTCCCCTTGGATACATGCATATTTTTATAACACTTTTTATAACACATATTAAATTATTCTCTCCCTTCATCATCAAAAAGAATAAAAGCTCTCCCTTTCAATCATCAAAGTCGCAATATAAGCACATTAGTTCAAAAATATCCATAAGCATAAAGAAATCCATATAATCCATAACACACAATCAAAACAAATCCATATCATCCAAAACAAATACATAATCCAAAAGCATAATAACCATCCATATAGTCAAAAATAAAAAGACATAAAGCAGTAAATGATATGTAGGTGTGTCCAAATACAAGCATAAGAGACTACTGAGGTGGTGAGGATGGTGGTGATGTAGGTGGATACGGATATGGAATGCCAAAGTGCTCAAAGAGAAGACACTGTCCATGAATCAGTTGCTGTTGCTGCTGCAGCTGTTGCTGCTGAAACTCAGTCTGCCGCACCGAGAGTGTCCGTACCTCATCCATAAGCTGCTGAAGAGTAACCTCTTCAGAGGTAGGAGGCTGTGGAGGTGATGAAGCGGATGCAGAGGCACCAGGAGCTGAAGCAATCACAGGAGGATTTCGGCGTCTAAGCTGCCCTCGAAATGAGAGTGAGAAAACGGGTAGCTGATCGGCTGGAACCACAGCATTAAGTGGCCGATCATCACTTGAAGCAAGAAAGGTAAACTTGTTTTCAGTGAATTTGACCTAAGTGCCATTTTTCCACTCAAAGCCTAAGCCGAAAATAACATCATCCCTGATACCCTTTGACGGTCTACACGACGGTTCTTGAATCGGTACATCAAAATATTTAAGGATTCGGGTAATGAAGTGACCATATGGAAGGGAGCGAGTAATCAAGGCAGGTATGGTCAACATGGTTCGGATGATGGTATAGCCTATTGTGCAAATTTTATTGAACTCGCAAGTGCACAAATCTATTGTAGAATAGATCAATGGTGACGAGTGTCGATCCCACGAGGAGGTGGATTTTAATTATATGTAGAATTAATTTTGTATGAGGGTGGTTGGATTTGTGGTGAAAGTGTCTTAGATTAGCTTAAAATTGGAATTGAAATGGCGAGAATAAATTAAAGAGAATTCTATTGAAATGCGGCACTTGCGTATCTGGATCCGTATCAACATGCACCATGGGCTAAATATTCCTTATTAATATCAATTAAATCATGAGCGGGGAATCCACATCTCATGAACCACACTCTAATCAATATGGTGCTAAGGGCTTATCGTGCCAAATAATAATAATCTTGTACTAGGGAGCCGGTGAAATCAGGGCGGTATCTATACAAGATTATTATTATTTGTCTACGAGAAGTCAAAACATCCACAAAAACTAGAGGGGAAGAGAAAATAAATTTACCAAATAAAGCCCATGACACATGTGCTGACTTCACCTTCAACCCAAGCTTGAAAGAAAATTAGCTACTCATATTTGAACTAGGGGCAAAATGGGAATTTACTAAAATACGTAGAAAATATAAGATGGAGAAGGAATTATAGAAAATGGAGCCCAAAAATGGATTCAGAGCTATCAAATTAGGGGGGAAGACCTCCTTTTTATAGATACATTGAATAAGTCAAGGCCATCGGATTAAAAACATTTTGGACGCTCAGGATTGCACCACGTCATCAGTCAACAGTATGCGGTTTGAGCACGTGGTTTGAACAGTAACACGGTTTGACCCAGCTTGAACAGTGATGCGGTTTGGTTGAAAATAATCCTGTGTAATGCATGTACCGTACGTGAGATTTTTGGTCCACTGATATGCTGCCACGTCATCGATCAACAGTACATAAGAATTTTAGTCCAACAGGATCGAGACACGTCATCAGTTAATGCCACATCATCGGTCAATGCCACATCATCGATCCATTTATATGAACAGTGTCGTGAACAGTAACGTAGACAGTACTGTACATGTGAACAGTGCCGTACATGTGAACAATGCCATTTTTCCTTTTATGCTCCTCCTAAGGTTTTCGACTGTCCTGAGTTCAAAAGTGATGTCCGTTTTGCCGTCTGATCTCTCGTTCATTGTAAAATGACTATGATGCCCCTAAAATACATAAAATATTTAATTATAATACAACACACATAATTAAATGACAAGAAGCTTAAATACATAAAAGTAAGGGTGTTAGTAAAACTTGAAGTGTAAAATGACAAATTTCTCCTTTATAAAAATATATTTTCTAACACTCAACACACCCCCCAACCAGCTTATTGCTAGTCCCTAGCAAATAAAGAGAAAACAAAATTCAAACCCAATTTTGTTTTTTTAAACAACCTTGTTTATTCAATCAGACTAATGATAGCAATCAAATAAAAGTATAAGCATTATCTCACAGTCTACAGAAACATCACACCCACATCAACCATCCACATGAATCAGCCTAGTAGACTTTGTCACAGCTACTTTCAAGAATGACATGTTAAACCCAAAAATCTCACTGGAAATAGTGACACTCTCACAAAGAAATTAAACCCAATAAAAATAGTCACTCCAATGAATGATAATTGAGAGAAAATAATAAAGAAATGATATCATATGCTCTCACCAAGATGAAAGAAATATGCCCCCAACTTAGAAATAATACGATCTCAAGTCAAATAAAAATGGTAGTCAACCCAATTTATTTTTTTTTTATGCACCACTACATCTTTTTAGCCCATATAACTAGCTTCTACTTCAGACTATAGTTTCTAAAATCAAAAAGGACTTTTATTAGAACGTAACGTAGGCTAGGGACATGGCTAACAAAGGAGGGAAATAAGGAAAACAAAGTGTATGTTTGAGAAAAATGCAGAGATATTTTTTTTTGAAGTTGCAAGGTGGATTTCACCTATTATTGTTTTTTTTAAACAACAATTTTTTTTTTGCTTTTGTTTGACATAGCTTCACTAAACAAAATAATTATTTACATTTTTCTCAAACATAAATAGGTGATGGAACTTGTAAGATATTGGGTAATACTCCAAATCGGAGTGGGTCAAGATGATAAGTTTGACAAAGAAAATGTTATTCTTTTTAAAGGCTCAAAAGGGTTAACTATGGATATTTCAGAAGAGGGATGGTTAGAAAGGCTCAAACGGATCAAAGATGGCCTTTCCATCGTCTTTTAAAGCTCTAAATAATCTTCCATATCTACTAGTTAGATGGGCCTCCAAATGTAGCAAAACACTTTTTTTTTTAAGGGTTAACTCAAAAGAAATCTAGAGATCATGTATAAAATAATAAACTGCTAAGCTGTATGAAGAATGGGTAAAAGGGTTACTCTCCAAGAAAAATGATAGGCTCAAAAACTCACTTGGTACTTATTATGACATGTTCACTTCTTCAAGCAACTCATATTTGTCTCCGACATCAACATGTAGAGTAGCAAACATAGCGTAACATCACTTAACACCAAAGATAATACAAATACTAAAATTTGAAATTCATCATGTCATCCAATGTTAAAATAAATCACACAATTTTGTTTTGTTTTTTTTCAAACAACATTCTACCCCCACCTATTCTAAGCATGAAAGGAAAATATGCATGCAAAAATGTGAAAATGATGCAAAAAAACTAATTAAAAAAGTTACACTTAAAATGATAGAAAAAGAAAATGATTTTTTTTTAACTAAGAAGATGTGTTTCTAGAGACACTACACTCCATATTCAGCCATCTTCGACTCAAAAATTTGAAAATGTATATTTATAAAGGAGAAATTAAAAAGAAGAAGAAAAATGAACATCAAAACTTAATAAAGAAAAAGAAAATGTCTGAATTTTTTTTATTTTTTTTTAATTGTTTTTTGTTTTTTTTTTCAAACGATGAAGATGCGTTTCTAGAGTCACTACACTCCATATTCAGCCATCTTCAACACAAAAAGTTAGCAACAGTTAGTTTCTACAACAAAAAATCAGTAAAAACTTAACCAAGATTCTACAATTGTAGACTATTCTCTCCCCCCAACCAGAACGAAACATTGTCTACAATGTTTTAAAGGAAAGAAGTAGAGTTTAGAAGACATTACCTGGGTGGTGCAACACAGAAGGAAATATTTACAAGCGGAAAGTTAAATAAAATTTGTACTTCTTACTGCGGCTACTGTTACCATCATTATGTGGATGCTCCAACACCAAGGTCCAAGGGTCTGGCTCCGGTCTATAAGCTTGTAACAGATCAAGTAGCTCATTAGCAGTGTGAGCACAAATAAAAAGTTTTTTCACATTGGAAGGAATGAAATAGTTTTGTATTGTATGGTTAAGAAATGCGATGAAGCCATCATAAAAGTTATTGACATTTAATAAATTGATGGGTTTCTGGTGAATGTGTAGATGAGCCCAAGATGCTAGTGTGATAAGTGTCTCTAGGGTTGCAAGATCTCCTGGAAGGACAATAAAAGCATCAGCATGATTAAGCATTTCAATTATTCTTTCTTGCATACCTGAGACGATTAACTCTTCTCCAGCCAGTGAGTCAGACACACTGCCCAAAGGTTTTAGGGCTCTTGGGATGATGCCTAACACTTGACTTCCTCTAACAAAAGCAGCTTCTGAGACCAATTTTGATAACCCTCGGTTACCTCCTCCATACACCAAGTGTAATTTTCTCTCTGCTATGCTTCGACCAAGATCTATGGCTGCCTCAACGAACTCTTTATGTTTCCCATAGTTAAATCCAGAAAGCACACAAATGTTCTTGAATTGTCTATTTGGAGTAGCTGCCATTGGGATACTTCTCAAAAATAATTTGTGAGTGCTTGACAAAAAATCATATTTAAGAATCTTGGTGACAGTGGGTCACAGCTGTGTATGAGGTAGCATGTCAGTGTCAAATAACACGTAAAGCACATGGCTCGCGAGTAAAAAAGGAAACAGTAAAACGAAAAAGAAACAATGATAAATAAAATTATTCAAGACAATAATGCAAATGATAAAACAACAGTGAAATAAAATAACAGTGAAGTAAAAGGATATTTACAGATAGTTGCGACTGTGGCTCACATCTTCCTCTGGTTTTACGTCCAGAAATGGCTTGAACGCCCTCTATGGGTCGAGGATAGGCTTCCCATCCAGGTTTCTTATAAACTGGCAAACAAGGTCGTTTATAGTCAGATTCCCGAGACTATATCGTGCATGCTCTTTCTGGAATAATGGCCATAACTGGAGAATCGCTCATTGCACATATCCACTGGGATGTGTTTCAAGAGACAAAATGATATCATCCAATGACTCCTTATTCAAGCCATCCCTAATGAATTGAATCTTATCTTCCTTGTTATCAGACACCATTCCTAAAGAATATGGTTTTTATCGCAACTCATTCTGGCACACTTATGACAAGCAATAAAAATTCTTCGAACTCTTCGTTTTCTTGCATAATTTCCTTTACCACAATCAGTCATGTATGTAATAAATTTTGGAGGTAAATCACTTGCCAATCGTACTTTAGCCTCGATTAACCAACGTATGTCAGCAGGTATGCTATTCCTCATGAGCAATCACATGCGTTCGGACCTAGCTTTATAGATTGTAAGGAGGGCATTATGAGGAAGTGAAGGGAATTGATTGTGAAGCTTTGCTAAAATCTCGTTTCTGTCCATACCTTCACCTCAGAATATCAGTTATTATGAGAAACTGAAGTAACCGACTTGATTGTCACGGAGTACCGTTATCCGCTACTTCACCGGGGTAACAAACTAAAGCACACAAATAGAAAAACTGGATGTTGTAGACATTTCTCTCAATGTCTCTGAGTTGGCTTTCTAAATCCTCAACATAGGATACTAACTCTGGTGGTTGCAGAGCCCAAATACGATGTGTTTTACAAAATCGAATCTGCCTTTTGAGATGTGATTTTACACGTTAAAGTGGTTTAAGAATGTTCAGGAGGAACTGTTTAGCTATGACACTCATGATTAACAATGATAAGAGAAAACTTAATGGTTAAACAAACACACTTATGCAAAAATAATTTCAATTAGCAAAAGAATAATAAAAAGAAAGAAAAAAAAAATCAAATCACCGAAAAGAAAAAAATCAATTCAAATCTGGTGGGTCACTCAAATTTATTTCGGTGTCTTCTCTATGTGGTTGGTACTCTAGATATGGCTTTAATCTTTGACCATTAACTTTAAATGTGACACCGTTCTTTGGGTCCTTAATTTCAATTGCCCCATGTGGAAAAACAGTATGAACAATAAAAGGGCCAGACCATCGAGAGCGTAACTGACCTGGGAATAGGTGTAAACGAGAATTGAATAAAAGCACTTTCTGACCTGGAGTGAAAGATTTTCTCATAATTTGCTTATCATGAAAGACTTTCATTCGTTGCTTGTAAATCTTGGCATTTTCGTATGCATCATTGCTAATTTCTTCAAGTTCTGCCAGTTGTAATCTTCTTTCTGAGCTAGCTTGCTGCATGTCAAAGTTGAATTTCTTGATGGCCCAACATGCACGATGCTCGAGTTCCACAGGTAGGTGGCAAGCTTTTCCATACACTAGCCTGTAGGGTGACATCCCAATCGGGGTCTTGAAAGTCGTTCTATATGTCCATAATGCATCATCAAGTCTTAATGAACAATCTTTTCTGTCTGGCCTCACCGTCTTTTTTAATATGTGCTTTATTTCTCGATTGGAGATCTCAACTTGGCCACTGGTTTGCGGATGATATGGGGTCGACACTTTGTGAGTGATTGAATACTTTGTCAAAAGAGCTTTGAATGCTTTGTTACAAAAGTGGGCACCACCATCACTGATTATTGTTCGAGGGAATCCAAAACGTGAAACAATGTTGCTTTTCAAAAATGCTATCACCACCTTGTGATCATTGGTTCTACATGGAATTGCTTCTACCCATTTCGATACGTAGTCAACAGCAACCAGTATGTATTGATGGCCAAAAGAAAGGGGAAAGGATCCCATGAAGTCGATACCCCATACATCAAAGATCTCGATCACTAAAATTGGATTTAGTGGCATCATATTCCTTCGCGTAATGCTCTCCATTCGTTGACACCTATCACATGAAGAACAAAAAGTGTAAGCATCTCAAAATATAGTTGGCCAATAAAAACCACATTGTAAAACTTTAGTTGCTGTTTTTTTAGCACTGAAATGGCCTCCACAAGCTTGTTCATGGCAGAATGAAAGAATATTCTGAATTTCTCTTTTTAGGACACATCGTCTAACAATTTGATCTGCACAATACTTGAACAAATACGGGTCATCCCAAAAGAAGTTCTTTATTTCTGCAAAAAATTTGGCTTTGTCTTGCTTGGTCCAATGCTCTGGAAGTTGATCTGTAACAAGATAATTAACTATATCAGCATACCAAGGTAATACTTCCACACTCATTAATTGTTCATCTGGAAATGACTCATTCAATGTTAATGGTTCTGTAATTTCGTCAAAATGGAGATGAGAGAGATGGTCTGCCACAACATTTTCTGTGGCTTTCTTATCTTTAAATTCCAAGTCGAATTCCTGCAAAAGTAACACCCAACGAATTAGTCTAGCTTTTGCATCTTTTTTTGTGAGAAGATATTTAAGAGCAGCATGATCTGTGAACGCAATTATTTTACAACCAATGAGATAAGATCGAAATTTCTCTAATGCAAACACTACAGCTAGCATTTCTTTTTCAGTAGTTGAATAGTTCAACTGTGCATCATTCAATGTCATACTAGCATAGTAAATAACATGGGGAATTCGATCAACTCTTTGTTCTAATACTACTCCTACTGCATAATGGTAAGCTCCAGTTTGGGGGCTGAATGATGGGTGATGATGTCAACAACTGCTTTAATTTTTCAAATGCCACAAGACATAAATCATCAAAGATAAAAGGTACATCCTTAGCAAGTAGATTGCATAAGGGTCTAGAAACTTTGCTAAAATCTTTAGTGAAACGTTTATAAAAACTAGCATGCCCAAGGAAAGATCTTACTTCTCTGACTGTTTTAGGTGGAGGAAGATTAGAAATGAGATATACCTTGACTTTGTCAACCTCAATACCTTTGCTCGAAATGATGTGACCGAGAACAATACCTTGTTTTACCATAAAATGACACTTCTCCTAATTTAAGACTAAGTTCTTCTAGACACATCTCTGCAAAACTAGTGTTAGATGATGTAAATATTGATCAAACGAGTCACCAAAAATAGAAAAGTCATCCATAAAGACTTCAAGAAATCGTTCAACTATATTAGAAAAAATGCTTAACATGTATCGTTGAAATGTAGCAGGTGCATTACATAATCCAAATGGCATTCTCCTATATGCAAAAGTGCCAAAAGGGCAAGTGAAAGTGGTTTTCTCTTGATTTTTTGGTGCTATGGGAATCTGGTTATACCCGGAGTAGCAATCTTGAAAGCAATAAAATTCATGGCCTGCTAATCTATCAAGCATTTGATCGATAAATGGTAAAGGAAAATGGTCTTTACGTGTGACAGAATTCAACTTTCTATAATCAATGCATACACGCCATCCTGTAGTCACTCTAGTGGGTATCAATTTATTATCGACATTCGTAACTACTGTGATTGCTGACTTTTTGGGGACAACTTGTACAGGACTGACCCATGAACTATTATAAATGGGGTAAATGATACCTGCATCTAATAGCTTAAGGACTTCAGTTCTAACAACTTCTTTCATGTTAGGATTTAACCGACGTTGCATTTCCCTAGTAGGTTTAGCATTTTCATCAAGGTGAATGTAATGCATGCAGTCTACTGGGTTTATACCTTTTATGTCCGCTATGGTCCATCCTAATGCTCCTTTGTGCTCTTTTAAAACATCCAACAACTTACCTTTTTGTTCGTCATTAAGGGATGATGAGATGATTACCGGCAGAGTACTTTATTCTCCCAAAAATGCATATTCCAATGTGTTGGGTAATGGTTTGAGCTCGAGTTTCGATGGTGATTCTGATGATGGGATGAGTTTCTTTTCTGATGGTGCTAGTTGTTCAACTCTTGACTTCTATTTATTAGTGTCAATGGATAGTACTAAGTCAAGTAGGGCGTTGACCTCATCGACCGATCTGTCAATATCAAAATCCAAATCAAGGTGAGTTAAACATGTTTGTAAAGGATCATCACTAAGGTTTGAAACAAAAGTATTATCAACTAATGCTTCTATTAAATCCACATCAACAATTCCATCATTTGCATTATGAGGTTGTTTGGCAATGTTGAAGATGTTTAGCTCCATAATTATGTTGCCGAAGAACAACTGCATATTTCCAGTCCTGCATTGAATGTGAGCATCGACAGTTGCCAAGAAAGGTCGGCCTAGAATAATGGGGATGTGCTTCCTTGAATCCTGTATTGGTTGAGTGTCAATTACAATGAAATCAACAGGAAAATAAAATTTGTCTACCTGGATAAGCACATCCTCCACAATACCACGAGGTATTTTCATGGACCGATCTGCAAGTTGTAACACGATTGGAGTTGAGTGTAATTCTCCTAGTCCAAGTTTCACGAAAACTGAATAAGGCAACAGATTTATACTAGCTCCTAAATCCAACAAAGCATTCTCAATTGTGTGATTCCCTATACTACATGAGACAGTGGGGGAGCCTGGGTCTTTGCATTTTAAAGGAATTTTGTGCTGGAGTATAGAACTAACGTTTTCTGTTAAAAATGCCTTCTTTTGAACATGAATATTTCTCTTTTTAGTGCAAAGGTCTTTAAGCAACTTGGCATAAGATGAAACTTGTTTTATAACATCAAGCAAAGGGATGTTAACACTTACCTGTTTGAAGATTTCAAGAATCTCACCTGTGGATTTTCCCTTCTTTCCTTTAGCTAACCTCTGAGGAAATGGAGCTTTGGGAACATATTCTCGTGGGTTGGTTTCTTCTTTCTCTTTCGATGGTGAGTCCTCAACATTCACAGGTACAATTTGATTTTCTTTTGTCACTGGCATCTCCACTTTATTGTCGACTTCTTTCCCTTTTCGCAAGGTCATGACAGTTTTGACCTCTCCATGTGGTGGTGGTACTCCTTTAGGATTAAGCACTTGACTTGGAAATTTACCTTTTTCAATCATTGCCAAGTCCGAAGAAGCAAGTTGTCCCACCATCTTCTCGAGGCTTGAAACATTGGGCTTGTGAGTTAAAGCTCTCTCAACTCATTTCGTAGTCCATCAATGTTGCTCAATCGTGGAGTGAGTAAGATTCTTGAGATTCTGGAATGAATCCTCCCATGGTCTGGGTTGAGAGTAGTTCTGGTTCTGATTGTATGGTCTAAATGGTGGCTGAGAGGCTTGAGGAACTTGAGGAATTTGTTGCATTGGTGGAGCTGGAGCTGCTGGTCCATTCTGTTGGAATCCTTGAGACCACGAAAAATTGGGGTGGTCTCTCGATCCAGGGTTATATGTGTTGGAGTATGGGTTGTAATTTGATGGCTTTCTCATTACACCTATAGCATTGGCTTGATCTGGGTATGAGTCATGGTCATGTGGCTCTGTTGATTTAGCAGTCGATAACGATGCTATTTGTCGAGAGAGACCTTCAATTATCGCTTTGACTTCTTTAATTTCTGAATTTGACTCGCCAATGTGAACCTCATTTACTCCCTTAATTCTTTTAGTGTTCTTGAGCGATCGACTCCGTTGTTGGGAATTATCTGCTTGTCGTTGGAAGAATTCCCAAATTTTTGATGTAACTTTTGACATTAGCTCTCCTCCACTTGTTGCCATTAGCCATTCTTGCACATTCGGCAATAATCCTTCCAAAAAGTATTGGCATTGGTGCCATTTCTCATACCCATGATGTGGACACTTCAAGAGTAGCCCATTGAATCACTCCCATGTTTCGAAAAACTGCTCGTCTTCTCTCTGGGTAAACTCTGCAATTTCCCTGCGAATAACATTGATTTTATGCACTGGGAAATATTTATTCAAAAATTTAGTTACCATTTGTTCCCATGATGTAATACTATTAGCAGGCAAAGTATTTAACCATGAACGAGCTCTATCCTTTAAAGAAAATGGGAATAGTTTAAGTTTAACATCATCATCTGAAAAATTCTCGTATTTAAAAGTTTGACAAATAGCATGAAAATCATTCAGATGATTATATGGGTTCTCATTTTCTAAGCCATAGAATGTTGGGAGACAATTTAGCACACTAGGTTTTAGTTCAAAACTCCTAGCAGCTACATTTGGATATCTTATGCATGATGTGCTCAAATTAGATAAGGGACTAAATTAGTCCTTAAATGGCCTCTCATGTGGTGGTGCTTGTTGTTGCAAATCCATTTTATTTTTAACGTGTTTGTGTGTGTGCAGTGTTTTTTCTAATTCAAGGTCTATAGGCTCAAGATTAGTAATAGTGACCTTCGACCATGCATGCAAAAAATATAAATAAATGGGAACAAAACAAATAAAAATAAAGAAGAATGAGAAATTACGGTACTAACCTTATTCGCTGTTAAAATCTTTCTATAAAAACACACACAAAAAAATTCGTGAAATAAATTAACTAAAAGTTAAATTAATAAGATAAACAAAAATTACAAAGAAAAATACTTAAAAATTAAATTGCAGAATTGTAAAGAATAGAGAAAGAAAAGAAATTATTACCTCTAAATGCAGATTCATTTTTTTTTAATAAAAAAAATACAAGAAAACAAATAAAAGAAATTATTCACAAAAATTAATTCTACGAATTAAAATAACTTACCTCCCCGGCAATGGCGCCAAAAACTTGTTGTGCAAATTTTATTAAACTCGCAAGTGCACGAATTTATTGTAGAATAGATCAATGGTAACGAGTGTCGATCCCATGAAGAGGTGGATTTTAATTATATATAGAATTAATTTTATATGAGGGTGGTTGGATTTGTGGTGAAAGTGTCTTAGATTAGCTTAAAATTGGAATTGAAATGGCGAGAATAAATTAAAGAGAATTCTATTGAAATGCGGCACTTGGGTATCTGGATTCGTATCAACATGCACCATGGGCTAAATATTCCTTATTAATGTCAATTAAATCATGAGGGGGGAATCCACATCTCATGAACCACACTCTAATCAATATGGTGCTAAGGGCTTATCGTGCCAAATAATAATAATCTTGTACTAGGGAGCCGGTGAAATCAGGGCGGTATCTAGACAAGATTATTATTATTTGTCTACGAGAAGTCAAAACATCCACAAAAACTAGAGGGGAAGAGAAAATAAATTTACCAAATAAAGCCCATGACACATGTTGAGACTTCACCTTCAACCCAAGCTTGAAAGAAAATTAGCTACTCATAATTGAACTAGAGGCAAAATGAGAATTTATTAAAATACGTAGAAAATACAAGATGGAGAAGGAATTACAGAAAATGGAGCCCAAAATGGATTCAAAGCTATCAAATTAGGGGGGAAGGCCCCTTTTTTATAGATACATTGAGTAAATCATGGCCATCGGATTAAAAACAGTTTGGACGCTCAGGATTGCGCCACATCATCAGTCAACAGTACGCGGTTTCAGCACGCAGTTTGAACAGTAACACGGTTTGATTCGGCTTGAACAGTGATGCGGTTTGGTTGAAAATAATCCTGTATAATGCATGTACCGTACGCGAGATTTTTGGTCCACTGATATGCTGCCACGTCATCGATCAATAGTGCATAAAAATTTTAATTCAACAGGATCGTGACACCTCATCAGTCAATGCCACATCATCGATCCGTCTATGTGAATAGTGTCGTGAACGGTAACGTAGACAGTACCGTACATGTGAACAGTGCCATTTTTCCTTTTATGCTCCTCTTAAGGTTTTCGACCGTCCTGAGTTCAAAAGTGATGTCCGTTTTGCCGTCTAATCTCTCGTTCATTGTGAAATGACTATGATGCCCCTAAAATACATAAAATATTTAATTATAATACAACACACATAATTAAATGACAAGAAGCTTAAATACATAAAAGTAAGGGTGTTAGTAAAACTTGAAGTGTAAAATGACAAATTTCTCCTTTATAAAAATACATTTTCTAACACTCAACACAGCCCCCAACCAGCTTATTGCTAGTCCCTAGCAAATAATGAGAAAACAAAATTCAAACCCAATTTTTTTTTAAACAACCTTGTTTATTCAATCAGACTAATGATAGCAATCAAATAAAAGTATAAGCATTATCTCACAGTCTACAAAAACATCACACCCACATCAACCATCCACATGAATCAGCCTAGTAGACTTTGTCACAGCTACTTTCAAGAATGACATGTTAAACCCCAAAATCTCACTGGAAATAGTGACACTCTCACAAAGAAATTAAACCCAATAAAAATAGTCACTCTAATGAATGATAATTGAGAGAAAATAATAAAGAAATGATATCACATGCTCTCACCAAGATGAAAGAAATATGCCCCCAGCTTAGAAATAATACGATCTCAAGTCAAATAAAAATGCTAGTCAACCCAATTTATTTTTTTTTATGCACCATTACATCTTTTTAGCCCATATAACTAGCTTCTACTTCAGACTATAGTTCCCTAAAATCAAGAAGGACTTTTATTAGGACGTAACGTAGGCTAGGGACATGGCTAACAAAGGAGGGAAATAAGGAAAATAAAGTGTATATTTGAGAAAAATGCAGAGATATTTTTTTTTTTGAAGTTGCAAGGTGGATTTCACCTATTATTATTTTTTTTAAACAACAATGGACTGAATAATGCAAAGCAAAATGCGAGTTTAAAGACAATGACACTGAGTGCGGAAATGAATGGTACAATCTTCAACAGAAAGATCATTGCGCTGAAAAATATTACAAACGGCGTCAACATGAACATAACTATCAAGTTTAGGAGATTTCCTAGGCGAATAAATTTCTAGGCCAAAATCGGGTGATCCTAGGATAGAGTCTAACAGGGAAACATCAAAATCAATCATAACTCCTCCAACATTGGTGATTACTCGAGTCTTGTTCTCCTCGGAAACGTCCATATTCGAGTAAAACACTTTCACCAAGTCAGGATACAAATTCTCCTCAAACATAAGTGCATCAATCCAACTAACATCTCCCAACAATTGAAATAAATTTCTATGTCTAATATTGAGAGTATGAATCCAATCCGGCAAAACATAAAATGTATTGAGTACTGTTGAGTGTTAGAAAATGCATATTTATAAAGGAGAAAACTGTCATTTTACATTTCAAGTCTTACTAACAACCCTTACTTTTATGTATTTATCTTTCTTATGATTTAATTACGTATGTTTTATTTTAATTAAGTATTTTATGTATTTTAGGGGCATTATAGTCATTTCTCAATAAAGGAGAAATCAGATGGCAAAACAGACATCACTTTTGAACTCAGGACGGTCGAAAACCTTAGGAGGAGCATAAAAGGAAAAATGGCACTATTCACATGTACGGTACTATTCACGTGTACAGTACTGTCTATGTTACTGTTCACGACACTGTTCATATAGACGGATCGATGATGTGGCATTGACTGATGAGGTGTCACGATCCTGTTGGACTAAAATTCTTATGTACTGTTGATGGTAACGTGGCAGCATATCAGTGGACGAAAAATCTCGCGTACGGTGTATGCATCACACAGGATTATTTTCAACCAAACCACGTTACTGTTCAACCCGGATCAAACCGTGTTACGTTCATCCACGTGGTCAAACCGCGTACTGTTGACTGATGACGTGGCGCAATCCTGAGCGTCCAAACTGTTTTTAATCCGATGGCCATGATTTACTCCATGTATCTATAAAAAGGGGGCCTCCCCCCATAATTTGAGATCTCTGAATCTATTTTTGGGATCCATTTTCTGTAATTCCCTCTCCATCTTGTATTTTCTACGTATTTTAATAAATTTCCATTTTACCCCTGGTTCAATTATGAGTGGCTAATTTTCTTTCAAGCTTGGGTTGAAGGTGAAGTCTCAACATGTGTCATGGGCTTAATTTGGTAAATTTACTTTTTCTTCCCCTCTAGTTTTTGTGGATGTTTTGACTTCTCGTCGACAAATAATACTAATCTTGTCTAGTACCGCCTTGGTTTCACCGGCTCCCTAGTACAAGGTTATTATTATTTGGCACGATAAGCCCTTAGCACCATATTGATTAGAGCGTGGTTCATGAGGTGTAGATTTCCCCCTCATGATTTAATTGGCATTAATAAGGAATATTTAGCCCATGATGCATGTTGATACGGATCCAGATACCCAAGTACGTCATTTCAATAGATTTCTCTTCAATTTATTCTTGCCATTTCAATTCTAATTTTAGAATTTATTCTCGCCATTTTAATTTAAGTTTTAGCATATTCCAAATCATTTCCACCACAAATCCAACCACCCATTTCCAAAATTAATTCTACATATAATTAAAATTCACCTCCTCGTGGGATCGACACTCGTCACCATTAGTTTATTTTACAATAGATTCGTGCGCTTGCGAGTACATTAAAATTTGCACAACAAGTTTTTGGCGCCGTTGCCGGGGAGGTAAGTAATTTTAATTCATAGAATTAATTTTTGTGAATAATTTCTTTTATTTGTTTTCTTGTATTTTTTTATTAAAAAAAAAGAGAAAAAAAAGTGAATTCGCATTTAGAGGTTAGTATTTCTTTTCTTTTTCTCTTTAAAATTTTGTAATTTAATTTTCAATTTATTTTTCTTTGTAATTTTTCTGTTTATTAATTTATTTTTAGTTAATTTATTTCACGTATTTGTTTTTGTGTATTTTTATAGAAAGATTGTAACAGCGTAATAAGGTTAGTATCGTAATTTCTCCCTCTTCTTTATTTTTATTTGTTTTGTTCCCATATTTATTTTTATTTGTTTTGCATGCATGGTCGTAGGTCATTATTACCTAATCTTGAACCTATAGACCTTGAATTAGAAAAAACACTTCGCACATATAGGCACATTAAAAATAAATTTGGAATGGATTTGCAACCACAGGAGAGGCCATTTAAGGACTATTTTAGTCCCTTAGCTAATTTGAGCACATCATGCATAAGATACCCAAATGTAGCTGCTAGGAGTTTTGAATTAAAACCTAGTGTGCTAAATTGTCTCCCCACATTTTATGGCCTAGAAAATGAGGACCCATATAATCATTTGAATGATTTTCATGCAATTTGTCAAACATTTAAATATGAGAATTTTTCAGATGATGATGTTAAACTCAGACTATTCCCATTTTCTTTAAAGGATAGAGCTCGTTCATGGCTTAATACATTACCTGCTAATAGCATTACATCATGGGAACAAATGGTAATGAAATTTTTGAATAAATATTTCCCAGTGCATAAAACCAATGCTATTCGCAGGGAAATCTCAGAGTTTACCCAGAGAGAGGACGAGCAATTTTTCGAAACATGGGAGAGATTCAATGGGCTACTCTTGAAGTGTCCACATCATGGGTATGAGAAATGGCACCAATGCCAACACTTTTTGGAGGGATTACTACCAAATGTGCAAGAATGGCTAATGGCAACAAGTGGAGGAGAGTTAATGTCAAAAAGTGCATCAGAAATTTGGGAATTCTTCCAGCGACAAGCGGATAATTCCCAACAACGGAGTCGATCACTCAGGAATACTAGAAGAATTAAGGGAATAAATTGTTGTGCAAATTTTAATGTACTCGCAAGCGCACAAATCTATTGTAGTATAGACTAATGGTGACGAGTGTCGATCCCACGAGGAGGTGGATTTTAATTATATGTAGAATTAATTTTGTAAATGGGTGGTTGGAATTGTGGTGGAAGTGATTTAAAATATGCTAAAATTGGAATTGAAATGGCGATAATAAATTCTAAAATTGGAATTGCAATGGCGAGAATAAATTATAGCGAAATCTATTGAAATAACGTACTTGGGTATCTGGATCCGTATCAACATGCATCATGGGCTAAATAATCCTTATTAATGCCAATTAAATCATGAGGGGGGGATCCACACCTCATGAACCACACTCTAATCAATATGGTGCTAAGGGCTTATCGTGCCAAATAATAATAACCTTATACTAGAGGGCCGGTGAAACCAAGGCGGTACTAAACAAGATTAGTATTATTTGTCGACGAGAAGTCAAAACATCCACAAAAACTAGAGGGGAAGAGAAAATAAATTTGCCAAATTAAGCCCATGACACATGTTGAGACTTCACCTTCAACCCAAGCTTGAAAGAAAATTAGCCACTCATAATTGAACTAGGGGTAAAATGGAAATTTATTAAAATACGTAGAAAATACAAGATGGAGAGGGAATTACAGAAAATGGATCCCAAAAATGGATTCAGAGATATCAAATTAGGGGGGGGAGGCCCCCTTTTTATAGATACATGGAGTAAATCATGGCGATTGGATTAAAAACAGTTTGGGCCTTTGCGCCCGTCATCGATCAGCGATGCGCGGTTTGACCACGTGGATGAATAACGGTTTGACCGGATGAATGTGCGGTTTGGTTGAAAATAATCTGTGATGCATGTACCGAGATTTTTCGCCCACGATATCTTTACCATTAACAAGAATTTTAGCCCAACAACATCGTGACACCTCATCAGTCAATGCCACATCATCGGTCAATGCAACGTCATCGATCCGTCTATGTGAACAGTGCCGTAAACAGTAACGTATACAGTACCGTATACATGAATAGTACCATACATGTGAATAGTGCCATTTTTCCTTTTATGCTCCTCCTAAGGTTTTCGACCGTCCTGAGTTCAAAAGTGATGTTCGTTTTGCCGTCTGATCTCTCTTTTATTGTGAAATGACTATAATGCCCCTAAAATACATAAAATACTTAATTAAAATAAAACACATGTAATTAAATCACAAGAAGGTTAAATACATAAAAGTAAGGGTTGTTAGTAAGACTTGAAATGTAAAATGACGGTTTTCTCCTTTATAAATATGCATTTTCTAACACTCAACACACCCTCCAACCAGCTTATTGCTAGTCCCTAGCAAATAAAGCGAAAACAAAATTCAAATTCAAAATGATTTTTTTATTTTTTTTATTTTTTTTATAAACACTCGTGTTTATTCAATCAGATTAATGATAGAAATCAAATAAAAGTATAAGCATTATCTCCAGTCTAAAGAAACATCACACCTACATCAACCATCCACATGAATTAACCCAGTAGACTTTGTTATAGCTACTTTCAAGAATGACATGTCAAACCCCAAAATCTCACTGGAAGTAGTGACACTCTCACAAAGAAATTAAAACCCATAAAAATAGTCACTCCAATGAATAGTAATTGAGAGAGAAAATAATAAAGAAGTGATATCACATGCTCTCACCAAGATGAAATAAATATGCCCTCAGCTTAGAAATAATACGATCTCAAGTCAAATAAAATGTTAGTCAACCCACTTTATTTATCTTTTTTTTTATTATGCATCACTACATCTTTTTAGCCCATATAACTAGCTTCTACTTCGGACTATAGTTCCCTAAAATCAAGAAGGACTTTTATTAGGACGTAACGTAGGCTAGGGACATGGTTAACAAAGAAGGGAAATAAGGAAAACAAAGTGTATGTTTGAGAAAAATGCAGAAATTTTTTTTTTCGGAAGTTGTAAGGTGGATTTCACCTATTATTGTTATTTTTATTCTTTTGAAATAACAACTTTTGTTTTGTTTTGTTTTTTTTTTTTGCTTTTATTTGGCATAACTTCACTGAACAAAATAATTATTTACATTTTCTCAAACATAAATAGGTGATGGAACTTAAAAGACATTGGGTAATACTCCAAATCGGAGTGGGTCAAGATGATAAGTTGACAAAGAAAAGGTTTTTGTTCTTTTTTTTTTAAAGGCTCAAAAGGGTTAACTATGGATATTTAATAAAAGGGATGACTAGAAAGGCTCAAACGGATCAAAGATGGCCTTTCCATCGTCTTTTAGGGCTCTAAATAATCATCCATATCTACTAGTTAGATGGGCCTCCCAATGTAACAACACACATTTTTTTTCTTTTTTTTTTCAATTTTTTTTAAGGGTTAACTTAAAAGAAATCTAGAGATCGTGTATAAAATAATAAACTGCTAAGCTGTATGAAGAGTGGGCAAAAGGGTTACTCTCCAAGAAAAATAATAGGCTCAAAAACTCACTCGGTACTTATTATGACATGTTCATTTCTTCAAGCAACTCATATTTGTCTCCGACATCAACATGTAAAGTAGCAAACATGGCGTAACATCACTTAAGACCAAAGATAATACAAATACTAAAATTTGAAATTCATCATGTCATCCAAAGTTAAAAACAAATCACACAAAATTTTTTTTTTCAAACAATATTCTACCCCCCAACCTATTCTAAGCATGAAAGGAAAATATGCATGCAGAAATGCGAAAATGATGCAGAAAAACTAATTAAAAAAGTTACACTTAAAATGATAGAAAAAGAAAATGGTTTTTTTTTTATTTTTAAAGAAGATGCGTTTCTAGAGGCACTACACTCCATATTCAGCCATCTTCGACTCACAAGTTGGAAAATGTATATTTATAGAGGAGAAATTAAAAAGAAGAAAAATAAACATAAAAACATAATAAAGAAAAAGAAAATGTCTGATTTTTTTTTATTTTTTTATTTTTTTTTAAACGATGAAGATGCGTTTCTAGAGTCACTACACTCCATATTCAGCCATCTTCAACACAAAAAGTTAGCAACAATTAGTTTCTACAACAAAAAATTAGTAAAAACTTAACCAAAATTTCACAATTGTCGACTATTCCCTCCCCCCAACCAGAAAGAAACATTGTCCTCAATGTTTGAAAGGAAAGAAGTAGAGTTTAGAAGACATCACCTGGGTGGTGCAACACAGAAGAAAATATTTACAAGCGGAGAGTTAAATCTAATTTGTACTTCTTACTGCTGCTACTGTTACCATCATTATTTGGACACTCCAACACAAAGGTCCAGGGGTCCGGCTCCGGTTTATAAGCTTGTAACATATCAAGTAGCTCATTAGCAGTGTGAGCACAAATAAAAAGTTTTTTCGCATGGGAAGGAATGAAGTAGTTTTTTATTGCATGGTTAAGAAATGCAATAAAGCCATCATAAAAGTTATTGACATTTAACAAACCGATGGGTTTCTGGTGAATGTGCAGATGGGCCCAAGATGCTAGTGTGATAAGTGCCTCTAGTGTTGCAAGATCTCCTGGAAGGAAAATAAAAGCATCAGTATGATTAAGCATTTCAGTTATTCTTTCTTGCATACCTGAGACAACTAACTCTTCTCCAGTTGATGAATCAGACGAACTGCCCAATGGTTTTAGAACTCTTGGGATGATGCCTAACACTTGGCTGCCTCTGATAAAAGCTGCTTCTGAGACCATTTTTGATAACCCTCGGTTACCTCCTCCATACACCAAGTGTAATTTTCTCGCTGCTATGCTTCGACCAAGATCTATGGCTGCCTCTACGAACTCTTTATGTTTGCCATAGGTAAATCCTGAAAGCACACAAATGTTCTTGAATTGTCTATTGGGAGTAGCTGCCATTGTGATACTTTACAAAAACAATTTGTGAGTGCTTGACAAAGAAAATCACATTTAAGAGTCTTGGTGATAGTGGGTCACAGTTGTGTATGAGGTAACATGTCAGAGTCAAATAACGCGTTAAGCACGTGGCTCGCGAGTCAAAAAGGAAACAGTAAAAAGGAAAAAGAAAACAGTAACAAAATTATTAAAGACAATAATGCACACAATAAAATAATAGTGAAATAAAATAACAGTAAAGTGAAAGGATATTTACAGGTAGTTGCGACTGTGGCTCACATCTTCCTCTGGTTTTACGTCCAGAAACGGCTTGAACGCCCTCTATGGGGTCGAGGATAGGCTTCCCATCCAGTTTTCTTATAAACTGGCAAACAGGGTCGTTTATAGTCAGATTCCCGAGACTATATCGTGCATGCTCGTTCTGGAATAATGGCCATAATTGGAGAATCGCTCCTTGCACATATCCACTGGGATGCGTTTCAAGAGACAGAAGGATATCATCCAATGACTCCTTATTCAAGCCATCCCTAATGAATTGAATCTTATCTTCCCTGTTATCAGACACCATTCCTAAAGAACATGGGTTTTTATTGCAACTCATTCTGGCACACTTATGACAAGCAACAGAAATTCTTCGAGCTCGTCGTTTTCTTGCATAATTTCCTTTACCACAACCAGGCATGTATGCAATAAATTTTGGAGGTAACTCACCTGTCGATCGTACTTTTGCCTCAATTAACCAACGGATATCAGCAGGTATGTTATTCCTCATGAGCGATCGCATGCGTTCGGACCGAGCTTTATAGATCGTAAGGAGAGCATTCTGAGGAAGTAAAGGGAATCGCTTGTGAAGCTTCGCTAGAATCTCGTTTCTGTCCATACCTTCGCCTCAGAATATCAGTTATTATGGGAAACTGAAGTAACCGACTTGATTGTCACGGAGTACCGTTATCCGCCACTTCACCGGGGTAACAAACTAAAGCACACAAAAAGAAGAACAAATTAAAACACACAAAGAAAATTAAAATCGTCCTCTTATGGAATTTACCTCAAGCTCCAACTGGATGTCGTAAACACTTCTCTCAATGTCTCTGAGTTGGCTTTCTAAACCCTCAACATAGGCTACTAACTCTGGTGGCTGTAGAGCCCAAATGCGATGTGTTTTACAAAATTGAATCTGCCGTTTGAGATGAGTTTTGACACGTTGAAGTGGTTTAAGAATGTTCATGAGGAACGGTCTAAGTAAGGTACTCATGATTAAAAATGATAAAAGAAAACTTAATAGTTAAACAAACACACTTATGCAAAAATAATTTCAATAAGCAGAAGAATAATATAAAGAAAGAAAGAAAACAAAATCAAATCAACGAAAAGAAAGAAGAAAAAAAATCAATTCAAATTTGGTGGGTCACTCAAATTTATTTCGGTGTCTTCTCCATGTGGTTGGTACTCTAGATATGGCTTTAATCTTTGACCATTAACTTTAAACGTGACACCGTTCTTTGGGTCCTTAATTTCAATTGCCCCATGTGGAAAAACAGTATGAACAATAAAGGGACCAGACCAACGAGAGCGTAACTTACCTGGGAATAAGTGCAAGCGAGAATTGAATAAAAGCACTTTCTGACCTGGAGTGAACGATTTTCTCATAATTTGCTTGTCATGAAAGACTTTCATCCGTTACTTGTAAATCTTGGCATTTTCGTATGCATCATTGCGAATTTCTTCAAGTTCTGCCAGTTGTAATCTTCTTTCTGAGCTGGCTTGCTGCATGTCAAAATTGAATTTCTTGATGGCCCAATATGCACGATGCTCGAGTTCCACAGGTAGGTGGCAAGCTTTTCCATACACTAGCCTGTAGGGTGACATCCCAATCGGGGTCTTGAAAGCCGTTCTATATGCCCATAATGCATCATCAAGTCTTAATGACCAATCTTTCCTGTCTGGCCTCACCGTTTTTTTCTAATATGTGCTTTATTTCTCGATTGGAGATCTCAACTTGGCCACTGGTTTGCAGATGATACGGAGTCGCCACTTTGTGCGTGATTGAATACTTTGTCAAAAGAGCTTTGAATGCTTTGTTACAAAAGTGGGCACCACCATCACTGATTATCGCTCTAGGGAATCCAAAGCGTGAAACAATGTTACTTTTCAAAAATCCTATCACCACCTTGTGATCATTGGTTCTGCATGGAATCGCTTCTACCCATTTTAATATGTAGTCAACAGCAACCAGTATGTATTGATGGCCAAAAGAAGGGGGAAATGGACCCATGAAGTCGATACCCCATACATAAAAAATCTCAACCACTAAAATTGGATTTAGTGGCATCATGTTCCTTCGTGTAATGCTCCCCGTTTGTTGACACCTATCACATGAAGAACAGAAAGTGTAAGCATCTCGAAATATAGTTGGCCAATAAAAACCACATTGTAAAACTTTAGTCGCTGTTTCTTAGCACTGAAATGGCCTCCACAAGCTTGTTCATGGCAGAATGAAAGAATATTTTGAATTTCATTTTCTAGGACACATCGTCTAACAATTTGATCAGCACAATACTTGAACAAATACGGGTCATCCCAAAAGAAATTCTTTATCTCTGCAAAGAATTTAGCCTTGTCTTGCTTGGTCCAATGCTCTGGAAGTTTACCTGTAACAAGATAATTAACTATATCAGCATACCAAGGTAATACTTCCACACTCATTAATTGTTCATCTGGAAATGGCTCATTCAATATTAATGGCTCTGTAATTGTGTCAAAATGGAGACGAGAGAGGTGGTCCGCCACAACATTTTCTGTCCCTTTCTTATCTTTGAATTCCAAGTCAAATTCCTGCAAAAGTAACACCCAACAAATTAGTCTAGCTTTTGCATCCTTCTTTGCGAGAAGATATTTAAGAGCAGCATGATTTGTGAATATAATTATTTTACAACCAATGAGATAGGATCGAAATTTTTCCAATGTAAACACTACTGCTAGCATTTCTTTTTCAGTAGTTGAATAGTTCAACTGTGCATCATTCAATGTCATACTAGCATAGTAAATAACATGCGGAATTCGATCAACTCTTTGTCTTAATATTGCTCTTACTGCATAATCAGATGCATCACACATGAGCTCAAATGGTAAGCTCCAGTTTGGGGGCTGAATGATGGGTGATGATGTCAACAAATGCTTTAATTTTTCAAACGCAACAAGACATGAATCATTAAAGACAAAAGGTACATCCTTAGCAAGTAGATTGCATAAGGGTCTAGAAACTTTGCTAAAATCTTTAATGAAACGTCTATAAAAACCAGCATGCCCAAGGAAAGATCTTACTTCTCTGACTGTTTTGGGTGGAGGAAGATTAGAAATGAGATCCACCTTGGCTTTGTCAACCTCAATACCTTTGCTCGAAATGATGTGACCGAGAACAATACCTTGTTTTACCATAAAATGGCACTTCTCCCAATTTAAGATCAAGTTCTTCTCAATACATCTCTGCAGAACTAGTGTTAGATGATGTAAACATTGATCAAACGAGTCACCAAAGACAAAAAAATCATCCATAAAGACTTCAAGGAATCGTTCAACCATATCAGAAAAAATGCTCAACATGCATCGTTGAAATGTAGCAGGTGCATTACATAATCCAAATGGCATTCTCCTATATGCAAATGTGCCAAAAGGGCAAGTGAAAGTGGTCTTCTCTTGATCTTTTGGTGCTATGGGAATCTGATTGTATCCTGAGTAGCCATCTAGAAAGCAATAAAATTCATGGCCTGCTAATCTATCAAGCATTTGATCAATAAATGGTAAAGGAAAATGGTCTTTACGTGTGACAGAATTCAACTTTCTATAATCAATGCATACACGCCATCCTATAGTTACTCTAGTTGGTATCAATTCATTATCAGCATTGGTAACTACTGTGACTCCTGACTTTTTGGGGACAACTTGCACAGGACTGACCCATGAACTATCAGAAATTGGGTAAATTATACCTGCGTCTAATAGCTTAAGGACTTCAGTTCTAACAACTTCTTTCATATTAGGATTTAACCGACGTTGCATTTTCCTAGTAGATTTAGCGTTTTCATCAAGGTGAATGTAATGCATGCAATCTACTGGATTTATACCTTTTATATCTGCTATGGTCCATCCTAATGCTCCTTTATGCTCTTTTAAAACATCCAACAACTTACCTTTTTGTTCGTCATTGAGGGATGATGAAATGATTACCGGCAAAGTACTTTCTTCCCCCAAAAATGCATATTCCAATGTGTTGGGCAATGGTTTGAGCTCAAGTTTTGGTGGTGATTCTGATGATGGGATGAGTTTATTCTCTGATGGTGCTAGTTGTTCAACTCTTGACTTCCATTTATTAGTGTCCGTAGATGGTGCTGAGTCAAGTAGGGCGTTGACCTCTTCGACCGATCTGTCAATATCAAAATCAAAACCAAAGTGAGTTAAGCATGTTTGTAAAGGATCATCACTAAGGTTTGAAATAAAAGTGTCATCAACTAATGCTTCTATTAAATCCACATCAACAATTCCATCATCTGCATTGTGAGGTTGTTTGGCAATGTTGAAGATGTTCAGCTCCATAGTCATGTTGCCGAAGGACAACTGTATATTTCCAGTCCTGCATTGAATGTGAGCATCCGCAGTTGCCAAGAAAGGTCGGCCTAAAATAATGGGGATGTGCTTCCTTGAATCCTGTATTGGTTGAGTGTCAATTACAATGAAATCAACAGGAAAATAAAACTTGTCTACCTGGATAAGCACGTCCTCCACAATACCACGAGGTATTTTCGTGGACCGATCAAGTTGGGTGTAATTCTCCCAGTCCAAGTTTCACGAATACAGAGTAAGGCAACAGATTTACACTAGCTCCTAAATCCAACAAAGCATTCTCAATTGTGTGGTTCCCTATGCTACATAAGATAGTGGGGGAGCCTGGGTCTTTGCATTTTAAAGGAATTTTATATTGGAGTATAGAGCTAACGTTTTCAGTTAAAAATGCCTTCTTTTGAACATGCATATTTCTCTTTTTAATACAAAGGTCTTTAAGAAACTTGGCTTAAGATGGAACTTGTTTAATAGCATCAAGCAAAGGAATGTTAACACTTACCTGTTTGAAGATTTCAAGAATCTCACCTGTGGATTTTCCCTTCTTGCCTTTAGCTAACCTCTGGGGGAATGGAGCTTTGGGAACGTATTCTCGTGGGTTGGTTTCTTCTTTCTCCTCCGGTGATGAGTCCTCAACATTCACAGGTACAATTTGATTTTCTTTTGTCACTGGCATCTCCACTTTGTTGTCGACTTCTTTTCCTTTTCGCAAGGTCATGACTGCTTTGACTTCTCCATGCTGCTGTGGTGAACTGGTACTTGCTTAATGTACTCCTTTAGGATTAGGCACTGGTTGACTTGGAAACTTGCCTTTCTCAACAGTCATTGCCAAGGTTTGAACTGAAGAAGCAAGTTGTCCCACCATCTTCTCGAGGCTTGAAACTGATTGAGCTTGTGAGTTGAAGCCCGCTCTCAACTCATTTCGTAGTCCATCAATGGTGCGGTTTTGTTGCTCAATCGTGGAGTGAGTAACATTCTTGAAATTCTGGAATGCATCCTCCCATGGTCTGGGTTGAGAGTAGTTCTGGTTCTGATTGTATGGTCTAAATGGGGGCTGAGAGGCTTGAGGAACTTGAGGAATTTGTGGAGCTGGAGCTGTTGGTCCATTCTGTTGGAATCCTTGAGACCATGAAAAATTGGGGTGGTCTCTCCATCCAGGGTTATATGTGTTGGAGTATGGGTTGTAATTTGATGGCTTTCTCATTACACCTATGGCATTGGCTTGATCTGAGTATGAGTCATGGTCATGTGGTTCTGTTGATTTAGCAGTCGATAATGATGCTATTTGTCGAGCAAGACCTTCAACCATCTCCTTGACTTCTTTGATTCCCGAAGTTGACTCGCCAATGTGAACCTCATTCACTCCTTTAATCCTTCTAGTATTCCTGAGTGATCGACTCCGTTGTTGGGAATTGTCCGCTTGTCGCTGGAAAAACTCCCAAATTTCTGATGCACTTTTTGACATTAGCTCCCCTCCACTTGTTGCCATTAGCCATTCTTGCACATTTGGTAGTAATCCCTCCAAAAAGTATTGACATTGGTGCCATTTCTCGTACCCATTAAGTGGACACTTCAAGAGTAGCCCATTGAATCGCTCTCATGTTTCGAAAAACTGCTCGTCCTCTCTTTGGGTAAACTCCGAGATTTCCCTGCGAATAGCATTGGTTTTATGCACTGGGAAGTATTTATTCAAAAATTTTATTACCATTTATTCCCATGATGAAATGCTATTAGCAGGTAAAGTATTTAACCATGAACGAGCTCTATCCTTTAAACAAAATGGGAATAATCTGAGTTTAACATCATCGTCTGAAAAATTTTCATATTTAAAAGTTTGACAAATTGCATGAAAATCATTCAGATGATTATATGGGTCCTCATTTTCTAGGCCATAAAATGTGGGGAGACAATTTAGCACACTAGGTTTTAATTCAAAACTCCTAGCAGCTACATTTGGGTATCTTATGCATGATGTGCTCAAATTAGCTAAGGGACTAAAATAGTCCTTAAATGTCCTCTCCTGTGGTGCTTGTAAATCCATTCCAAATTTATTTTTAATGTGCTTTTGTGTGCGAAGTGTTTTTTCTAATTCAAGGTCTATAGGTTCAAGATTAGGAAATAATGACCTACGACCATGCATGCAAAACAAATAAAATAAAAATAATGATGGGAACAAAACAAATAAAAATAAAGATGAGAACAAAACAAATAAAAATAAAGAAGAGGGAGAAATTACGATACTAACCTTATTGCGCTATTACAACCTTTCTATAAAAATACACAAAAACAAATACGTGAAATGAATTAACTAAAAATTAAATTAATAAAATAACCAAAAATTACAAAGAAAAATAAATTGAAAATTAAATTGCAGAATTGTAAAGAATAGAGAAAGAAAAGAAATACTAACCTCTAAATGCAGATTCACTTTTTTTTTTCTTCTTTTTTTTTAATAAAAAATATACAAGAAAACAATTTAAAAGAAATTATGCACAAAAATTAATTCTATGAATTAAAATTACTTACCTCCCCGGCAACGACGCCAAAAACTTGTTGTGCAAATTTTAATGTACTCGCAAGCGCACGAATCTATTGTAGTATAGACTAATGGTGACGAGTGTCGATCCCACGAGGAGGTAGATTTTAATTATATGTAGAATTAATTTTGTAAATGGGTGGTTGGAATTGTGGTGGAAGTGATTTAAAATATGCTAAAATTGGAATTGAAATGGCGATAATAAATTCTAAAATTGGAATTGCAATGCCGAGAATAAATTGTAGCGAAATCTATTGAAATGATGTACTTGGGTATCTGGATCCGTATCAATATGCATCATGGGCTAAATAATCCTTATTAATGCCAATTAAATCATGAGGGGGGGATCCACACCTCATGAACCACACTCTAATCAATATGGTGCTAAGGGCTTATCGTGCCAAATAATAGTAACCTTATACTAGAGGGCCGGTGAAACCAAGGCGGTACTAGACAAGATTAGTATTATTTGTCGACGAGAAGTCAAAACATCCACAAAAACTAGAGGGAAAGAGAAAATAAATTTACCAAATTAAGCCCATGACACATGTTGAGACTTCACCTTCAACCCAAGCTTGAAAGAAAATTAGCCACTCATAATTGAACTAGGGGCAAAATGGAAATTTATTAAAATACGTAGAAAGTACAAGATGGAGAGGGAATTACAGAAAATGGATCCCAAAAATAGATTCAGAGATATCAAATTAGGGGGGGGAGGCCCCCTTTTTATAGATACATGGAGTAAATCATGGCCATCGGATTAAAAACAGTTTGGACGCTCCGGATTGCGCCACGTCATCAGTCAACAGTACGCGGTTTGACCACGCGGATGAACAGTAACACGGTTTGCCTGGATGAACAGTAACGCGGTTTGGTTGAAAATAATCCTGTGTGATGTATGTACTGTACGCGAGATTTTTCGTCCACTGATATGCTGCCACATCACCATCAACAGTACATAAGAATTTTAGCCCAACAGGATCGTGACACCTCATCAGTCAATGCCACATCATCGGTCAATGCCACGTCATCGATCCGTCTATGTGAACAGTAATGTATACAATACCGTATACATGAATAGTACCGTACATGTAAATAGTACTAATTTTCCTTTTATACTCCTCCTAAGGTTTTCGACCGTCCTGAGTTCAAAAGTGATGTCCGTTTTGCCGTCTAATCTCTCATTTATTATGAAATGACTATAATGCCCCTAAAATACATAAAATACTTAATTAAAATAAAATACATGTAATTAAATCACAAGAAGATTAAATACATAAAAGTAAGGGTTGTTAGTAAGACTTGAAATGTAAAATGACGGTTTTCTCCTTTATAAATATGCATTTTCTAACACTCAACATAAATGAGGTTCAAATTGGCGAGTCAACTTCGGGAATCAAAGAAGTCAAGGAGATGGTTGAAGGTCTTGCTCGACAAATAGCATCTTTATCGAATGCTAAATCAACAGAACCCCATGACCATGACTCATACTCAGATCAAGCCAATGCCATAGGTGTAATGAGAAAACCATCTAATTACAACCCATACTCTAACACATATAACCTTGGATGGAGAGACCACCCCAATTTTTCATGGTCTCAAGGATTCCAACAGAATGGACCAGCAGCTCCAGCTCCACCAATTCAACTCATTCCTCAAGTTCCTCAAGCCTCTCAGCCCCCATTTAGACCATACAATCAGAACCAAAACTACTCTCAACCCAGACCATGGGAAGATGCATTCCAGAATTTTAAGAATGTTACTCACTCCACGATTGAGCAACAGAACTGCACCATTGATGGACTACGAAATGAGTTGAGAGCAGGCTTCAACTCACAAGCTCAATCAGTTTCAAGCCTCGAGAAGATGGTGGGATAGCTTGCTTCTTCAGTTCAGACCTTGGCAATGACTGTTGAGAAAGGTAAGTTTCCAAGTCAACTAGTGCCTAATCCTAAAGGAGTACATAAAGCAAGTACCAGTTCACCACAGCAGCATAGAGAGGTCAAAGCAGTCATGACCTTGCGAAAAGGAAAAGAAGTCGACAACAAAGTGGAGATGCCGGTGACAATAGAAAATCAAATTGTACCTGTGAATGTTGAGGACTCATCACCGGAGGAGAAAGAAGAAACCAACCCACGAGAATATGTTCCGAAAGCTCCATTTCCTCAGAGGTTAGCTAAAGGAAAAAAGGAAAAATCCACAGGTGAGATTTTTGAAATCTTCAAACAGGTAAGTGTTAACATCCCTTTACTTGATGCTATTAAACAAGTTTCATCTTATGCCAAGTTTCTTAAAGACCTTTGTACTAAAAAGAGAAATATGCATGTTCAAAAGAAGGCATTTTTAACAGAAAACGTTAGTTCTATACTCCAACATAAAATTCCTTTAAAATGCAAAGACCCAGGCTCCCCTACTATCTCATGTAGTATAGGGAACCACAGAATTGAGAATGCTTTGTTGGATTTAGGAGCTAGTGTAAATTTGTTGCCTTATTTAGTATTTGTGAAACTTGGACTGGGAGAATTACACCCAACTCCAGTGGTGTTACAGCTTGCAAATCGGTCCACGAAAATACCTCGTGGTATTGTGGAGGACGTGCTTATCCAAGTAGACAAGTTTTATTTTCCTGTTGATTTCATTGTAATTGACACTCAACCAATACAGGATTCGAGGAAGCACATCCCCATTATTCTAGGCCGACCTTTCTTGGCAACTGCGGATGCTCACATTCAATGCAGGACTGGAAATATGCAGTTGTCCTTCGGCAACATGACTATGGAGCTGAACATCTTCAACATTGCCAAACAACCTCACAATGCAGATGATGGAATTGTTGATGTGGATTTAATAGAAACAATAGTTGATAACACTTTTCTTTCAAACCTTAGTGATGATCCTTTACAAACATGTTTAACTCACTTTGGTTTTGATTTTGATATTGACAGATCAGTCGATCAGGTCAACGCCCTACTTGACTCAGCACCATCCATGGACACTAATAAATGGAAGTCAAGAGTTGAACAACTAGCACCATCAGAGAAGAAACTCATCCCATCATCAGAATCACCACCGAAACTCGAGCTCAAACCATTGCCCAACACATTGGAATATGTATTTTTGGGAAAAGAAAGTACTCTGCCGGTAATCATCTCATCCTCCCTAAATGACGAATAAAAAGGTAAGTTGTTGGATGTTTTAAAAGAGCACAAAGGAGCATTAGGATGGACCATAGCAGACATAAAAGGTATAAACCCAGTAGACTGCATGCATTACATTCACCTTGATGAAAATGCTAAATCTACTAGGGAAATGCAACGTCGGTTAAATCCTAATATGAAAGAAGTTGTTAGAACAGAAGTCCTTAAGCTATTAGACGCAGGTATCATTTACCCAATTTCTAATAGTTCATGGGTCAGTCCTGTACAAGTTGTCCCTAAAAAGTTAGTAGTCACAGTAGTTACCAATGCTGATAATGAGTTGATACCAACTAGGGTAACTACAAGATGGCGTGTATGCATTCATTATAGAAAATTGAATTCTGTCACACGTAAAGACCATTTTCCTTTACCATTTATTGATCAAATGCTTGATAGATTAGCAGGCCATGAATTTTATTACTTTCTAGATGGCTACTCAGGATACAATCAGATCCCCATAGCACCAAAAGATCAAGAGAAAACCACTTTCACTTGCCCTTTTGGTACTTTTGCATATAGGAGAATGCCATTTGGATTATGTAATGCACCTGCTACATTTCAACGATGCATGTTGAGCATTTTTTCTGATATGGTTGAACGATTCCTTGAAGTCTTTATGGATGACTTTTCTATTTTTGGTGATTCATTTGATCAATGCTTACATCATCTAACACTAGTTCTGCAGAGATGTATTGAGAAGAACTTGGTCTTAAATTGGGAGAAATGTCATTTTATGGTAAAACAAGGTATTGTTCTCGGTCACATCATTTCGAGCAAAGGTATTGAGGTTGACAAAGCCAAGGTGGATCTCATTTCTAATCTTCCTCCACCTAAAACAGTCAGAGAAGTAAGATCTTTCCTTGGGCATGCTGGTTTCTATAGACGTTTCATTAAAGATTTTAGCAAAGTTTCTAGACCCTTATGCAATTTACTTGCTAAGGATGTACCTTTTGTCTTTGATGATTCATGTCTTGTGGCATTTGAAAAATTAAAGCAGTTGTTGACATCATCACCCATCATTCAGCCCCCAAACTGGAGCTTACCATTTGAGCTCATGTGTGATGCATCTGATTATGCAATAGGAGCAGTATTAGGACAAAGAGTTAATCGAATTCCCCACGTTATTTACTATGCTAGTATGACATTGAATGATGCACAGTTGAACTATTCAACTACTGAAAAAGAAATGCTAGCAGTAGTGTTTGCATTAGAGAAATTTCGATCTTATCTCATTGGTTGTAAAATAATTATATTCACAGATCATGCTGCTATTAAATATCTTCTCACAAAGAAATATGCAAAAGCTAGACTAATTTGTTGGGTGTTACTTTTGCAGGAATTTGACTCGGAATTCAAAGATAAGAAAGGGACAGAAAATGTTGTGGCGGACCACCTCTCTCGTCTCCATTTTGACACAATTACAGAGCCATTAATATTGAATGAGTCATTTCCAGATAAACAATTAATGAGTGTGGAAGTATTACCTTGGTATGCTGATATAGTTAATTATCTTGTTACAGGTAAACTTCCAGAGCATTGGACCAAGCAAGACAAGGCTAAATTCTTTGCAGAGATAAAGAATTTCTTTTGGGATGACCCGTATTTGTTCAAGTATTGTGCTGATCAAATTGTTAGACGATGTGTCCCAGAAAATGAAATTGAAAATATCCTTTCATTCTGCCATGAACAAGCTTGTGGAGGCCATTTCAGCGCTAAGAAAACGACTAAAGTTTTACAATGTGGTTTCTGTTGGCCAACTATATTTCGAGATGCTTACACTTTCTGTTCTTCATGTGATAGGTGTCAACGAATGGGGAGCATTACAAAAAGGAACATGATGCCACTAAATCCAATTTTAGTGGTTGAGATTTTTGATGCATGGGGTATCGACTTCATGGGATCCTTTCCCCCTTCTTTTGGCCATCAATACATACTGATTGATGTTGACTATGTATCAAAATGGGTAAAAGCAATTCCATGCAGAACCAATAATCACAAGGTGGTGATAGGATTTTTGAAAAGCAACATAGTTTCACGCTTTGGATTCCCTAGAGCGATAATCAGTGATGGTGGTGCCCACTTTTGTAACAAAGCATTCAAAACTCTTTTGACAAAGTATTCAATCACACACAAAGTGGCGACTTCGTATCATCCGCAAACCAGTGGCCAAGTTGAGATATCCAATCGAGAAATAAAGCACATATTAGAAAAGACAGTGAGGCCCGACAGAAAAGATTGGTCATTAAGGCTTGATGATGCATTATGGGCATATAGAACGGCTTTCAAGACCCCGATTGGGATGTCACCCTATAGGCTAGTGTATGGAAAAGCTTGCCACTTACCTGTGGAACTCGAGCATCGTGCATATTGGGCCATCAAGAAATTTAACTTTGACATGCAACAAGCCAGCTCAGAAAGAAGATTACAACTGGCAGAACTTGAAGAAATTCGTAATGACGCATACGAAAATGCCAAGATTTACAAGCAACGAATGAAAGTCTTCTATGACAAGTAAATTATGAGAAAATCTTTCACTCCAGGTCAGAAAGTGCTTTTATTCAATTCTCGCTTGCACCTATTTCCAGGTAAGTTACGCTCTCGTTGGTCTGGTCCATTTATTGTTCATACTGTTTTTTCACATGGGGCCATTGAGATTAAGGACCCAAAGAACAGTGTCACGTTTAAAGTTAATGGTAAAAAATTAAAGCCATATCTAGAGTACCAACCACATGGAGAAGACACCGAAATAAATTTGAGTGACCCACCAAATTTGAATTGATTTTTTTCTTCTTTCTTTTCGTTGATTTGATTTTGTTTTCTTTCTTTATATTATTCTTCTGTTAATTGAAATTATTTTTGCATAAGTGTGTTTGTTTAACTATTAAGTTTTCTCTTATCATTTTTAATCATGAGTACCTTACTTAGACCGTTCCTCCTGAACATTCTTAAACCACTTCAATGTGTCAAAACTCATCTCAAAAGGCAGATTCAATTTTATAAAATACATCGCATTTGGGCTCTACAGCCACCAGAGTTAGTAGCCTATGTTGAGGGTTTAGAAAGCCAACTCAAAGACATTGAGAAAAGTGTTTACGACATCCAGTTGGAGCTTGAGGTAAATTCAATAAGAGGACGATTTTAATTTTCTTTGTGTGTTTTAATTTGTTTTTCTGTTTGTGTGCTTTAGTTTGTTAACGGTACTCCATGACAATCAAGTCGGTTACTTCAGTTTCCCATAATAACTGATATTTGAGGTGAAGGTATGGACAGAAACGAGACTCTAGCGAAGCTTCACAAGCGATTCCCTTCACTTCCTCAGAATGCCCTCTTTACGATCTATAAAGCTCGGTCCGAACGCATGCAATTACTCATGAGGAATAACATACCTGCTGACATCCGTTGGTTAATCGAGGCTAAAGTACGATCGGCAGGTGAGTTACCTCCAAAATTTATGGCATACATGCCTGGTTATGGTAAAGGAAATTATGCAAGAAAATGACGAGCCCGAAGAATTTCTATTGCTTGTCATAAGTGTGCCAGAATGAGTTGCAATAAAAACCCATGTTTTTTAGGAATGGTGTCTGATAACAGGGAAGATAAGATTCAATTCATTAGGGATGGCTTGAATAAGGAGTCATTGGATGATATCCTTTTGTCTCTTGAAACGCATCCCAGTGGATATGTGCAAGGAGTGATTCTCCAGTTATGGCCATTATTCCAGAAAGAGCATGCACAATATAGTCTCGGGAATCTGACTATAAACGACCCTGTTTGCCAGTTTATAAGAAAACTGGATGGGAAGCCTATCATTGACCCATAGAGGGCGTTCAAGTCGTTTCTGGACGTAAAACCAGAGGAAGATGTGAGCCATAGTCGCAACTACTTGTAAATATCCTTTTACTTTACTGTTATTTTATTTCACTATTGTTTTATTGTGTGCATTATTGTCTTTAATAATTTTATTTCTGTTTGCTTTTTCCTTTTTGACTCGCGAACCACGTGCTTTACGCGTTATTTGACACTGACATGTTACCTCATACACAATTGTGAACCACTGTCACCAAGACTCTTAAATGTGAATTTTTTTCGAGCACTCACAAATTGTTTTTGTGAAGTATCACAATGGCAGCTACTCCCAATAGACAATTCAAGAACATTTGTGTGCTTTCAGGATTTACCTATGGCAAACATAAAGAGTTCGTAGAGGCAGCCATAGATCTTGGTCGAAGCATAGCAGCGAGAAAATTACACTTGGTGTATGGAGGAGGTAACCGAGGGTTATCAAAAATGGTCTCAGAAGCAGCTTTTATCAGAGGAAGTCAAGTGTTAGGCATCATCCCAAGAGTCCTAAAACCATTGGGCAGTTCATCTGACTCATCAACTGGAGAAGAATTAGTCGTCTCAGGTATGCAAGAAAGAATAATTGAAATGCTTAATCATGCTGATGCTTTTATTTTCCTTCCAGGAGATCTTGCAACACTAGAGGCACTTATCACACTAGCATCTTGGGCCCATCTGCACATCCACCAGAAACCCATCGGTTTGTTAAATGTCAATAACTTTTATGATGGCTTTATCGCATTTCTTAACCATGCAATAAAAAAATATTTCATTCCCTCTAATGCGAAAAAACTCTTTATTTGTGCTCACACTGCTAATGAGCTACTTGATCTATTACCAGACCCCTGGACCTTTGTGTTGGAGCGTCCAAATAATGATGGTAACAGTAGCAGCAGTAAGAAGTACAAATTAGATTTAACTCTCCGCCTGTAAATATTTTCTTCTGTGTTGCGCCACCCAGGTGATGTCTTCTAAACTCTGCTTCGTTCTTTTAAAACATTGAGGACAATGTTTCGTTCTGGTTGGGGGGAGGGAATAGTCGACAATTATGGAATCTTGGTTAAGTTTTTACTAATTTTTTGTTGTAGAAACTAACTGTTGCTAACATTTTATGTTGAAGATGGCTGAATATGGAGTGTAGTGACTCTAGAAACGCATTTTCATCGTTTGAAAAAAAATAAAAAAAAATAAAAATTTTTTCTTTATTAAGTTTTGATGTTTATTTTTCTTCTTCTTTTTAATTTCTCCTTTATAAATATATTTAAACTTTTAAGTCGAAGATGGCTGAATATGGAGTGTAGTGCCTCTAGAAACGTATCTTCTAAGTTAAAAAAAAATCATTTTGTTTTTCCATCGTTTTAAGGGTAAATTTTCTAATTAGTTTTTCTGCATCATTTTCACATTTTTGAATGCATATTTTCCTTTCATGTTTAGAATAGGTTGGGGGTAGAATATTGTTTTAAAAAAATGTGTGATTTGTTTTAACATTGGATGACATGATGAATTTCAAATTTTAGTATTTGTATTATCTTTGGTCTTAAGTGATGTTACGTCATATTTGCTACTTTACATGTTGATGTCGAAGACAAATATGAGTTGCTTGAAGGAATGAACATGTCATAAATAAGTACCAAGTGAGTTTTTGAGCCTATTATTTTTCTTGGAGAGTAACCCTTTTGCCCATGCTTCATACAGCTTAGCAGTTTATTATTTTATACACGATCTCTAGATTTCTTTTAAGTTAATCCCTAAAAAAAATTGTAAAAAAAAAAAGAAAAAAGAAAAAAATGTGTGTTGCTACATTGGGAGGCCCATCTAATTAGTAGATATGGATGATTATTTAGAGCCCGAAAAGACGATGGAAATGCCATCTTTGATCCGTTTGAGCCTTTCTAGCCATCCCTTTTATTAAATATCCGTAGTTAAACCTTTTGAGCCTTAAAAAAAAAAACTTTTCTTTGTCCAACTTATCATCTTGACCCACTCCGATTTGGAGTATTACACGATATCTTACAAGTTCCATCACCTATTTATGTTTGAGAAAAATGTAAATAATTATTTTGTTCAGTGAAGTTATGACAAAAAAAAAAGCAAAAAAAAAAACAAAACAAAAATTGTTGTTTCAAAAGAAAAAAAATAAGATAACAATAAAAGGTGAAATCCACCTTGCAACTTCAAAAAAAAATATATATATATATATTTCTCTGCATTTTTTCTCAAACATACACTTTGTTTTCCTTATTTCCCTTCTTTGTAGCCATGTCCCTAGCCTACGTTACGTTCTCATAAAAGTCCTTCTTGATTTTAGGGAACTATAGTCTGAAGTAGAAGCTAGTTATATGGGCTAAAAAGATGTAGTGATGCATAATAATAATAAAAAAAAGATAAATAAAGTGGGTTGACTAGCATTTTTATTTAACTTGAGATCGTATTATTTCTAAACTGAGGGTATATTTCTTTCATCTTGGTGAGAGTATGTGATATCACTTCTTTATTATTTTCTCTCTCAAGTATCATTCATTGGAGTGACTATTTTTATTGGGTTTAATTTCTTTGTGAGAGTGTCACTATTTCCAGTGATAATTTGGGATTTGACATGTCATTCTTGAAAGTAACTATAACAAAGTCTACAGGACTGATTCATGTGGATGGTTAATGTGGGTGTGATGTTTCTTTAGACTGGAGATAATGCTTATACTTTTATTTGATTGCTATCATTAATCTGATTGAATAAACACGAGTGTTTCTAAAAAAAAAAAATATTTTGAATTTGAATTTTGTTTTCGCTTTATTTGCTAGGGACTAGCAATAAGCTGGTTGGAGGTGTGTTGAGTGTTAGAAAATGCATATTTATAAAGGAGAAAACTGTCATTTTACATTTCAAGTCTTACTAACAACCCTTACTTTTATGTATTTATCCTTCTTGTGATTTAATTACGTATGTTTTATTTTAATTAAGTATTTTATGTATTTTAGGGGCATTATAGTCATTTCTCAATAAAGGAGAGATCAGATGGCAAAACGGACATCACTTTTGAACTCAGGACGGTCGAAAACCTTAGGAGGAGCATAAAAGGAAAAATGGCACTATTCACATGTACGGTACTATTCACGTGTACGGTACTGTCTACGTTACTGTTCACGATACTGTTCACATAGACGGATCGATGACGTGGCATTGACCGATGATGTGGCATTGACTGATGAGGTGTCACGATCCTGTTGGACTAAAATTCTTATATACTGTTGATAGTGACGTGGCAGCATATCAGTGGACGAAAAATCTCACGTACGGTGCATGCATCACACAGGATTATTTTCAACCAAATCGCGTTACTGTTCAACCCGGGTCAAACCGTGTTACTGTTCATCCACGTGGTCAAACCACGTCATCGATGATGTGGCGCAATCACGAAGGCGTCATTTTAAATCCGATGGCCATGATTTACTCCATGTATCTATAAAAAGGGGGTCTCCCCCCCTAATTTGAGATCTCTGAATCCATTTTTGGGATCTATTTTCTGTAATTCCCTCTCCATCTTGTATTTTCTACGTATTTTAATAAATTCTCATTTTGCCCCTAGTTCAATTATGAGTGGCTAATTTTCTTTCAAGCTTGGGTTGAAGGTGAAGTCTCAACATGTGTCATGGGCTTAATTTGGTAAATTTATTTTCTCTTCCCCTCTAGTTTTTGTGGATGTTTTGACTTCTCGACAAATAATACTAATCTTGTCTAGCCTTGGTTTCACCCTCCAAGGTTATTATTATTTGGCACGATAAGCCCTTAGCACCATATTGATTAGAGCGTGGTTCATGAGGTGTGGATTTCCCCCTCATGATTTAATTGGCATTAATAAGGAATATTTAGCCCATGATGCATGTTGATACGGATCCAGATACCCAAGTATGTCATTTCAATAGATTTCTCTTCAATTTATTCTTGTCATTTCAATTCTAATTTTAGAATTTATTCTCGCCATTTTAATTTAAGTTTTAGCATATTCCAAATCATTTCCACCACAAATCCAACCACCCATTTCTAAAATTAATTCTACATATAATTAAAATCCACCTCCTCGTGGGATCGACACTCGTCACCATTAGTCTATTCTACAATAGATTCGTGCGCTTGCGAGTACATTAAAATTTGCACAACAAGTACCTCACGAGTCCTGAATCTTTGTTGAAACCGTTTGACTAAATATTTCTTGTTTTGAAAGTGTGTGGACTCAAAATTGGATTGGTTGAAGGTGCCCCCTACTTGCCGTGACCGGTTGGTTGGTTGGTTGGTTGAACCGGTTCTTTGCCTTTTCTTCGAACCGGCCGTGAGCTTGACATGTTGATTTGGAGTGATTTGAAGTTGAAAGAAGCAAAGAGAATGAAGATTATGAAGATTGAAAGTGATTTTGAGAAGTAATTTGGATCAAAAACAATTTGAGGGGAGGAATTTTAGAGAGAGAAAAATTTGGTTAAACCCTAGGTTGAATTTTGGGTCTAGAGATTTAGATGTTGAAAATGGATTTGGAGTATGATTTTAGGCATAAGAACGGATGGGGATTAAGATTTATGAATTGATTTGCATCAAAGCCGAGTGGAAATGGTGGATTTTGAAGTGAAAACGAGTGAGGAATAAACGGTTTTTAGAGAAAGAGAGAGATCTGGTTGGCCGAATGAAGGAGGAAGATGAACAACTTATAAAGCTTCGAATCCGGCTTGCCGGATGTCTTTAACCGGAAATCCAGTTATATTCCAGCAAGGCATTCACGCGAATCCGGCTAACCGGATTTCACTAACCGGTTAGCCGGTTATGGGACAGAAAGCAAAAACCCGTATCCGGCTTTTTGGTTTATCTAACCGGTTTTCTGGTTTTGAGGCAGAAAGTTGCCTCTCGAATTCGGTTTTCCGGATTTAGAAACCAGTTAGCCGGTTGTGAGGCAGAACCATGCAAACCGTAACCGGTTTTTCAGATTTGAAGAACCGGCTGTCCGGTTTTGAGGCAGAGAAGATGCTTAGCAAATCCAGTTTTCCAGATTGATAAATTCGGTTATCCGAATGTTGACCCGAGAGCAACCAAAGCTAATCCGGCTTACCGGTTTGCTAAATCCGGTTATCCGAAATTTATCCCGAGAGAAATCAATAAGAAAGCGGTTTTCCAGATGAGAGGAAGTGGTATACCGGTTTAGACTTGGAAATCTTTTTGTCTCTAATTGAATTTTGGCAAGCTCTTATACTTGTATTACACACCATTTTATTTTTTGCTTTTAAAATTGATTAATTTTAAATCATTTTGAGATTTAAAACTTTTCAATAAGTCATTTAATGCATGAAACATAAAATCATAAAATTACAAGCATATCAAGCTATCTAATTCATGAAGCATAAATTCATATAATAACAAACATATCAAGCCATGTAGTAAAACATAAGTCAAGATGCAACACTCATCATTCCAAGCTCATGTCTTATCTTTATAAAATGCTCTTTGCTAAGAGGTTTTGTAAATATATCCGCAAGCTGATTTTCAGTAGAAACAAATTTAATTAAAACATCTCCTTTTTGAACATGATCTCTAAGGAAATGATGTCTAATTTCTATATGCTTAGTCCTAGAATGTTGAATAGGATTCTTGGAAAGATTTATAGCACTAGGATTGTCACACAAGATAGATATTTGATTAAGTTTAATTCCATAGTCTCTAAGGGTTTGTTTCATCCAAAGAATTTGTGCACAACAACTACCTGCGGCAATATATTCTACCTCGGTGGTTGAAAGCGCAACCGAGTTTTGTTTCTTACTAAACCAAGAGACAAGTGAATGGCCTAGGAAGTGACATGTTCCACTAGTACTTTTTCTATCAACCTTGTATCCGGCAAAATCGGCATCCGAATAACAAGTTAAGTCAATATGAGTTCCCCTAGGATACCAAAGGCCAAGATTAATGGTGCCAATCAAATATCGAAAAATGCGTTTGACAACAAGCATGTGTGCCACTTTAGGACAAGATTGACATCTAGCACACAAGCATACACTAAACATAATATCAGGCATACTAACACTCAAATAGAGTAAGGATCCGATCATACCTCGATATGTCTTGATATCAACTTCCTTACCTTTCTCATCTTTGTTCAGCTTGATGGTAGTACTCATTGGAGTGCTTTTTTCCGTTCCATTATCATAGCCAAATCTTTTGAGTAGATCTTTCACGTACTTGGCTTGATTTATGAAAATTCCTTCCTCGTTTTGTTTGATTTGGAGTCCAAGGAAGTACTTCAACTCTCCCATCATACTCATCCCAAATTCTTTGCTCATACACGATGAAAATTCTTTACACAACAATTCATTAGTAGAACAAAAAATAATATCATCAATGTAAATTTGAACAATAAGTATATCTTGGTTCTTATGCTTAACAAATAAAGTTGTGTCCGCTTTTCCCATTGAAAAATTATTATCCAACAAGAAGTTTTTAAGCCTATCATACCAAGCTCTAGGTGCTTGTTTGAGTCCATACAAAGCCTTAGATAACTTATATACATGATCTGAAAATTTTTCATTTTCAAAACCAGGAGGTTGTTTCACATAAACTTCCTCCATAATATAACCATTTAAGAAAGCACTCTTGACATCCATTTGATATAAAATAAAATCCTTATGACATACATATGCTAACAACATTCTAATGGATTCTAACCTTGCTACAGGTGCAAATGTTTCATCAAAATCAATTCATTCTTCTTGGTTGTAACCTTGAGCCACTAATCTAGCTTTATTTCTTGCAACCACACCGGATTCATCCATTTTGTTTCTAAATACCCATTTAGTGCCTATAATGGATTGATGTTCTGGATTAGGAACTAATTCCCACACATTGTTTCTTTCAAGTTGATTCAACTCCTCTTGCATAGCCATAATCCAAGATTCATCATTTTCCGCATCCGCAAAGGATTTTGGTTCAATTTGAGAGATAAATGCAGCATGCTCACATGTGTTCCTAAGAGATGATCTAGTTGTAACACCTCGCGAGGGATCTCCTAAAATTACATCCTTACAGTGAGAAAAAACATACCTCCACTCCTTGGGGAGTGTTTGAGAAGTACCTTCATTTTGCTCTACATTTGTTTCTTCATGGTGCTCCTCTTGAATTCCATGTGGTGCATCTTTTTTGTTGTCAATTGATGCTTATTCTCGTTGTTCTTCTTCTACATTATCATCAACAACTACTTTCTCTGTAGAGAAGGGATTAGACTCATCGAATGTAACATGCATAGATTCTTCCACAACTAAAGTTCTTTTATTATAAACCCTATAAGCTTTGCTTGAGTTTGAATAACCAAGAAAAATGCTAACATCAGATTTTGGATCAAATTTACCAAGATTATCTTTTGTGTTCAAAACAAAACATTTGCATCCAAAGACTTTAAAATAGCCAATGTTGGGTTTTCTATCTTTCCAAAGTTCATATGGAGTTTTATTAAGATTAGGTCTAATCAACATACGATTCAAAACATAACAAGCGGTGTTGACGGCTTCGGCCCAAAAATATTTAGGCAAAGAATTTTCATTCAACATAGTCCTAGCCATTTCTTGAATAGACCTATTCTTTCTCTCTACAACTCCATTTTGTTGTGGAGTCCTAGGTGATAAAAATTGATGTTCAATGCCAAAGTCATTACAAAAATTTTTAAATGCATGATTTTCAAATTCTCCACCATGATCACTTCTAATACAAGTAATAGAATAACCTTTTTCATTTTGAACCTTTTTATAGAAAATTTGAAATGCATCAATGGCATCATCCTTATTAGCTAAGAACAATACCCATGTGTATCTAGAATAATCATCTACAATTACAAATGCATAAAATTTGCCACTTAAACTAGCATATCTAGAAGGTCTAAACAAATCTATGTGAAGTAATTGAAGTGGTTTTGAAGTAAAGACATGATTCTTGCTTTTGAAGGAAGTTTTGATTTATTTTCCAAATTTTGCAAGCTTCACAAATTCTATCTTTTTGAAAATTGATTTTTGGAAGACCTTTAACCAAATCATTTTTCACGATTTTTGAAATCAAATCCATGCTTGCATGACCTAATCTTCTATGCCATAACCAACCATCATCATGCAATGCAGAGAAATATTTATCATTTGTCGATGCACAATCTATATTAATGGTATAGACATTAACACATCTATTTTCTACAAACAAAACTTTCCCATCACATGCATTCTCAATAACACATTTTGATTCATCAAAGATAACTCTATATCCTTTATCACATAATTGACTAATACTAAGCAAGTTGTGTTTTAAGTTTTCAACCAAACACACATTTTCAATGAGAGTAGAGGATACATTACCGGCATTTCCAATGCCAATGATATTTCCTTTTGAATTATCTCCAAACGATACATCTCTACCATTTTCGATCTTAGTAAAACTTGAAAACCAAGAATAATTCCCTGTCATGTGTCTTGAACAACCGCTGTCCAAGTACCACTTATTCTTCTTCTTCTTCAAGCCAGAGAAAACCTTTTTGGGTCCTTAAGAGTTAGCAATGGTTCCTTTCGGAACCCAAACACATTTCATACCATAATATGCATTTCTCTTCACTGCACATCTATTTTTCATATGACCATCTTGATTACAATAATGACATACAATTTGATTGTTAATAGATGTATTCTTCACAAAATAACTCTTGTAATATTTTTGTTTCAAATTTGGCTTATAACCAATGCCTCCTTTGTCAAATACACATTTTTATGAGTTTAGCAAGTTGTCCAACATCTTTTGCCCATTTGTGAATTTTAACACAATCTCATTTAGTTCATTGCTCTTCTTTTTAAGCATTTCATTTTCATTTTTCAAGTCATTCACGTGTGACTTTAAGTGCTCATGTGGAGTGCTAGAATTCTCAAATAATGCAACTCTATCATGCAATGTTTTATTTTCTAATTCTAGGCATGTGATCTTTGCACTAAATGATTCATTTTCATCTTTAAGCTCTATCATCTTCTTTTTAAGACATATATTCTTTTTACCAATCTTCATCAGCTCATCATGCAAATCCTTAAAGGCATCATGTAATTCATCATATGTAGGAAGAACACTTACCTCATCAAGTTCATCACATGATTCTTCCCCAAAGGCCATGAGAGCTAAATTTGTCATTTCTTATTGCTCATCATCATCACTTGTTTCCTCATCGCTATCATCCCACGTGGCCACCATAGCTTTCTTCTTGAGTTTGTTAAGAAGAGGACATTCCGGTCGTATGTGTCATTCATAACAAGTGATTGGCTCTTTCTTCTCCTTTTATTCTTGTAGCCTCTTTCTCTGCTCATTATTCTTCTTGTAAAATTTTCTCTTCTAGCCAACATTGCCAACTCCTCATCATCCATCTCGCTTCCTCATCACTCTCACATTTTGAGAGCAATGTTTTTCTTCTTTTCCTCATGCCCTTTTAAATCTTCTTCATATGAAATGAGAGAACTAATTAAATCAAGGTAATACATTTAAATCTTTGGCTTCCTCATTCCTTTTTGGTTTTCTTAACTTTTTCGCTATTTGAAAAGGTCTTTCCTAGGGCTCCTAGAGTGTTCACTATGTCTGTAAATCTAGTATACATAGAGTACACGTTCTCATTTTGTTCCATTTGGAACAATTCATATTGTCGAGTGTACTTACTTATTTTAGATTCTTTCACTTGGTTTGTGCCTTCATAAACAACTTCAAGTTTGTGCCAAATCTCATTAGCACTTTCGTAACTAGACACTCTATGAAACTCTTTCTTATCTAGTGCATAAAACAAGGCATTCATAGCCTTGGAATTTAGAGACGCTTTTCTCTTTTCGAATTCATTCCATTCCCGTGAAGGTTTTGGAATATCTTCCCCGACTTCACTTTTAGTCAAAGGTATAAAAGGACCATCATTAACGATTTCCCAAATTTCGTAATCTAAGGCTTGCAGGTAATTTCTCATCCTAGTTTTCCAATACGGGTAATCGTTTCCATCAAAGTAAGGTGGTCTAGTGGTGGACTGTCCTTCCCTAAATGTGGAATCATTTTGAGTTGCCATTGATCTTTAGCTCTAGACAGTTAAGTCTAAATAAGAGCACCTCGCTCTGATACCAAATGAAATATAAGTGTGCAACCCAAGAGGGGGGTGAATTGGTATTTTAAAAATTATCCTAGCAAATCCACACAACAAACAATCTAACGTCTTAATAAAATTGAAAGCAAGAAGTTCAATAAAAGCACAATAACAAATGAGTAAGGGAGAAGAGAAACAAACACACGAATTTTTACGTGGTTTGGCAATCTCCGCCTACGTCCACGCCTCCAATCTATCTAAGCTTGAGGATTTCACTATCCGAGCCTTTCCAAGGCTTCAACCGTTTACAATTGAGTTCAAGGTGTCAATGAACGTTTACAACAAAGAGATTATCTCCCAATCTCTTCACTCAAGTGTCTCACACACTCAAACACTTACAATTAAGATGAAAAAATGATACAACAAAACTCACTCAAAGAGTAGATATTCAAAAATGAAGAACAATAGATGATTCAATGTTTTTGTGATTTGCGAATTGAGAGCTCAAGATATCTTGTGCGCTTTTTGTTTATGCTTGCTGGGGAGCTTGAAAATGAATTGGATTTGAGTTTATATAGTTTGAGCTCAAAAACTAGCCGTTATGCACATTTTGGTCATAACCGGCTTACTGTTTATGGAATCCGGTTAGCCACTTTTATGTTACCGTTAAGGCAAAAATTTGAATTTCAGAATATTCAGCATGCCGCTTTTCATATCCTAAGTTTTGAAATCCGGATTGCAAAATCCGGATAGCTTTATGCCCAAAATTGGATTGCCGTTTACCATATCCGCTACGAATCGCCATGGAAATATTTTCTAAATTTATAGTTTGACCCCAAAACTTTATAAACTATATTATGGCCCAAAACGTTATGAAAGCTTTCAAATAGGTCTAATTTCAGAATTTCTAAATAATGCTTTGTCAATCCCAAAACTTTCTGAAATTATGATTTTACCCAAACTAGGTGAAATTATAGAATGGCCTAAAATATTTAAATAGTTTCAAATAGGTCCAAATTCGAAATTTTAAAACAATATCAAATGTTTTAAAATACTTTCATTTTAGTCCAAAACACTTTAATTCCATAACATCATTTTCTTAAAAAGCACAATTAATAAATCTTTGTTTAATCAATACATGTGGTTTGTTATCATCAAAATCAATATCTATAGCCATATAGCTAACAAAAACATCATCACATATAAATCCAAAGAGTCAAACAAACAGAGGAAAGCGCCTTCTTCACACAGGTACGTATATATATTTACATTTATCGAGCTTTATTAGTTATTCGTCATGCTTGTAATACTTGAAACTAATAACTTATTCATTGCTTTTGGAACTTTAAAAATATGCAGTTGAACATGGACAACTAAAAAAAGCGTGTCTCTCTTTTTATGAGAATATAGATTAGTCCACAAGCTTTCCATTAGATGGTGTAACATCAAATAATGGTACATATTTGCATGAAACTACATGTACAATGAAAATATTAATATATTTAGTAATATTTTTTCTTATCATATTCACTTAGACGAAATAAGATACTTTGTTACAATATTATTATTTGTTGAATTTGACAGTTCATTACACAACGCCTTGGAATTTTGGACCCCCTACATACACATGTCAATATTGTGGTCCCATTTTATGGTACGAGGAACGGAACAAGAAAACCAAAAGGGTCTCACATCCCAAATTTACATTTTGTTGTATTGAAGGTCGTGTACAGATTCCATTCATGAAAGAAATGTTAGCCTATATGGCTATAAATATTGATTTTGATGATAACAAACCACATGTATTTATTAAGCAAAGATTTATGAATTGTGCTTTTATAATAAGAAAATGATGTTATGGAATTAAAGTATTTTGAACTAAAATGAAAGTATTTTTAAAATCTTTCATAGTGTTTTTAAATTTCGGATTTGGACCTATTTGAAACTATTTAAATATTTTTGGGCCATTCTATAATTTCACAAAGTTTGGGCGAAGTCACAATTTCATAAAGTTGTGGGATTGACAAAGCATTATTCTAAAATTCTGAAATTGAACCTTTTTGTAAACTTTCATAACGTTTTGGACGCTTTATAAAGTTTCATGTAGCATCAGTTCGACAAACGAAAGTCAGTTTTAGTCTATCCGAAAGCGGCTAACCGGATCCTGACAAACGGATATCCAGTTGTTTGGTAGTAAGCTACTGAGCATAAGCGGAAATCCGGATTTGACAAAGCGACAATCCGGATGTTCAAAAATTCAAAATTGTGGCTGTAACGGTAATAGTAAGCGGAATACCGGATGTCCATAACCGGCAATCCGGTTACGACCAAAATGTGCATAACGGCTAGTTTTTGAGCTCACACTATAAAAACTCAAATCCAACTCATTTTCAAGCTCTCCAACAAGCAAAAACAAAAAGCACACGAGATATCTTGAGCCTTCAAACTTGCGAACTACAAACATTGAATCATTTCTTGTTCTTCATTTTTGAATATCTACTCATTGAGTGAGTTTCATTGTAACCTTCATTTATTCATCTCAATTGTAAGAGTTTGAGTGTGTGAGACACTTGAGTGAAGAGATTGGGAGATAATCTCTTTGTTGTAAAGATTTATTGACACCTCGAAGTCAATTGTAATCGGTTGAAGCCTCGGAAAGGCTTGGATAGTGAAATCCTTAAGCTTGGATCGCTTGGAGGCGTGGATGTAGGCGGGGATTGCCGAACCACGTAAAAATTCGTGTGTTTGTTTCTCTTATCCCTTACTCTTTAATTATTGTGCTTTTATTAAAATTATTGCTTTCAATTTTTATTAAGACATTAGATTGCTTGTTGTGTGGATTTGCTAGGATAATTTTTAAATTTCCAATTCACCCCCCCTCTTGGGTTGCACACTTATATTTCATTTGGTATCAAAGCGAGGTGCTCTTATTTAGATTTAACCATCTAGAACTAAAGATCAATGGCAACTCAAAATGATTCCACATTTAGGGAAGGACAGTCCACCACTAGACCACCTTACTTTGATGGAAACGATTACCCATATTGAAAAACTAGGATGAGAATTTACTTGCAAGCCTTAGATTATGAAATTTAGGAAATCGTTAATGATGGTCCCTTCATGCATTTGACTAAAAATGAAGTCGAAGAAGATATTCCAAAACCTTCACGGGATTGGAATGAATTCGAAAAGAGAAAAGCTTCTCTAAATTCCAAGGCCATGAATGCCTTGTTTTGTGCACTAGATAAGAAAGAATTTCATAGAGTGTCTAGTTGCGAAAGTGCTATTAAGATTTGGCACAAACTTGAAGTTGTCTATGAAGGCACGAACCAAGTGAAAGAATCTAAAATAAGTAGGTACACTCGACAATATGAATTGTTCCAAATGGAACAAAATGAAAATGTATACTCTATGTATACTAGATTTACAGACATAGTAAACACTCTAGGAGCCCTAGGGAAGACCTTTTCTAATAGCGAGAAAGTCAAGAAAATCATTAGGTCGCTACTTAAGGAATGGAGACAAAAAAGGACTGCCATTGAGGAAGCCAAAGATTTAAATGTTTTACCTATTGATGATTTAATTGGTTCTCTCATTTCATATGAAGAAGATTTAGCAGCTGAAAAAGGGCATGAGGAAAAGAAGAAGAACATTGCTCTCAAGGCTTCAAAACGTAAGAGTGATGAGGAAAGCGAAATGGATGATGAGGAGCTGGCCATGTTGGCTAGAAGATTCAGAAAATTTTACAAAAAGAATAATGAGCAGAGAAAGTTCAGAGGCTACAAGAATAAGGAGGAGAAGAAGGAGCCAATCACTTGTTATGAATGCAAGAAGCCCGGACACATATGACCGGAATGTCCTCTTCTCAACAAACTCAATAAGAAAGCTATGGTGGCCACATGGGATGATAGTGATGAGGAAACAAGTGATGATGATGAGCAACAAGAAATGACAAATTTAGCTCTCATGGCCGTTGGGGAAGAATCATGTGATGAACTTGATGAGGTAAGTGTTCTTCCTACGTATGATAAATTGCATGATGCTTTTAAGGATTTGCATGATGAGCTAATGAAGATTGGTAAAAAGAATATATGTCTTAAAAAGAAGATGATAGAGCTTAAGAATGAAAATGATTCATTTAGTACAAAGATTACATGCCTAGAATTAGAAAATAAAACATTGCATGATAGTATTGCATCATTTGAGAATTCTAGCACTTCACATGAGCACTTAGAGTCACACATGAATAACTTGAAAAATGAGAATGAAATGCTTAGAAAGAAGAGCAATGAACTAAATAAAATTGTGCTAAAATTCACAAATGGGCAAAAGATGTTGGAAAATTTGCTAAACTCACAAAAATGTGTATTTGACAAAAGTGGCATTGGTTATAAACCGAACTTGAAACAAAAATTTTACAAGAGTTATTTTGTGAAGAATACATCTATTAACAATCAAATTGTATGTCATTATTGCAATCAAGATGGCCATTTGAAAAATAGATGTGCAGTAAAGAGAAATGCATATTATGGTGTGAAATGTGTTTGGGTTCCGAAAGGAACCATTGCTAACTCTCAAGGACCCAAAAAGGTTTGGGTACCTAAAACTTGAGATTTTTTCTACAGGGCTCAAAGAAGAAGAAGAATAAGTAGTACTTGGACAGCGGTTGTTCAAGACACATGACAGGGAATTATTCTTGGTTCTCAAGCTTTACTAAGATCAAAAATAGTGGAGATGTATCGTTTAGAGATAATTCAAAAGGAAAAATCATTGGGATTGGAAATGTCGGTAATGTATCCTCTACTCTCATTGAAAATGTGTGTTTGGTTGAAAACTTGAAACACAATTTGCTTAGTATTAGTCAATTATGTGATAAAGGATATAGAGTTATCTTTGATGAATCAAAATGTGTTATTGAGAATGCATGTGATGGGAATGTCTTGTTTGTAGAAAATAGATGCGTTAATGTCTATACCTTTAATATAGATTGTCTCCGCATTGCATGATGATGGTTGGTTGTGGCATAGAAGATTAGGTCATGCAAGCATGGATTTAATTTCAAAAATCGTGAAAAATGATTTAGTTAAAGGTCTTCCAAAAATCAATTTTCAAAAAGATGGTATTTGTAAAGCATGCCAATTTGGAAAACAAATCAAAACTTCCTTCAAAAGTAAGAATCATGTCTCTACTTCAAAACCACTTCAATTACTTCATATAGATTTGTTTGGACCTTCTAGATATGCTAGTTTAAGTGGCAAATATTATGCATTTGTAATTGTGGATGATTATTCTAGATACACATGGGTATTGTTCTTAGCTAATAAGGATGATGCCATTGATGCATTTCGAATTTTCTATAAAAAGGTTCAAAATAAAAAAGGTTATTCTAGCACTTGTATTAGAAGTGATCATGGTGGAGAATTTGAAAATCATGCATTTGAAAATTTTTGTAATGACTTCGGCATTGAACATCAATTTTCATCACCTAGAACTCCACAACAAAATGGAGTAGTAGAGAGAAAGAATAGGTCTATTCAAGAAATGGCTAGGACCATGTTGAATGAAAATTTTTTGCCTAAGTATTTTTCGGCCGAAGCCGTCAACACTGCTTGTTATGTTTTAAATCGGGTGTTGATTAGACCTAATCTTAATAAAACTCCATATGAACTTTGGAAAGATAGAAAACCCAACATTGATTATTTTAAAGTTTTTGGATGCAAATGTTTTGTTTTGAACACAAAAGATAATCTTGGTAAATTTGATCCAAAATTTGATGTTGGTATCTTTCTTGGTTATTCAAATTCAAGCAAAGCTTATAGAGTTTATAACAAAAGAACTTTAGTTGTGGAAGAATCTATGCATGTTACATTTGATGAGATTAACCCCTCCTCTACGGAGAAAGTCATTGTTGATGATAATGCAGAAGAAGAACAACAAGAAGAAGCATCAAATAACAACTAAGAAGACGCACCACCTGGAATTCAAGAGGAACATCATGAAGAACCAAATGTAGAGCAAAATGAAGGTACTTCTCAAACACTCCCCAAGGAGTAGAGGTATGTTTCCTCTCACCCTAAGGATGTAATTTTAGGAGATCCCTCATGAGGTGTTACCACTAGATCATCTTTTAGGAACACATGTGAGCATGCTGCATTTATTTCTCAAATTGAACCAAAATCCTTTGCGGATGCGAAAAATGATGAATCTTGGATTATGGCAATGCAAGAGGAGTTGAATCAATTTGAGAGAAACAATGTGTGGGAGTTAGTTCCTAATCCAGAACATCAATCCATTATAGGCACTAAATGGGTATTTAGAAACAAAATGGATGAATCTGGTGTGGTTGTAAGAAATAAAGCTAGATTAGTGGCTCAAGGTTACAACCAAGAAGAAGAAATTGATTTTGATGAAACTTTTGCACCTGTAGCAAGATTAGAATCCATTAGGATGTTGTTAGCATATGCATGTCATAAGGATTTTATTTTATATCAAATGAATGTCAAGAGTGCTTTCTTAAATGGATATATTATGGAGGAAGTTTATGTGAAACAACCTCCCGGTTTTGAAAATGAAAATTTCCAGATCATGTGTATAAGTTATCCAAGGCTTTGTATGGTTTAAAACAAGCACCTAGAGCTTGGTATGATAGGCTTAAAAACTTCTTGTTGGATAACGATTTTTCGATGGGAAAAGCGGACACAACTCTTTTTGTTAAGCATAGGAACCAAGACATACTTATTGTTCAAATTTATGTTGATGATATTATTTTTGGTTATACTAATGAGCTGTTGTGCAAAGATTTTTCATCATGTATGAGCCAAGAGTTTGAGATGAGTATGATGGGAGAGTTGAAGTACTTCCTTGTACTTCAAATCAAACAAAACGAGGAAGGAATTTTCATAAACCAAGCCAAGTACGTAAAAGATCTACTCAAAAGATTTGGCTATGATAATAGAACGGCAAAAAGCACTCCCATGAGTACTACTATAAAGCTGGACAAAGATGAGAAAGGTAAGGAAGTTGATATCAAGACATATCGAGGTATGATCGGATCCTTACTCTACTTGACTGCTAGTAGGCCTGATATTATGTTTAGTGTATGCTTTTGTGCTAGATTTCAATCTTGTCCTAAAGAGTCTCACATGCTTGCTGTCAAACGCATTTTTTGATATTTAATTGGCACCATTAATCTTGGCCTTTGGTATCCTAGAGGAACTCATATTGATTTAACTTGTTATTCGGATGCCGATTTTGCTAGGTATAAGGTTGATAGAAAAAGTACTAGTGGAACATGTCACTTCCTAGGTCATTCTCTTGTCTCTTAGTTTAGTAAGAAACAAAACTCGGTTGCGCTTTCAACCACCGAGGCAGAATATATTGCCGCAGGTAGTTGTTGTGCACAAATTCTTTGGATGAAACAAACCCTTAGAGACTATGGTATTAAACTTGATCAAATACCTATCTTATGTGACAATACTAGTGCTATTAATCTTTCCAAGAATCCCATTCAACATTCTAGGACTAAACATATAGAAATTAGACATCATTTCCTTAGAGATCATGTTCAAAAAGGAGATGTTGTAATTAAATTTGTCTCCACTGAAAATCAACTTGCGGATATCTTTACAAAACCTCTTAGCGAAGAGCATTTTATAAAGATAAGACATGAGCTTGGAATGATGATTGTTGAATCTTAATTTGTGTTTTAATATATGGCCTTATATGTTTGTTATCATATGGATATATGCTTCATGAATTAAATAGCTTGATATGCTTGTAAATTTATGATTTTATGATTTTGTGTTTCATGCATTAAATAGCTTATTGAAAAGTTTTAAATCTCAAAATGATTTAAAATTAATCAATTTTTAAGGCCGGAAATGAAATGGTGTGTGTAGTACAAGTATAAGAGCTAGCAAATATTCTATTTATACTCATTCGAAAAACCATTTTTTTCTTTTTCTTATTGATTTCTCTCGGGTTAAATTCCTGATAACCGGATTTTCAATCCGGAAAACCGGATTAGCTTTGGTTACTCTCGGGTCATCATTCGGATAACAGAATTTATCAATCTGAAAAACCGGATTTGCTAAGCCTCCTTTCTGCCTCAAAACCGGATAACCGATTCTTAAAATCCGGAAAACCGAATTCAAGAGGCAACTTTCTGCCTCAAACCAGACTACCGGTTAGCAAAACCGGAAAGCCGGTTTTGCGTGGAACCTTGCTGGAACAAACCGGATTTTCGGTTAAACTCATCTGGCAAGCCGGTTTCGATGTTGCAGCTTCTGGTCACAACCGGCTAGCCGGTTAGTGCAAACCGGCAAGCCGGTTTTAGGAGCTATTTCCACTGTTCTTCTTCCTTCTTCATTCGATAATCCGGTTCTTGTTCTCTCTCTATAAACCGGTTCCTCTCTCTCTCTTTTTTCACTCCAAAATCCACCATTTCTACTCGGTTTTGATGCAAATCAGTCCATAAATCCTAATCCCCATATGTTCTTATGCCTAAAATCACACTCAAAACTCATTTTCAACATCAAAATCTCTAGATCCGAAAATCAACCTAGGGTTTGACCGATTTTTCTCTCTCTAAATTTCTCACTATCAAGCCGTTTTTTATTCAAATTGCTTCTCAAAATCACTTTCAATCTTCATCACCTTCATTCTCTTCATCCTTTTTAACTCCAAATCAACCAAAATCCAAATGTCAAGCTCACGGCCGGTTCGAAGAAAAGGCAAAGAACCGGTTCAACCAACCAACCGGTCACGGCAAGCAGGGGGCACCTCCGATCAATCTAATTTCGAGTCCACACACTTTCAGAACAAGAAACATCTAGCCAAACAATTTCACCAACAGTTCATGACTCGTGAGGTACTCCAAACCTTTTTTGTTTTACCGGTTTAGTTAAATCATCTTAGTATTAGCAATAGAACTTTATTGCAATTGTTGGAAGATGTTGGTTGGCTTAATGCACTTGTTGTTGAAGAAAATGTATATCCTGACTTGGTGAAAGTATTTTACTCGAATATGGATTGTTCCGCGGAGAAAGAGAATCGAGTAGTCACCACAGTTGGAGGAGTTTTGATTGAGTTTGATGATTCGGAGTTGAACTCCATCCTAGGATCTTCCGATGATGGCCTAGAAATTTTTTCACCTAGGAAACCTCCTGATATTGATGACTATGTTTATATTGATGCTGTTAAGAATATATGTCGTCATGTTGACCTTTCCGATGAAGATTGTACTATCCATTTTCGCAACAAATGTCTTTGTCTTCAAACTCGGACATTACTTCATTTTATTCAGAGTATTGTCCTTCCTAGATCAGGCCATTTGGATGAGGTCTCTCATATGGATGTAGCCTTGATTGATTGTATTCTTAGACATCGTCCAGTCGACTTAGGATATACCATTGTTCGAAACATGCTAAGTATACCTAAGTTGATTACCCGCTCCCTTCCATATGGTCATTTCATTACCCAAATCCTAAAATTTTTTTATGTACCGATTAAAGAACCGTCGTGTAGACCGTCTAAGGGTATCGGGGATGATGCTATTGTCGGCTTAGGCTTTGAGTGGAAAAATGGCACTTGGGTCAAAAACATTGAAAACAAGTTTACCTTCCTTGCTCCAAGTGATGATCAGCCACTTAATGCTGTGGTTCCAGCCGATCAGCTACCCATTTTCTCACTCTCATTTCGGGGGCAGCGTAGACGCCGAGATCCTCCCGTGATTGCTTCAGCTCCTGATGTCTCTGCATTCATTTCATCACCTCCACGGCCTCCTACCTCTGGAGATGTTACTCTTCAGCAGCTTATGGATGAGGTGCGGACACTTTGAGAGGAGCAGGCAGCAGCTCATTCATGGACAGCGCCTTCTCTTTGAGCACTTTGGCATTCCATATCCGTTTCCACCTCCAACACCTCCATCTTCACCACCTGGGTAGTTTCTTATGCTTGTATTTGGACACACCTACATTTCATTTACTGCATTGTGTGTTCTTTTATTTTCGACTCTATGGATGGTTATTATGCTTTTCGGTTTATGTATTTGTTTTGGATGTTATGGATTTGTTGTGACTATTTATGTTGGATGTTATGGATTTATTTTGGTTGATCATTATGGATTATATGGATTTCCTTATACTTATGGATATTTTTTTTACTAATGTGCTTGTGTTGCTATTTTAATGATTGATAGGGGGAGCCTTTATTCTTTTTGATGATGAAGGGGGAGAATAATTTAATATGTGTTCTGAAAATATGCATGTATCTAGGGGGAGTATGCATGTATGCAGGGGGAGTTTTGTTAAATAATTTTCAAATCATTTTTTAAACTTGCATTGATTAAGGGGGAGCTTTCCATAACTAGATTAAATTTTTAACGTGTTTTGTCATCATCAAAAAGGGGGAGATTGTTAGCCTATATGGCTATAAATATTGATTTTGATGATAACAAATCACATGTATTTATTAAGCAAAGATTTATGAATTGTGCTTTTATAATAAGAAAATGATGTTATGGAATTAAAGTATTTTGGACTAAAATGAAAATATTTTTAAAATCTTTGATAGTGTTTTTAAATTTCAGATTTGGACTTATTTGAAACTATTTAAATATTTTTGGGCCATTCTATAATTTCATAAAGTTTGAACGAAGTCATAATTTCAGAAAGTTGTGGGATTGACAAAGCATTATTTTAAAATTCTGAAATTGGACCTTTTTGTAAACTTTCATAACGTTTTGGGCCACACTACAGTTTTATAAAGTTTTGGGGTCAAATTATAAATTTAGAAAAATTTTCACTGTAGCAAGTGGCTATCCGGCTTCTGACAAACGGAAGTCCTAATTTTAGGCAAAATCTATCCGAATTGAAAGCGGCTAACCGGATCCTGACAAACGAATATCCGGTTGTTGGGCAGTAAGCTACTGAGCATAAGCGGAAATCTGGATTTGACAAAGCGACAATTTGGATGTTCAAAAATTCAAAATTGTGGTTGTAACGGTAACATTAAGCGGAATACCGGATGTCCATAACCGGCAATCCGGTTACGACCAAAATGTGCATAACGGCTAGTTTTTGAGCTCAAACTATAAAAACTCAAATCCAACTCATTTTCAAGCTCTCCAACAAGCAAAAACAAAAAGCACACGAGATATCTTGAGCCTTCAAACTTGCGAACTCATAACGGCTAGTTTTTGAGCTCAAACTATAAAAACTCAAATCCAACTCATTTTCAAGCTCTCCAACAAGCAAAAACAAAAAGCACACGAGATATCTTGAGCCTTCAAACTTGCGAACTCATAACGGCTAGTTTTTGAGCTCAAACTATAAAAACTCAAATCCAACTCATTTTCAAGCTCTCCAACAAGCAAAAACAAAAAGCACACGAGATATCTTGAGCCTTCAAACTTGCGAACTACAAACATTGAATCATTTCTTGTTCTTCATTTTTGAATATCTACTCATTAAGTGAGTTTCATTGTAACCTTCATTTATTCATCTCAATTGTAAGAGTTTGAGTGTGTGAGACACTTGAGTGAAGAGATTGGGAGATAATCTCTTTGTTGTAAAGGTTTATTGACACCTCGAAGTCAATTGTAATCGGTTGAAGCCTCGGAAAGGCTTGGATAGTGAAATCCTCAAGCTTGGATCGCTTGGAGGCGTGGACGTAGGCGGGGATTGCCAGACCACGTAAAAATTCGTGTGTTTATTTCTCTTATACCTTACTCTTTAATTATTGTGCTTTTATTAAACTTATTGCTTTCAATTTTTATTAAGACATTAGATTGCTTATTGTGTGGATTTGCTAGGATAATTTTTAAATTTCCAATTCACCCCCCCTCTTGGGTTGGACACTTATATTTCAAGAAACACCTCCTTTACTCAAATATCTTCTCGAGGCAGATTCTAGACAAAAGGGTTCCAAATTTCGAAAACATATCAGGGCTTATAACTCCATGTTTTCTTTCACATCTATGGGAGGTCGAGTTGATGCATCAATCAATCGATCAAAAGGTCCTTATGTTTTCAGGATGAGCGGTTAGAATTATCATCACATTAGTTCTTTGTTGCCAGAAGTTGGGAAAAAACCATAGTTTGCTCAGCTCTATATCTATGATACTGAAAATGAGACAGACAACAGAATCAACACTCTATTAAAACATGGAATGAAGGCAGAAATTGATCACGAAATTCTTCATGAACTATCTAAAATGTTGGACCAACAAAATAATTTGGTCAAATCTTTTAGAATGGCGAGGGATAGATACAAAACACAACCAGAATCTACATTTCGTTTACGACTCCTTAATAGTAGGACAAGAGATGGCCGTCGATACAATATGCCAACAGTTTCAGAAGTTGCAGGCTTAATAGTTGGTGATTTCAGTAAAGCGAACTTTCAACGCGATGTTATTATAGAGCATCGCACAAAGGGACTTCGGAGAATCACAGATTTGCATCCAAGTTTCATGCCCATGACATACCCATTAATATATCCTTATGGCGAAGATGGATATAGACCTGACATATCTTTAAGAGATGTAACTGATAGCCCTTTTAAGAGGGAAAAGCTGACAATGAGGCAATATTATTGCTTTAGGTTGCAACAAAGATTGAATGAGGGACACACTCTACTTCAAGCTGGTAGACTATTCCAACAATATATAGTTGATTGTTACATGGCAATTGAAGAAGAAAGATTTCGTTGGATCCGGAATAATCAACAAAAACTTAGATCAGACCTTTTCTCTGGTTTGATGGATGCTGTTCATCGAGGTGATTCTGATTGTTCAAAAGTTGGAAAATCGATTATTCTACCTTCATCACACACGGGGGGACCACGATATAGAATACAAAATTATCAAGATGCTATGGCAGTTTGTAAATGGGCAGGATATCTTGATTTATTTCTTACTTTCACTTGCAACCCAAAGTGGCAAGAAATAAATAACATGCTCCGATTAGTTGGACAAAAGGATGATGACAATCGAGTCGATATTATATGCAGAGTTTTCGAGATAAAATTATTCCAACTAATGCAAGATCTGAAAAAAGATCAACCGTTTGGAAAAATAATTGCATGTAAGTTCACTTCAAATTCGTATCCATAACAAATTCAACTCATTTGTTATTGAAAAGTGTAGGGAAGAACAATAATTTCACAATTGAAATCAATATTTCTAACTTTTAAATTTTACTCCATTTTGTGGCAGGTCTATATACAATTGAGTTTCAAGAAAGAGGCTTGCCCCATGCACACATACTGCTTTTTTTGCATCCAACAATGAAAAATCCTTCTACAGACCATATTGATAAAATAATAAGTGCAGAAATCCCTGACTTAAATGCTAATCCTGATGGTTATAATGCAGTTAACAAATTTATGATTCATGGACCGTGTGGAAAACACAATTCTCACTCTCCATGCATGATGCAAGACAAGTGCACAAAACATTTTCCAAAAAAATTCAATGATCAGACAACAGTGGATACATATGGCATTCCAGTCTATAAAAGGAGAAATACATGTATTCATATCGAAAAGAAATGTGTCTTCTTGGATAATCGATATGTAGTCCTTTATCACAGGAATTTAATTGTCAAATTTGATGCACATATTAATGTTGAGATTTGTAATTACTCGAGATCAGTTAAATATCTTTTCAAGTATGTCCATAAAGGGTTTGATAAAACAACTGCAACAATGGAACCTATTGACACTACCCAAGAAATGGACGAGATCAAAACATATTTGGACTGCAGATGTATATCAGCAACCGAAGCTTGCTGGCGAATCTTCCAATTTGACATACATTACAGAAATCCGGCAGTTGAAAGATTGCCGTTCCATTTACCGGGAGAGCATACAGTAATATTCGAAGAATCCAAGTGCTTAGAAAATGTGCTTACCATACCTGGAATAGAAAAAACAAAGTTCACAGAATGGTTGCAGGCAAACAAGAATTATGATGATGCACGAGAGCTAACTTATTCCAATTTCCCTACATGTTGGGTATGGAATTCAAAAGACAAAACTTGGACTAGGAGAAAAAATGGCTTAGCAATCGGAAGAATTTACTTTGCACATCCTTCAAGTGGAGAACGATTTTATATGAGAATGTTGCTCAATTTTGTAAAAGAAAGCACTTCATTTGAAAGTATTAGAACAGTAAGGTAGTGTTTACTTTCTGGAGTGGGAGTGTGGAGTGTGGATTCCTCCCACTCCAGTGTTTACTTACCTTAAAAAAGGGGGGAGTGGGAGTGGGAATCCGTGGGTCCCACTCAATTTTGGAGTGGGGAGTGGGATTCCCACTCCCATGGGAGTGGGAATCCACTCCCCCCTCTTCCCATTTTATCCCTATAATAAATAAATAAATAATATTTAATAAAATAAATAAATAATATTTAATAAAATAAATAATATCATATTTAATAAAATAAATAATATCATATTTATTAAAAATAATAATTATATCATATTTATTTTATTAAATTTAATAAAATAAAAATAAATAGTATATTTAAATTAATAATATTAAACATTAATTTAATAAATATTAATTATTTATTTAATTAATAATAATAAATATTTTATTCTCAAAAAATATTAATTTTGTACTATATTATCAATAATAATATTTCATTTGTGTTGCTATTATTAATAATTTTTATTCACATAATTTAAATTAAAATTAATAAAAAATTATGATTTGCATAATTAAGAATATTAGTAATTATTATTAATTTAGAAACATAATAAAATATTTATTTTATTTTCCAAATATTTTTTATTAATTTTTTAATTACAAATTATAATTCTGTACATAAGGATAAAATTGTAATTTAAAACAATTTACTCCCAATCCAAGACAAAGTAAACAAATAATTAGGATTCTGATTGACAATCCATACTTTCATTTAGTCTAAGTAAACACCCTACTCCCACTCCCACTCCACACTCCTAATCCAAGGATTCCCACTCCTCAGGATTCCCACTCCAATCCAAAAAGTAAACGCAGCATAAATGGAGTGACATATCCAACTTTTAAAGTTGCATGCTATGCTTTGGGATTATTAGACGATGATAAAGAATGGATCGACTGCTTGACTGAAGCTGCAATATGGGCGATTGGAAATGAATTAAGACATCTTTTTGTCACGATACTCATTCATTGTCAGGTTTCTGATGCATCCCAACTTTGGAAATCTAATTATACTACTTTACCAGAAGACATAACTTCATTGCAAAGGAAAAGATTCAGATTGAAAGATCTTCAGTTAACCGAGCAACAAGTTGAAGCATACACATTGTTGGAGATTGAAACTATCATGTTGAAAATGGGAAAAAGTTTGAGAGACATAGATGGAATGCCATTTCCTAATTCTTCTTTGATAAGAGATTCAAGTAACTGATTGGTCAATGAAGAGCTTGATTATGATCGTGATCAATTAAATAAGTTGCATGAGAAATCGTTTGCTGCTCTAAATGCTTGCCAAAAATCAGCCTATGAAGCAATAATGCATTCTGTTGAGAATGAAGAAGGGCGTTTATTTTTTATCAATGGACACAGTGGTACTGGTAAAACATTTTTGTGGAATACAATTATTGCAAAGCTCAGATCACATTCTAAAATAGTCTTGCCTGTTGCAACTTCAGGTATAGCAGCTTTGTTATTGCCTAATGGTAGGACAGCTCATTCGTGATTTCATATTCCTTTAGATGTGACAGCAGAGTCCACTTGTGAAATCCGACAAGGCACCTTATTAGCTGGACTTCTTATGAAAACTTCTTTGATCATTTGGGATGAAGTGCCTATGGCACATAAGTTCTGCTTTGAAGCTTTGGATAAGACTTTGAGAGATATTCTAGGAACAAGGTATGAAAATACTTCTATCAAACCTTTTGGAAGACTTACAATAGTATGTGGTGGTGATTTCCGTCAAATATTGACGGTTGTGCCAAAGGGGACAAGAGCAGACATTGTTGACGCTTCACTTAACTCATCCTACTTATGGCCATTTTTCAAAATTTATGAGCTCAAACAAAATATGAGGCTCTATAATGGAAGCGTGAGTGGCTCTGAGGCTGCTAAAATAGCTTCTTTTGAGAAATGGTTGTTGCAGATTGGAGATGGTTCATTATATGATGACATTGATAGAGAGTTAGTTAAACTACTTTTTGATATCTGTAAGAAACCATCAGAAAATCTGATGAAATCAATAGTCAACACTATCTACCCACCAATTCTGCATAACTACAGTGATCCAACATATTTGAAAGAAAGAGCAATATTAACGCCAAAAAATGAAATGGTGCATGAATTGATCGAGATGATTATGAATATAATACCTGGTCAAGGGAGAATCTATTTTAGCTCAGACAGTATATGCAAAGCAAGCGCAGACACAAATGATGAAGATGTTATGTATCCAACTGAATTTTTGAATAGTTTAAAATTCAATGGCATCCCTAATCATGACATACGACTTAAAGAAGGTGCTCCCGTAATGCTTCTAAAAAATCTAAATCAAATAGAAGGCCTATGCAATGACACAAGATTGATTGTCACTCGTCTTGGTAAATGGTCCATTAGAGGTGACATCATTTCTGGAACAAATATTGGACAAAATGTCACAATTCCAAGAATTATTATGTCTCCTAATGAATCAAGATGGCCATTCAAACTTAACAGACGACAACTTCCTTTGGCACCATGTTTTGCCATGACGATCAACAAAAGCCAAGGACAATCTGTTAAACTTGTTGGCTTGTATCTCCCTAAGCAAGTATTCACACATGGTCAATTATATGTCGCCGTGTCTCGAGTTACCACAAGAGAAGGATTTACCATACTAAATGCCGATCAAGAGGTAGAAGACCGAACCTTCATAAAAAACATTGTCTACAAAGAAGTATTTCAAAATATTCAGACATCAGCTCACAAAATCAAGGTATCACATTTTTAGATTATATTTTAAAATTTAATTTATACATTGCAAGCTCTTACTTCACCCTATAATAATGATTTTAATTATGTGTTTTAATTATTCAGCAGACAAATGAATAAATCAAAAGAACTATCGAGACAGCAAAATGGTAGTTTGGTTGAGTTTTCCAAGCTGTTATGGAGAATTTAATCGCCAAAGAACATAGTACGTGAAGAAGCATTCCTTTTTACATCAACTGTTTCTCCTTTCATTCTCTCTAATCCATGGAGACATGGTTTATATACAAATAAAGAACATTTTGGCACTAGGTGTTGCTGATCCCCATTGGAACTTGCCATAGCTGCAAGCTTGATATAAACAACTGCTCACCTACGCAGCTACAAACGATGCAAAATAACTTACAAAAGTCTTTACATGTATTTTACTTATTTCTTTTATAATTCAACGCATTGCTAAGGATCCTCAATTACAAAATTTAATTTGGAACTTATCAACTACAAAAGGTATAAGGTCTGTACACTTAGACTATACACGTTAATATATATTTTTAAAGTTAACAAAAAAATAGTTAACTTTCATAAATAATATTAGTTTTATAAGGCTGCCTCATTTTAAAAAAAATCAATTTATATTTTTTATCAGTTTTATCGAGTGTAAAGAAAGAAAAATTGATAATACTAAATTCATTTTCTAAAGCCGCGGGAAGCGCGGTTTTATTTCCTAGTATATATAATAAAGCTAGGCTCTTTGTTGTCTGTTCATAGATCTGAAGTTATCTTCTATTGTTGAATTAGCTGCCTTCTTTCAGAACCTTAGTAGCGAGTATGTTATAAGGGGAGCAGGCGGTGAGATTCCTGTTAGAATATATGTATGTATGTATGTATGTATGTATGTATGTATGTATGTAACGGGAAAAAGCATAACTGAAACCAATTATAAATGCTTTGGTTGCATTATATGCCACAAAAATACAACAATCAGGTGGTGGTGTAATTACAATTAGAAACTAACCTTCTGGAGCCATACTATAGACATTAATAATCCAACAAAAAATCAGGTTAGCCTGTTGAAACATATTCATAAACTAACATTGGAGATGGTACTTCATTTATAAACAAAATTACCAGCTCGAATGCAAGTCAACTCAGCAAAATCATTACCAATTACATTCATCCAACTCAACTCTTCCACTCCCATCAATATATCCAACATTCCCTCCTCTTTACTTTTGGGAGTAATTAACAAACAAATTAAATCTTCTAATCCAGAATTGCCCAAATAAAGAACTTTAATTTAATTAGTTGATTTTTCTCTCTAGCATGATTTTTTTTTTAAACAAAAAATGACCGTCACTTTTTCTATTTTTAAAAAATACTGAATTTGTTTGCATACATTCTAAACCTCTGCAATGTTTTGGAAGTAAAATATTTTCTGGTCCAAGCAATTACATCCAAAATGTTAAAAGAGAGTCCAAATCTCGTCGACAATATGTGTTACATTTGGTCTAATGCTTTTTACACCCCTTTAATATCCTTATAATACCATACTTTTTGTAATCATAATTCTACTGTTATTAAAAATTACATAACAGAACAAATATGAATTTAATTAAACTAAAATGTCTTCGCAAATCATGAACCGAGAACTATTTTTTTTATCCTAATATGTGATATAATTAATTTTTATTGATGAATTCAAAATAATTTCGAAACAATAAAGAAATAAATTACCTAGTAATTTTTTTTATGAAAAGGTATGTTTACAATTTTAACTGATTTATTCTAAATGATAATAAAATATAATTAAAATATTATTTTACTTTTATATCCTTTTTATAACTGATTTGAACATTATTCTACTCTCATTTGTTTCCAATCAGGTCACGATTATAGATCGTCTAGCAAATGTGTAGCACATTAAACAACTAAAATCTCTAAATAAATGTCTAGGACAATATTATATTAGATGGTCAATCCAAATACTAAGCTATTAACTGCTAATTTTTACATTTTAGAGTTTTAATTTTTTTACTTCAGTATTTATTTGATTTAGTAGTTACTTTTAATTTTTAAAATATTAAAAATAAATAAATAGACAATGGTCAAAGGGTTTAGTAAGTGCGTACAAGTATTAGTGTTTTATCTCTGTACCCAATTCACCAATGAATAGGTATAAGAATTTATATTTGTATTCAATTTTTTATAAGATATGGATAAAATTAGACCCGACACCCAATTTTAACGTAACAGGCCCTTGTACTTGTAGGGATTTTTGGCCATCCCTATATGGGAATAGAACAAAGCCAACAGGGCTATCTATGAAGGACAACATTTGTCCATGAGGTTCCTAAAATCGCAACTTTTGTGCAGTAAAATTAAAACGGACGGCGGAAGCTCTAGAAACCTCGGATCGGCTTCATTCAAAAACGAAAATCAAGAGAAAAGATTGAAGTTTAATTACTTCACTTTCAGTTACGAAAAAGACTTCGTGAGGTAGGAGAAAACGCCTGAAAACAGCAAGCTACGAACACTGTCCAGAAAATACAGCTCTGCACGAACAGCTTCTGTTTTTCCACGATCTGAGATCCTTAAAGCACCCCAATTGTGATGCCTCTAATTAGTCCACACTTAGAAATGTTCTAGGAGTTCAGAGGATTTGGAATCTCGAAATTTCGTTTAGAAATGAGAGAGATAATGAAGAAACATGAATGCTAGTTCATGATGATCCCCTCCACCAAATAAAGCTACCATTATCTCTAATAATGGCACCAAACATTATCATGTGCTAGACCCACCCACTTACCTATTATTTATTGAAAGTGATCTTATCACTTAAATAAATTATTTAATCAAATAAATAAATAGCTAAATTAATTAATTTCGTAATTAATTAATTAACCCCATTTTGATCAAATCAAATGGTTAAATGTGGGCTTATTTTGTGACATGTTCTAATGCTTTCTCTTAATCCATATTAGATCCAATAAAAGCCCAAAATTCTAAACCTAAAATTGGTTTAGAAGTCCATAATCATATATGAACCCGAACATGTCTAAAATGGTCATTTTACGTGCTCGATATTACATAATGTTTAATGGAGGATTTATGAAATTTATTTTGTTCCTTAAACTATTTATGGAACATCTAAATTTCTATCTTAAATCATATTTAAGATATATTTATATATATATTCATTCTTAATGAATTATAATATAAATATTGATTTTCCTAAAATTAGGAAATTTAACTTCTCATTTTCTAATAACTCCTTTTCATTTCTATTTAGTGTGTGACCTTTTAGGTTCTTAGTTATAAGGTAGTAGAACTATTTTAATGATAACTCTTTATTCATTAAATGATGCTAAACTCTTTAGTCATCAATTAGAACTTTTCTAATGACCTTAAGATGTATTGCTAATACGCTTTACCAATATTGATCTTAAGGTTTCTACAAGTCATGAGTGACACCTAGCAGTATATCACAACTATCCAAATAACAAGAATTGTTGGATCTATAGAACCTATTCCATTGTATCTCTATGTCTTGGTCTCTTCATCATCCATGTCCAGAGAAAAGCACGGCTTATGGTTTATTATGTTAAGCACTTATGCTTTATCTCAAAATAAATCTAAATGAACTTGACATGAAAATATAATTTGAACTCCTTCAAATATATTTCACCTTGGCCAAGGATTTCTCATGCCAATTCATATTATCTCATAGGGACATCCTTTTTGTATATTACAAAGTGATGAATTCCATATTGGCCATACACTTGTCTTCATACATAGCCAACCATGACAGCTATTGCTAGATCTCTCCCGTGATTAGGAATCAATCATTATGCTTTAACATATCAGAGATGTCTATGTATAAGACATCTATTATGCCTCAGGTCTAAAGACCATTACTAAACATAGTGTCTGATACAATGTATAATAAGCCATTAACACTCAAAACCATATGGCTTAGTATATTTGGTCAAGTTCAGTAAACTCGTTCTCTCAACAAGTACCTATGTGTTTGACTTGACATCTCATGTCAATGATATGAAACTCACCATCCATTTTAGTATCACATACCATAAGGAGTCATAACACATACTAGTGTTTATAGGAATTTATAATGTCCAATCATAAATCCACCACTAGGAACTATTTTAGAAGTATAGTACAAAGGATGCACGTTTCATATTCTCGACAAACTCGAGAATATGTTCCTTAACTATTTTACTTCATGGACTATATTCATTAAATTAATTTATGAATATTGAAAACTTTGCCATTTAATAAATATCAAAATGCTATTCAAATACAATAATTCCCTAAACAAACAAACACCATTTGATTGGCCTTTAGGGCATATTACTAACAATCTCCCACTTGCACTAAAGCCAATCGCTATGGTATCTCATACCCATCTTCTCAAGATGACGATCTAACTGCTGTTAAGTAAGTGCTTTAGTCAGAGGATCCGTAGTGTTATTAGCGGAGGCTACTTTCTGCATAGTGATATCACTCCTTCCAATGATTTCTCTGATAATGTGATATCTTCTCTCAATGTGTTTGGACTTCTGGTGAGACCTTGGTTCCTTAGCTTGTGCTATAGCTCCATTTTTGTCACAATATAATGAGATTGGCAACGCAATGGTTGGAACCACTCCAAGTTGTTGAATAAACTTCCGTATCCAAACAGCTTCTTTTGCTGCATCTGATGCAGCTATATATTCCGCTTCAGTGGTAGAATCTGCAGTAGTTGTTTGCTTAGAACTTTTCCAGCTTACTGCTCCACCATTGATAGTGAATAAAAATCCTGATGTAGATTTTCTATCATCTACATCTGACTGGAAATCTGAATCTGTGAAGCCTTCAATTTTTAGCTCACTTTCTCCATATGTTAAGAACAAATCTTTAGTTCTTCTTAAGTACTTAAAGATATTCTTAACTGCGGTCCAATGTTCCTCACCCGGATTACTCTGGTATCTGCTAGTGACACTCACTGCATGAGCTATATCCGGTCTAGTACATAGCATAGCATACATAAGACTTCCAATTGCAGAAGCATATGGAATCTTATTCATTCGCTCTCTCTCATCATAAGTTTTAGGACTCATGCTTTTAGAGAGATGAATTCCATGTCCGAAGGGTATAAAACCCCTTTTGGAATCCCACATATTAAATTTCTTTAATATCTTTTCTATGTACTTAGCTTGACATAGACCTATTAATCTTCTGGATCTATCTCTATAAATCCTGATTCCCAAGATATATATTGCATCTCCTAGGTCTTTCATGGAGAAGTTTTGAGAAAGCCAAATTTTGACAGAAGACATTTGTCCAATGTCATTTCCTATAAGCAATATGTCATCTACATATAGCACAAGGAAAGTTATTGCACTCCCACTGACCCTTTTGTAAACACATGGTTCATCCTCATTCTTGATGAAACCAAATGATTTGATTGCATCATCAAATCGGATGTTCCAGCTCCTGGAGGCTTGTTTTAGCCCATAAATAGACTTTCTTAGCTTGCATACTTTATGAGGATTTGTCTTAGATTCAAAACCACAAGGTTGTATCATATAGATATCTTCCTCAATGTACCCATTAAGAAATGCAGTTTTGACATCCATTTGCCAAATCTCATAGTCATAATATGCTGCTATAGCCAATAAGATTCTGATGGACTTTAGCATGGCTACTGGTGAAAAGGTTTCCTCATAGTCGATACCTTGTATTTGACGATAACCTTTAGCTACCAACCTTGCTTTATAGGTCTCTACCTTTCCATCTAAGCCTATCTTCCTCTTGAAGATCCACTTGCATCCGATAGGTATAATACCTTCGGGTGGATCCACTAGAGTCCAGACTTGGTTGGTTCTCATAGAGTCCATCTTTAAATCCATGGCTTCAAGCCATTTCTTAGAGTCAATATCTGATATTGCCTCTTCGTAATTAGTAGGATCATCTCTATGATCCGTATCACCCAATAAAAATATATCGTTCATCTGATGAAGAAAACCATATCTTTCTGGTGGGTGAATTATCCTACTAGATCTACGGAGCTGCTGTGTTTCTTGTGTTTGTACTTGAACAGGCTCTTCATTGGATTTATCCTCATTAGAATTCTCAATAAATTCTAATTTTCTTCCTTGTCCACCTTCTTGAATAAACTCTTTTTCAAGAAATATAGCATTTCTACTGACCAATACCCTTTGATCAGATTGGATGTAAAAGTAATAACCCAAAGTTTCCTTTGGGTATCCAATGAACCTCCCACTATCCGCTTTAGCTTCAAGTTTCTCACTCTTGAGTCTCTTGATAAAAGCAAGACATCCCCAAATCCTAAGATGATTTAGGCTTGGTTGTTTACCATACCACATTTCATATGGTATTTTAGGTACAGACTTGGAAGGTACTCTGTTTAGTACATATGTTGCAGTAAGGAGAGCATATCCCCAAAGAGAAATTGGTAAGTCTGTATAACTCACCATTGATCGCACCATATCTAACAATGTGCGATTTCTCCTCTCAGATACTCCATTAAGCTCTGGTGTACCTGGAGGTGTCCATTGTGAAACAATACCATTTTCTTTAAGGTAAGACTGGAATTCTCCACTGAGATATTCACCACCTCGATCTGATCGTAGGGTTTTAATAACTTTTCCAGTCTGTTTCTTTACTTCATTTCGGTATTCTTTGAACTTTTCAAAGGCTTCAGATTTATACTTCATTAAGTATACTAAACTATACCTTGAGTGATCGTCGATAAAAGTTATGAAGTAGTAATATCCACCCCTTGCCATTTCATTAAATGGTCCACATACATCAGTATGTATAAGTTCAAGTAAATCAGTGGCCCTTGTACTTCGTCCAACGAAGGGTGCCCTGGTCATTTTTCCTTGAAGACATGATTCACAAGTTGGATAAGGTTCTAAACCAAATGGACTTATTAGTCCATCTTTAGCCAATTTTGTGACTCTATCTTCTCCAATATGACCTAGCCTTAAATGCCACTTATATTTGGGGCTTATTTCTTCTCTTTCACGTTTATGTGTTATGGTATTTACATTCACAACATGCTCATTATTTTCTTTCATTTTTAGTACATAAAGATCATTATCTAAAGTACCATGTGCAACATATTTATTCTCATAATAAATGTTACAAATTTTATTTCTGAAATAAAATTCATAATTGTCTTTGCATAAACATGAAATTAAAACTATGTTCCTTACAACAGAAGGAACAAATAAACAATCATTCAAACTTATTACATGCCCAGATGTCATTTTTAAGAAAAATGTCCCTATAGCTGAGGCAGCAACCATTGCTCCATTTCCCTCTCTAAGAGACACTTCTCCTTGTTTAAGTCTTCTACTTCTTTTCAGATCCTGCATTGACATACAAATATGTGTGGTTGTAGCAGAATCTAAAATCCAAGAAGTAGAATGAATGATTGAAATATTAGTTTCAATAATGAGCATACCTTCAGAAGGATTCTCTTTAGGCTTGACTTTCAAGCTGTTGAGGTAAGATTTGCAATTCCTCTTCCAATGCCCATCCTTACCGCAATGGAAACATTTTCCCTTGTCATTGGGCTTATTAGCTTTCCCCTTCTTAATCCCACCTTTAGCCTTGGGTTGAAACTTTTTCTTTTTACCCTTTTTAGTTGAGGGCTCTTCTATAGCCATAACATCTTTTGGCTTCTTTATGCAAGTTTCAGCAGTATTAAGCATCTTTAACAGTTCAGCAAGACTGCACTCCATTTTATTCATGTTAAAATTCATGATAAATTGAGAAAATGAGTCTGGCAAGGATTGTAGGATAAGATCAATAGCTAATTCCCCATCCATTGAGAAATTAAGAGCTTCCAGCTGCTCTATGTAGTCAATCATTTTGAGTACATGCTCATTGACCGATCCTTCAGTCATTCTCATTCTGAACAGTTTCTTAGATATCTCATATCTAACTATTCTGCTTTGTTCACCATACAACTCTTGTAGATGAAGTATCATGGAACTTGCATTAGACATATTTTCATGTTGCCTTTGTAGTTCATTGGACATCGATGCCAATATATAGCTTTTAGCACTTAGGTCATCATCTTGCCACTTCTGATAAGTGACACGATCTGCCTCACTTGCTCCCTTAGAAATTTCATTTGGCTTAGGTGTATCAAGAACATAGCTAATTTTCTCATAATTAAGAACAATTCTTAAATTTCTGAACCAATCAACGTAATTGGGTCCCGTCAAACGGTAGTTTTCCAGAATTCGTGCTAACGGATTATTCATTATTAAGTATTTCTGCAGAAAGTATAAATTAAATTATTAGCATTTTATTTTATTATAATCTATTTGATTTTGGTCTTTAAACCAAATAGTACCTCCCACTATTTTATCATTTCATTACACTCCCATATGCAAGAAACGGAAACTCTCATTGGTAAAAGTTTCTAGTAGGAATCGGATTCTCATTAGCCTAAGTTTACCTCACCTAACAGTTCTTGGCTTACTTATTATAATGAGTAGGTAACTCTTACCAAATGCATCTCATGCATGTACCGATTATCCTTCGGCCTCTAAATCATTAATACCTCACCTAACAGTTCTTAGTATAAATGATTTAGTTAAGTTTACCCTAATACCCTTGCATATTTTCAAAACATCTTACTAACCTCACCTAACAGTTCTTGGTAGCTTAATGTATGAATTACGCATCATCGCATGATATATGGTTTATTTTCAACATTTTAATGAATGAGCAGCCCATGTATCCATGACAACTAGCCCAAGCATAAAATATTTTAAATATTCCATTGGTATTAGTAGGACATGATGGATATTCTCAATATTCATCATTACAACTTAACAATAATTATGTTTATTTAATAAGGGAGTATTTGGTCATTATTATGGTCTCACTTTTTAGCATGTTATTCCATTTTCAATATTCAAATATGTCTAAGCACCCTAATATACATCTCATGCATATTATAGACAAACCAACTAAGGATGATCATGGAATTTTCTAATAAAACCAATTTGAGCCAAAATTGGTTTTAAGGTCCACCTAGGTATCAAGCAAACAATAATAATTATGAGACATCTTATGCCTCAAATTATTAAGCAAACAATAATGATTATGAGACATCTTATGCCTCAAATTATTGCAATTATTAATTTCTATTTGAATGGCCAAAATATCATTGGAAGTGCTGCAACGATCCATAAAGTCTTCTTGCTCCAACCTCCAAGGCATCGTAAACTCGTCGTCCCTCCTCTTCTTGTAGAAATTACATATTTAGAAGAATTAGGGTGCAAATTTAGGGTAATGGGATACAATCAGATCTTAATAGAAGGAGAGACATGCAAGTCCCTATTTAAAAATATTACAACCATTTAAGCCTTTAGAAATCGGCCAAATCAACAAATAAATCAATAGCTCATTCAATCACGCATATATTCAATCATCACATGACAGAAATATATCATAAAATATCTAGGTCTTTCCATGATCATCCTTCATGCTATTATAAATGGAAATAACATAAATCATGCTTCAAAAATTCGAAATTGAATGAAGATGGCTCTGATACCACTTGAAGGACAACATTTGTCCATGAGGTTCCTAAAATCGCAACTTTTGTGCAGTAAAATTAAAACGGACGGCGGAAGCTCTAGAAACCTCGGATCGGCTTCATTCAAAAACGAAAATCAAGAGGAAAGATTGAAGTTTAATTAACTCACTTGCAGTTTTGAAAAATACTTCGTGAGGTAGGAGAAAACGCCTGAAAACCGCAAGCTACGAACACTGTCCAGAAAATACAGCTCTGCACGAACAGCTTCTGTTTTGCCACGATCTGAGATCCTTAAAGCACCCCAATTGTGATGCCTCTAATCAGTCCACACTTATAAATGTTCTAGGAGTTCAGAGGATTTGGAATCTCGAAATTTCGTTTAGAAATGAGAGAGATAATGAAGAAACATGAATGCTAGTTCATGATGATCCCCTCCACCAAATAAAGCTACCATTATCTCTAATAATGGCACCAAACATTATCATGTGCTAGACCCACCCACTTACCTATTATTTATTGAAAGTGATCTTATCACTTAAATAAATTATTTAATCAAATAAATAAATAGCTAAATTAATTAATTTCGTAATTAATTAATTAACCCCATTTTGATCAAATCAAATGGTTAAATGTGGGCTTATTTTGTGACATGTTCTAATGCTTTCTCTTAATCCATATTAGATCCAATAAAAGCCCAAAATTCTAAACCTAAAATTGGTTTAGAAGTCCATAATCATATATGAACCCGAACATGTCTAAAATGGTCATTTTACGTGCTCGATATTACATAATGTTTAATGGAGGATTTATGAAATTTATTTTGTTCCTTAAACTATTTATGGAACATCTAAATTTCTATCTTAAATCATATTTAAGATATATTTATATATATATTCATTCTTAATGAATTATAATATAAATATTGATTTTCCTAAAATTAGGAAATTTAACTTCTCATTTTCTAATAACTCCTTTTCATTTCTATTTAGTGTGTGACCTTTTAGGTTCTTAGTTATAAGGTAGTAGAACTATTTTAATGATAACTCTTTATTCATTAAATGATGCTAAACTCTTTAGTCATCAATTAGAACTTTTCTAATGACCTTAAGATGCATTTTTAATACGCTTTACCAATATTGATCTTAAGGTTTCTACAAGTCATGAGTGACACCTAGCAGTATATCACAACTATCCAAATAATAAGAATTGTTGGATCTATAGAACCTATTCCATTGTATCTCTATGTCTTGGTCTCTTCATCATCCATGTCCAGAGAAAAGCACGGCTTATGGTTTATTATGTTAAGCACTTATGCTTTATCTCAAAATAAATCCAAATGAACTTGACATGAAAATATAATTTGAACTCCTTCAAATATATTTCACCTTGGCCAAGGATTTCTCATGCCAATTCATATTATCTCATAGGGACATCCTTTTTGTATATTACAAAGTGATGAATTCCATATTGGCCATACACTTGTCTTCATACATAGCCAACCATGACAGCTATTGCTAGATCTCTCCCGTGATTAGGAATCAATCATTATGCTTTCACATATCAGAGATGTCTATGTATAAGACATCTGTTATGCCTCAGGTCTAAAGACCATTACTAAACATAGTGTTTGATACAATGTATAATAAGCCATTAACACTCAAAACCATATGGCTTACTATATTTGGTCAAGTTCAGTAAACTCGTTCTCTCAACAAGTACCTATGTGTTTGACTTGACATCTCATGTCAATGATATGAAACTCACCATCCATTTTAGTATCACATACCATAAGGAGTCATAAGACATACTAGTGTTTATAGGAATTTATAATGTCCAATCATAAATCCACCACTAGGAACTATTTTAGAAGTATAGTAAAAAGGATGCACGTTTCATATTCTCAACAAACTCGAGAATGTGTTCCTTAACTATTTTACTTCATGAACTATATTCATTAAATTAATTTATGAATATTGAAAACTTTGCCATTTGATAAATATCAAAATGCTATTCAAATACAATAATTCCCTAAACAAACAAACACCATTTGATTGGCCTTTAAGGCATATTACTAACAATCTAATGAGGCTGGTATGATCTGAGGATATATATCTGGCATTGGTGCTTGCGCTTGATGAACTTTTGAAAGTACTTGTCCTACTGACTATTTGCATCTTATGGAACTTTTAGCATTGCTGAGGTTTTCGCTGACAAGTTTCTTACTTGGTAAAGTTTTTGAGTACTAGTGATTTCTTCCTTTTGCTTGTGTAGTAAGTATTTATCATATATTTTTCGAAAAGATAAGCAAGTGTACATCTTTTCCCACGCATATATGCACGACGCTTAATTATCTATGCCTAATTGATGTTACTGCCTTATCTTGTTTCATCATTTCAGGTTTCCCATGTATTATCACCCGAAGTTTGCATTTCTTGTATTGCTTCAGCTTCCATCTACTGACGTAAGTTTAAAAATAATGCTTGTAACTTTGGATCATATTGAAAAAATGGGGAAGTGTACTTGTATTTATATTTATTTGTGATGAAAATTAGTGTAGCTTAATATGTTTAACTTTTGACTTCAAGTTAACTCATAGTGATAAACTTCCTTGTTTCTTGTTAAGGGGCAAGGCAGTTGTACGAGAATTACTTGAGTCCATTCTTGTTGAGGTATCAAGCTAAAGCTGATCAACTCAGGGCTACTACACACGCTAAATTTGATCAACTCAGGGCCATTACACGAGGTAAGGTCGATCAACTCAGGGCCCTCACACTGCGTCCATTCTTGTTGACGTGTCAAGATAAAATTGATGAACTGAGGGCCATTGAAGACATGGTATGTTATTTAGTGTTGTTATCATATTATGGGCGATACTAGTTTGACTTATCCGTTTGATTGAATGATAATGTGGTACTCCCTATATTCTCAAGAATATACAGAAAGTTGAAACCTCTGAGCAGAGTTCGAATTTCGCCTCCATTGCGAAATTGTAACTTGTGGTAAATAAGGCACTTTAAAATTGTTTATATTGGGTCAACCTCAACCCATAGATACCTTGTGCTAGTCTTGCTGTATTGCACTCAACACTTCCTCTGTTGTTTCGGATGAAGTATATGCTCTGCTAAAATTTACAGGTTGGACATATCAGCTCAATCAAGGCAGAAATTAAATGTGGGGAGGATACATTCTTCGCATTTTTCTAGTCAGGTAATGGTAGATACCTGTCTTTTGGTGCATGCTTGTCTTGTTAGTTTAGTGATTTCCATGTAGATTCGAAGTATTTTACTTATTTATGGACCAGCTCCAAAATATTGAGGGGTGGTGTGTTGAATATAGATCCAAATAAACCTGAAGGACGAAATGCGGTTGAAGACCTGGATGGAATAACCTCAGACACAGACACTGAGTCTGATCTTGACGTTGAGGAGACTTTGATCATGCATGTCAGTTTCGACAAATTGAGTTACTCTTGCTATGAACCGAGACCCTATCGTAGGATTTCCAAATCGTATCTGCTCGAATAATCAAGGCTTCTTTGCCACCTAAATAGGACGACATGAACATATGTTATCCCTCAGTATCATCTCTTTACAATCTCAAAAATCTTTTGGTCATTTGCATTTGTAAGGCGTACTTGTGGTAGTTCATTCCCATAATTCATCTTTTGATAAACTGGTTAATTTATAGTAAAAAGTTTGAGATTCAGTTGACATGGTATTGTAAATTTTCAATTACGAACTGCACCTGGTAGAAATCAACTATGTTTTTGTATGGATTCTCGAAGTTTCAGATTTTAACATCAGATAACTAGGTTCTGTATAATTTAAGTTTCGTTTTTCTAGTAGCATCCCCAAATACTCTGTAGTGTTTTGGAGTGACAGATTGGTTAATGATCAACTCCAATCACTTGCCAAGATTGCAAATCAAACAACCAAGATGCAAAAAGAATCAATCCAGAACAAATTACAAAGGAACTTCAAGACTGAAAGGACTTAAAGAACTAGTAGCAAAAAGAAGAAGAATTAACGTGGTTTAGCTAGCTTTCACTAGCTTACATCCACGGGAGAAAAACATGATCGAATTTATTGATTTTGTAATATGATTACAGAGAATTCTAAGAACTAATTTCAGAGTATTTCTTAAAGCATTCACAAGAATCTTCTAATCACCCAATAGCGCTTATTCACACACTCTATGTTGTATCAGAATCAACTTTATATAATAGCTTCTCCAACAAACCCAGGTGAATCCAGAAACTCACGTGTATGCAAAACGACTTCTTCGAGCACGTGTTTCTCTCATGCTTTACTTAAACCAAAAACGACGCTTAGCTATGTCGTTCCAGTGACATAAGAGATTGCTTATCAAAACGCAATTAACAATTGTCGTATGGTGGTTTGCATAAGCTATAAAACGCATGACCAGCTTGCCGTTTCATTCATCTTGATTTGATTCACAACACAACAATTCTCCACCTTGAATAAATCATATCTGATCCTGATTTCACCAACCTAAGTATTTTAGAAATTACTTAGTCCAGTTTTGTCCAAGCAACTCTTGAACTTAGCTGTAGGAATGACCTTAGTAAGCATGTCAGTAGGGTTATTATCAGTGTGAACTTTCACCATACTAATCACACCTTTCGAGATTACATTTCTAATGAAATGCAACTTGATATCTATGTGTTTAGTTTTCTCAAGGTGTGCTGGGTTCTTACTCAAGTAGATTGCACTTGAGCTGTCACAATGCACTTCAACAGTCTCTTGCTTTATTCCTAGTTCTGTTATCAAACCTCTCAGCCATAGAGCTTCTTTGACAGCTTCTGTTGCAACAGTGTATTCAGCCTCTGTTGTTGACAAGGCAACAACATGCTGCAAACTTGCCTTCCAGTTAACTAGGCAACCATTCAAGAAAAACAGATAACCTGTTAGAGATCTTCTCCTGTCTAAATCCCCAGAAAAATCTGAATCAACATAACCACAGAGTCCTGCATCATTTTCAGTTAATTTTCCATATGCTAGGCCATATCCTTGTGTACCTTTCAAATACCTCAGCACCCATTTTACAGCCTTCCAGTGTTCCTTTCCAGGTGTAGCCATAAACCTACTTACAACACTTAAGGCATGTGCTAAGTCAGGTCTTGTAAGTACCATTGCATACATCATGCAACCAACAACATTTGCATAAGGAAAATTTGTCATTTCACTTCTTTCTTTATCTGTTCTGGGACATTGTGAACAAGACAACTTGAAGTGAGATGCTAGAGGGGTTACTACTGATTTGCAGCTTGACATCCCAAAGGTTTCAAGTACCTTTTCCAAATACTTCCTTTGAGAAAGAATCATGATACCCTTCTTTCTGTTCCTTATAATTTCCATACCCAAAATCTTTTTAGCTAGACCCAAATCCTTCATATCAAATTCTGAATTAAGCAGCTGCTTCAAGGCCTCAATCTCTCCTCTTTCACTACAAGCAATCAGCATGTCATCTACATATAATAGTAGATATATGTAATTGCCTGATTTTATCACCTTGTAGTAAACACATACATCATAGCTACACCTTAGATATTCATGAGTAACCATAAACTCATGAAATCTAAGGTACCACTGCTTGGGTGATTGTTTCAACCCATACAGTGACCTTTTCAGCAAACACACACAGTCAACAGACTTTGGATCACTATACCCTTCAGGTTGTGTCATCAGAATATCCTCATGTAGTCTTCCATGCAGAAAGGTTGTCTTGACATCGAGTTGATCAAGCTCCATGTCTTTTACAACTGTTAAGGCCAGTAATACTCTTATTGATGCATGCCTAACTACTGGTGAGAAAACCTCTTTAAAATCCACTCCAGCCCTCTGAGTATACCCCTTAGCTACTAACCTAGCTTTAAATCCTTTAGGTTCAGTAGCTGTTAATCCATCTTTGACACTGTAGATTCATTTACATCTTACTGTTCTGCTGTTTGCAGGCCTTTTCACAAGCTCCCATGTATTGTTTTTCTTTAGTGAGGATATTTCTTTATCCATGGCCTTTTTCCATTCATCTTTGTATGGACCTTGGATAGCCTCCTTGTAGTTCTTAGGTTCATCATCATCAATTTGATGAGATGCTGTCACGGCATATGCTGTTAGGTCTGCATATCCATATCTAAGTGGTGCCTTTATTTTTCTTTTTCTCTGTCTCTTGTCAGCTGGTATTCCTGATGCTGAGCTTCTGTCTGCCTTACTTGATCATTTTCCTGGTCATCAAATCCTTGATCAGTGTCATCTTCATCTCATGAAGTTTCTTTGTTCTAGGGCTCCACCTCAAACTGAACTTTGGTCTTATCTTTATCCTTCAGTGCATCTGTATCTGTAGGTTTCTTCACATCCAGTGCAGCTTTTTCATTGAATACTACATCCCTACTGATTATGCACTTGTGGGGATTAAGGTCTGTACACCATAGTATGAACCCCTTAACACCTTCAGGATACCCAATAAATTTTCCCTTAAGAGCTCTTAGAGCGAATTTCCCTTGGCTGACATGTGCATATGCTGGACATCCAAATACTTTGAGGCTGTCATAATTTGCTGGTTTCCCATGTCATTTTTCAAATGGGGTTTTGAAATCAAGTGTTGCAGAAGGACTCAAATTAACTAGGTAGCTTGCTGTTAACAAAGTCTCAGCCCACAACCCTTTTGGAAGTTGTGACTGAATCATCATGCTTCTTACTTTGTCCATAAGGGTTCTGTTCATTCTTTCGACTAAACCATTTTGTTGAGCTGTCAACCTTACAGTTCTATGCCTTGCAATGCCATAATCTGCACAGTAGCTATCAAACTCCTGATTACAAAACTCAAGGCCATTGTCAGTCCTGAGTTTCTTTACCTTCAGTCCAGTTTGATTTTCAACCAGGGATTTCCACTCTCTGAACTTTCCAAATACCTAATCCTTGTGCTTGAAGACATAAACCCATACTCTCCCTAAATAATCATCAATTATAGATAAAAAATAGATGTTACCGCCTAGTGACATTGTCTTTGCAGGTCCCCATAGGTCTGAGTGTATGTATTCAAGGATGCCTTTGGTTGAATGAACTGATTTGTTAAAGTTGTTTCTAGTTGTTTTGCCTAATACACAGTCTTTACAGAAATCCAATTCTGAGATTTGACCAGTACCCAGAACCCTTTGCTTATGTAATTCCTTCAATCTTTTTAAACTCATATGTCCTAATCTAAAGTGCCACAATAAGGTATTATCATTACTTGAGCTAATGGACACTCCTGACAAACATGTTATGGCCTCACCATCCAAGACATATACCCCATTTCTTTTGTAACCTATCATAACAACCCCATCACCATTTGAAATCCTCAGCTCACCAGATTCAAGCTTAATGCTAAGCCCCATTTGGTCAAGTATACCCAGAGATATTAGGTTCCTTTTGAGTTCAGGAACATATCTAACTTCCCTTAATTCCCTTATTGTACCATCATGCAACTTAAGGTTTACATTTCCTATCCCAACAATTTTACAAACATCATTGTTACCCATCATTACCCTTCCCCTATCAGTCTCATGATAGTTTGATAGGTAATCTTTAAAGGGACACATATGAAATGTACAATTTGAGTCTAGAATCCATGTACCTTTTTGCACATGCTCTATGGCCACACATACTCTTGCTAACTCATACCCCTCTTCCTCAGCAGTAGCTGCAGCTCCATTCTGCTCCCTTTTCTTATTCTTTAATTCTGGGTAATCTTTCTTGAAATGCCCTTCTTTCTGACACTAAAAGCACTTCTTGCCTTTTGTCTTTTGTTTGTTGTTCCCTTGCTTCTTTTTCTTTCCATTATTCTTATCAGTTTTGGCTTTAACAGCCAACACTTCTCCAGAATTCATATTCCATGACTTTTCTTGCAGCCCTATAGTATTCAAAGCAGCCTTAACTTCATCTAGTGATAAAGTTTGTCTCTCATACATGAGTGCATCAACAAAGTTTGAATATGATGATGGAAGATGAAATACAAGTATGCAACCCAAGAGGGGGGGTGAATTGGGATTCTAAAAATTATTCAATATATTAAAGAAAATCTTAATGCAATTATAAATCAAATTCAAAAACAATAACAATTAAGATGATCACAATATAAAAAGATAAGGGAAGAGAGATTCAAACACCGAGATTTTTACGTGGTTCGGCCAACCTCACCTACGTCCACGCCTCCAAGCTTTCCGGGCTTGAGGATTCCACTAAGCAAGCCTCCAAGGCTTCAAATGCTTACACTTGACTTCCAAGGTGTCAATGGACCTTTACAACAAGAGATTATCCCCAATCTCTTAACCCAAGTGTATCCCCACACTTACAATCACTCAAAGTAAAAGATTACAAATTTGTTTTTCTCTCACACAATATCTAAGATTACAAATCAATGCCCAATGTGTGAATAGATGAAAAGAGAATGTGTTTCAAGCTCTATGAAGATTGTATTCTCGGATATATTCTCAGTGATAGTGTTGTGATCAACCTTTGTTTGGATTTGAATGAGCTTATTTATAGTTGCAGTTGAAAACTAGCCGTTAGAGACTGTCTGCACACTGTCGGATCGCCGTTAGCTAGATATCGGATCGCCGTTTGACTGGTCAATATGACCGTTGAGCTGATTTTTCAAATTGTCGGATCTCCGTTTATGTCCAGAGGCTACCCTTCACTTCTGGTTGCTATCGGCGAGCCGTTTATTAAATTTGTCGGATCACCGTTTATGTCCAGAGGCTACTGGTTGATATCGGTGAGCCGTTTATTAAGACTGTCGGATTGCCGTTTAGGTCCAGAGGCTACTGGTTGATATCGGCGAGCCGTTTATCACAACTGTCGGTTAGCCGTTTTGGTCCAGAGGCTATACTTCAGTTCTGGTTGATATCGGCGAGCCGTTTATCTCAACTGTCGGTTCGCCGTTTTCCATAAAAACTGCTGCAGAGAGCTATTTTTGCAAGAAAACTATTTTGACTCCAAATCTTTATAAAAATACTTTATGAAACTTGTCAAAATAGATGAAAATTATGTTGAGCTTTTAAAAGATTAATCAATCTTAATCATGTTTGTTATCATCAAAATCTATAAGGAATAATTTATGTTAACAATCTCCCCCTTTTTTATGATGACAAACTTTTCAAGAAAATACTTGTGCAATTTTGCTCCCCCTAAATATGTGCTCCCCCTATGTGAGATTTTGAAAGACTTGTTAACTTCCCTTAAAAAAGAGTTCATTTAATTTTAATCTCAAACAAGTTTAAAACAGATTGATTGGAAGAAAGAAAAAAAATAATTATGCCAATGCCAATAAAAAATAATTATGCCAATGCCAATTATCTCCCCCTTCATCATCAAAAAGAAATAGGCGCGAGGAATGACTTATATTTGGAAAAATTTTGGCAGAATCTCCCCTGAAATATGAGCATTTCCTCAACAATACACAGAGTTAAAAAGAAAAACACTTCCATATAAATATGCCACCATATCAACTAACCTCCATACCAACAATTACACACTTCCATAATTAGCAAGATAAACAATATAGCACCAAAGTCAACTCAAGCATAAATCAAGAGCACATGTCCAACATGAGATATCAGAAGCATAAACACAAAATAAATAACATCATACGCATAAGGCAAATAACATGAAATGAGAAATGTCTGTGCGAATATCAGAGGGACAGAAAAGCTAAGATGGGGGCTGTGAAGACGAGCTGCCGGGGTCATATCCAAAGTAGCCGAGAATGCGACGCTGACCCGCAAGTAACTCCATCTGCTGATTTGAAATTTGCTCCCGAAAGGTTGCAAAATCATATCGAAGCTGCTAGTGCCGCCGCGAGGAACACGCGGTCTAGCCCCAAGACGGAAATCAGGTAGCTCATCCTCGGAGTAGACATCATTCAGCATGCGATCATCCTCGGGTGCAATCAATGTGGCTTCGTTTTTGGAGGATGTGGTCTTTTTCCATTTCCCACGCTTCTTAAAGAATCCGATGGCAGAAATAATTTCTCGACCGAGCTTACGAGTCTCGAGAAAAACAGGCTCGACGATAGGAACATGAAAGTGGTTCAGGATTCTAGTGATGATGCTGCCATAAGGAAGGGATCGGTTGGAGACTTTAGGGGTGGACAGCATATGGCACATAATGGTGTAGGATAGGCTCACATGGCGTCGACGAATAAGAGAGTCTAATAGACCAATATCAAGCCTAGTGACCTCATCAGTGTGACCCTGTCTAGGAGTGACCATGTGTTGAAGAATAATGTGAAGTATTCGAATCTGAAAAGGGAGGAGTTGAGACCTAAATGACAAAGAACAGATGTCATCGGAAAGATCCCGACGACGACAAATGTTCCGTACACCATCCACATGATGAAAATTACTAAAAGATAATTCTTTCCTAGTGGTGTACAGATCTAATCCTCCATAAGCGATTCTTAGAATACTACATAATTCGGGTTCATCAAGTTCAATGCGAATTCCTCCTACGAATGTATGAAGCTCGTCACGACTAGTAGAGGAGAAATCTATGTTTGAATAAAAGACTCGAACAAGATTTTCATAAATAGGTTCATCAATACTTAAAGCTTGCTTCCAATGACTAAGCATTTGAGTAATTGAGTGACCACAAACAGAAATATCCGAGAACTCCGAAATGTTAAGAGAAAAAGAGGGAGTTACGGGTTTACCCATGAACTTCTCACGGAATCGCTGAGCAGAGGTAGCATCGGGAAAATGAAGACTCTCGAAGTCTTGAGGAGGAGACCTAGGTGGACTAGAACGGCGTGGAGCAGTGTGCTTGGTTCGAGCACGCCTTGGAGGTCGTTCCGCCATGGATGAGTTTAAAAAAAAATTGTGAAAATGAAGTTTGAGAGATGAGATAGTGATTGTGGGTGAAAATGTGGTTGGAAAAAGGAAGATATTTGGGTTAATTTGAGCACGGAAGGCTCGGCTGGTTCTAGGGTTTCAAAAAGAAGATTTTTCAATTTTAGATGAAATAGAAGGATTTGAGTCGGTTAAAAGGGTCTAGAGAAGATAAAAATTGGTTTGTGATGCTTCAATTTGATGAAAAAAAGTCAAGAAAAGGGATGTATTTGAGAGTAGAGAACTGGTGCAGTCGCGGGCTGAAGAGAGAGAGAGAGAAGGGGAAGCCGAAATGAGGAGGAAGACAAAGGACTGTTCAATTAAAGCGTGATAACGGCGACCCGTTATGAATAAAACGGCGAGCCGACAGAGTCCAGAGAGGCCTCAAAACAAATTCACCAAAACGGCGAGCCGTTTATATAAATAACGGCGAGCCGATAGGTTCCAGGGAGTCCACCAAAAAAAATGTACCAGGACGGCGAGCCGACAGAGTCCAGAGAGGCCTCAAAACAAATTCACCAAAACGGCGAGCCGTTTATATAAATAACGGCGAGCCGATAGGTTCCAGGGAGTCCACCAAAAAAAATGTACCAGGACGGCGAGCCGATAGACAGTTATCGGTGAACCGATAGCTTCCAGAAAGCGTTCCATTGTTTCTGCCCAAAACGGTTAGCCGTTTATTGAAATAACGGCAATCCGTTTTCTACAACTTATGATTTCGCACATGTATTTTGATATTTGACTACTTATTAATACATTTCAAGATCATTTTATTGATCCAAAATGATTTGAGTGCCAGTTCAATGCATAATTCATGAACATATATATATGTATTGCAACAATTAATTCATACATTTTCAAATATACATACACATTACATGTATATTACGATTGAGCATTCCATAGAAATTAAAGCATCAAGTCATAGATCAATCAATAATAATAGACTCAATAGCATGAATGAAGATGTTAATGTGAAAATTTCATCATCCCAAGTTCATGCCGAATTTTAGAAAATTGTTCTTCGCAAAGAGGTTTTGTAAAAATATCGGCAAGTTGTTTTTCCGTAGAAATAAACTCTAATGCAATGTCTCTCTTTTGAACATGATCTCTCAAGAAGTGATGTCTTATTTCTATATGCTTGGTTCGAGAGTGTTGAATGGGATTCTTTGAAAGATTTATAGCACTAGTATTATCACACTTAATAGGAATTTGTTCAAGATTAATGCCATAATCTCTAAGTGTTTGTTTCATCCAAAGTGCTTGTGCACAACAACTTCCTATATATTCACCTTGAAAGTGCGACAGAATTTTGTTTCTTACTAAACCATGAAACAAGAGAGTGTCATAGAATATAGCAAGTACCACTAGTGCTCTTTCTATCCACTTTATAACTGGCAAAGTCCGCATCCGAATAACATGTTAAATCTATATGAGTTCCCCTAGGATACCAAAGGCCAATATCTATGGTTCCATTCAAATAACGGAAAATTCTTTTAACAGCAAGCAAATGGGATTCCTTGGGACATGATTGAAATCTTGCACACAAACATACACTAAACATGATATCGGGTCTACTTGCAGTCAAATAAAGTAGGGATCCGATCATACCTCGATACATTTTGATATCCACTTCTTTGCCTTTTTCATCTTTGTCCAGCTTGGTTGTTGTGCTCATTGGTGTATTTTTGGTCTTCGAGTCATCAATGCCGAATCGTTTGAGTAGATCTTTTACGTACTTGGCTTGATTTATGAAGATTCCTTCCTCGTTTTGTTTGATTTGAAGTCCAAGGAAGTATTTCAACTCTCCCATCATACTCATCTCAAATTCTTTGCTCATACACGATGAAAATTCTCTACACAACAACTCATTAGTAGAACCAAAAATGATATCATCAACATAAATTTGAACAATAAGTATGTCTTGGTTCTTATGCTTAACAAATAGAGTAGTATCCGCTTTACCCATTGAAAAGTCATTTTCCAACAGAAAATTCTTAAGTCTATCATACCATGCTCTAGGTGCTTGTTTTAAACCATACAAGGCTTTAAGCAACTTATAAACATGATTTGGAAATTTTTCATTTTCAAAACCAGGGGGTTGTTTTACATACACTTCTTCCATAATATACCCATTTAGGAAAGCACTTTTCACATCCATTTAAAATAAAATAAAATCTTTATGACATGCATATGCTAACAACATCCTAATGGATTCTAACCTTGCTACAGGAGCAAAGGTTTCATCAAAATCAATTCCTTCTTCTTGGTTGTAACCTTGAGCCACTAATCTAGTTTTATTTCTTACAACCACACCGGATTCATCCATCTTATTTCTAAACACCCATTTAGTACCTATTATAGATTGATGTACTGGTTTAGGAACTAATTCCCACACATTGTTTCTTTCAAATTGATTTAACTCCTCTTGCATTGCCATAATCCAAGATTCATCATTTTCTGCATCCTCAAAGGATTTTGGTTCAATTTGAGAGATGAATGCATTATGCTCACAAGTATTTCTAAGTGATGATCTAGTTGTAATACCTCGTGAGGGATCTCCTAAAATTACATCTTTAGGGTGAGAAGAGACATACCTCCACTCCTTGGGGAGTGTTTGAGAAGTACCTTCATTTTGCTCCACATTTGGTTCTTCATGATGTTCCTCTTGAATTTCATGTGGTGCATTCTCTTGATTGTCATTTGATGCTTCTTCTTCTTCTTGTTCTTCTTCTCCTGCATCATCATCAACAACGACTTTCTCCGTAGAGGAGGGGTTAGACTCATCAAATGTGACATGCATAGATTCCTCCACAACTAAAGTTCTTTTGTTATAGACTCTATAAGCTTTGCTTGAATTTGAATAACCAAGAAAAATACCAACATCGAATTTTGGATCAAATTTACCAAGATTATCTTTTGTGTTCAAAACAAAACATTTGCATCCAAAAATTTTAAAATAGCCAATGTTGGGTTTTCTATCTTTCCAAAGCTCATATGGAGTTTTATTAAGATTAGGTCTAATCAACACCCGATTTAAAACATAACAAGCGGTGTTGACGGCTTCGGCCCAAAAATATTTTGGTAATGTATTTTCATTTAACATGGTCCTAGCCATTTCTTGAATAGACCTATTCTTTCTCTCAACAACTCCATTTTGTTATGGAGTTCTAGGTGATGAAAATTGATGCTCAATGCCTAGATTATTGCAAAAACTCTCAATTGCATGATTTTCAAATTCTCCTCCATGATCACTCCTAATGCATACAATACTATGCCCTTTTTCATTTTGTAATTTCTTACAAAGCACTTTAAAAGCATCAAGAGCATCATCCTTATTGGCTAAGAATAATACCCATGTATATCTAGAATAATCATCCACTATCACAAAAGCATAATATTTTCCATTTAGACTTGCATATCTAGATGGCCCAAAAAGATCTATGTGAAGAAGTTCAAGTGGTTTTGAAGTAGAAATATGGTTTTTATTCTTGAAAGAAGTTTTAATTTGTTTTCCAAATTGACAAGCTTCACAAATCTTATCCTTGTGAAAACCAATTTTCGGAAGACCTTTAACTAAATCATCTTTCGAAAGTTTTGAAATCAAATCCATACTTGCATGTCCGAACCTTCTATGCCACAACCAACAATCATCATGCAATGCCGAAAAACATTTATCAAGAGTAGATGCACATTCTATGTCAATGATATAAACATTACCACATCTATTTCCAACAAATAAGGTTTTGCCATCACATGAGTTCTCAATAACACAACTAAATTTATCAAAGATAACTTTATAACCTTTGTCACATAATTGACTAATGCTAATTAAGTTGTGTTTCAAGTTTTCAACCAAACATACATTCTCAATTAGAGTTGAAGAGACTTTACCAACATTTCCAACTCCAAGAATTTTTCCTTTTGAGTTGTCTCCAAAAGATACGTCTCCACCATTTTCAATTTTGGTGAAGCTTGAGAACCATGCATAGTTTCCGGTCATGTGCCTTGAACAACCGCTGTCCAAGTACCATTTATTTTTCTTCTTCTTCAAGCCCTACAAGAAAAAGTCTCAAGTTTTAGGTACCCAAAGCTTTTTGGGTCCTTGAGGGTTAGCAACGGTTCCTTTTGGAACCCAAATGCATTTGACACCATAATATGCATTCCTTTTCACGGGACATCTAAATTTCATGTGACCATTTTGATTATAATAATGACATACAATCTTATGATCATTTGTGGAGGTAGCTTTAACAAAATAATTCTTATAATACTTTTGCTTCAAGTTAGGCTTATATCCAAGTCCTCCTTTATCAAAAACACATTTTTGTGAGTTAAGCATATTATCCAACATCTTTTGCCCATTTGTAAATTTCAGAACAATTTCATTCAATTCATTATTCTTTTCCTTGAGTAATTCGTTCTCATTTTTCAACTCATCTATGTGTGATTTCAAATGCTCATGTAAGATGCTAGGTTTCTCATTTGATAATGCAATTTCATCATGCAATGTTTTGTTTCCTTCTTCTAGGCATACAATTCTTGCATTTAGAGATTCATTTTCATTTTTAAGCTTTGCCATTTCCTTTTTAAGACATACACTCTTTTTACCAATTTTCATCAACTCATTATGCAAATCTTGAAAAGCATCATACAATTCATCATAGGTAGGATCACTTACCTCATTGAGGTTATCATCCCCTCCTATTGCCATGAGTGCTAGGTTTGATACTTCTTGCGATCCTTCTTCATCATTTGATTTTTCCTCACTATCATCCCAAGTTGCAACCATTGCTTTCTTCTTAAGTTTGTTGATAAGTGGACACTCCGATCTTATATGTCCAGGCTTCTTACATTCATAGCAAGTGATTGCCTCCTTCTTCTCCCTATGGTTCTTGAAGTTTCTGAAATTTCTTCGCTCTCCGGTTTTCTTGAAGAATTTTCTGAACCTCCTTGCTAGCATGGCTAGCTCTTCATCATCCGGTTCACTCTCCCCATCACTCTCATATTTTGAAGCTTTGAGAGCAATGCTTTTCTTCTTCTCCTCATGTCCTTTTTCTGCATCTAAATCCTCTTCATACGAAATAAGAGAACCAATTAAATCATCAAGAGGTAAAGTATTTAAATATTTGGCCTCTTCAATGGCGGTTCTTTTAGGTCTCCATTCTTTTGGAAGAGACCTAATGATTTTCTTAACTTTCTCACTATTTGAGAAGGTTTTCCCTAAGGCACCTAGGGTGTTCACTATGTCCGTGAATCTAGTGTACATAGAATACACATTTTCATTTTGTTTCATTTGGAACAACTCATATTGACGAGTGTATCTACTGATTTTAGACTCTTTCACTTGATTTGTCCCTTCATAGACAACTTCAAGTTTGTTCCATATCTCTTGTGCACTTTCACAACTAGATACTCTATGGAATTCTTTCTTATCAAGGGCACAAAACAAAGCATTCATAGCTTTGGAGTTTAGAGACATCTTTCTCTTTTCTAACTCACTCCATTTACTTGATGGTTTAGGAATATCATCTCCTATTTCATCTTTGAATGTAGGCATGAATGAACCATCACAAACAACTTCCCAAATTTCATAATCTAAGGCTTGCAAATAGATTCTCATTCTAGTTTTCCAATAAGCATAGTCATTACCATCGAAAAATGGTGGTCTAGTTGTGGATTGCCCTTCTCTAAAGGTTGAGTCATTTAGGGTTGCCATGGATCTTTTACTCTAGACGATTAAGACTTAACAAGAGAACGAGGCTCTGATACCAATTGAAATACAAGTATGCAACCCAAGAGGGGGGGTGAATTGGGATTCTAAAAATTATTCAATATATTAAAGAAAATCTTAATGCAATTATAAATCAAATTCAAAAACAATAACAATTAAGATGATCACAATATAAAAAGATAAGGGAAGAGAGATTCAAGCACCGAGAGTTTTACGTGGTTCGGCCAACCTCGCCTACGTCCACGCCTCCAAGCTTTTCGGGCTTGAGGATTCCACTAAGCAAGCCTCCAAGGCTTCAAATGCTTACACTTGACTTCCAAGGTGTCAATGGACCTTTACAACAAGAGATTATCCCCAATCTCTTAACCCAAGTGTATCCCCACACTTACAATCACTCAAAGTAAAAGATTACAAATTTGTTTTTCTCTCACACAATATCTAAGATTACAAATCAATGCCAATGTGTGAATAGATGAAAAGAGAATGTGTTTCAAGCTCTATGAAGATTGTATTCTCGGATATATGCTCAGTGATAGTGTTGTGATCAACCTTTGTTTGGATTTGAATGAGCTTATTTATAGTTGCAGTTGAAAACTAGCCGTTAGAGACTGTCTGCACACTGTCGGATCGCCGTTAGCTAGATATCGGATCGCCGTTTGACTGGTCAATATGACCGTTGAGCTGATTTTTCAAATTGTCGGATCGCCGTTAACTAGATGTCGGATCGCCGTTTATGTCCAGAGGCTACCCTTCACTTCTGGTTGCTATCGGCGAGCCGTTTATCAAATTTGTCGGATCACCGTTTATGTCCAGAGGCTACTGGTTGATATCGGTGAGCCGTTTATCAAGACTGTCGGATTACCGTTTAGGTCCAGAGGCTACTGGTTGATATCGGCGAGCCGTTTATCACAACTGTCGGTTAGCCGTTTTGGTCCAGAGGCTATACTTTAGTTCTGGTTGATATCGGTGAGCCGTTTATCTCAACTGTCGGTTCGCCGTTTTCCATAAAAACTGCTGCAGAGAGCTATTTTTGCAAGAAAACTGTTTTGACTCCAAATCTTTATAAAAATACTTTATGAAACTTGTCAAAATAGATGAAAATTATGTTGAGCTTTTAAAAGATTAATCAATCTTAATCATGTTTGTTATCATCAAAATCTATAAGGAATAATTTATGTTAACAGAAGAGAACTCACCAGAAGCAAAGCTTTACCTTCATCATCTAAACCTTCATCAATGATTTCCAGTGTATCACAGACTTTGTTGAATTCATCTATGTGGTCTTCAAGAGATGATCCCTCAGCCATTTTGAGTGTGAACATCCTTTTCTTGATGTAAAGCCTATTGGCTAGAGATTTAATCATATACACCTTTTCAAGCTTTGCCCACAGATCAGCAACTATTTTTTCTTTTGCAACTTCCCTGATCACAGAGTCCCCAAGACTCAAGATTATGGTACTCCTTGCTTTCTTGTCAATTTCAGCAGCCTGTTGTGGCGTTAGTTATGATGATGATGATGAGGCTTCTATTCCTTCTTTCTTGGCGATTGGTTCCAAAGCATCACCCAGCCCCTGAGTAATCAGTAGTGCCTCCATCTTGACCTTCCACATGTTGAAGTCATTCTTCCCTGTGAACTTCTCCAGATCGATCTTTGAACCAACCATACTTGTGTCTGGTTTGTAGTTCAAGCTCTGATGCCAATTGTAGTGTTTTGGAGCGACTGATTGGTTAATGATAAACTCCAATCACTTGCCAAGATCGCAAATCAAACAACCAAGATGCAAAAAGAATCAATCCAGAACAAATTACTAAGGAACTTCAAGACTGACAAGACTTAAAGAACTAGTGGCAAAAAGAAGAAGAATTAACGTGGTTCAGCTAGCTTTCACTAGCATACATCCACAGGAGAAAAACAGAATTGAATTTATTGATTTTGTAAGATGATTACAGAGAATTCTAAGAACTAATTTCAGATATTTCTTGCAGCATTCGCAAGAATCTTCTAATCACCCAATAGCTCTTATTCACACACTCTATGTTGTATCAGAATTAGCTGTATATAACAGCTTCTCCAACAAACCCAAGTGAATCCAGAAACTCACGTGTCTGGAATGCGCTGTAACAAATTCTTAACGACCTAGGAACAACTTCTTCGAGCACGTGTTTCTCTCGTGCTTTACTTAAACCAAAAATGACGCTTAGCTATGTCGTTCTAGTGACATAAGAGATTGCTATCAAAACCCAATTAACAATTGTCGTCTGGTGGTTTGCATAAGCTGTAAAACGCATGACCAGCTTGCCGTTTCATTCATCTTGATTTCCTTCACAACACAACATACACTAAATAGGCTTACTTATTAGGAAACCTATTATATTAATAATCTTAAGTTAATTAAGATAGTCATTGGTCTTTAATTCTCAATCTAAAACCAGTAGAAATGGTCTGTTTATATTTTCCCATGTGGTATGAAAAATATTACTGAAATTGGTGTGCATGTTTTGGGTGAACTATATGTACTTTTTCTTCTAAGAAAATCTTGATATTCAATGACTGTGATGAATTATTTGATTTTGTATTAACTGAAACTTTCATATTCTTATCCTGCTGATAGTAGATTGTATATAATACAGTAGATTTTCTTTACTGTAGGTTTGAGGAAAATGTACAATCAAGCTCTCAATTAGTTGCAATCACGTATTGAAGTTTCAGAAAGAAATCAAAGTTGACTTGAGTTTATATCTGTTACACTATGGATAGTATGCATGATACCACTATATCGTTCACATCTTACAATATTATTTCGGAACCTGTACTTAACAGGTTCCGTTGCACCAGAATTTGGTGACTCTCTCCATCTTCAAGTATTTTATTTGGAAAATAACAAGCTTACAGGTTCCATCCCTGAGAGCTTAGGTCGTTTCGGTTGTTTGATAAAGTTGAATTTGGCTAGGAATAAGTTATCTGGCTCAATTCCAACTAGTTTTGGGAGCTTGAAATAGCTTGCAAACCCACATGGATTTAAGCTGTAATGAGCTTGCTGGTGAGCTTAATCCTTTGTTTTTGAAGCCCCACCAAGCTCAAAATGTGTGACGAAGAACAAGGATTAAACTCATCATCCAACTTGTTTGCACTAAGCCAAAAAATACGCTTCCATTTCTCTAATTTGCTGATCATCATCACCACCTCCATCAATGTCATCATCTGATCTTGATGATCCTTCTCCTGCTCCTCCACTGCCTTCATCTCCTTCCCCCACCTCATTATTCGTCGCCGCCGCAGCGTCCGTGTCCCGGAATACTTCAGCCTGCTAAGTGCTAATGATAATTAATAATTCGTCAAGAACACAACACCCACATCAACAAAAATGAAATAAACTACTAAAAAATAACATAGCAAAGCAAATAACGAAAAAAAAAATAAAATAAAACAATAAAGTTTTTAGGATTTTGGAGTTATACAAGGCTTCGAGAGAGTGCAGGAGAGGCAAAAAAGTCTTTGGTGCGACGAGTGGGTGGCTTGCTACACGTGGACGCCCCCATAGCAATGAGAAAACCAAGAAAAAAAAAAGTTGTTGTCGTGAGAGGGTTGATGAAATGGTTCTTGTGAGCAAAAATGGTGACATGTTGAAGTTGGGTGAGCTTTGATTTAAGGACGTCAATTATCAAACAAAACAGAATGAAGTCTAAAAACACATTAAAAGAAAAGGAATTACTGTGTTTGTGTGTGAGAGAGAAAAAGAGAGTATGTATTTGTTTGTTTTATTGAGAAACGAAAGGATGAAAAGGGTACTAGGAGTTGACTGTTAGAAATTATGTGTGGAAATGTGAGGATTCAAGTCTCTCAACCAACTTTTGAAGGATATATTAATTAACACTAGCTAATTGAAATTTGAAAGTATTCAAATTAGTGTCAAAATTACATATCCACCAATATTGCAATTTGCAATACTCAACTGAAAATAGTTTTAAAGGAAAAAATAGCATTAACATAAATTTTGTTCTATATATAGGTAAAAAGAAATATATTTCAAACTCCATTTAATTTTATATTTAAAAATATGATAAAGATTAAATTTTCATCCATTTGATAATTAAGAATATATCTAACTAGTTAAGAATGATTTTAACAAATCAATGGATAGCATAGTCAATAAAATCAAAATTATATACTTGTTGAGTTGATTGATTTTTTTTTCCGAAGTAATTAACTCAAAATCTTGAAAATTTCTCTATACCTAATGAAGAAATATGGTATCCAACATTGCTAGGCGGTGGTTTTAGGCTTTAGAGAAGCTGAAACTGTAGAAATGAAAGCATATTTCTTGCTCAAATTTTTACTCTCGTAAGGGACTTCTATTCTATTCACATTTCATAAAAGAAAGACAATAAATAATTGAATAAGGGATTTAACCTCATAATATTATGTAGAATATTATGTGGAAACTCAAACTTTTGCTCTTATAATTGTTTACGAGGCCACTCGGCCTTTTGCCCGAGTGATTGCATTAATGGCATTAAATTGCATAGAACGTAGGAAATTGACCCAACACCATCTATTATAACACCACAAATAAATAAAAGTAACGACGAAATTGAAATTAATTGGAGCTTTTATCTTGTAGCTATACTCGGTAATTTCCACCTGATTCATGATCCCCATTAGAATGCCTAAAATTAATGCTTTCTTTTTCTTGATTGTATCATCATCTCTTTTGTGAAAATTGAAAACCAAAAAAAAAAAAAAATGAGGGATACTAGGTCAATCACTCTTTAAGCAACTTGATTGGACACGCATTTATTATATTATTTATTATTTTATTCATAAGTGATTATCGGCTGACCACTTATTTTTCACATAAGTTTAAAAATGCACAAATTCTTTTTTTTTTATAAAATTTTTCTTGAAGTTGACATTATTTTCACTCGTCCATTGTGGTCTAAACTCTATTAGAAATTTGTTGACGTCAGAAGGATAAAATTATCATTTAATTTTAACAAATAAAAACGACCCCAAATCAAATAAAAAACTCAATGCCACAAATTATCAAGATGAAAATCCTTTAATTCAATTGAAAGAAAAATGTCCAGCCTTAACCCTAACTCTAACAGCCACACACTATCAAAATCAAAATGAAATTTTATTTAATTTTTAATCAAATAATAACAAAAAGATGCGTCACTGGTGAACAACAACTACTTGATCCTGCGTTCAGTGATGTCACGCAGTGGCAGGATAGTTGATTGTGATTAAAGTTGCTAATGAGTGAAAGACAAGAGAAGAGGCTGCAAAATTTATTTGACTGAGAAGAGAAGGTAATGGATTTTGTTTTTTTTATCCCAGAAAGAAGAGATGAGACTACAATTTTTGTTGGAGAACAAGAAGAGGCTGACCGTTAAAAAAAGAAAAGAGAGAGAGAGAGAGAGAGAGAGAGAGAGAAAGAGAGAGAGAAGAAGCTGAATTTGGTGCGAGTAAGAAGACTGGTTTCATTTTCAATAAGATTGAAGCTAAGCTTTGCGCCGTGCTGCTGCTGATGCTTTTTGTTTTTTTTTCCGTTCTTCTTCTCTACTACTTTGCCTAAATTCTTATAATTTTTGGGTTTTTGATTTGGTTATTGGATTGCATTTGGGATTAGGTTTGGTTTTTAATTCTTTTAATTATTTTCATTTTTAATTTTGGTTATTTTTGTTTCATTTATTATAATTTTAATTTTTTTATTTTTATTTAATATCTAAATTGCAAAGAATAACCAAATTAATCTAATATTTTTGTTATTTAGATCGGTGAAATAGTAATTTTACATTAAATGAGCAAAACAAACAGCATATTAATATTATATTATATTCTTTCACGGAGTTTAGACGATAGTAAAATAATAATACATTTTGTAATCTTTGGATAGAATTCAGTAAAAAAAAAAGATTTATATATCTGTTAAAAAGCATAAAAAACAGGTGGCTAATAGATATTGCCCTTTTATTTATCAAGCACATGTGTCATGTCATGTCTTTTGAATTTAATGCCTTCTTTTATTTTTTTATTACCCAATTCGTTCAAAATAATCACAGTTATGCCACTTTTCAATTTATATAATTTTAGAATATCACCTTTAAGTTAGTAGAATTATCCGAATTTTTATTAGGATTCAGGATCTCATCATAAACCATATAGAGTTCAGTTCAATATAAATTTTTTAAAAATTGATTTAAAATTAGTTGAGATTTAATATAAAATTTTTCCCAATTTATTATTTAGAATATCTGAAAATCTCAATCAAAATCTTGATTGTCTTGACTATTGTTTTAATTTTTAATTAACTAAATCAAAAAAATCATTTATCTTAAAATAAACAAAAATGATTGACCCAAGCACAAACCCAACAAATACACTACTTTGCATTCACTTTTAGAGTTTATTTATTTATTTTTTATTTTTTTAACGACATTCAATTTTAAAGTTTAATTAAACTAAACAGATAAAGAAGAAAATAAATTAGTTTGTTGATTTACATAATAAATTTAGATAATGAATGGATAAAATGGGGATGTTGGTATTTAGAATCGCAACTTGCAATAAAGCAAGAAAAATGTGAGAGTAATAATGTTAGAGTGCAATTTATACACTAGTTTTGCATTGTTTACTTCCTTTAATATCGATGTTTTGCACTTAATAATAGTGATTTACTTGTGTTTTATTTCTGTAGGTGCAGTTCTATTGATTGGTGCTAAAATTGAGTTTTAGAAGAACTTTGTTGATAAGGCGTGGACGCGTGCTGTCAACTACGGACCTGTAGTTTTTAGTTTAACGTGTTTTGTCTTTTTGGTTATTTTTGTAATTACGAATTTAATATTTAGATAATATTTTAGATATTAGTATTTTATTTTAAAAAGAACTCTAGAGGAGAAGAGAGAAAAGAGAATTGAAGGGAGGAATCTATTGTTAAAAGGAAAAAAAAAAGAAAGAAACCCTAGATCTAAATTTTTCTCTTCTCTCTATGAAGAACTAAACCTGTTATTCTAGTTGAAGGTTAATGAAGCTTTGATTCGTCACTACTGTGAGATTTTTCTTATGCTTTAATTATTTTATTACTTTTTGGGTATTTGTTTATTCTCTGAATTATTGTCATGATTATGTTTGTTAATTAGATAATTAGCCACTATTTAATTATTAACTTAATCTATTGTCAATTAAAAGATTCATTGTATGAAGATTTTAATGTTTGTGACAAATAGCATAGCAGTACGTTGTGTTATGAGAATAAAGAATCTAATTTAAATGAACCATCGTATGCGTTTGTTGATTAGGATTTGGGTCTCTCTGGTTTTTCAGGCTGCCAATTGATTAAATCATATGATCGTATCTAGGGTTGTCCATTGATTAGGGAAATAACCAACGGTCGTACCTTGGTTATCGACTAGTTAAGGAGAGATTGGCTATCAGAGGATCTCAGTAGTTATAACCGGTCTATTCATAAGTAGTAATGATTTATATTTGAATCAATGATCAGTAGTCGAATCAAGCTGAGTTAATTCCTTCAACCAGAGCTTTCCCCAATTTGAATTACAATTTTAATTTACACTCTTGTTATTTTATTTTTATTATTGTCTACAATCCCCCCATTTTGCATTTTACAATTTAAAAGGATTTAAATCATTACCGATCTCTGTGGACACGACCCTGCTCAATCACTATACACAATTTATTTAGAGTAGGTATTTATTTTTGCTGGCTTCGACAACCATCAAATTTTGGCGCCATTGCCGGGGATTGGTGTCATTTATTTAATCCTTTTTACGTTTTACTTAGTGTATGGTTCGTTCTTCTCGTATAGGTACACTTTCGTTTGATCCTGAAATTGAGAAGACAGCTCGCCAGCTGAGACAGCAGACGAAGCGAGCTAAGCAACGATCATCGTTGCCTTTGCTTTCTGAAACAAATACGGTACCTAATTTGGTTGAATCATCTAGCGATTCAGAAGAACAAGTGATGGATAGAGCTGCACCTGTAGAAAGAACTCTTAGAGAGTTAGCTAAACCAAACTTGAATCAGCAACCACTCTGCATTCAATATGTAGACTTGGAGGTAAATTTTGAATTAAAGTCTGGTCTTATTCATTTATTACCCAAGTTTCATGGTTTTACAGGTGAAGATCCTCATAAACATCTCAAGGAGTTTCATGTTGTATGTTCAAGTATGAGACCACAAGGCGTGACTAAAGAGCAAATTAAGCTGCGTGCTTTTCTTTTCTCTTTAGATGGGCTAGCTAAAGACTGGTTGTACTACTTGCCTCCTGGATCGATTACAACGTGGAATGGTTTGAAGAAGCAGTTCCTTGAGAAGAATTTTCCTGCTTCAAGAGCTGCCAACATCAGAAAAGACATTTGTGGGATCAGACAACTTCCTGGGGAGACTTTGTATGAGTATTGGGAGCGATTCAAACAATTGTGTGCCAGCTGTCCTCAGCATCAGATTTCTAATCAACTTCTTATTCAATATTTTTACGAAGGACTGTCATTGATGGATAGGAGTATGATAGATGCTGCTAGTGGAGGTGTGTTGGTGAACAAGACCCCTACTCAAGCAAGGGAGTTGATTTCAAATATGACTGCCAATGCACAACAATTTGGCAGCAGGCAAGATCCCACTTCAAGGAAGGTGAATGAGGTAAATATTTCTTATGTTGAACAACGTTTAGATAAACTTACTTCTCTTGTGGAAAAGTTTGTTGTAGGTAATGTGCAACAGGTGAAGACTTGTGGCATTTATTCCAATATGGGTCATTCAACTGATATGTGTCCTACACTTCAAGAAGAACCCGTTGAACAAGCCAGTGCAGTTGGAGGATTTCCAGGCATTCCTCAGAGGAGGTATGACCCTTATGCACAAACATACAATCCGGGATGAAAGGATCATCCCAACTTTAGCTATGGAGTTAGGCCATCAGGATTCCCACAACAATACACACCAAGACAACCAGTCCCTTCACAGTCAAACTCCAAGTCAGGTATATCTCTTGAAGAAATTATTAAATCACTTGCGACTAACACTCAACAATTTCAGCAAGCAACTACAATAAGCATTCAGAATTTAGAGAACCAAATAAGTCAATTGGCGACTACAATAAGCCGTCTAGAGTCTCAAGTATCAGGGAGATTGCCTTCACAGTCTGAGGTGAATCCAAAGCAAAACGCTAATGCTGTCATCCTTAGAAGTGGGAAGAAGTTGCAAGAGTCTAGTAAGAAAAGGACAAAGCATGTAGAAGATGAACTTGAGAAGAATGAATTGATGCCTAAATCTTAAGATGCACAACCCACCAGAGCGAAACATCTACCTGTGGTGATACCTCCTCCTTTTTCAAGCCGATTTGCAAAATCCAATAAGGAGGAACAAAAGAAAGACATCCTTGAGACGTTTCGCAAGGTTGAGGTAAATATTCCCTTATTAGATGCTATAAAACAAATACCTCGATATGCTAAATTCCTTAAGAAACTGTGCACCTCCAAGAGAAAATTAAGAGGAGATGAAAGAGTTCACATGGGGGAGAATGTTTTAGCAGTTCTCCAAAAGAAACTACCTCCTAAGTGCAAGGATCCAGGTATGTTTACTATCCTTTGTAAAATTGGTAGTGTTAGAGTTGAAAAGGCTATGTTAGATCTAGGAGCTTCTATTAATGTCATGCCTCGTTCCATTTATTCATCTTTGAATGTTGGTCCATTAAAAGAAACTGGCGTGATAATTTAACTAGCTGATAGGTCTAATGCATATCCTGATGGGGTATTAGAAGATGTCGTAGTACAAGTTAATGAGTTGGTTTTTCTTGCTGATTTTTATGTACTTGATATGGAAGAGGATAACTCTTCTAATTTTGTCCCAATTTTGCTAGGAAGACCTTTTCTTAAGACTGCTAGGACTAAAATAGATGTACATAAAGGGATTCTCACTATGGATTTTGATGGAGAGGTTATAGAGTTCAATATGAATGATGCCATGAAATATCCTAGTGAGGAACATTCGGTATTTTCTGTGGATGTTATTAACCCTATAGTGTGAGAAGTTTTTATTTGGATGTTGAAGATTCATTGGTAGCTGCTTTAAATAATAGTTTAGGCCTCAAAGGATTGTAAAATGATGAAAATGAGTTTGCTTTAAATTCTGTATTGCAAAAGACAATTTGTGAATTAAATTCTTTGAGAACTTTAACTCATCATATGTCTTATATTGAATTACCTTCATCTCATGCAAAACTTCTTCCATCTATTTTGCAGGCACCGAAAATAGAGCTTAAATCATTGCCGAGTCATCTAAAGTACATGTTTCTAGGAGATGGTGAGACATTTCCAGTGATCATCCCTTCAACGCTTAGTACTTTAGAGGAAGAAAACCTTATTAGAGTGCTGAAGGATTACAAAAAGGCTATTGGGTGGAGTATTTTGCCTTCCCCTGATTTTGAGCCTATGGGAAACCGTGGGGGGCAAGTATCGGGTTCTGGTGAAAACCACAGTTCTGAGGGGGCTGGGGTCCCTGAGGAAGGGGGTAATGGTGAGGAGAGTAGTTCCGAGCCGAGCAGACCCTCTAAGAAGAGAAACCTCGGTCATAGGATGGAGGCAGATGCTTACCCCATTAACTATATTACTTGTGCCACTACACACACTGACCTGCTCAAGCTTAGAAACCTTTATAATATCCATGAGGGCGTCCTCCTTGCTATCCCTGGGAAAGGTGATGTTCCCAGTCGGCCTCCTAAGGGGTATGTGACGTTGCATCTAGAGAGCTTCAAGTTAGGGGCTCGGTTGCCCCTTCAACCTTATTTTGCCAGGATATTGGGTAGTATGCATCTAGCTCCAGGTCAGCTTCACCCGAACGGGTGGAGGGTTCTTTCAGCCTTGTTTGTGCTATGGGAAAGGTGTGGGTCGGGGAGCCTTCCCTCGTGAAAGTAAAACATTTGTACCAACTGAGAAGCAGCCCAAAGGAAGCAGGCTGGTACTACTTTATGTCAAGCTCTGCGAAGAGAAAACCTATCACCAGCTCCTTGCTCATGTAAAAACTAGAAGAACAAATTTTTCTTTGCTGGGGGAAATTGGTGTCCAGCGAGCCATTCGCTTGGTGGTGATATTCACATTCCAACGCATTTTGTCACCCCAGGTCGTTTATTTTTCTGTACACTTTACATCTCTGGTTGTCACTTATTTGGTTCTTTAACCTTGTTTATTCTTTCAGACTCGTGGGGCCTGATTAAGAGACTCGACGACGATCCGCTAGTCAAGGTGAAAACTGCTCTGGTGAACGCATCTACCTGCCATGATCTCTTGTCGTCAACAAATCTTGTTGGGTCTCGCCTAGTAGACGTAGCTGCCTGGATGGATAACAAGATCATTAGCGCTATGTCAAAGAAACGTACTCGAGGGTCAGGTGACTCCTGCAATCCCCCCTGAAGAAAACCAATGTTAGTTCTTCTAAAGCTCCTGCTTCTGCTTCTGCTCTGCCCTTTCCTCTACCTCGGAAGAATGGCAGGGCGAAGGTTTGCGACAAGAGTCCTAAGGTCAGCCTTCAATCTGGAGATCGATCCTTTCCTCTTCCGCCTCGGGATCAGAGTGACTACTTGACCCCGTACCAGAGGGACTATGGCAAATCAGTGGGACCCAAAATGGTCAAGGACATTGAGAGCATGAGTCTTAATGAACTGGATGGTTCTGTTCAGAATGTCTTTTTTAAGCTGGCCACTTTGGTTTCTTGCTACAAGAACAGGTCTACGCGCCATGAAAGGAAGCTTCAAGCGGAGAATCAAGACCTGAAGAAAAAGGCTAAGTCTGCTGATCGCTCGAGGGAGAAGCTGCTCGATCTGCATAAGTAGATCATGGACCTGGAGGAGAAAGTGGCCATTGCTGAGTCTAGCTCTTCCAAGCTCGAGTGCGAGTTGGGTGACTTGAAGTCTGATCTCTATGCTGCAGAAAATGAGTGAGACACTTTGAGGACGGCCTACGAGGAGCAAATCAAGTCCTTGAACGAGCAGATAGCCGAGTTGAAGGGCAAATCTGCCGAGGTGGACGACCGATTGGATGCAGAGTATAACTCTGGGCTCGCATTTTGCTACAAGTGCATCATGTTTGTGCTCAAGGAAGAATATCCATAGCTCAACATAAGCAAGCTGGAGACGGGAGTGCAGAAGTATATGGCCGGGTCAGATCAGGGGGATAAGGACCAGGGGGATCAGGATCAGGTCAAGATTCCTTCAGGTGGGGAGCAAGGGATCATGCTTTAGGAGCAGGTGAGGGGTCAACATCTGCTCCTCCAAAATTTGCTGGTCTTTCTCCTTCCGAGATTACTGATCCTTCTTCTACTAAGGCTGCTGAGCCCCACAATCCTTAAACTTGCTTTCTATATAAATTCTGAATTTTTGTTTGTTTGCAAACATTTAAGTGTTAATAAACTTTTGATGCTTTCCAGCTGCTTTCTTGCAATGGTTATGCTTATGGGTTGTTTCTGTAAATTACCTTGAAAAATATGCCTATTTGTCTTTGAGTGACCGAGGAGAAATAGGCGATTCCTTGCCTTAATGATTTCATAGAATTTTTCCTACTAGTCCTTCAAACGACCGAGCAGGGATGGACACTTGTTTGCCTTAGTAAAATTTTATTAAATTTGCCTGCTGGTCCTTTAGGCGACCGAGCAGGAATAGGCACTTGCTTGCCTTAACAAATTTAGTAGACTTTGTCTGCTTGTCCTTTAGACGACTGAGCAGGAAGAGGCAGTTGCTTTCCTTAACAAATTTTGTTGAATTTACCGACTGGTCTTTAGGCAATCAAGCAGGAATAGGCACATGTTTGCCTTAGTAAAATTTGTGTAACAAGGGAATTTTGTGCTGAATTCATCTTTATTGAACTTTGCATGTATTACAAAAGGCGAAATACATGAATGTGCCACAATTCATCATGCATTTAACAGAAATAGCTTGGCGAAATAAAAACTTGGTAAAACGCTTCGCTTACTGGAAATATTTCTTCAAGTGCTCAGTGTTCCACGACCTCTTTACATCTCGTCCATCTGGGTAGGCCAGCTTGTAAGCTCCTGGGCCAGTTGTTCGTACTAACCTGTACGGGCCATCTAATTTCGGGCAAAGAATGCCATGGTTAGGATCTCTTGTGTTTTGGTTCACTTTTCTAAGTACCCAATCTCCTGCTCAGAACTGCCTCATGCGTACATTTTTGTTGTAGTAGCTCATGATTCTTTGTTGGTATTGGGCCACTTTCTGCGAGGCCCCTTCTCTTTTTTCCTCTAACAGGTCTAGGCTCATGCAGATCTGATCGTCATTCTGTTCCTTGTCGAAATACTCTATCCGATGCACTCCCACCTCAATTTCTGCTGGGATTACTGCCCCATGACCTAAAGCTAAGGCAAACGGGGTTTCTCCCGTGGCAGTTTTGCAGTTTTGTGGGTTGTCCGGTAGGCCCATAACACTCCTGGTAGCTCGTCGACCCAAGCTTCCTTCTTCTCTCCCAGCCTGGTTTTCAGGAGCTTCTTTATTACTTTGTTGGCTGCTTCTACCTGCTCGTTTGCCTGGGGGTGTGCCGGGGTATAAAACTTTAAATTTACGCCCAAGTTTTGACAAAATTCTCTGAAATTGTGGTTGTCAAATTGCCTCCCATTGTCCGTTATGATGGCATAGGGGATCCCGTATCTGCAGATGATATTCTTCCAGATAAAATCAGTTCTTTCTCTCCGTGATTTGACTAAGGGCTTTCACTTCTACCCATTTAGTGAAGTAATCTATAGCCACAATTGCATGTGTTTCGGCTCCTCAGCCTTTGGGTAATTGGTCAATCAGGTCAATCCCCCACTGGGCAAAAGGCCATGGGGATGACATAGCGGTTAACCTTTTTGGGGGGTGAGCAGGAACATCTGAGAAGCTTTGGCAGACTCTACAATTGTTTGCCATCCCCTTCGCATCCTGGTGCATAGTCGGCCAAAAGTACCCTTACTGAAGTGCCTTGAAGGCCAAAGTCCTTGCCACCGAGTGGTTGCTGCATATTCCTTCATGAATCTCCCTCAGCACATAATTTGCTTCATCGTCATTCAAACATCTGAAGAGGGGTAAAGTGAATCATCGGCGGTAAAGTACTCCATCGAGTAGCGTATACCTTACTGCCCGACATTTCAACTTCCTTGCTTGCTTCCTATCCTCTGGCAAAATGTCGTCGCGGATGTATGAGAGAATTGGGTCTATCCAGGACCTTTCGTTGTTCACCTACATTACTTCTACCTCCTCCCCTATACTTGGCGAGGTCTTTACTTCCGATGGAACCGACTTGGGTAACTTCAGATCCGCAATTGCGGCCATTCTGGCCAACATATCTGCTCGATAAATTTCAGTTCGGGATATCTGCTTTATTTTTACTTTTTGGAAGAGTCCAATCATCTGATTTGCCTTCTTCAAATAAAGCTCCATCTTCTCTTCCTTTGCTTGAAATTGTTCATTGAGCTGATTACAGACTAACTGGGAGTTTGCTCAGATTTCTACCCTTTCTGCTCGTAATGCGTGTGCCAACCTGAGCCCAATGATGAAGGCTTCGTATTCTGCTTGATTATTCGTGAGCTGGAATTCGAACTTCACTGTATAGGACACCTCAGCCCCTTCTGGGCTTCGTATTACTACTCATCTTCTGGACCCTTGTTCACTACGTGACCCATCAACCATTACTAGCCACACCCCCTCTGGTTTCTCCGGTTCAACCAGTTGTTCCTCCTGAACCCCTTCCCCTGGTTCCATACGGTCAACCATAAAATCAGCCAAGGCTTGGGCTTTGATTGCTCCTCGAGGTCTGTAGGTTAGGTTGAATTCACTCAGCTCTACAGACTATTTCACTAATCGACCAGATGCATCTGGTTTTAAGAGTGTTTGCCGAAGAGGTTGGTCTGTCATCACTACTATCGGGTGGGCCTGGAAATATGGTCTGAGCTTGCATGCTACCGTCACTAAAGCCAGCGCCCATTTCTCCATCAGGGGATATCTAGTTTCTGCGTCCACCAGGGCCTTACTGGTGTAGTACACGGGGTGTTGCTTTCCATCATCTTCTCTGACTAATACCGAGCTGGTAGCCCATTTGGAGACAACTAAGTACAAATACAACTCGTCACCCTCTCTCGGAGTTAATAGTAATAAGGCACTGGTAAAATATTCCTTCAGCTGCCCAAATGCCTCCCCACATTCTGTTGTCCACTCCGTTTTCCTCTATTTCTTTATGGTTTGGAAGAAAGAGTGACATTTATCCGTGGCCCGTGAGATGAACCGGTTCAATGCCGCCAACTTCCCTGTAAGGTTCTGCACCTCCTTAACTGTGTGGGGGGACTTCATTTCTATTACTGCCCGTATTTTTTCTAGGTTGGCCTCTGTCCCTCGGTGGCTCACCAGGAACCCTAAGAATTTACCCGAGCTAACTCCAAATGCACATTTCTCCGGGTTCAACTTCATTTAGTACTTCCTCAGCAGTTCAAAGGTCTCTTCCAAGTGCTTTACATGGTCTATTGGCTCTCTAGACTTCGTGATCATATCATCCACGTATACTTCCATAGTGTGACCAATCAATGGCTTGAAAATTTTATTCATCAACCTTTGATAGGTAGCCCCTGCATTTTTTAGGCCAAAGGGCATCACCATATAGCAAAACAAACCCATGTTAGTTATAAATGTAGTACTATCCTCATTCTGCTTGTCCATGGGTATCTGGTTGTATCACGAAAAAATATCCATAAAGTTAAGCAGACTGTGACCCGCCGTTGAATCAACCAATTGATCTATCTTAGGTAGGGGGAAGCCACCCTTCGGGCATGCCTAGTTAAGATTCATAAAATCCACACACATCCTCCATTTTCCATTGGCCTTCTTTACCAACACCACATTAGAAATTCACTCTGGGTATTTAGCCTCCCTTATGAATCCTGCTCGCAACAGCTTCTCTACTTCAATATTTATGGCCTCGTACCTCTCTTCGTTAAAACATCTTCTTTTTTGCCTCACCGGCCTTGCACCTTTTTATTGCCAACTTATGACAAGCTACCCCGGGATTTATTCCTGGCATGTCCTCATGCGACCAGGCAAATATATATGCGTGGGACTGTAGGCACTTCACCAGCTCGCACTTTATTGCCTCGCCCAATCCCGACCCGATCCTTACTACTCTGCTCGGGTCATCCTTGCTCGCCAAAACTTCTTCTAACGTCTCAGCTGGTTCCTGGCGACCCTTCTTGGAGTCTCCTCAGTTATCAAGCACCGTAACTTGTATGGTTTCCTTGGCGGCTGTAGCATAGCAACTCCTTGCCATCCTTTGGTCACCCTATACTACGCCCACAACCTCGTTTACTCTGTACTTCAAAGCTAAGTAATGTGTGGATATAACACATTGGCTCACTCTCATAAACGGCCGCCCAAGTATTATCTGGTAGGGGCTCCTCTCTTCCACCACGACAAAATCTAGCATTACCGTCTTTTCAAATGGGTTCGATCCCACAGTAACTGGCAGCTCGACGACCCCCATGGGTGTTAATCGTCCTCCTCTGAATCCCTTCAAGGATGTGTTCGTTCGCTCCAATTTCAAGTCCGTAATTCCAATACCATCTAGGGTCAACTTAAATAGTATGTCGACCGAGTTGCCCGTATCCACCAGTATGCGCCAGAATTCTTTACCCGCCACCATCGCCTTAATCACCAGTGCATCCTCATGAGGGTATAAAACACCCTCTTCATCATCATCTGTCCACATAATGGGAACTTGCCTCACTTTCGCCCTCTTGGCTGTTGGCAAATTGAAAAGCACCTCTTTGCTGGTCAGAGCATATCTTCCATAATTCTTTCGTGCCCTGTTCGAATCTCCAGCCAACGTCGGCCCTTCTGTTATCACCCGGATAGTTGGCACTCACGCTCTAGACTCCTCTCGACTCCATCTCCCAGCGTATATTGTGATTCAATGATAGGGAATGCCCATCTACATACTCATCCAAGTACCGGTTTCTCACAAAATCCTCCACCTGATTTTTCAGATCACAACACTAGTTGATTGTGTGACCATAAGTATCGTGGAATTTACAGAATCTACTTTTATCCCGTTTGTGAGCTGGTTTGGTTACAAGGACATGAGGGTACTGTTAACATGAATATGTTAATAATATTGATTTTGATGATAACAAATTTTATATGGTTTTTGACAAAAATATTGGAGCTATTTCTTAATAAACGAAAGCCCTTTTAATCATTGCCTTATGTCTTCATAAAAGATGAATTTTCAAATTAGAAAGAGATTCTCTGCAAAAACTTGTTTAAAATTGCAATTCTGGTTATAAACGGTGAACCGTTTATTTAAAACGATTAACCGATTAAAGGCAGAGAGCAACACATTTCCTAAAACCTCTAACCGTTTATGAAAAACAGAAAACACAAAAGATGGGGAGGTTACTGGATATTAACGGTAAACCATTTTCTTTTAAACGGTTAACCGATTAGCACCAGAGAGCAACATATTGCCTAAGCTCTAGCCGTTTATGTTTAACGGAAAACACTAAAGATGGGAAGGCTACTGGAACCTAACGGTGAACCGTTTATTTTTAAACAGTTAACCGATAACGTCCAGAATTGAAGGTTGTCCTCCTCTGGCATTGATTAACGAAAACTGATAAAGCTAAATTGTTTTGCAGATTACTGAAGCCAAACGGCGAAGCGTTTATTTTAAACGGTCAACCGATAATATCCAGATAAGCCACTTCCTGCAATCCCTTAACCGCTTAATGAAAACGGATAACTGATGTTCATTTTGCAGGTTACTGGAGACAAACGGCGATCCGTTTATTTCAAACGGTTAACCGATAATATCCAAAGAAGCCACTTCACGCAAGTCCTTAACCGTTTAGTGTAAACGGATAACCAATGTTTATCTTGCAGGTCTCTGGAAGTTAACGGCGAAAGGTTAAGCCTAAACGGCTAACCGTTTATTTGAAAATTGGCCCAACAGTAACTTTGACCAGCCTAAACGGTTAACCGTTAATGGTTAACGGCGAACCGTTTTCTGTCCGACAGTTTGTAACGGCTAGATTTTCAGCTCCAAATATAAATAAGCTCATTCAAATTCAAAGAAGGTTGATCACAACACGACCATTTAAGCTAATATTCGAGAATACAATCTTCATAGAGCTTAGAACACATTCTTGCTTCATCTATTCACATATTAAGTATCATTGTGTAATCTTATATATTGTGAGAGGCAAAACAGTTTGTAATCTTTTACTTTGAGTGATTGTAAGTGTTGAGATACACTTGGGTTAAGAGATTGGGGATAATCTCTTGTTGTAAAGGTCCATTGACACCTTGGAAGTCAAGTGTAAGCATTTGAAGCCTTGGAGGCTTGCTTAGTGGAATCCTCAAGCCCGGAAAGCTTGGAGGCGTGGACGTAGGCGAGGTTGGCCGAACCACGTAAAAATCTCAGTGTTTGAATCTCTCTTCCCTTATCTTTTTATATTGTGATCATCTTAATTGTTATTGCTTTGAATTTGATTTATAATTGCATTAAGATTTTCTTTAATAAATTGAATAATTTTTTAGAAACCCAATTCACCCCCCCTCTTGGGTTGCATACTTATATTTCAATTGGTATCAGAGTCTTGTTCTCTTGTTAAGACTTAATCGTCTAGAGTAAAAGATCCATGGCAACCCTAAATGACTCAACCTTTAGAAAAGAGCAATCCACAACTAGACCACCATTTTTCGATGGTAATGACTATGCTGATTGGAAAACTAGAATGAGAATCTATTTGCAAGCGTTAGATTATGAAATTTGGGAAGTTGTTTGTGATGGTCCATTCATGCCTACATTTAAAGATGAAGTAGGAGATGATATTCCTAAACCATTGAGTCAATGGAGTGAGTTAGAAAAGAGAAAGATGTCTCTAAACTCCAAGGCTATGAATGCTTTGTTTTGTGCCCTTGATAAAAAAGAATTCCATAGAGTATCTAGTTGTGAAAGTGCACAAGAGATATGGAACAAACTTGAAGTTGTCTATGAAGGGACAAATCAAGTAAAAGAGTCTAAAATCAGTTGATACACTCGGCAATATGAGTTGTTCCAAATGGAACAAAATGAAAATGTGTATTCTATGTATACTAGATTCACGGACATAGTGAACACCCTAGGTGCCTTAGGGAAAACCTTCTCAAATAGTGAGAAAGTTAAGAAAATCATTAGGTCTCTTCCAAAAGAATGGAGACCTAAAAGAACCGTCATTGAAGAGGCCAAAGATTTAAATACTTTACCTCTTGATGATTTAATTGGTTCTCTTATTTCATATGAAGAGGATTTAGCTGCAGAAAAATGACATGAGGAGAAGAAGAAAAGCATTGCTCTCAAAGCTTCAAAATATGAGAGTGATGGGGAAAGTGAACCGGATGATGAAGAACTAGCCATACTAGCAAGGAGGTTCAGAAAATTCTTCAAGAAAACCGGAGAGCGAAGAAATTTCAGAAACTTCAAGAACCATAGGGAGAAGAAGGAGGAAATCACATACTATGAATGCAAGAAGCCTGGACATATAAGATCGGAGTGCCCACTTATCAACAAACTCAATAAGAAAGCAATGGTTGCAACTTGGGATGATAGTGAGGAAGAATCAAGTGATGAAGAAGGATCGCAAGAAGTATCAAACCTAGCACTCATGGCAATAGGAGGGGATGATGATCTCAATGAGGTAAGTGATCCCACCTATGATGAATTGCATGATGCTTTTAAAGATTTGCATAATGAGTTGATGAAAATTGATAAAAAGAATGTATGTCTTAAAAAGAAAATGACAAAGCTTAAAAATGAAAATGAATCTCTAAATGCAAGAATTGTATGCCTAGAAGCAGGGAACAAAACATTGCATGATGAAATTGCATTATTAAATGAGAAACCTAGCATCTTACATGAGCATTTAGAATCACACATAGATGAGTTGAAAAATGAGAACGAAATGCTCAAGAAGAAGAGTAATGAATTGAATGAAATTGTTTTGAAATTTACAAATGGGCAAAAGATGTTGGATAATATGCTTAACTCACAAAAATATATTTTTGATAAAGGAGGACTTGGATATAAGCCTAACTTGAAGCAAAAGTATTATAAGAATTATTTTGTTAACGCTACCTCCACAAATGATCATAAGATTGTATGTCATTATTGTAATCAAAATGGTCACATGAAATATAGATGTCCCATGAAAAGGAATGCATATTATGGTGTCAAATGCATTTGGGTTCCAAAAGGAACCGTTGCTAACTCTCAAGGACCCAAAAAGCTTTGGATACCTAAAACTTGAGACTTTTTCTTGTAGGGCTTGAAGAAGAAGAAAAATAAATGGTACTTGGACAGCGGTTGTTCAAGGCACATGACCGGAAACTATACATGGTTCTCAAGCTTCACCAAAATTGAAAATGGTGGAGACGTATCTTTTGGAGACAACTCAAAAGGGAAAATTCTTGGAATTGGAAATGTTGGTAAAGTGTCTTCAACTCTAATTGAGAATGTATGTTTGGTTGAAAACTTGAAACATAACTTAATTAGCATTAGTCAATTATGTGACAAAGGTTATAAAGTTATCTTTGATAAATTTATTTGTGTTATTGAGAACTCATGTGATGGCAAAACCTTATTTGTTGGAAATAGATGTGGTAATGTTTATATCATTGACATAGAATGTGCATCTACTCTTGATAAATGTTTTTCGGCATTGCATGATGATTGTTGGTTATGGCATAGAAGGTTAGGACATGCAAGTATGGACTTGATTTCAAAAATTTCGAAAGATGATTTAGTTAAAGGTCTTCCGAAAATTGGTTTTCAAAAGGATAAGATTTGTGAAGCTTGTCAATTTGGAAAACTAATCAAAACTTCTTTCAAGAATAAAAACCATATTTCTACTTCAAAACCACTTGAACTTCTTCACATAGATCTTTTTGGGCCATCTAGATATGCAAGTCTAAATGGCAAATATTATGCATTTGTGATAGTGGATGATTATTCTAGATATACATGGGTATTATTCTTAGCCAATAAGGATGATGCTCTTGATGCTTTTAAAGTGCTTTGTAAGAAATTACAAAATGAAAAAGGGCATGGTATTGTATGCATTAGGAGTGATCATGGAGGAGAATTTGAAAATCATGCATTTGAGAGTTTTTACAATAATCTAGGTATTGAGCATCAATTTTCATCACCTAGAACTCCACAACAAAATGGAGTTGTTGAGAGAAAGAATAGGTCTATTCAAGAAATGGCTAGGACCATGTTAAATGAAAATGCATTACCAAAATATTTTTGGGCCGAAGCCGTCAACACCGCTTGTTATGTCTTAAATCGGGTGTTGATTAGACCTAATCTTAATAAAACTCCATATGAGCTTTGGAAAGATAGAAAACCCAACATTGGCTATTTTAAAGTTTTTGGATGCAAATGTTTTGTTTTGAACACAAAAGATAATCTTGGTAAATTTGATCCAAAATCTGATGTTGGTATTTTTCTTGGTTATTCAAATTCAAGCAAAGCTTATAGAGTCTATAACAAAAGAACTTTAGTTGTGGAGGAATCTATGCATGTCACATTTGATGAGTCTAACCCCTCCTCTACGGAGAAAGTCGTTGTTGATGATGATGCAGGAGAAGAAGAACAAGAAGAAGAAGCATCAAATGACAATCAAGAGGATGCACCACATGGAATTCAAGAGGAACATCATGAAGAACCAAATGTGGAGCAAAATAAAGGTACTTCTCAAACACTCCCCAAGGAGTGGAGGTACGTCTCTTCTTACCCTAAAGATGTAATTTTAGGAGATCCCTCACGAGGTATTACAACTAGATCATCACTTAGAAATACTTGTGAGCATAATACATTCATCTCTCAAATTGAACCAAAATCCTTTGAGGATGCAGAAAATGATGAATCTTGGATTATGGCAATGCAAGAGGAGTTAAATCAATTTGAAAGAAACAATGTGTGGGAATTAGTTCCTAAACCTGTACATCAATCTGTAATAGGTACTAAATAGGTGTTTAGAAATAAGATGGATGAATCCGGTGTGGTTGTAAGAAACAAAGCTAGATTAGTGGCTCAAGGTTACAACCAAGAGGAAGGGATTGATTTTGATGAAACCTTTGCACCTGTAGCAAGGTTAGAATCAATTAGGATGTTGTTAGCATATGCATGTCATAAGGATTTTATTTTATATCAAACGGATGTCAAGAGTGCTTTCTTGAATGGTTATATTTTGGAGGAAGTTTATGTGAAACAACCTCCTGGTTTTGAAAATGAAAAATTTCCAAATCATGTTTATAAGTTGCTTAAAGCCTTGTATGGATTAAAACAAGCACCTAGAGCATGGTATGATAGACTTAAAAATTTCTTGCTAGAAAATGACTTCTCTATGGGTAAAGCGGATACTACTCTATTTGTTAAGCATAAGAACCAAGACATACTTATTGTTCAAATTTATGTTGATGATATTATTTTTGGTTCTACTAATGAGTTGTTGTGTAAAGAATTTTCATCGTGTATGAGCAAAGAATTTGAGATGAGTATGATGGGAGAGTTGAAATACTTCCTTGGACTTCAAATCAAACAAAACGAGGAAGGAATTTTCATAAATCAAGCCAAGTACGTAAATGATCTACTCAAACGATTCGGCATTGATGATTCAAAGACCAAGAATACACCAATGAGCACAACAACCAAGCTGGACAAAGATGAAAAAGGTAAAGAAGTGGATATCAAAATGTATCGAGGTATGATCGGATCCCTACTTTATTTGACTGCAAGTAGACCCGATATCATGTTTAGTGTATGTTTGTGTGCAAGATTTCAGTCATGTCCCAAGGAATCTCATTTGCTCATGTTAAAAGAATTTTCCGTTATTTGAGTGGAACCATAGATATTGGCCTTTGGTATCCTAGGGGAACTCATATAGATTTAACATGTTTTTCGGATGCGGATTTTGCTGGTTATAAAGTGGATAGGAAGAGCACTAGTGGAACTTGCTATATTCTAGGACACTCTCTTGTTTCATGGTTTAGCAAGAAACAAAATTCTGTCGCACTTTCAACTACCGAGGCTGAATATATAGCTGCCGGAAGTTGTTGTGCACAAGCACTTTGGATGAAACAAACACTTAGAGATTATGGCATTAATCTTGAACAAATTCTTATTAAGTGTGATAATACTAGTGCTATAAACCTTTCAAAGAATCCCATTCAACACTCTCGAACCAAGCATATAGAAATAAGACATCATTTCTTGAGAGATCATGTTCAAAAGGGAGATATTGCATTAGAGTTTATTTCCACGGAAAAACAACTTGCCGATATTTTCACAAAACCGCTTTGCGAAGAACAATTTTCAAAAATTCGGCATGAACTTGGGATGATGAAATTTGTGCATTAACATCTCTATGCATGCTATTGAGTGTACTGAATTGATTGATTACTATTTATGAAATGCTTGAATTTGCATCTCTAGACAAATGATGAATTTGCATTGATAACTCTTGATTATATGAATTGAGTGGTTGAAAACATGTCCATGAATCATGCATTAAATTGGCTCATAAAATATTTTCAGATCAATTAAATGATCTTGAAATATATTATTTGCTAGCCAAAAATTAAATCGAATGTGCGAAATTACAGATAAAATAAACGCTTTCATAAACGGATCACCGTTTAATTCCGTAAAAGAGATTATGTGTCTTTACCGTTTGCCACAATCGGTGAACCGTTTTTCAACAGCGAGTCCTCTAACAGTTAGTCCTTAGCCGTTAAGCGCTTAGGCTTTCACCGTTTCCCTTTCTTCAGCCTCTGAAAGTTACCCTTTAACCGTTTCAATAAACGGTTAACCGTTTTCGCGAAGTATAAAAATTGTTCAAAGGTTTTCTTCTCCTTCTCCAGTTACCTTTTCACCATTTCCACCATTGTTGCACAGCCGAAGGTTTCTTTGTCCTCAAATCCTCATTTTTCTTGCTTTTCGTGCCAAATCAAACCTTCAAAATCATTTCTTATCACCTTTAGAACAATTCTACCGATTCAAAACTTCAAATCGAGCCCAAAATTCAAAAATCCCAAATCTAAACCCTAACTGTCGCGGGTCGGATTTCTTTGTTCTTAATCCGATTTCCACCTTTCTTCAACCAAATTGATCATCCTACTCACATCCTCTACTCTTCATTACGTGTCTCCATGGCTGAACCCTCTCGAAGAAATCCCAGGCGTAAATCTGTGCCTCCAAGGAATCCCATACCACCTCGGGAGGTCTCTGAATTTTCAAGGATTCACTTCCCCACACCTTCTTTGGCCAAGCGGTTCGAAGATCGCTTTGATGGTCGAAAGGTACTTGACCCCTTCTTTGTTGATATTGATGATTTCCGCAACTTAATTGTATGTGGTAGAAGCATTAGGGATATGCTTCAGCCTTGGGAGGCTGCCATTGACCTTGATGATCGGGTCTATCCAAATCTAGTGCGAGTCTTTTACTCCAACATGGAAATCTTCGATACTCGCCCAAATAGGATAGTCACTCAAGTTGGCGGTGTACCCATAGAATTTGATGATGCGGACTTAGCTGACTTTCTAGGTATCTCTTGTGAGGGGCTTGACATTTACACCTCTAGGAAAGCCCTCTCCTTTGATACTTTTTCTCATACTCATGGCGTCCGTAATATATGTCGTCGTAGAGACTTATCGGATGAGATTTGTATGCTTCCGTTTCGGTCTCAACTTTTACCTCTTCAAGTTCGTATTCTTCACTCTATTTTACAGCACATAGTGACTCCTAGGAAGGGTCACTCGGATGAGGTTACGAGGTTGGACGTTGCCCTATTGGATAGCCTTCTTACAGACCGTCCCATTAACCTCGGGTATATCATTGTACGACATATATTGAGTACTCCATCGGTCAACCACCGCTTACTTCCTTATGGCAGTATCATCACTAAAATACTACGACGCTTTGAGGTGCCACTTCTTGATACTGGACATATGGAGACTCGACGGATTGGTCCCGAGGCCATGACCAGTATCGGATTCTCTAGGAAGAATGGAGTCTGGATAAAGACAAGCAACTCCAAAAATCGGGATACCTTGATTGCTGCAGAGGACGATCGGATGCTCAATGATATCTATCCTCCCGATCAGCTTCCTGACTTTAGATTAGGAGCTCTTCCTCATCCTCCGCGTCGCCATTTTGTACCTCGGCCTCCTGATTCGACCGAGGAGCATGCGATACCGCCATTCCTCCTCTTCCGAGCCGCCTCCCGCTCCCGAGCCTTCGCTGCCCGAGCAGCCATCTCGCCTCATGCCGCCTGCCAGCGATGTTCATTTCAGCGCTGATTCTTGATCGGTTGGACACTCTCTCCCATGACCACCAGCAGCTGCGTTCTGACTTTCAGATCTTCCAGCAGCAGAGCCTTGATCAGCAGCTTGAGCTTATCGCTGGACAGCGCACTATTCTCGGCTATTTCGGCTATGATCCGAGGAGCACATCTTCTCCGCCTCCGTAGTTTCTGAGCTTTGTTTTCGCACATACATTTTACATTTTGATTGCTAGCATTTTTATTATTTTTTTTGGATTTTGATGCATATGTGTGTGATGTTCTTGATGATTAGATGATTGATGATTTGTGATTGACTGATTATTGGATATTGTAGATTTGGTCTATTTGTGGATATTGGAGTGTTGGTATGTTTGTGGATATTGAAGTGTTATTTTGCTTTGTTCATGGAGTTGTTGGCTTGTTGAAAGAAGAAGTTGATGTTAATCTATTTTTGGAAGTGTTTTATCTCATTTTGTATTAGTGGTTTTGCTCATTTTTAAGGGGAAACTCTGCCAAAATTTTCGCTTGCCAAAACCGGGCAATTTCTTTAACGGATTTGCGTACTTCTTATTTCCTCTTTTCTTTTTGATGATGAAGGGGGAGATAATTATGGTTTTTAAGATGTTTTTTTTTTAAATGGGGAGATATTTTAAGATGGATTTAAAATGGGGAGATTTAAAGCAAAAATCCTTTTATTCACATTTCTCAATTTGGCCATACATGTAGGGGGAGCACATATTAAGGGGGAGCTAAACATTGAATGAAATTTGTCATCATCAAAAAGGGGGAGATTGTTAACATGAATATGTTAATAATATTGATTTTGATGATAACAAATTTTATATGGTTTTTGACAAAAATATTGGAGATATTTCTTAATAAACGAAAGCCCTTTTAATCATTGCCTTATGTCTTCATAAAAGATGAATTTTCAAATTAGAAAGAGATTCTCTGCAAAAACTTGTTTAAAATTGCAATTCTGGTTATAAACGGTGAACCGTTTATTTAAAACGATTAACCGATTAAAGGCAGAGAGCAACACATTTCCTAAAACCTCTAACCGTTTATGAAAAACGGAAAACACAAAAGATGGGGAGGTTACTGGAAATTAACGGTAACCGTTTTCTTTTAAACGGTTAACCGATTAGCACCAGAGAGCAACATATTGCCTAAGCTCTAGCCGCTTATGTTTAACGGAAAACACCAAAGATGGAAAGGCTACTGGAACCTAACGGTGAACCATTTATTTTTAAACGGTTAACCGATAACGTCCAGAATTGAAGGTTGTCCTCCTCTGGCATTGATTAACGAAAACTGATAAGGCTAAATTGTTTTGCAGATTACTGAAGCCAAACGGCGAACCGTTTATTTTAAACGGTCAACCGATAATATCCAGAGAAGCCACTTCTTGCAATCCCTTAACTGCTTAATGAAAATAGATAACTGATGTTCATTTTGCAGGTTACTGGAGACAAACGGCGATCCGTTTATTTCAAACGGTTAACCGATAATATCCAGAGAAGCCACTTCACGCAAGTCCTTAACCGTTTAGTGTAAACGGATAACCAATGTTTATCTTGCAGGTCTCTGGAAGTTAACGGCGAAAGGTTAAGCCTAAACGGCTAACCGTTTATTTGAAAATTAACTTTTGACTAAAGTTAATTTTCAGCTCCAAATATAAATAAGCTCATTCAAATTCAAAGAAGGTTGATCACAACACGACCATTTGAGCTAATATTCGAGAATACAATCTTCATAGAGCTTAGAACACATTCTTGCTTCATCTATTCACATATTAAGTATCATTGTGTAATCTTATATATTGTGAGAGGCAAAACAGTTTGTAATCTTTTACTTTGAGTGATTGTAAGTGTTGAGATACACTTGGGTTAAGAGATTGGGGATAATCTCTTGTTGTAAAGGTCCATTGACACCTTGGAAGTCAAGTGTAAGCATTTGAAGCCTTGGAGGCTTGCTTAGTGGAATCCTCAAGCCCGGAAAGCTTGAAGGCGTGGACGTAGGCGAGGTTGGCCGAACCACGTAAAAATCTCGGTGTTTGAATCTATCTTCCCTTATCTTTTTATATTGTGATCATCTTAATTGTTATTGCTTTGAATTTGATTTATAATTGCATTAAGATTTTCTTTAATAAATTGAATAATTTTTTAGAAACCCAATTCACCCCCTATCTTGGGTTGCATACTTGTATTTCAGGTACAGCAGGCTCATCCCTCGATCCTCTCATACAACTCCTCTATAGAGACTTTCAATGGAGTGTACTGTTAATTTGCCAAGCTCTGATCAATCAGTTGGACTGCTCGGCTATCATGGATGTCGTCTCGGGTTGGTATTGTAGGTAGCTGGTTTGGTCGAGTTAATCGCATGCGCTGCGAGCGTAAGGATGGGCAGCCATCAAATTCTCGCCACTCCGGAATGGGGGCGCCGAGGCCGAGCTGTGTGGGTCTTTGAGTTATGGGATAAGGGCGGGACCGAACTGATATTCCCCCCATTACTGATGATTCCCCAGCTCGCTTTCCCGACCCGCTCCCACTCAATGTTCTCTTTTCCTTTCGCCTCAGCTCCTCTAGCTGCTCACTCTTTATCCTCGTCGTTTTTTCCTTTTCAATTTCTATGTGTCTCCTCGCCTGCTCATACCCTGCCGAATAATTCTGAATGATGGGATTTCTCAAGTTGTACCACAATCGCCCTATCCTCACACCTTCTTTTAATCTTCTCAAAGCCTACGGGTGATTGAAAGCCCCAGATCAAGCACGGCCCGATGATATCTCTTCACAAAATCGCGAAGGGATTCGTGTTCCTCCTGCTTCATCCCCATCAATTCCATCATATCGTCCTCTGGGGCTACCGCTCCGCGGAACTGCTCAGCCAACTCTTGGCACATCTACTCATATCCCTTTATACTTCCACGTGGCAGCTTACGGTACCACTCTCAGGCTCGTCCCTCTAGTGTCAATGGGAACACCCTGCACCTCTGAGCTAGTGTTAGCCCCTGCACACCATTGAAACGCTCAATATGCACCAACGGGTCGCTTCTCCCAGAGTATTTAAGGTCGGGAAAGCGAAAATCTCTTAGGATTACAGTACCCATGATCTCGGCTGATATCAGAGATTCTTCATCCAGTATTATCCTCCAGCTCGAGGGCTTTCTCTTGCCCTAGATCTCATCCATCACCTGCGCCAACCTTCGTACCTCACCCTCCAATTCTAAAGTACGGTCAAGATCACACGCAGCTACTTGATCTCGCTCCTGCTCGGCATTATGCAGCTACTTGATCTCGCTCCTGCTCGGCATTATGCAGCCGCTGTCTGAGCTCACTTTCATCAATATTCGCTCCTCGGCCATCAATTCTCAGAACTCGCCCAGAGCAAGATTGGTCTCTCCTTTCATCCACGTGTTCTCCTCGATTCTACGCCTCCGTAGGCTGGGTTCTACCACGGCTTCGTCTCTCACCGCGGTGGTCTCACAATCCCTTCTCCGCTCATCCCTCAGCTCATGCAATATAGTTGTGAGAGTCTCCATTTGCTTCTCCATTTGTTCCATTCGATCTTGCATCATCCTCTCTCTAGCTTCATTTGCGATCTCTCGGAGAGTGATCGTTTCACCAGTTTCATTGTCGCCCCCTAAGGCATCCTTCCTTGTCACATCCATAACCGATCGTTCGCTGCTCCTCTGATGACTACTAACTTGATGGTAGCTTTTTGTCCAGCTCCCCACAGACGGCGCCAAAATGTTGATGCTGAAATCTGGTCGTCCTTTGCCCGACCTGATCGTTCCACCAACGTTTGTGTTGTCCACAAAGGGAAGGTTGCACTCTCCCTACTCTAGCAATTGCCCGTGTTTCTGGGACCCAAATCGCCCTTTCTCTCCTTTCTAAGCCTGCGCTCACAGAAACAAGTCAGAGACGCCGGTGATTTTACCAGCGTAAACCCTCCGATGCTTAAGTTAGAACAAGGTATTTACGGGTAAATTGTATGATTTAAATGAGTAAACTGAATACAATATTCTCGGCATAATCTGTATCGAAGATCTGTATAAAGATGAGTTCGGATTTCAATTTGGCAGAGTTTTCCCTTTTCATTCAATTTTTTCATCCCCTTCTTCATCGGTCTCTTGGCTTCTTATAGCCATCATCCCACGTTTTCTGAGTATTCTTCATGCCCCCCATTTTCAGGTGATGGCAGACCCTCATGGGCCTCCAACCACCGAATCGTGGGTAAACGTGGGATGTCGTGTTCTCCCCCGTGGTTCGGGGTATGGCGAAACTATCGCGATTTCGTGAGATCGTGTGCTCTTCCTTTGGGTGATGAGCATCTGGTCGGTAAATATCTCGGGTCGGTGCTCGTTTCTAGTTGACACATGCCCGTACATGATATTTTACCATGACTCTGCTCGAGCCATTCAACTGGGGAGATTCACCTCAGGGTGAGAGATGAGGACATAGCTGAGCTGGTACTTTTCATTACTCAACACCAGGAAAAAAAAAGTTGTTGTCTTGAGAGGGTTGATGAAATGGTTCTTGTGAGCAAAAATGGTGACATGTTGAAGTCTAAAAGAATGAAGTCAATTATCAAACAAAATAAAATGAAGTCTAAAAACACATTAAAAGAAAAGGAATTGATGTGTTTGTGTGTGAGAGAGAAAAAGAGAGTGTATGTATTTGTTTGTTTTATTGAGAAACGAAATGATGAAAAAGGGTGTTAGGAGTTGACTATTAGAAATTCTGTGTGAAAATGTGAGGATTCAAGTCTCTCAACCAACTTTTGAAGGATATATTAATTAACACTAACTAATTGAAATTTGAAAGTATTCAAATTAGTGTCAAAATTACATATCCACCAATATTTCAATTTGCAATACTCAACTGAAAATAGTTTTAAAGGAAAAAATAGCATTAACATAAATTTTGTTCTGTATATAGGTAAAAAGAAATATATTTCAAACTCCATTAATTTTATATGTAGAAATATGATAAAGATTAAATTTTCATCCATTTGATAATTAAGAATCTATCAACTAATTAATAATACTTTTAACAAATCAATGGATAGCATAGTTAATAAAATCGAAATTATATACTTGTTGAGTTGATTGATTATTTTTTTTCCAAAGTAATTAACTCAAAATCTTGAAAATTTCTCTATACCTAATGAAGAAATATGGTATCCAACATTGCTAGGTGGCGGTTTTAGGCTTTAGAGAAGCTAAAATTGTTGAAATGAAAGTATCTTTCTTGCCCAAATTTTTACTCTTATAAGAAACTTCTATTCTATTCACATTTCATAAAGGGAAGACAATAAATAATTAAATAAGGGATTTAACCTCAGAATATTATGTGGAAACTCAAACTGTTACTCTCATAATTGTTTATGAGGCCACTCCGCCTTTTGTCCGAGTGATTGCATTAATGGCATTAAATTCCATAGAATGTAGGAAATTGACCCACCACCATCTATTATAACATCACAAATAAATAAAAGTAATGATGAAATTGAAATTGAAAATAACACACTCCTTGTAATCATTTCTTCTACTTTGGATGCAGGTCAAGAACAAAGCCTAGTGGATTTGCTGGGAAAATACAGAAGAGCAATTGGATGGACAATGGAAGATATAAAGGGTATCAGCCCATCAATATGTATGCATAAGATCCTTTTAGAAGACTGTTCCAGTAATTCGGTGGAGCACCAGAGAAGGCTGAATCCTATTATGAAAGAAGTGGTAAAGAAGGAAATCATCAAATGGTTGGATGCTGGAATCATATACCCAATATCAGACAATTCATGGGTAAGCCCAGTTCAGTGTGTTCCAAAGAAAGGAGGGATAACAGTAATGGCTAATGAGAAGAATGAACTCATTCCTACAAGGACAGTGACTGGATGGAGAGTGTGTATGGATTACAGGAAGCTCAACAAAGCCACAAGGAAGGACCATTTCCCACTCCTATTCATAGATCAGATGCTGGACAAACTTGTAGGAAAACAGTACTACTGTTTCTTATATGGGTATTCAGGCTACAACCAGATTGCTATAGTACCAGAAGATCAAGAGAAGACTACATTTACCTGTCCTTATGGAACATTTGCCTTCAGAAGAATGCCATTTGGGCTATGCAATGCTCCAGCAACATTTCAGAGATGCATGATGTCTATATTTTTCGATATGGTAGAGCAAACTTTGGAAGTTTTCATGGATGATTTCTCAGTTTTTGGAGAAACATACAGTAATTGTTTACACAACTTGGAAGAAGTTCTTAAAAGATGTGAGATGACCAACTTAGTACTTAATTGGGAGAAGTGCCATTTCATGGTGCAAGAAGGAATAGTGCTGGGTCACAAGATATCCAAGGATGGTATTGAGGTAGACAAAGCCAAGATAGAGGTAATAGATAAACTGCCCCCCAACTTCAATAAAGGGGATTAGGAGTTTTCTGGGTCATGCTAGATTCTACAGAAGATTCATTAAGGATTTTTCCAAAGTCGCCAAGCCTCTGTGTTCATTGCTGGAGCATGACAAACCATTTCACTTGGACAAAGAATGCCTGCAAGCATTTGGAGAATTAAAGAAAGCCCTCATTACTGCTCCAGTAGTTATATCTCCATATTGGAATTTACCATTTGAATTGATGTGTGATGCTAGTGATTATTCTATGGGAGTAGTATTAGAGCAAAGGAAGGATAAGGTTTTTCATTCCATATACTATGCAAGCAAAACTTTCACTCCAACACAAATCAATTACACTACTACAAAGAAAGAGTTGTTGGCAGTAGTTTTTGCTTTTGACAAATTTAGAGCTTACCTGGTAGGTACTAAAGTAACTGTTTACACAGACCATGCAGCCATCAAATATTTAATTTCCAAGAAGGATGCCAAACCAAGACTAATCAGATAGATCTTATTGCTTCAAGAATTTGATCTGGAAATTAAAGATAGAAAGGAGACTAAGAACCAAGTGGCAGACCACTTGTCATGGTTGGAAGCAGACACTACTACATTGACAAGGAAGGGCATCACTGAAACTTTTCCTGATGAACAGCTGTTGGTAGTACAGCAAGCACAGATGCTGCAGCAGTCAGAATCTCCTTGGTATGCAGACTTTGCTAATTATCTAGTAAGTGGGTTGCTACCACCTGAGCTGAAATTTCAAGAGAAAAAGAAGTTTCTTCATGATGTTAAGAGCTACCAGTGGGATGACCCACATCTATATAAGTTATGCTCAGATAAAGTAATAAGAAGACGTGTTGCAGCAGACGAAATACCTCAAATATTGGAGTCCTGTCATACTGCAGCATATGGAGGACATTTTGGGGGGCACAGAACAGCTGCCAAAATTATGCAATCAGGTTATTTTTGGCCCACTATTTTTAAAGATGCTTATGACTTTGTTAAAGGTTGTGATAGATGTCAAAGAACAGGGAACATAACTAGCAGACATGGGATGCCATTGACCAACATACTGGAAGTGGAAGTTTTTTATTTTTGGGGAATAGATTTCATGGGACCCTTTCCCCCATCCTTTGGAAACTTATATATCCTGGTTGCTGTAGATTATGTCTCCAAGTGGGTGGAAGCTACAGCATTACCTACCAATGATGCTAAAATCGTGGTAACTTTTCTTCAAAAAAATATTTTCTCCAGGTTTTGCACTCCTAGAGCAATTATTAGTGATGAAGGTGCACATTTTTGCAATAAAATCTTTGCTGCAGCAATGATAAAATATGGAGTCAGACACAAGGTAGCAACAACATATCACCCACAATCAAATGGTCAAGCTGAAGTATCCAATAGAGAAATTAAGAAGATCTTAGAAAAAGTGGTGAACCCAACAAGGAAGGATTGGTCTTTACATTTGCATGACTCTTTATGGGCCTATAGAACAGCATACAAAACCCCACTCGGCATGTCTCCTTACCGAATTGTTTATGGCAAGGCCTGTCATTTGCCCCTAGAGCTCGAACATAAGGCACACTGGGCACTGAAGAAACTAAATTGGGATATGCATGCTGCAGCAGAACATAGGAAGCTTCAACTTTGTGAGCTTGATGAATTAAGGTTATTTTCGTATGAAAATGCCAGAATTTATAAAGAGAGAATAAAACACTGGCATGACAAGCATATTCAACATAGGCAGTTCACCCCTGGTCAATTAGTGTTGCAACACAATACAAGACTAAGATTGTTTCCGGGAAAGCTCAAGTCACGATGGTCTGGCCCATTTAAGCTGTTAAAATCTTACCCTCATGGAGCTGTTGATCTTTTGGATGAACAAACAGGCCACCAATTCAAGGTTAATGGGCATAGGGTTAAGCATTACATACATCTAGCAGCGAAAGGTTTAAAGGAGGTGTTACTCCTTCAAGAACCCAACTATTGAGCAAAGACAAAAGGTCAGGCTGAAGGACCTTAAATCAAGCGGTTCATGGGAGGCAACCCATTGAGGAACCAGCCACTATAAACCAATTTTGATATCCTTTGGTTTTATGGATAAATATTCCTTTTTACTATTTTCTCTTTAATATTTTCGTTAATCGTGTTTTGCCATTTTCACCGTTTATTTTTGTCATGTTACATTATTACATTCCTTATTTTCGATTTTATTTAATCTATTTATTTTCATAATTTTAGACTTAATTTTAGTTTGAAATAAAAGCGGCAACTGAATCTCATATTGACAAGTGCAAGCATCTGGTGGCAGAACTCAGAGGACAACAACCACATGTCAGACGCTTTGGTATGAATTCTGTACCCGTTGTTGGAATGAGCAAATGGGGGCTGCAGCAACATTTTTTCTCGTTACAGTAAATTAAAGGCTCGAGCCTTCACTTACCATTGGAGATGAAATCGTGACAGATGGACGCTCGGATATGGATAATAATTACGGAAATAAATTTTCGAAATCACAGCTTTAATTTCAATAACCGATAATTTTGGGATATGCACATTTAATTCAAATATTTTATTCCCTCAATTATCTCTAACTACTGTAGTTATCTTCACATTACAGTCCACTATAAATAGAAGTCGATGTACTTAATGTCCACGCCACTATTCCCCATCTCTTTCGCAAGTCCAACTCTCCTAATTCTTAAACTTTTCTTCACTTTTTATTCTTAGAAACAGTAGTTTCAACCTGTTACTGCTGCAGCAATGCCGAGATACAAGAAGACAGCCAGCCGCCTCAAAAATCCATCACGATTCCAGAGTTACCACGCTGAGGAAAAATACGAAGAGTTCATAGAGCCGCGTTGGATTCTGGAAGAAAAAGGGTTTCAATTTCCAGACCAGCTCACTAGAATTGTGAAAACAATTCGTAATGCTGCAGCAAAGCGAGGATGGCTAGAGTTTTGCAAACACCCTCGTAATCCTGTGCTACCAGTGGTAAAAGAATTTTATGCCAATTTGGTAAGCCCTGATCAGCACAACATCTGGGTGTTCGTCTTGAAGCCAACGATGAGCATGTCAAAAATGATGGTGCCTTTATGGCACGAACAATTGAAAGAGTTGCTGGCGAGAGTGCTAGAACAACCACTGAACCAGCTGCTGTAACAGGAGCACGACGAACTCTTGGCTTAGAATAGACCATCCAAGCACTCAGCACCAGTATCCACCAGTGTGTGGAAGCTCAGCAGAGGGAAAATGGTCAGTTTTGGAGCTATCTACAGCACCTGGATGACAACTACACCAATTTACTGAATACATGGAACGCAATCATCGAAACTTCCCTGCTTCCCTGCTCCAGCAATATAATTTTAAAACCACCGCTCCAAAGAAAAAAGCCACTTGCATGAACCAAGAGCAAGCCGAACCACCAAAAAAGTTGACTCAGAAGATGCTGAACCATCTGACCCACCTGAGGAGGCAGGTGACAAATCTGAGACTGATAGCTCACCCTCAGAGACAGAGGATAATTCAGAGCAAGAAGATGAGGAACCACCCATCCCAACCCAGTCCAAAACTAGGAAGCGACACATTATTCCAGACGAGGAAGAGGAAGACCCTGACATGGAGCCTCCTATTCCAATATTTGTAGGCAAAGGTAAGGCCAAGGGAAAAGCTAAAATGGCAGCACCTCCAGCCTCTGACGATGAGATGGAGCAAATCGACGTTGAACTGGCTGCTGCAGCATCCAGAGCCATGCCTACATCTGAGCAAGCCGAACAACTACTTGAGGTCATTGCTGCCATCACAGCCGAGGGCCAGGCAGCTGATGCATTGACCCCAAAACCTCCACAACAACCTCCCAGCAAACCTATCCGCACCAGTCCAAGGCAACCCAGCAAACGAAAAGGCAGTACATCTGCGGGTCCTGCTACAACAACCCCAACTACAACTCCTCTCACCAGCCCTGCAGCGAAAAAGACAAAGACATTGCCAGCTACCTCCTCAAAGGCTTCACCAAAGAATAAGCTGCGCAGTGCCTCCAAGAAGCGCTGAGAGCATCACATCATGGGTTGTAGTCCCCACCACAGGGGAGTACTTTTATCTCATTAGTTGCCTACCTGTTCTTAAAAAAAAAAAGATTTGTTTGTCTATTTGTGGGTTTTTATTTTGTTTGCTTGTGAGGACACAGCACCTCTCAAGTTTGGGGGGTTGTTTCCGAATGCATGTGTTTTATGTATGTATTTATGTTTGTGTTGTGTGAAGCTCTATTATCTGTTATTTGTGTATGGATTTGAAAACGTAATGAAGATAAATTGAGTGCTATTTATGAGAATGCTAAGTAGAGATAGTTATAGATAGAAGTGAATTTCTGTCCCAACACTTAGCCCGTGAATGAGTTGTATGAGACTGCTAGAGCAAAACCAAAAAGAATATAAACAAAAGTCTTAAGTTTTGAAGGGAGAAGCATGTTGATTGACTGTGATAGTTATGAAATAAAACTTTGCTCCAATGACTTAAGTTGTTGTGTAACAAGATCTGAGCATGCACCCCATATACAGAAGTGTGTAAAAAGGCAGCGAGAGTTATGAGCAGTGCTGTAGTATAAACATAAAAAAAAAAATCTCCACAGATCTAAGGCATATGTCCGCTGTCTAAGGCATTGAGTAACCAGGTCTGTTCATGAGCCCCATGTTCAGCCTTGAGTCAAAGATACTTGAGATAAGACTATACCACAGATGTTGCTGCAGCAACTCTGATTTGGGCATGGTTTGAGTAATTGGGTGTCATCATTACAAGTGATCGACATTCATATGAAAAATAAATATTACAGTAAGGAGGTTGATTATCCCCCAGGGTGTCAAAGTTAAAGCAATTACAGTTTGAATATGTGGAATTTATGCTACCCCTTGTAAGAATGAAGTATATCACTGCTGAAATTTCGACAGTCCTTTGGTAATGTTACAGCATATCGGGAATTCAATCACAAAGGCAGCACACACACACTATGGACAGAAATAAGCTTAAGTCTAGAACTGATATACTATGGGCATTTTGTATGATTGGGATTATAATCTGAAGGTGGAAGCATCTGTGCAAGTTTGATAAAAGAACTGAAGTTGTGTGCATGTTTGTTTGCGGGAAATGTTGGTATGTGTCATTACTTGAGGACAAGCAATAGTTTAAGTTTGGGGGTGTGATAACTCTAGGAAATGAGAGTTATTACATCTGTTCTAGACTTGAATAAAGGGCATTTAGAGAGCAAATAATATGTTTTGATTACATTTTGGTGACCTTTTGCATAAACATTCATTTTAGTTGAGTTGTAATAAGTTTTGCTTGAATCATAGTAATTTATGCTAAAAACAGGTTTTAATTTGTAGGTTTTAAATTCATAAAAGGATGCGGAGACAGTAGATGAGAAAGAGGAGGAAAGAAGATGGTCACAAAAGAAAGAAAGCACAATCGAAAATAATACAAGTGCTGTTGCGGATGTTAGAGCAACCAGTGCTGCAGCAATTTGGGAGTTACGCGGGAGAAAATATAGGCACGGTCAGCAATTAAATCACGATCTGCATGTTTCCTAATTTAAACACATGCACGCTCATGGGTTTCGGTTTTAACCTAATATTGCAATATATAAAGGAATCATGCACCACATAGCAAGCGGCGGAGAGTTATTATCATTCAAAGAAAAAATCAATTACAAAGGTGAGAAGAAGAAGAGGATTAAAGAGTGCTGTTCGGCATCGTTGAAGAACCGAGGAGGATCCTTAGACTTTCATCGTGCTCAATACATATTGTTTTTCTTCCTTTGATTGATTGGATGTATTATGTGATCAGTATATTTATGTTTACTTTTCTCATTCAGAATATGAACTAAATTTAAGTGTGGTTGAGTGACAAATAATCCAATGGGTTCTTGACTGTTCTTATATGTTGCTATGATAATGTTGTAGCATTATACTCTAATAGCTTTTATGAACATAATTGTTATTTTGGTTGACCACCCATTTAATGGTTTCAGTTAAGATAGAGCAGCAAAAGGGCATGTCTTAGCGGATATTATTAGAGTATTACTTGTTCTTAAGTTGAGTTTCCTGGATTAGGTTATCCTAAATCCCATAAGGGCAATACTTGAATTAAGATTTGTGATATCCTAGACATAGGTGTTCACCTTGTAGGGTAGAGAGATTAAAGGTCATAAAGCCATATATTAAATTTATGAGCAACTGGTCATTGTTAGTAGATTTGAAAGTATGAGATTTCCAACATGCGATAGCTGCGGAAGCAGATTTGTTCTACCCAGTGCTGCAGCACTTATCATAAACAACTGGTGCTAATTCGATAATCAACAGTCACCCCATTATGAGAGTTTGATCATTCAACTACTACATTCTCAATTGATTCTTAAACAAAATTAACTTAGTTTATTTCGTACAAGTATTAGTTTATTTCTATCTCTCATAATTATTGGTTACGGGAGAATAATTTGACAAGTGTTGGTTTCGATCTTTAATTGATTGCATTATTGTGGTTGCGTTAGCACTTTGAGTAACATCAATCCCTGTGGAGACGATTTTGAATACTTATAACTTTATTACTTGTTGTGTACACTTGCACTTTGGCATTGATAAAAATTGATTATATAAATCAACCAATAGCAAACAGGGTCGTTTATAGTCAGATTCCCAAGACTATATCGTGCATGCTCTTTCTGGAATAATGGCCATAACTGGAGAATCGCTCCTTGCACATATCCACAGGGATGCATTTCAAGAGACAAAAGGATATCATCCAATGACTCCTTATTCAAGCCATCCCTAATGAATTGAATCTTATATTCCCTGTTATCAGACACCATTCTTAAAGAACATAGTTTTTTTTTACAACTCATTCTGGCACACTTATGACAAGCAACAGAAATTCTTCGAGCTCTTTGTTTTCTTGTATAATTTCCTTTACCACAACCAGGCATGTATGCAATAAAATTTGGAGGTAACTCACCTGCCAATCGTACTTTAGCCTCGATTAACCAATGAATGTCAGCAGGTATGTTATTCCTCATGAGCAATCGCATGCATTCGGACCGGGCTTTATAGATTGTAAGGAGGGCATTCTGAGGAAGTGAAGGGAATCGCTTGTGAAGCTTCGCTAGAATCTTGTTTCTGTCCATACCTTCGCCTCAGAATATCAATTATTATGGGAAACTGAAGTAACCAACTTGATTGTCACAGAGTACCGTTATCCGCCACTTCACCGGGGTAACAAACTAAAGCACACAAACAGAAAAACAAATTAAAACACACAAAAAAAATTAAAATCGTCCTCTTATTGAATTTACCTCAAGCTCCAACTGGATGTCGTAAACACTTCTTTCAATGTCTCTCAGTTGGCTTTCTAAACCCTCAACATAGGATACTAACTCTGGTGGTTGCAAAGCCCAAATACGATGTGTTTTACAAAATTGAATCTGCCTTTTGAGATGAGATTTTACACGTTGAAGTGGTTTAAGAATGTTCAGGAGGAACGGTTTAAATATGGTACTCATGATTAACAATGATAAGAGAAAACTTAATGGTTAAAAAAACACACTGATGCAAAAATAATTTCAATTAGCAAAAGAATAATAAAAAGAAAGAAAGAAAAAAAATCAAATCACCGAAAAGAAAGAAAAAAAAAATCAATTCAAATCTGGTGGGTCACTCAAATTTATTTCGGTGTCTTCTCCATATGGTTGGTACTCTAGATATGGCTTTAATCTTTGACCATTAACTTTAAACGTGGCACCGTTCTTTGGGTCCTTAATTTCAATTGCCCCATGTGGAAAAACAATATGAACAATAAAGGGGCCAGACCAACGAGAGCATAACTTACCTGGGAATAGGTGCAAGCGAGAATTGAATAAAAGCATTTTCTGACCTGGAGTGAAAGATTTTCCCATAATTTGCTTGTCATGGAAGACTTTCATTCGTTGCTTGTAAATCTTACCATTTTCGTATGCATCATTGCGAATTTCTTCAAGTTCTGCTAGCTGTAATCTTATTTCTGAGCTAGCTTGCTGCATGTCAAAGTTGAATTTCTTGATGGCCCAATATGCACGATGCTCGAGTTCCATAGGTAGGTGGCAAGCTTTTCCATACACTAGCCTGTAGGGTGACATCCCAATCGGGGTCTTGAAAGCCGTTCTATATGCCCATAATGCATCATCAAGTCTTAATGACCAATCTTTTTTTTCTGGCCTCACCATCTTTTCTAGTATGTGCTTTATTTCTCGATTAGAGATCTCAACTTGGCCATTGGTTTGCGGATGATATGGGGTCGCCACTTTGTGAGTGATTGAATACTTTGTCAAAAGAGCTTTGAATGCTTTGTTACAAAAGTGGGCATCACCATCACTGATTATTGCTCGAGGGAATCCAAAGCGTGAAACAATGTTGCTTTTCAAAAATCCTATCACCACCTTGTGATCGTTGGTTCTACATGGAATTACTTCTACCCATTTCGATACGTAGTCAACAGCAACCAATATGTATTGATGGCCAAAAGAAAGGGGAAAGGGTCCCATGAAGTCGATACCCCATACGTCAAAAATCTCAACCACTAAAATTGGATTTAGTGGCATCATGTTCCTTCTTGTAATGCTCCCCATTCGTTGACACCTATCACATGAAGAACAGAAAGTGTAAGCGTCTCGAAATATAGTTGGCCAATAGAAACCACATTGTAAAACTTTAGTTGATGTTTTCTTAGCACTGAAATGGCGTCCACAAGCTTGTTCATGGCAGAATGAAAGAATATTCTGAATTTCATTTTCTGGGACACATCATCTAACAATTTGATCTGCACAATACTTGAACAAATACGGGTCATTCCAAAAGAAATTCTTTATTTCTGCAAAGAATTTAGCCTTGTCTTGCTTGGTCCAATGCTCTGGAAGTTTACCTGTAACAAGATAATTAATTATATCAGCATACCAAGGTAATACTTCCACACTCATTAATTGTTCATCCGAAAATGACTCATTCAATGTTAACGGCTCTGTAATTGTGTCAAAATAGAGACGAGAGAGATGGTCTGCCACAACATTCTTTGTGCCTTTCTTATCTTTAAATTCTAAGTCGAACTCCTGCAAAAGTAACACCCAACGAATTAGTCTAGCTTTTGCATCTTTCTTTGTGAGAAGATATTTAAGAGCAGCATGATCAGTGAACACAATTATTTTACAACCAATGAGATAAGATCGAAATTTCTCTAATGCAAACACTACTGCTAGCATTTCTTTTTCAGTAGTTGAATAATTCAACTGTGCATCATTGAATGTCATACTAGCATAGTAAATAACATGGGGAATTCGATCAACTCTTTGTCCTAAAACTGCTCCTACTGCATAATCAGATGCATCACACATGAGCTCGAATGGTAAGCTCCAGTTTGGGGGCTGAATGATGGGTGATAATGTCAACAACTGCTTTAATTTTTCAAATACCACAAGACATGAATCATCACAGACAAAAGATACATCCTTAGCAAGTAGATTGCATAAGGTTCTAGAAACTTTGCTAAAATCTTTAATGAAACATCTATAAAAACCAGTATGCCCAAGGAAAGATCTTACTTCTCTGACTGTTTTGGGTGGAGGAAGATTAGAAATGAGATCCACCTTGGCTTTGTCAACCTCAATACCTTTGCTCGAAATGATGTGACCAAGAACAATACCTTGTTTTACCATGAAATGACACTTTTCTCAATTTAAGACTAAGTTCTTCTCGATACATCTCTGCAGAACTAATGTTAGATGATGTAAACATTGATCAAATGAGTCACCAAAGACAGAAAAGTCATCCATAAAGACTTCAAGAAAGCGTTCAACCATATTAGAAAAAATGCTCAACATGCATCGTTGAAATGTAGCAGGTGCATTACATAATCCAAATGGCATTCTTCTATATGCAAAAGTGCCAAAAGGGCAAATGAAAGTAGTTTTCTCTTGATCTTTTGGTGCTATGGGAATCTGATTATATCCTGAGTAGCCATCTAGAAAGCAATAAAATTCATGGCCTGCTAATCTATCAAGCATTTGATTGATAAATGGTAAAGGAAAATGGTCTTTACGTGTGACAGAATTTAACTTTCTATAATCAATGCATACACGTCATCCTGTAGTCACTCTAGTGGGTATCAATTCATTATCAACATTGGTAACTACTGTGACTCCTAACTTTTTGGGGACAACTTGTACAGGACTGACCCATGAACTATCAGAAATGGGATAAATGATACCTGCATCTAATAGCTTAAGGACTTCAGTTCTAATAACTTCTTCCATATTAGGATTTAACCGACGTTGCATTTCCCTAGTAGATTTAGCATTTTCATCAAGGTGAATGTAATGCATGCAGTCTACTGGATTTATACCTTTTATGTCCGCTATAGTCCATCCTAATGCTCCTTTGTGTTCTTTTAAAACATCCACCAACTTACCTTTTTGTTCGTCATTGAGGGATGATGAGATGATTACCGGCAGAGTACTTTCTTCTCCCAAAAATGCATATTCCAATGTGTTGGGTAATGGTTTGAGCTCGAGTTTCGGTGGTGATTCTGATGATGGGATGAGTTTCTTCTCTGATGGATCTAGTTGTTCAACTCTTGACTTCCATTTATTAGTGTCCATGGATGGTGCTGAGTCAAGCAGGACATTGACCTCATCGACCGATCTGTCAATATCAAAATCCAAACCAAAGTGAGTTAAACATGTTTGTAAAGGATCATCACTAAGGTTTGAAACAAAAGTATTATCAACTAATGCTCCAATTAAATCCACATCAACAATTCCATCATCTGCATTGTGAGGTTGTTTGGCAATGTTGAAAATGTTCAGCTCCATAGTCATGTTGCCGAAGGACAACTGCATATTTCCAGTCCTGCATTGAATGTGAGCATCCGCAGTTGCCAAGAAAGGTCGGCCTAGAATAATGGGGATGTGCTTCCTTAAATCCTGTATCTGTTGAGTGTCAATTACAATGAAATCAACAGGAAAATAAAACTTGTCTACCTAGATAAGCACGTCCTCCACAATACCACGAGATATTTTCGTGGACCAATCTGCAAGTTGTAACACCACTGGAGTTGGGTGTAATTCTCCCAGTCCAAGTTTCACGAATACAGAGTAAGGCAACAAATTTACACTAGCTCCTAAATCCAACAAAGCATTCTCAATTGTGTGGTTCCCTATACTACATGAGATAGTGGGGGAGCCTGGGTCTTTGCATTTTAGAGGAATTTTGTGTTGGAGTATAGAACTAACATTTTCTGTTAAAAATGTCTTCTTTTGAACATGAATGTTTCTCTTTTTAGTACAAAGGTCTTTAAGAAACTTGGTATAAGATGGAGCTTGCTTTATAGCATCAAGTAAAGGGATGTTAACACTTACCTGTTTGAAGATTTCAAGAATCTCACTTGTGGATTTTTCCTTCTTTCCTTTAGCTAACCTCTAAGGAAATGGAGCTTTGGGAACATATTCTCGTGGGTTGGTTTCTTCTCTCTCCTCCGGTGATGAGTCCTCAACATTCACAAGTACAATTTAATTTTCTTTTGTCACCGAAATCTCTACTTTGTTGTCGACTTCTTTTCCTTTTCGCAAGGTCATGACTGCTTTGACCTCTCCATGCTGCTGTGGTGAACTGGTACTTGCTTCATGCACTTCTTTAGGATTAGGCACTGGTTGACTTGGAAATTTACCTTTCTCAACGGTCATTGCTAAGGTCTGAACTGAAGAAGTAAGTTGTCCCATCATTTTTTCGAGGCTTGAAACTGATTGGGCTTATGAGTTGAAGCCTGCTCTCAACTCATTTCGTAGTCCATCAATGGTGCGGATCTGTTGCTCAATCGTAGAGTGAGTAACATTCTTGAAATTCTGGAATGCATCCTCTCATGGTCTAGGCTGAGAGTAGGTCTGGTTTTGATTGAATGGTCTAAATGGGGGCTAAGAGGCTTGAGAAATTTGAGGAATTTGTTGCATTGGTGGAGCTGGAGCTGCTGGTCCATTCTGTTGGAATCCTTGAGACAATGAAAAATTGGGGTGGTCTCTCCATCCAGGGTTATATGTGTTGGAGTATGGGTTGTAATTTGATGGCTTTCTCATTACACCTATGGCATTGGCTTGATCTGGATATGAGTCAGGGTCATGTGGCTCTGTTGATTTAGCAGTCGATAACGATACTATTTGTCGAGAGAGGCCTTCAATTATTGCTTTGACTTCTTTAATTTCTGAACTTGACTCGCCAATGTGAACCTCATTTACTCCCTTAATTCTTCTAGTGTTCCTAAGTGATCGACTCTGTTGTTGGGAATCATCTGCTTGTCGCTGGAAGAATTCCCAAATCTCTGATGCACTTTTTGACATTACCTCTCCTCCACTTGTTGCCATTAGTCATTCTTGCACGTTTGGCAGTAATCCCTCCAAAAAGTATTGGCATTGGTGCCATTTCTCGTTCCCATGATGTGGACACTTCAAGAGTAGCCCATTGAATCGCTCCCATGTTTCGAAAAACTGCTCGTCTTCTCTCTGGGTGAACTCTGAGATTTCCCTGCGAATAGCATTGGTTTTATGCACTGGGAAATATTTATTCAAAAATTTTGTTACCATTTGTTCCCATGATGTAATGCTATTAGCAGACAATGTATTGAGCCATGAACGAGCTCTATCTTTTAAAGAAAATGGAAATAGTTTAAGTTTAACATCATCATCTGAAAAATTCTCATATCTAAATGTTTGACAAACAGCATGAAAATCATTCAAATGATTATATGGGTCCTCATTTTCTAGGCCATAGAATGTTGGGAGACAATTTAGCACACTAAGTTTTAGTTCAAAACTCCTAGCAGCTACATTTGGGTATCTTATGCATGATGTGCTCAAATTAGCTAAGGGACTAAAGTAGTCCTTAAATGGCCTCTCCTGTAGTGCTTGTTGTTGTTGCAAATCCATTTCACTTTTATCTTTAATTACAACGTGTTTGTGTGTGCGAAGTGTTTTTTCAAGTTCAAGGTCTATAGGCTCAAGATTAGGTAATAATGACCTTCGACCATGCATGCAATGAATACAAAAAAATGAGAACAAATAAATAAAGATAAAGAAGAAGGAGAAATTATGATACTAACCTTATTACGCTGTTAAAACCTTTCTATAAAAACACACTAAAAAAATTCGTGAAATAAATTAACTAAAAATTAATTAATAAGATAAACAAAAATTACAAAGAAAAATAACTTGAAAATTAAATTACAAAACTTTAAAGAAGAGAAAAAGAAAAGAAATTATTACCTCTAAATGCAGATTCACTTTTTTCTTTTTTTTAATAAAAAATACAAGAAAACAAATAAAAGAAATTATTCACAAAAATTAATTCTGCGAATTAAAATAACTTACCTCCCCGGCAACGGCGCCAAAAACTTGTTGTGCAAATTTTATTGAACTCGCAAGCGCACGAATCTATTGTCGTATAGATCAATGGTGACGAGTATCGATCCCACAAGAAGGTGGATTTTAATTGTGTGTAGAATTAATTTTGTATGAGGGTGGTTGGATTTGTGGTGAAAATGATTTGGATTATCTTAAAATTGGAATTGAAATGGCGAGAATAAATTGAAGATAAATCTATTGAAATGAAGTACTTGGGTATCTGGATCCGTATCAACATGCACCATGGGCTAAATATTCCTTATTAATACCAATTAAATCATGAGAGGGAAATCCGCACCTCATGAACTACACTCTAATCAATATGGTGCTAAGGGCTTATCGTGCCAAATAATAATAACCTTGTACTAGAGAGCCGGTGAAACTAAGGCAGTATCTAGACAAGATTATTATTATTTATCGATGAGAAGTCAAAACATCCACAAAAACTCGAGGGGAAGAGAAAATAAATTTACCAAATAAAGCCCATGACACATGTTGAAACTTCACCTTCAACCCAAGCTTGAAAGAAAATTAACTACTTATAATTGAACTAGGGGCAAAATGAAAATTTATTAAAATACGTAGAAAGTACAAGATGGAGAAGGAATTACAGAAAATGGATTCAGAGCTATCAAATTAGGGGGGGAGAGCCCACTTTTTATAGATACATTGAGTAAATCATGGCCATCGGATCAAAAATATTTTGGACGCTTAGGATTGCACCACGTCATCAGTCAACAGTACGCGGTTTGATCACGCGGTTGAACAGTAACACGGTTTTACCCGGCTTGAACAGTGATGCGGTTTGGTTGAAAATAATCCTGTGTAATGTATGTACCGTACGCGTAATTTTTGGTCCACTAACATGCTGCCACGTCACCAATCAACATTGCATAAAAATTTTAGTCCAACAGGATCGTGACACCTCATCAGTCAATGCCACATCATCGGTCAATGCCACGTCATCGATCCGTCTATGTGAATAAGTGCGAATAAACAATACCGTACATGTGAACAGTGCCATTTTTTCTTTTATGCTCCTCCTAAGGTTTTCGACTGTCCTGAGTTCAAAAGTGATGTCTGTTTTGTCGTCTGATCTCTCGTTCATTATGAAATGACTATGATGTCCCTAAAATACATAAAATACTTAATTATAATACAACACACATAATTAAATAACAAGAAGCTTAAATACATAAAAGTAAAGGTGTTAGTAAAACTTGAAGTATAAAATGACGATTTTCTCCTTTATAAATATACATTTTCTAACACTCAACAGTAGACTTGTAATGGATTCAGAGATTTTTGTTCTTTGAATAGAGGGGTGTTCCTTTCGAGGAAAAAGGGAAAAAAGAAAAAAAGAAAAATAGAGTGATGTTGGCTAAGCAAGGTCGGTGATTGGTCTTTGAACATTCTTTGGGCTGAAAGCTCGATACTTTAAACACAGGTCTTTTCTTACTGCAAAGCATGGTCATAACCCTTATCTTATATCTGGTGAAGTCTTCTATGGGGGCATGGCGTTCTTGAACGAGGTATTTGGTGACATATTGAGTGTGGGTCACGCAACTCACAAGTGGATGTCTATCACGGCAATTGGATTCCACTGCTCAAATATTTTCGCGCAGTCTCTAGTGCTTCGTTTTGATACAAAAGTGTCTCCTTGTGCCGATGGATGGTAATCGCAGGAATGATTCTTTGTTGCGGAGTATTTTGTGCCGATGGATGTTGAATCCATTTTTTGAATTCATTTGCCTAGTACTCCAACGGCTAATGAGGTGTTACGACATATTGCGAAGGATGGCATTTATACTGTTAAATAACGGTGTCTTATGTCTTTGACTTGGGAGAATATGGATGTTGCGAAAAGTTCTAGTAGTTCTTCAAGGGATCGGAATAAGATCTGGCATTTAAATGTTCTTTGGAAGGCCAAATTCTTTTTGTGCCAGGGTTACATAGTTTTGTTTCATTTAGTTAACGGCTATTTGAATTGAAGAAAGGGTTTGATGAATACAAACATAGGACAGTGCAGAGATCGAAACCAAACTTTATGTTAGTGTAAGGTGCCCAAAATCTTTTGCATCGCTGCACTGCTTAATTCAAAATGTTCTTACAAATGCCTTTGGCAGTCGGTCACAATTTTATGTGTTACTTAAAGGTGTTCTGTGTCAAACTCTATTTTGAGATTTTTGTGTTGAACTATTCTTCTATGGATATTTGGCAAATGGTTTTGAAGGTTTTTGACACTTTTGGACGACTGATCTTGCATTCTTACGTCAATTGTCATGCTTTATATGGGTTGAGTGGTTCTCTAGGAATAGATGTCAATTGTCACACACACACACACACACACACACACACACACACACACACACAAATACACGCACACGCTTATATTTGCAATGTTGTAAAAATTTTACAACACTGATTTTATGTCATAACAAAGTTAAGTTTATAGTTTAATCACTACGGCTTCCATCAAAACCAAATCCTGAATCTACAGCTGACTAAGAATGCTCGAGACTTCCTTTATTAAATGAGGTCCTGGGGATAAAATCTTAGGTGAAACAATCCCACAGGACCCGCACCGTCATCATATATATGTGGTGAGATTTTCTGATTTTCAAATTTAAATTTGACAAACATGACAGACAATGATGGTGGGACTGGAAATTTAAATTTAATTGGACGGTGCCATCCCTCTCTTGTGTTTGTCAAAATTTAATTAATTAAATAGTTTAACATAAGTTTTTTTCAACAGCAAGACAATGTTTTAATGTAAAGTCAGTGTATTACGTCAAAGCGAGAAAGGATTTGCTATTGGTTTAATAATATGGTTTGACACTAAACTGATTTATTATTGTGATAATTGTCTTATTTTTCTTAGTTATTTTGCGAATGTGATTAAACCTATTAAATTGGTTCTATTTAATTTAGTTTAGCATATACATAAATGTATCCCTATAGCAATCTCTACGGATAATACACTTGTAGATTGGTCGGTCAAACTCTCGCAAATTTTTTAAAAAACTGAAGTTATAAAAATAAATTAGTCCGATCTATTGACTTAACTAGGCTGGAACACAAACATTAGCATGTGGGTTCATATTTTTTATTTTAAGTAAATTTTTTTAATCTCTACAGTTTGAGTAAATAGCAATGCAATTTATACCACACAGGTAAAAATAATTTAAGAAAATAAATAATATAGAAAATTAATGATAAAATATGGTTATATTGGTTTGAATAAGAAAAATATTTTCGTATAAGAATTCCAATCTTATGCAATTTATACCACAGGAGGAAAAATATATAATTAATTCAATCCAACTTATTCTGATTATTATTATTTTGAATATATAATAATTATTATATAGATGTGGAAAAATATATAATTAATATTGCCAGTATCGCATACAGTTGCAAAGCTACAGCCTTGCATCTTGAACAACCTTCAGATAGTCTTGACCCTTGAATCCAAATACTCCGCTACACTTGAGTGTAGCCAATGAACCGTGGTCCTTCCTTAGCTATAATATGATCCTGTGATGAAGTATCACATATGCTATTTTTGTAGCGGATAGACAAGATGAATTTAAGTGAAGTGAAAGCATAAAAAAAAACATAACTACATAAATGAATCCCCTCATGATATGTTTAAAACAGAGTTTTATATAAGGAGCCGGTATGGTGTCGAGCTCTCAAAAGCTGTCTTTGGCTACCATTTGGCGGCTAAAGACCTGGTACAATCCGTTTATTAACCGGTTGCACATTATTTTAAATTTAAAAAATTAAATAAAATAATATATTAATTTAGAAATTATAGAAAAAAATATTAATAGTAAAAAATAAATAGAAAATAAAAGAAAGATATAATGTTGTCAAAATCAAGAAAAAATTTATATAATAAATTAAAAATGTTTGTTTCATTTATTATATGTGATGTGTCATATTTAACATCAAAATTTTCTAGATGTTTTGTTATTTTTCCCAAGTTTGTTATTCTAAATAACCAAAAAAAAAAAAATTTCCCACCCGTTTTATGTTTGACGTCCTTATTGCATGTTTGACCCCCATTCTTACATCTTTCACGTGACCTGTTGAATGTTGACATGGTTTTCATGTTTAACCTCATATATTTGATGGTTGTCGAAGCCAACAAAAATAAATTCCTACTCTAAATAAATTGTGTATAGTGATTGAGCAGGGTCGTGTCCACAGAGATCGGTAATTATTTAAATCCTTTTAAAACGTAAAACATAAAATGGGGGTTTTGTTGACAATAATAAAAATCAAATTAAAATAACAAGAATGCAAATTAAAGTTGTAATTCAAATTGGGTTGAAGGAATTAACTCAGCTTGATTCGACTACTGATCATTGATTCAAATCTAAATTATTATTACTTATGAATAGACCGGTTATAGCTACTGAGACCCTTTAATAGCCAATCTCTCCTTAACTAGTCGATAACCAAGGTACGACCGTTGGTTATTTCCCTAATCAATAGACAACCCTAGATACGATCATAAGATTTAATCAACTAACAGCCTGAAAGACCAGAGAGACCCAAATCCTAATCAACACATACGATGATTCATTTAAATTAGATTGTTTATTCTCATAACACAACTCACTGCTATGTTATTTGTCACAAATATTAAAATCTTCATACGATGAAGCCTTTAATTGACAATAGATTAAGTTGATAGTTAAATAGTGGCCAATTACCTAATTAACAAACATAATTATGAAACTAATTCAGAGAATAAACAAATACCCAAAAAGTAATAAAACAATTAAAGCATAAGAAAGATCTCACAGTAGTGATGAATCAAAGCTTCATTAACCTTCAACTAGAAAAAATAAGTTTAGTTCTTCATAGAGAGAAGAGAAATTAGATTCCTCCCTTAAATACTCTCTCTCTCTCTTCTCTTTTAGAGTTCTATTTAAAATAAAATACTAATATCTAAAATATTAAATTCATAATTACAAAAATAACCAAAAATACAAAACACGTTAAACTAAAAACTGCAGGTCCGTAATTGACAGCACGCACCCACCTCACCGGCCGAGCTTGGTATGGATCTGAAGCTTGGAAGCTGACCGTCATATCCCAGTTGTCCTCGTCACTGGAAACCGACCAGAACGCCGGCGATTAAGCTCGAAAACTCGCGGCCAAGACCCGTTTTCGCCGCCGTTGATCCCGCCAGATTTTTGGCACATCACCACTCGGATCTTGTTCCTCAACTCACACTCATCACTTTCCGACTGATCACGACCACCAGGGACACCGTCGTTGCTGCAAATGATCACCGGAAAGCTCACAGATTTTGGGAAGCTCGATCCGCCGTCGGCACCGCGCGTGGGGATTCACGGCCACCACCATTGGACTCACTGAGGTCTGAACTATCAGACCTGAGCTTCCCGTCGCCGTCAGATGAATTCCGGTGACCGTTGACCGGCAAGAGTATTTTGGTAATTTCACAGTCTAAGGGCAATTTTTGTAATTTCAGATTTTATGGGTAATTTGATAATTGCTGAATTGAGGATAAAGTTGGTAATTTATGATTTTGAGGTTAATTTGGTAATATTGATATGAGAGTATTTTGGTAATATTGAATTCAAGGGCAATTCGGTAAATTCATAAAATTTGAGGGTAAATATGTAATTTGTGGAATCAGTGAATAAATTAGTAATTTTAAGTTAGGGCAGTGAGGTAATTTGAGATTACGAGGGTAATTCGGTATTTTAAGTCGTTAAGGACATTTCGGTAATTTTACGCTCCGAGGGTAATTTCGTAATTTCTGACATTGTGGTTATTTTCATGATCTGAGTTGAGGATAATTTAGTAATTGAAGATTCTAAGGATAATTTGGTAAAATAATGATGTTGGGGGCATTTTGGTAATTTTGGCATGTAGGGGTATTTTGGTAATTTTGTGCATGGGGGAATAGTTTATTGTTGATAGATTTCGTTTCGAGCATTATTATGTAAGAATAGTTGTATTTCAAATTTACGGAGAATGATTTTGTCGTTTCCTTGATTAGGAGGATCCGCGAACGAGAATCAACCCGCGGATGTTGTTGACACCGAGTCTGGACATTGCCACTGTGAGTAGAATATACACAACTTATTTTTATAGTTAGCGATGATAGTAAAGCATGTTTGCGGAATAAGTATTTTAAATGTTCTGATTTAATGATTTCTCGAAACGGATTTAATGTGATTTCCTCGAAATGGATTTTATTCACGTGTTGATACTATATTAAAATGTTTGGTTAATGATTTTGCATATCGATTTTGAATAAAGTATGATATTATTTGAAAGATAAGAAAAGTGGATTCAAATGTGGTATGATTTAAAATATGGTTAAGAGGTATGTGAATATGAGTATAATGATTGTTTTTGAAATCATTAGATAGTACCCTTTCCCTCCAGATACAATGATATAAATGATATGAGATGAGATGCCTTTGGGGCCCGTCTGAACACACATAGAGGCTTTGGGCCGTGTGTTTGGGCGCTTTTGTCTTTTGGGGCATATGCATGTGGTATGATGATTACGATATATGAGATACGATACAGAGATATTGAGTTCTGATACGAGATACAGATATGAGATATATGAGATACATGAGATACACACAGAGGCTTTGGGCCGTGTGCTTGGGCGCTTTTGTCCTTTGGGGACTAGATTGTGCATGCACAGATATGATGAGATATGAGATAGTATTTCCCTGTCTATCCGTGTAGCTCCGGGGCGTGACATTACCCAGATAGTACATCATTGCCCGTCCGTTGAGGTCCGGATATGACGAGATTATTTCCCTGGGTACTTGTTTGATGATAGTTTTGGTATTCAGTATTTGATATGATAAGTATTATGTTTCCATCGATTTTATGCAGATTTATGTAATATAGTATTTCAGTGTCTGATTTGAATTAAATAAGTTTATGTAAGTTCTTATGATATTCTGATGAAATTGATTTGAGAAAGATTAAATCATTTTAAAAGAATTGATTTTTCAAAATTACTATCCACTCACTGAGTTCACTGAGTTTTATACTCATTCCGTTTTTATTATATTTTTCCCCCCCACAGGAGGCTTGCTGGTACATTAGTTGACTTAGTAACGAATGTTAGTTTTGAATTTGTGGCCACGTGATGGTGCTAGGATGTCGTAGATTTAATATTTTGATTTTTGGGATATTGCGAATTGTATTTATTTATTATATTTTGTAATTAAGGTTAATCAATGTATTTTAATATTAGAATGATTTGGGTGGTATTTGGTTTGTTGACTTGAGAAGTCGGTTGTGGAGGATGGAAGAATATTGAATTATTTTGGGAGTATTGTTTTGTAAATCGCAGGTTGGGAATTTTTTATTTATAAGGGAGATTCTGCCAAAATTTTTATAGAATTCTTAGATATTTTAAATAATATCGATTCGATTTGACGAGTTTAGATAGACTCGCCCTGGGGGGTGCGGGGCAGGTCGTTTCAGTATGTTTGACCTCACTTATTGCATGTTTCACGTGGATTGTTGCATGTCTTGAATAAAACTAAAAAATAAAAAATTTCCCACTCGTTTCACGTTTCATGTTCGTATACCTCCATTGTTGCATCTTTCACGTGAACTATTGCATGTTTCTCATCTTTAACCTCATATGTTGCATATTTGACCTTTGGTGTTGCAAGTTTTACCTGACCATTTTACATGTAAATTTCATGTTGCATGTTTGATCTCACTTGTTGCATGTTTCATGTGAATTTTCGCATGTTTGAATAAAGCCAGAAATGAAAATTTTCCCAACTGTTTCATGTTTCACGTCTATGTTACATGTTTGATCTTCGTGTTGCATCTTTCACATTAACTGTTGCATGTTGATGTCGTTCTCATGTTTAACCCCATTTGTTGCATGTTTGACCCCATATGTTCCATGTTTTATGCGACCCTCTTACATGTAAATTTCATGTCACATGTTTGACCTCATTTGTTGCATGTTTCACATGGATTGTTGCATATATTGAATAAAGCCAAAAAATGAAAATTGTTCCACTCGTTTCATGCTTCACATTCGTGTTGCATGTTTGACTTCCGTCGTTGCATCTTTCAAGTGAATTTTTAATTTTTGCATGTTGATATGGTTCTCATGTTTAACCTCATCTATTGCATGTTTGACATCAAATGTTGCATATTTTACATGACCTTTTTAAATATCAATTTCATGTTATATGTTTGACCTCACTTGTTGCCTGTTTCACTTGAATTGTTTCATGTCTTGAATAAAGCGAAAAATTGAAAATGGGTGAGGAAGACAAAGTAATAGTGCATATAATCATGATGTTGGCTAGCCAACTTATTTAACAATGAATCTAGTGGTCAACCACTTCCACTCCAGAGACACCCAACAATGAAACGGTTAGCCAATTGATTTAATGAAGAATTAAGCGGTTTATCACTTCCACTTCGGAAACACTCAACAATTAAGTGGTTAGTCGACTAATTTAACAAGGAATCAAGTGGTTAACTACTTGCGTTCAAGAAAATAGCTAAACAATGAAACAGTTAGCCAAATTGTTAAGCATAGAATTAAGCAGTTAGCTGCTTCCACTCCAAAAACAACTAAGTATAAAACGATTACTTAGCTTATTTCACAACAAATGAAGCGGTTAACTAGTACAATGAATGTTTGACGTTGATTTTTCATGTATCACATTGTCTAACACATGTATAAATATCATGTTGCATTTCAAAATTTCTTGACATTTCAAGTGATAATTTATAATCAAAATTATTTGTTTCATATTCTTTTTTATTATTAATTAAGTTTAATTAAGCCCCATCATTAAGAAAAAAAATGAAAATGTTGCCTTAGTGTTAAAATTATTTGATAATTTAAGTGATCATTATTACTCCAAGTACTAATTTATCATTTTAGTTATTATTTGTTTCATTATTTTGTAATATGTTTAATTTTTCAAACGAAAATAACTATGGTGACAATTTTAAATTACCAATTAACCTTTTTTTTTTTGTAATACCCCACACCCGATTTTGACTATGTTGACCACCCTTATAAATTAAGAGAGAGAGAAAGGAAAGAGAGAAGAGAAGAGAGAGAGAGGAGAAACCGAACCGGATCCAACCCAACCCGCGGGCAGGACCCTACCGGTTCTCCCATTTCCGGCCACCGTTCCGGTCAAGGTTGGTACCGATTTGAAGCTTGAGAGACGAGCAACGTATGCATGCCGTCCTTGCCGCCGGAAATCGATCTAAAAGCCACCGATCGAAGCTTTGAAGTTCCGCAGAATCGCCGCCTCGATTCGCCGTGATTTTGCCGGTTTCCGGTGAAGCCAGCACTTGGGTTTTGTTCCTTACCTTTCCCTCTACCATTTCCGACTAACCACTGACGCTAGGGACGTCGTTTTGTCGTTGATCGGCCATTGAAGGATTCACGACTTCGGGAGCTCGATCCGGAGCCATCACCGCGCGTGGGAGGTCACCACCGCCACCATTGGACTTAGCGTGGCTTGAACTTTCAGTTCTGAGCTTCCCGTCGCCGTTGGACAGGCAAGGGTATTTCGGTAATTTCATAGTCTAAGGGCAATTTTGTAATTTCAGATTTTGTGGGTATTTTACTAATTGCTGAAATTGAGGATAAAGTTGGTAATTTATGATTTTGAGGTTAATTTGGTAATTTTGATATTTGAGGGTATTTTGGTAATATTGAATTCAAGGGCATTTTGGTAATATTTGAGGTTAAGTATGGAATGTGATTATATTGAGGAATTTGAGAATATTGGAGTTTATGATTATGGTTTAATTTTGTTCTTGTGAGAGTTTTTTTATTTATTTTTAGGTCGATGATATCGATGTGCATTTGTTACTCGAGGATACCAGGAGGTAAGTAAACTAGATTTCCAAACGAATCACAATAAACAATATATATGTTGACATGTTTGGAAAGCCTATTTTTATATATGTACGGATATTGATTTATATGCTCTGCCCATGTGTTTATACGATGTGTTGATATTATGTGTTGTTATGTGTGTTTATGGACATGGACTTACGTATGTGTGAATATTTAATTGGCATGAGCACGAAACTGCATTATGTTTTCTGTAAAATAAGAAAGTTGATTTTAGCCAACGAAATTTGAAGAAAGAAAGATTCTTTTACAGTTTTGGCTTTGATGCTTGAATTCGTTACTGGCTTAGGGGAGGACACTCTACATGTTTATATAGTTATGAGATAAGTGGGCGAAGGACGCATTGGCGAGAAGCCCAAAGAGTATGAAAGTTATGAAAGTTAAGGAAGTGTCCTACTAAGCGGTAATCGAATGAAGGTAGTTCAAGTAAGTGGTTTGAAAGAGAATGTGAAAGTTTGAGAAAGACAGAATGAGATTTCGATTATTTGTTTTACGATGTTTTTGAATATCATGGCACGTCATTCATTTGCACTATATATATGTATGTATGTATTTTGGTATATGCAAAACTGGTTTACTTATTGAGTTTCGTACTCATTATAGTTTATTGTAATTCAGTTTCCGTAAATCAGGATTAATTCGTGGTTAGCGTCGAGAAGGACTTGAATGAAGGAATTAGATGGTTTGTCATGAATTTTAAATTCTTCCGTTGCAGTTTGCGTTTTATATTTGTATTTTCAAGGATATAATTATTATGGATTGTAAAAGGATTATTATTATTTATTATTATTTTATTTTTAAGCATCTATCAGTAAGATTCGCCCTGTGGAGGTCGGGGCGGGTCGTTACAGTGCAATTGGTAATTTGTAAATTTTTTATTTTAAAAATCAAATAATACATACAACACATTAATTATTTTGGATTAATTTCATCAGAGCTTGTAAATGAAACCCATAAACAAAGGCATCTCAAACTTTGTAATTACAAAAAAAAAAAACGTAAAGAAGAGAGTTGGCGGGTGCACGCCATACGCGAATTAATTTTCACTATCATCTTCCACCATATGTCGTGAGCAATGGAGGCTTTCCCTCCCCATTAACATTACAAAAAAGGTGTCGACCTGAGTCAGACCCCCATCCAAGAAGTGAGCTAAAAATTATGAAACTCCAAAGCGCTGTCTAAGCAGAGCACACAAACTACTTCCAGCATCTCCATTAACAAAATACTTGAAAAAAGCAAGGCATGAGCTATTAGCCCATACACTTTTGGGCATAATGATTCTAATCACATCTCATTTAACCACGAGGCCATGAAAACATACTCAAAGATTCCAAAAGAAAATTGACATTTAAACACATAAGAATCAATCATAAGAATCCATCAATTTTGCGATCAAGCAAAAAAAAGTCAATCTCTGATCTATAAGACCAAACTTCAAAGTCTATAATTTCAATGATCAAATAACAAATGATGTACAAATAAAATTCATGGAAATCTATAGAAATCTTTGGCATTATTTTAGACCAAGAAATAAGGACAGGCCTTGTTCAATAACCCCTTTAAATTATTGGGTTGGTTCAATTACTATACAAATTTGCAGATATAATCTAGACATGTAAAGCACCTAGAATATAACATCTTAGCTCAAATTAGTTACATTTATTGCTATTTCTATGACCCAATACAGAGTTACAGAAAACTGGTTTATTGGCAGGAAACACCAACAACCTAAGCTTCTGATTTTCTTTAAAAATTCAAAACTATTCAGAATATTGTGAAAACTTCCAAAATATTATTAGACACAACATATAAAATTTTCAAGCCATTTGGACAACTCGATAATTGGTTCTCACAGGATTGAACTAAACAAATCAAAACTGCCTTTTTAATTCACACAAAAACAGCTGAGCTTCGGTAATTTATTAAAATTAAAATACTCAATATGTTGGGATGAAAATTCCCAAAACATAATTACACATATAACTTGATAACATATTAAAAGTTCAAGACATTCTGATATCATTAAGCTAATGTTTCATAAGATCAAACACAAGTGAATAGTTCTGTCAAGGGGTTTACGGCTAAAGTAGTGGAGTTTGAAAAATCATAAAAAACAAAAGAGAACCAGAAGTTCAATTACCAAGGAACTTTCAACATTTAAAATACATTTAAAATAGACTTATTGAAGTTTAATATCTCAAAATTTTAGCTCATGTTGACACCAATAGATTATTCGTTTATAGCACCAAACACGGTACATACACAGTTTTTGATAAATTCCAACAGCAACTGACCAATTTGACGAATCCATTAAAAATCAACTATTAGTTCAATTCATTACAAAATGTCCAGAATCGAAATATACAATTTAGCTTTTATTACTCAAAATTTCAAGCTAATCAAGCATCATTTAGTCATATTTTCAAACAATCAAAGTTATGATAATAGTCCAACAATCTTTAAATTTTCTGCAGAATCAATAAACTATTTATCATCTTTTCAGTTCAATAATCAATTTTCTGGCAAAATTAGCATGCAAAACCAACAACAACCTTACTTTTCAGTTTTGAGATAACAAAACATCAATTGCACAAAGTTACCTACCTAAATCACAAGCTTTAACTTCCTAGCCTCTTAATAAAGCTTTCTGTCACCTTTGCAAGTATTAACGTCGGCCTTGACATTACCAAAAAGCCTACCCAAAATAAAATAAAATAAAATAAAGATTATCAATCACACTTCCATTAAACAAAGTCATAAGAGCTTATTTAAAAATTGAGGTGTTTTTTACCTCTTGACGAATAGCTCAAGTCCAAACTTCCAATCTATAGAATATGCTCATTTGGGATTGATCCTTCCAATTGATTATCTTTCAAACTCAATAATTGAAGCTTTTGTAATTTGCCAAGAGCACTCGGAATTGATCCATTCAAGTTGTTTCCTCCTAAATAAATTGCTATCAAGTTGGTCAAGTTGCCGATCTCTTCAGGGATGCTGCCACTAATGTTGCAATTGGGCATATGAAAGTCTTCCATAGATTGAGAAAGATTACTGTAAAGTAACCAGTGAAAGCAATTCAGAGACTTTGAAACGACTTGAGAGAGTGCGTTTTGGTGTGTAAACCAAAGCCAAGTGAAACGATGTCATGGAATGTCGTTTTACTTAAGTGGAACACCTGAGACGCACGTGAATAGATTCTAATGAAAGAAGTTGTTAAAGTCGTTGATGAAGCATGGCTTGCACGTGAGCATCTAGGATTATTTTCAGGAGGTTATTAGCAACTGAATTGAGCTGATTCTGGTGCAGATAATTGGCTACGAATCATGAGTATAAAAGGGGGTTACTCCTTAGTTTCTTGGCATGTAATTTCCATGAAATACACTCTGTAAACTCTCTGTAATCTTGAGTTCATTCAATAAAGCCTGAAGTCTTGTTCCTCCGTGGATGTAAGCTAAGTGATTTAGCTGAACCACGTTAAAACCTCTTTTGTTCTTCATTCGTTAGTTTGATTTGATTCTTTGATTCTTAAACCATTGATTGTTCTGATTACAATAAGTTCTTGGTTAAATCTTTCTCAAGTCACCATTAGAAAAGCATCTAGGAATCTGATCTTGAATCTTGGGCAGAAGCTGAAGGTGTTTGAGCAACTAAGTGCCCTTCAGTTTCTACAATTGGTATCAGAGCAGGGTTTCTTCAATCAGATTCTAGTATGGCTCACCCTAAGGTTGATCTGGAGAAGTTTACAGGCAAGAACGACTTCAATATGTGGAAAGTAAAGATGGAGGCACTACTGATAACTCAGGGACTGGGAGATGCTTTAGAACCAGTCACCAAGAAAGAGGGAATGGAAGCTTCATCATCACTAACACCTCAGCAGGCTACTGATATAGATAAAAGAGCAAGAAGCACAATAATCTTGAGTCTTGGAGACTCTGTTATTAGAGAAGTTGCCAAAGAAAAGACAGTGGCTGATTTATGGGCAAAACTGGAAACCATCTACATGACAAAGTCTCTTGCCAACAGACTTCATATCAAAAAAAGGATGTTCACTCTAAAGATGGCAGAGGAATCCTCTCTTGATGATCATATAGATGAATTCAATAGAGTGTGTGACACCCTGGAGACAATTGATGAAAGCCTCAGTGATGAAAGTAAAGCTCTGCTCTTGGTAAGCTCACTTCCAAAATCATACTCTAATTTTGTGGATGCCCTAATGTATGGGAGGCAGACATTGTCTTTGGATGAGGTAAAGGCAGCCTTAAATACTAGAGGGTTGCAAGAAAAGTCTGTGAGTATAGAAAGTGGAGTTGGGTTAACAGTGAAAGGGAAGTTTGAAAAGAATAAGAATGCAGCAAAGAATCAGAAGCAGTCCAAACCTAAGACCAAGCCAAAGGACCTGAAATGTTTCCATTGCCATAAGGAAGGACATTTCAAGAAGGATTGCCCAGACTTAAAGAACAAGAATAAGGAGAGAGTTGGGAATGCAGCTACAGCTGAAGAAGAAGAAGATGGCTATGAGTCAGCAGGTGCGTGTGTTGCTACTGAGAATATGCAAAAGGGTAAGTGGATTCTTGATTCTGGATGCACATTTCATATGAGTCCATATAAGGGTTGTTTTTCTGATTATCAAGACTTTGATGGAGGAAGAGTAATGATGGGTAATAATTCAGTGTGTAAAATCATTGGAATTGGTAAAATTCATCTTAAGCTGCATGATGGGTCTATAAAAGAAATCAGACAAGTTAGGCATGTCCCAGAACTTAAAAGGAATCTGATTTGTTTAGGAATGATAAATCAAATTGGATATAGCTGAAATATGCAGTCTGTAACTGGCATGGATTTGAGGAGAAAGACTGACAGGGATGAATTGTTTCAAGGTGGAGATTTGTAAAGTAACTAGTGAAAGCAATTCAGAGACTTTGAAACGACTTGAGAGAGTGCGTTTTGGTGTGTAAACCAAAGCCAAGTGAAACGATGTCATGGAATGTCGTTTTACTTAAGTGGAACACCTGAGACGCACGTGAATATATTCTAATGAAAGAAGCTGTTAAAGTCATTGATGAAGCATGGCTTGCACGTGAGCATCTAGGATTATTTTCAGGAGGTTATCAGCAACTGAATTGAGCTGATTCTGGTGCAGATAATTGGCTACGAATCATGAGTATAAAAAGGGGGTTACTCCTTAGTTTCTTGGCATGTAATTTCCATGAAATACACTCTGTAAACTCTCTGTAATCTTGAGTTCATTCAATAAAGCCTGAAGTCTTGTTCCTTCGTGGATGTAAGCTAAGTGATTTAGCTGAACCACGTTAAAACCTCTTATGTTCTTCATTCGTTAGTTTGATTTGATTCTTTGATTCTTAAACCAATGATTGTTCTGATTACAATAAGTTCTTGGTTAAATCTTTCTCAAGTCACCAATAGAAAAGCATCTAGGAATCTGATCTTGAATCTTGGGCAGAAGCTGAAGGTGTTTGAGCAACTAAGTGCCCTTCAGTTTCTACAATTACCTATAACCCTTGGAAGAATGCCACCTAGTGGATTATTGGAGATGCTAAAATACTCCAAATACTTGCAATTTGACAACGAGGATAGAAAGCTTAATTCTGGAGTTGAAGATGTCAAATAATTATCATTTAAACCAAGCCACTTAAGGTTTCTTAAGTTGCCAAATGTGTTTGGAATAAAACCGGAGAAAGAGTTCATTTGCAATTCTAGTGTGGAGAGCTTAGAAGTATTAAAGATGAAACTAGGAATTGTGCCACTAAAATTATTACCCTACAAGAAAAGTTCTTCAAGATTTGGAAGTCGGACGTCTGCGCTCGATGGAAGTCTTCCGAAGAGTAAGTTATTCTCAAGATAAAGGAATTTTAGTGTTGACACATTGAAGATTGTAGTTGGGACAACAGCAACTAATTTGTTAAAACTAAACCCCATCCATTCCAGATTATGGAGATTACCGATTTCATGTGGTATCACACTTGTATTTGAAAAAAAAATAATTCAAATTTATTTTAAATAATAAATTATACACTTATATATCATGAAATGAGTATTCGTAATTAAAATTATTAAATATGAGTTTAAGATTAATTATTATACATAGATAAAATGTTAAAAAATATTAAATTTTTATTCTTATTAATTAAATATAAATATTGATAATTTCAGTATTCATGTCATTATTAAATTAAAAAAATAAAGAAACCTCTCATTTTAATATTAATTTGAATTAGTAATATAATATTTGTACGAACATAAGAGTTTTTTTCAAACTAAATTTTTAGTTTATTTTTCTATGTGCTACTATAGTGAATATATGAATTGATATCACGATGTAATAATATTGATTTCAAGAGGTATCTCACCTGTATTTTAAAATAACTATATTCAGATTTTTGTCAGAGAATAAACAATACATAAATGCTTTAATATGTTTTAAGGCCTATTTGGTATTGAAGTTAAGTAGCTTTAGTTTTTAAGCTACAATAATAAAATATTTAATAAATACTAACTGCTGTTGTTTGGAACCAAAATTGATTTGATCCTCCACTATATGCAAATATATATATACATATATATATATATATATATATATATATATATATATATATATATATATATATATATATCTTAATAATATATGGAGTGCACACTTCGGAAAATTTATGATAGAAAATCTTACTAAAAGATCAAATGTGTGGCGAAAATTAAAGGCTAAGCCAGGAAATGCTAACATTAATTGTAGGCGTAATAATAATGTGCATTGTGTTGGAGAATTAACAAATAAAACACACAAAAAACACACAATTTTATTTCTTCAACAATACTCCTCACCAATTACAACTCTTATTTTTCACTCTCTACACCTTAGAGATTTTGCTACTTCACTTGGTGTTTAAACCAAAGGGGAGAGGGGGTATTTATACATGAAACAAACTAATCACAACCATTCATTTATTCAACTAATAAACAAATCCTCACCATCCATTAAAACCTACCACTCACCAACTTCACCAACCACACCTAACACACCTAATACAAATAATTCAAACCTCACCAACCATACCTACTCATGGAACCTTCCATGAGTTGGGCTTGATTTATTCATCTTGGATCAAGTTTATGATCCAACACCTCCCCTTAAACTTGATCCTGTGACACCAAGCAAACTTCTGAATCTTACAAAGTCTTCTTGCTTGAGTGGCTTAGTGAAGATATCAGCTGCTTGATCTTGTGATTTTACATACTTGATTTGCACTTCTTTTCTTGCAATACACTCTCTTATGAAATGATAGCGAGTGTCTATGTGTTTACTTCGATCATGAAAGACTGGATTCTTGGATAGGGCAATTGCTGATTTGTTATCAACACAAATCTCGGTTGGCTCTTTTTGTGCCAAACTCAACTCCTTCAGCAAATTTTTGAGCCAAATTGCATGACAAACACTTGATGTGGCAGCTACATATTCAGCTTCACAGGTGGATAGCGTGACAATTGGTTGCTTCTTTGACATCCATGTGAAAGCAGTATCTCCCATGAAGAACACAAATCCTGTTGTGCTCTTTCGATCATCTACATCTCCACCCCAATCGCTATCACTATATCCAATAAGCTTGTAGTCATTAGAAAATGAGTATAACAAGCCTAAATTAATTGTACCTTTGATGTAGCGAAGGATTCTTTTTGCAACTTTAAAATGGGTGGTCTTTGGATTCTCCATGTATCGGCTCACAAGTCCAACAGCATAAAGGATATCTGGTCTTGTGCATGTCAAATAACGTAGGCTTCCAACTAAACTTTTAAAGAATGTTGGATCTATATCTTCGCCTTCATCATATTTGGATAACTTGACTCCGCATTCCACTGGCGTGCTTATAGGCTTGCAATAATTCATCTTGAACCTTTTGAGAATCTCCTTTGCATAGCTTTCTTGGGAGATAAATATGTCTTCTTCCTTTTGCTTGACTTCAATGCCGAGGTAATATGCCATCAGTCTGATGTCAGTCATCTCGAACTCTTTGATCATTACTCTCTTGAACTCTTCAAACAAGCTTGGATTACTTCCAGTGAAGATGAGATCATCCACATACAGGCACACAATCAAAATATCTCCATCTTTTTCTTTGACGTAAAGAGCATGTTCATATGGGCATTTGGTAAATCCTTTCTCTTGAAAATACTTGTCAATTCTGTTATTCCATGCCCTTGGTGCTTGCTTTAACCCATAAAGAGCTTTCTTCAATCTCAAAACTTTTTCTTCATGTCCTTTCACCATATAGCCTAATGGTTGTTCAATGTAAACTTCTTCTTCAAGGAATCCATTCAAGAAAGCAGACTTCACATCCATTTGAAAAATCTTCCATTTGTTCTGAACAGCCAAAGAAATAATAAGTCTAATAGTTTCAAGTCGAGCTACAGGAGCAAATACCTCGTCATAGTCTATGCCAGCCTTTTGACTATAGCCTTTTGCAACTAGCCTCGCCTTGTGCCTTTCAATTTCTCCCTTCGCATTTCTTTTTGTTTTATACACCCATTTGACACCGATCGCCTTGTGACCTTTTGGAAGAATAGTAAGCTCCCAAGTATCATTCTTCACAATGGCTTTGATTTCTTCATCCATTGTAATTCTCCACTTCTCATCTAGTGCAGCTTCTTGGAAGTTGACTGGCTCACAATCAGCAAAGAGGCAAAAGAGAGTGAGATTATCATGTCTCTCAGTTACCTCATAGAGATCTTGAAGACTCCTTGTACGTTCTTCGGTTCTTTCATTTAAGAAAGACAGCGGTGAATCTCCGCATGTGGTTGGTGCTGGTGAGATAGGTGGAGTGGCAAGCTCTTGTTGTTCGTCTACTTGTTTTATCTGTGTATGATCATCTTCTTCAATGGGAAAGAAGTTGAAGTCATCCACACCAGAGCCAAAATCCCATTCTCCTCCTTCATCAAAATTACATCTCGACTGATCACGATCTTCCCGTTGTTTGGATTGTAAAGCTTGTATCCTTTGGAGTTGTTGTCATAGCCGATGAAGATGAACTTCTCACTTTTGTCATCCAGCTTGGCTCTACTTTCGTCTGGTACATGTACATGCGCAATGCTTCCGAAAACTCTTAGATGGGTGATGCCGGGTTTTCTTCAACTCCAAGCTTCTTATGGCGTCTTGCCCCACACGCTTCTTGTTGGAGATCGATTGGATAAGTAGACTACACATGCAACTGCTTCAGCCCAAAATTCTTTAGGTAGCCTCTTACTCTTAAGCATGCTTCTTGCCATGTCGAGGATGGTTCTGTTCTTCCTTTCTGCAACACCATTTTGTTGGGGGGATCTTGGAACTGTCAAAGGGCATCGAATTCCATTTGCTTCACAAAACTCTAAAAATTCTTTGGAAGTGAACTCTCCACCTCGATCAGATCTCATGGCTTTAATCTGGTATCCACTTTCTTTTTCAACTGCAGCTTTAAACTTCTTGAAAGCTTCAAAGACTTCTGATTTTTGCTTCAAAAAATACACCCAAGTTTTTCTTGAAAAATCATCTATGAAGAGAAGGAAGTAGTTACTTTTACCAAGGGAGTTTGGCTTGAATGGACCGCACACATCAGTATGAATGAGCTTGAGTTTGACTCCTTTGGAAAGCTCTTTCTAAACTACTTGCCAAGTAAACATCCTTCACAAAGTTGATCAGGGTGATTGATGTATGGTAAGCCTTTCACCATGTTTTTCTTAGATAGTAGCTCCAGTCCTCCAAAGTTGAGATGCCCATATCGAAGATGCCAAGTCCAGGATTGATCTTTGTGACAAGCTTTGAGACATTTTGCAACATCATTTTGAATATTTAAAGGAAACATTCTATTCTTTGACATTCTCACCTTTGTAATTAGATTTCCTTTGTCATCTCTTAGGAAAATACTATAATCTTTTAAATGAATATCATAGCCTTTTTCTAAAAGTTGACCTAAACTAAGAATGTTGCTTTTCATATTGGGCACATAGTAAACATTCGAAATTATTTGGTGGCTACCATCTTTTGCACGAAAAAGAATGTTACCTCTACCCTTCACTGGTACTTTTGAATCATCTCCAAAAGCGATACTGCCATTCACAGATTCACTTAGTTGCACGAACATGCTTCTGTTTCCACTCATATGATTGCTAGCACCTGTGTCAAGATACCATGTATTTTCTTGACCTCCACTTGTGTCATTGCGTGCTAGTAAAAGTGTGCCATCTTCACCATTTTTTTCTTCAGCATAGTTCACTCTCTCTTCAATTCTAGTGCTTGGAGCTCTGCATTCTGAAGCATAATGCCCAAACTTTTGACAATTATAGCACTGTACTTGAGATTTGCCATACCTCGATCTTGGATTGCCTCTGCCTCGTCCTCTGGTTGAGCTTTCTCCTTTGGCATAATTGGAGTTGTTGTTGTTGAAATTCCAACCTCGTCCATGACCACGACCTCTACCTCGTCCTCGACCTCTACCTCGGACATAGTGTATTCTCTCGTTGTCGGAGCTTTCTTATCTTTTCTTTTGATTGACTTCCATCTTGAGAAGTTGTTCTTCGATTCCTTGCTTCTTTTTCTGTTTTTCTTCATAGGCTTGCAGCCTTCCTTGAAGTTGCTCGATCGTCATATCCTCCAAATCTCTTGTTTCTTCAATTGTCATAACAATATGGTCAAACTTTAAGTCTACTGAACGAAGTATCTTTTCAATGATCCTTACCTCTTTTAACTCCTCGTCATTTCTTTTTAATTCATTGGAAACGGTCACAACCCGAGTAAAGTAGTCAAAAATTGACTCCGACGCCTTCATGTGTAAGGACTCAAATTCTCCTCGTAATGTTTGGAGACAAACCTTCTTAACTTGCTCCGCTCCTTTGTAAGAGGTCTCTAGTTTCTTCCATGCTTCTTTTGAGGAGGTTGTACCAGCAATCTTTTCAAAAGCATCTTCATCTAATGATTGAAAGATGAGATACTTTGCTTTATTCTCTTTCTTCTTCAAGTCTTTTAAATTCTCCTTCTGCGCCGCAGTTAAAGTGGCTTCATTTTCTGGCACAATAAAGCCTTTCTCCACGACATCCCATATGTCATGTGCGCCCAATAAAGCCTTCATTTTAATACTCCAATTGTCAAACTTACTTCCCTTTAATTGTGGAACTTGAAATGACATCATACCACCGTTTGCCATAACTCACAAATTGAGTGAGAATTTGGAGATTCTGAAAGCACAGATGGATCCGGCACGTCGAAAAACCTTGGGAATGACTCAAGTCAACTTTCGGTCAACGGTCAACGCTGGTCAACGGTCAACGCCGGCTTGGTAATCTTGGTTCGGTCCGGATTGGTTCAGCTCGAGTTGGCTCGGTTCGACTTGATTCGGTTCAGCTCGGCTCGGCTTGGTTCAACTCGGTGAGTCGACTCAGCTTCAGGACAGAAAACTTCCGGCGGCAAGTGTTGGCGCGTTCGGTCTCGGATCGGTATGATTTTTACGGCGTCACGTTCCTCTCGTCGAGATCTTCGATTTGATATGATATATAACTATATATAGCATCAAGCACTAGCTCTGATACCACTTTGTTGGAGAATTAACAAATAAAACACACAAAAAACACACTATTTTATTTCTTCAACAACACTCCTCACCAATTACAACTCTTATTTTTCACTCTCTACACCTTAGAGATTTTGCTACTTCACTTGGTGTTTAAACCAAAGGGGAGAGGGGGTATTTATACATGAAACAAACTAATCACAACCATTCATTTATTCAACTAATAAACAAATCTTCACCATCCATTAAAACCTACCACTCACCAACTTCACCAACTACACCTAACACACCTAACACAAATAATTTAAACCTCACCAACCATACCTACTCATGGAACCTTCCATGAGTTGGGCTTGATTTATTCATCTTGGATCAAGTTTATGATCCAACACATTGTACTTCTCTATTTTTAACTATTATTTTAGTAAAATAACTTTTTTAGCCTATTTTTCATATTTATCAGCTGAAATACCACTGAGGACCAGTTCTCAATTTGTTTAGTTGAAATGCTCAAACACTAAATTAAGGTAAAATATCACACTAACCTTCAAGATATTGTAACTTATAAGATTGTGCATCATTGATCAAGGTAAAATATCGCACGAGTGGATATAATATAAACTATAATAAAACGCACATTGGAGTCTGTTAAATTGAAGATCTTACTTTTCAAGCTTGGTCAAGTTACTGATTTCCTTTGGTATGGCTCCAGAGAAATCATTAAACCACAAAAGTAAGATTCGCAAATAACTGCAATTTCCTAGGTCGGAGGGTATTTCGCCATAAAATATATTTTTGGACAAATAAAGCTCTTCCAAAAAAGGAATATTGTTGCAAAAATTTGCAAGGAGTTCCGCAGATAGTCTATTGACACTGAAATCAAGAACTTGTAAAGAAGGCATTTTGAATTTGAAAGAGGAGAAAGAACCGGAGAATTGGTTATCACTGAGATCAAGCCGTTGCAGCTGAAATAGATGTCCAACGTAAGGAACGGTGCCCGTTTAAGAAATTGTTTATTAATAGACTATCTGCTGTAACATAATTTACAAATTTTTGCATAATCTCATAGATTTCTAACAAATAACAAGATAATATTAAATAGTGGAAATTACATGACATATCCCGATAAGAGAATTTATAACGGGAGATGTAAAATTACGAAGAAGAGGAAGATTTCACATATGCATATCGTTAGGGAAGTTACCTGTCAAGTTATTAACTGACAAATCCAAATTCGATAGAGAAGAAAGATTGAAGATTGATGAAGGAATGGTTCCAGTTAAGAAATTATTTCGTAGCCATAACTCCTCTAGTTCTGCAAGATTCCCGAGCTCCTCTGGAATTTCTCCTAAAATCCAAGAGTAACATATGCGTTAACTATTTTAACTTATTAACCGGCACTCAAGAAGAAAAAAAGGAACTAAAAAAAGTTTTTGCCTGAAAAGAAATAAAAAAACAATTTATGAAAACATAAATAAATAAAGTTTTTGTTAAATGATGAGATAAGCAGAACCAAACATGCTCTAAGGCTAGGATTTAATCTAGTTTAGACTTTCCTTTCCAAAATCAAAACTCTTGCTTTCATGCCTAAATAAACGTCTGATCCTAACCGCCTTTATCACAAATTGTTGCTTGTTTCTGACTTCTTCTTCCGTACTACTTATTGCATCACTAACTTTTAAACTTTTGCCATAAACATGAGCAAAGAAGAAACATTGCCAACGAATTATCAATTCTTTTACGAATTTACATCATGGAATTAGATTAAAATTGGATGCGTTACTGTCATTAGTATTTTGCAATAATAATTGACAGATGAAGTAGACAATATCAATTGAACACAATTTCTATTTGCAATCTCTGAAAATAATTTAACTTTTCACACTTATATATATTGTTCCATCTTTCAAATTCTCCATCTGATTTTGGACCCTAGAAAGACAATTAAAAAAAAGAACAAAAAAAGAAAGTAAAGAAAAACATCTAATCTGCTTGATAGATTATCAATAGTTGTTGAGTGATCACAAAATAGAAGAAAATGCAATAGAAAAGAGAAAGAGAAACTAACAAAGTAAAACAAATAGAAGGTTTGTCCTTGTTAGACGTTCGTTAATTTTAGAGCCGTTAGTCTTAGATTTTTAATTAGGCAATGAAACGATGTGTTTTCATTTTAATATGGAAAGTAAAAAATAATTAAATCATAGACTTAGAAAGGCATAAAAAACATGTGTCATGATCTTATAAAAAATTTAAGAATGATTAGAATAGGAGAGGATTGAAATCCCTTTATCTATTATAATTCTCTGCTTAAATACTAACAAAGAGGTTCAAAGTTACTGTCAACATTTATTATAAGGTTTCAATTAAAATGCTTAAACAAAATTGATTTTCGAGCAAATAAACATTTTTTAAATTTTCTATCGACCTTCCTGCTATCCTAAGAACGAGCGCACAGTGGTCCAGGTAAAATACTCGGAGTGATATCTAAAAGAATGACATAAATATAAATACTTAAGCTTGGTCCAATTGCCGATTTCTTTCGGTATGTCTCCCGAGAAGTCATTGATCGACAAAGATAATGTTTGTAGATGTTTGCATCTTGATAAAGTCGATGGGATTTTGCCGTCAAAGTCGTTTTTGTCTAGAAAGAGGATTTCCAGAAAAGGAAGGTTGTTGCAAATATTTGCCGGGAGTTCACCTGGGAGTTCACCAAATAATATATTATATTCATTATTCAAAACGAATATTATCTTGTTAAGAAAACTTGCATAAGAAGAAGTAAGGGATTGGACCGGAGAGGGATTTATAGCTAAGATAAAGTGTTTGAAGTGAAGATGGATTCCCAAGTTGAGAAGGAATGATGCCTCTTAAGAAATCATTTGTTAGCGATGGCATCACCAATTATATAAAGATAAACAGTGATTTCATGTCAAATATTTTATGTTGATGTCACAAATGCATATTATTAGCCAAAACTACCTGTCAAGTTATTAACTGACAAATCCAAATTCGATAGAGAAGAAAGATTGAAGATTGATGAAGGAATGGTTCCAGTTAAGAAATTATTTTGTAGCCATAACATCTCTAATTCAGCAAGATTCCCGAGCTCCTCTGGAAATTCCTCTAAAATCCATGAGTAACATATACGTTAACTATTTTAACTTATTATTAACCGGCGCTCAAGAAGAAAAAAATGAAATAAAAAAAGCTTTTGCCTGAAGAGAGATAAAAAAATTTTACTCAATAGACATTATTAATTTTCATCAACTAATTAAACTCATTGATCATACCTTGGAGTTTGTTCCCTCGAAGATATAACCCGATAAGCTTTGTCACGTTGCCAATTTCTTTTGGTATGGTCCCAGAAAAATCATTGAGCGATGAAGATATCTCTCGCAGCCGTTTGCAGCTTGATAAAGTGGATGGTATCTTGCCATGAAACATGTTACTTTTAAGAAATAGGGATTCCAAATTGGAAAGGTGATTGCAAAAATTTGGTGGGAGTTCGCCAAACAGTGTATTGTTTGTAAAACAAATAGAAAGTAAAGAAGACATGTTGAAGATAGAGGCGGGAATGGAACCCGAAAACCAATTAAAACTGAGATCAAGTGTTTGAAGAGACGAGAGATTCCCAAGTTCAGAAGGGATAGTGCCTGTGAGATTTAACCCAGATATATTCAAGGCTGTGACTCTATGAGTACGGACATCACAAGTGACGCCCGTCCAATTACAGACAGAGCTACTTGTGTTCCAATTTCTAGCCAAGAAATTGGCTGGATCATCAGTTACATGACCTTTCAGGGAAAGAAGGGCTTGTTGGTCTGTGGTAATACTTGTTGTGTTGGCTGATGCAATCATGAAGGAAAGAATCAAGCAATGGAGTAAGAGAAATCTGTTCATCATCCGGGCAGAAGGCATTCTTTCCATGAGACTAGAATATTTAGATTGTAAGTGTGTGCTTAATTGGATTGATAATGCAAGAACACTCATAGCTGCTTCCAAGTATATATAATTGTTGTTTGTGAAAGCAAATCCAGAAAACCAAAACGGCAGAAGACCTTGCGTTTAGAAGCTGGAAACACTTAAGCTCAACGGCACAGAATCCTGCGTTTTGATAAGTAAAAGAAATATACTTCTGAACTACGTATGGGTTTGTCGTTAGGTTCAAGTGAAGCACGCAAACATCACGTGTTTGGGTTCAGCCTGCAAGGTTCGTTATAAGTCGTTACAAGCATGAGGAACTCACGTGAGGTGCTGGGGATTTCTGGGTTCGTTAACTAAAGCTGTTATAAGAACAGCTGATGTGGAAGCAACGGATTGGAGAGCAGAGAGAGCTAAAGAGAGAGAAGGGAACCGGTTATATAAGCTAGTTGTGATCTTTCTTTGAGGAATAAGCATTACTCTGTAATTCATCTTGCAAGTCAATAAAGCTGTGTTTCTTGGCCTCCCGTGGATGTAAGCTAGAGAAATCTAGCTGAACCACGTTAAGATTCTTTGTTCTTTCTTTACATTACTTTCTTTTGATTCTTTAGTCCGTATTGGTTAATCATCTAGTTCCATAGATTTCATCTTAGTCGTAGCTTTTCAGTAAACCATCTTGCTGCATCTTGTTCTGTTGGCTGTGTTGGGGAAAAATCAGGTTTTTAAAATTTTATAAAACCTTTTGAAGATCGCTCTCATATAATATATAAGAATTCGTATTCTAGAAATCGTACCTTGAAAATCTGAGTTGGCTTTTTCCGCTGAAGTGACTTAGGCTCTTAAATCACGATCCACCACCACCACTCCTGTTAGATCACGATCTGTCACCACCACGCTTGTTAGATCACGAACTGTCTCCAATGATCTTCCAGGTTATGACTCAGGTTCGATCTGCACTTGACGTGTGGGCGCCTTTATCACTACCAAAGCAACTAGCACGAGAAAATTTTTCTCTCAACAATGGAGAGAAAAATCTTTTTCTCTGATCTGTATAAAGTGGCTTCTCCCTTTTCTTTAGAGAAAATAAGCCTTATATATCTTCCTTTAGTGAAAACCCTAAGCTCCAAATAATGCCCTAAATAAAACTCACGTTATTTTCTTTTTCAATAGGGGACCCACCTTGTAAAATAACATAAGGCCCCTTATACAAAAGCTAATTAAATGGAGCCTCCCACTAAATGATATATTTAGGCTTTTGACCCAAATAGCTAGTTATCTTACTTATTAGTCAAGTTAAATGAGCTAACATCATTTGGGAACATACAATAGTGGCTATAACAATTAGGCCTGTAATTAAACTAGCCTAATTATTTAATTCCAAATCTACTCCACTAAAAGATTGGAACTGACTTCCATAATTGTATGCTCGAATAATAATTCGTCCCAAGCCACATTGATTTCTTTACTGCACAATCCTTTGTACCACATCGTTAATTAAATTGATATCTCAACTGTCCAATCAATTTAATAACATCTTATTCCTTGATCCTTACTGGTTTTCTCTAATGATCATTTTCAACATACTAAATATGTTGACACACTCTGGCCAGAGAATTCTATGATCAAGTACCGAAAACCTATCAAGAGATGTGTTGTACAAATTTAAAAGCCCCATTTCCCCTAGTCCATTAACAAAAACAAGTTTATGGAAGATGGACATTGACAAGAAGCCCAATGAAGATTAGGCTTAGGGTTAATGTATTTTTCATTATTAGGAAAGCCATGAATTAAGATTATTTAATTGTTCTTCTATATGTTTTGTTATGGATGATTACATGCCATGATAACATGTCATATAGAATAGGTAGTGCCACTCTATGCATAATGATACATGTCATTCATTAATTATGAATTTCATTATATTGTTTGAAATTTGCCTATGCTTAATAATATTGGATATCATCTAGATAATATTATAGGAAGCATGCAATTAACAATATGTATGTTTTAAAAAGGAAAAACCAATTTTAAAATATTGAGTGGGAGAGGAAAATTCAAGATAATTTTCCCATTGTTAGTTCAATAATAAAATTATATATATACCTTCATGATACGGTGATGCTCCTTTGGAGGTATATATATTAGATATTTTATTTGATGAACTTCTTCAAAGATAAAATTGAAATATTTTTCAATCAATTGTTCACCCCAACGGTGACTATTGATATGAAAAATACGTAGATTGAAACAATGGTTATACACTCAACTAAAATTTGTTATTAACCTTCCCAACGAAGCTCTATTAACAAATTTAGGCCCAAAAAGATAACGATAATTATTTATCATGTCTCTACATGAAAGTAAATAATCCAATGGGTAATTGGGTCTAGTAAGTATAGACATGACTTCCCCACCGGATAGCTTGTCAAAGCGGAACTAGATTATCGTTACAATAAATTAAAATGCATTTATGGTTTTATGCATTTTTGTCATTTATTGTGAATATTATTTCAAATTATTTATGCATGGATGTTTTATTTTTCAGAAAATGTCTTCCATCAACCCATTATTAATTATCCTTGTTAAAAATGAACTCACTGGCGAAAATTATTTAGATTGGAAACGCAATCTATTTAATATTCTCACTGCTAAGGGAAGCAAATATGTTTTGACTCAGCCTTGCCCTCCTGAACCATCGTTATACGATTATAGAAATCAGAGGGAGCCTTATGAGAAATGGTGCGAAGCTAACAAAATGGCTAAGCGCTATATATTGGCTTCGATTTCTGTGGAACTGCATAAGAAACATCGGAGCATGGAAACAGCCACTGAAATAATGGCTAGTCTTCATCAGATGTTTGGGCAAAATACCCATTTTGCCAGAGAAGCAGCATTGAAAGAGTTGGGATCGGCAAACTGTCCACTAAAAGAAGTGGCAAGCCAAAAGGCAAGTGTTACAAATGTGGACAGAAGGGTCACTGGAAGAAAGATTGTCCTAAGATTATTAAAATCAGGTATAGGAAATCTTTAAGCTTCCTAATTAGTTCAGATTTCTATTGATTCATACAATAATGAATTCTGAGATAACTAATCTTATTTGTAATTCATTTATTTGGTTTTAAGGAAACCAAGAGATTAAGTGAAGAAAGCTTCAAACAGCAGTTGAGGACAGTTTATATCAATTGAAAGACTAGATCAATTTTACAAGACTTTAGTTTTGATATTTGTCTTTATTTTTCCAAATATTAGAGGAATTTAATTTCGGTGGCTTGTTTTAATAAACAGGAGTACACTGTTATTTATGGATCCTCTGTTTATTACTTATTTTGGTTATTTATAAAGACAATTTATATCATAGAAGTACATTGATCTATTCAAAGTACGATATAATGATAAAAAGTATATGCATTTATCTAAGAAAAGAAATGTTTCTTCTAACCAAAAATCACTTCTGATATTTATGCCTAAGTCATATAAACTATAATAAGATTTTAAGAAAATGATTAATGATAGACTTGTTGGCCTATTAAGATTGATCATTGTAACTCTATAAATCTTATTTAGAAAAGTAATATGACAAGGATGCTCTTTTTGAGCTAAAAGCATAACTATGTATTTGATGATTTAGCGCATACAAATGTATACGGACTAATTAGTTTACATGTTATAAGAGGTTATGAGTATTCTATCAATCTTGTTGATGAATATTCATTTTATTTATGTTTGTCTAAATGTGTCATAATTCCATTGCTTTTGAAATTCAAAAGAGTACGTGGATAAGACAGAAGCAATTAGACAGGAACATAAAAGAACTTCGATATGATCGAAACAAAGAATATCTCTATGGAGAATTCAAGCATTATTTGGTTGTCAATGAACACTATGATACAATAGTGTAATTAAATGGAGAAACAAGATTCTTTTGGATAAGACAAGATATATACTAAGTGGTTTATCATTTACCTTTTTTTATTCCAGATACTAGTATTTGAAACTACAAAGTTTATTGAACTTAGTTTCATCTATCTCGGTATCTACTACTCCAAGAAATTATGAAAAAGTCACAAACATGGTTTGAGACACATTCGTATTTGGAGTTTACTAGTATTTCTACTAGAATCAGAGATAGAGAAGATGGATTCCTGTTCAGAAGCTTGCATGTTTTAGGTATCTTAAAGGAATAAGGGAAAGTCTGAATTATAGTCCTCAAGATAGGAATGTATTTATAGAAATATTCTTTACTTTCTTTGAGGAAGACTATATAATGACTTATAACCTAAGAGTAAGGTAAAACTAGAGAAATAAAAAGATCGTTGATGCTCACTTTCAACACCGTTATAGAAGAAGAACAACCAGATCAAAGACAGGATTATCCTTAAACAACCATCACTTTTAGAACCTCGTGGTAGTGGGAGGGTAACTAGGTTACCTGCGAGATACATGCTTTTGGGAGAAACCTATACGGCTATCTCAGATGAACATGTACAAGATCCCACTAGTTACAACGAAGCTCTAATAGATAGAGATGTTGAATTTTGAAAAAGGCCATGAATCAAGAAATGGAATCTATGTATTCCAATAAAGTCTGGGAACTTGTAGAGGCACCAAATGGGGTAAAACCTATAGGGTGCAAGTGGATCTACAAGAGAAAAAGAGGAGTAGACGGAAAGGTGGAAACATTCAAAGCAAGATTAGTAGCCGAAGGGTTTACTCAGAAAGAATGAATCAATTATGAGGAAACCTTTTTCTCTGGTTGCTATGCTTAAATCCATCAGGATTCTGCTCTCCATTACTGCAGTGCTGGATTATGAAATTTGGTAAATGGATGTCAAGACTGCCTTTCTTAACAGGCATCTTGAAGAAAACATCTACATGCAGCAACCAGATGGATTTATACAAAAAGGCCAAGAACACATGGTATGTAAGTTGCAGAGATCCATATATGGATTGAAGCAAGCATCCCGGTCATGGAACATCAGATTTGATCAAGCGATTAAATCGCTTGGATTCATTCAGAACATTGATGAACCATGTGTGTACAAGAAAATTCAGGAAAAATTTGTAGCCTTCCTAGTTCTTTGTGTAGACAATATTCTCCTGATTGGAAACGATATAGGAGTATTGACTACAATAAAGATTTGGTTAGCAAAACAATTTGATATGAAAGACCTGGAAGAGACAAGTTATATTCTTGGAATCAAGTTACTACGAGACCAGAAGAATAAAACTTTAGCTTTGTCTCAAGCAGTCTATATCGATAAGATATTGGCTAGATTTAGCATGGAAAATTCCAAGACTGGTTTATTACCATTCAGACATGGAATTACATTCTCTAAGGATCAATCACCTAAAACATCTGAAGAGATAGAGAGAATGAGACGAGTTCCCTATGCTCGTGTATGCCATGCTTTGCACTAGGCCATCTTTTGCGGTAGGGATGGTTAGCAGATATCAATTTAATCCGGACCTCAATATCGATCAAGCATATTATAAAGTATCTGAAAAGAACTAAAAATTATATGCTTGTGTATTCTGGTGATGAACTCATTCCAGTGGGTTATACTGATTCTGACTTTATGTCAGATAAGGATTCCAGAAAATCAACTTCCGGCTATGTGTTTACATTGGAAAGTGGAGCTATTAGTTGGATGAGTGTGAAACAATCTTGTATCACAGACTCAACAACTAAAGCTGAATATGTGGCTACATCTGAAGATGCAAAAGAAGCTATATGGCTCCGCAAGTTCCTACGAAATCTTGAGGTGGTACCTGTTGTAACTGCACCGCTTAAACTATTTATGTGATAATGGTGGTGCGGTAGCTCAATCTAAGGAACCAAGGAACCACAAGAAACAAAACATATTGAAAGGAAGTATCATCTTATAAGGGAATAGTGTACAAAGGTTATATGACAGTACCCCAAATGGCATTAGATGCTAAATGACAGATCTTATTACAATGGCCATTAGTGGGAAACCTTTATAACCTGCACTTAGAGCCCTAGAGCATGTGCAATATGCCAGATATGCTTTGAGAGCTAGTGGGAGATTGTTGGGAAAATATGCTCTTTAAAAGCATATGTGTTTATTTAATTGTAATAAACTATTTTTCTGATTAATAAAATAAATGAGGTATTTTATTCAAATATCTTAATTGCATTAATACTTGTATTAAAGTCCATTTAATCATATTATATGTATTTACGTGATCACCATGTGGATTCACAGAAGACATAAATACAAGTTATCTTATGATTAAATAAATTTAGTTCGCAGTTGATAAATAAAGTTGGGCACTTTTATTTAGGTATAGACTGTAATAAATTCATTGAATGGTTTGTCTTAATCATGTATGAATTTATTGATGTAGTACGACTACATTGAACAGGATCACATATGAGATTTAATTAACTTTGTAATAACTGTCAGACTTATTAAATCTCATAGGCGTTGATTTTACTGTAATCTTAATCTTGAGTTAATTATGATTTCATGATTGTGATTGTTATTTCATTTGAGTTACCAATGGGCACGACACATCCTTGTGGTCAAGATTACCCGGTATCTTGGTGGGAGCAATTATGAGTATTGGAGTTATGGATTAACAATATAGAATTTGTACAACACATCTCTTGATAGGTTTTGATCATGAATTCTAGTGTGTCAACATATTTAGTATGTTGAAAATGATCATTAGAGAAAATCGAAGGATCAAGGAATAAGATGTTATTAAATTGATTGGAGAGATATCAATTTAATTAACGATGTGCAAAAGAAATCAATGTGGCTTATTATTCGAGCATACAATTATGGAAGTCGGCCCAATCTTTTAGTGGAGTAGATTTGGAATTAAACAATTAGGCTAGTTTAATTACAAATTGTTATAGCCACTATTGTATGTTCCCAAATGATCCCTTTTAATTACTTGACTAATAAGTAAGATAACTATTATTTGGAAAAACCTAAATATATCATTTAGTGGGAGCCCATTTAATTACTTTTGTATAAGTTATTTTACAATGGGTCTATTGAAAAGAAAATAACGTGAGTTTTATTTAGATTATTTGGGCTGGGTTTTACTAAAGGAAGATATATATTTTCTCAAAGTTTATACGAGATCGAGAAAAATATTTTTCTCTCCATTTGAGAGAAAAATTTTCTCGCTTTGGTAGTGATAAAGCGCCGCTGCGATCGAACCCGGAAGATCATTGGAGGCGTGGTGGTGATCGTGATCTAACAGGAGTGGTGGTGGCGGATCGTGATTTAAGAGCCTAAGTCACTTCAAAAAAAGCCAACTCGATTTTCGATTTACGAATTCTTATATATTATATGAGAGCGATCTTCAAAAGGTTTTATAAAATTTTCGCCAGTGAGTTCATTTTTAACAAGGATAATTAATAATGGGTTGATGGAAGTCATTTTCTGGAAAAAAAAAATTAAATAAACATGCATAAATACTTTGAAACAATATTCACAATAAATGACATCATAATTAACTCAAGATTAAGATTACAGTAAAATCAACGCCTATGAGATTTAATAAGTCTGACAGTTATTACAAAGTTAATTAAATCTCATATGTGATCCTCGTCAATCAATAAATTCATACGTGATTAAGACAAACCATTCAAATTTATTACGATACCTAAATAAAGTCTTTTATTTATCAATCATTAAATTTATTTAATCATAAGATAACTTGTATTTATATCTTCAATCCACATCACGTAAATACATATAATATGATTAAATGACTTTAATGCAATTAAGATATTTGAATAAAATACCTCATTTATTTTATTAATCAGAAAAATAGTTTATTACAATTAAATAAACACATATGCTTTTAAAGAGCATATTTTCCCAACAGGCTGGAGGTCTTGGGGCAGAGTCTTGGGTTGCTCTATCAGTCAATAGCACCTGAGATTCTACAATAATGAAACCCAAATTTCGAAGAAGCAGCAAGAAAGAAAATAGAGGAGTGAAAAGACTATGCTCATAACTTGTTGAAAGGTGCAATAATTTTATGTGGACTCGCTGCGTCAAGCCAGTCCTTCAGGTCCACACTCAGGATGATTGCAGTAAGTTTTGTTTTCCTTTATAATCATCCTATTAATTTATCGCAAAATAGTTCTACTCATTTAAAAAAGAAAAATTATTCTCCATATATAGTAACAGGACATATAATGCTCCTAGAAAAAAAAATTATATTTCTATATGCTTTTTCTGAATTTGAGATAATTTACCAGCCGGTGGTGTCACTTTCATCAAAGTATTGGCATTGGGTAATAACGTTCTTCAAGGGTCAAGGAGATTGAGATTGAACGATGATGAAATACAGAGCAAATGCAAGAGCAAAAGAAAGAAAACTCGTTTTCAAAAAAAAAAAAAAACATAATGTTTATATTACTTTTATTTGCGAAAATTTTCAAAACATAATAGTTAATTCATACATACAGATTAATTTGTCAGATGTGTAATATAATTTTCGGGGAACGCGTTGCATTAAGTCACTCCTTCAGGTCCACTCCGAATCACTAGATATTTTGCTCTCTTCTTATTATGTGGATCCAATCAAAACTTTCAACTTTTGGAATTCAGCCATCGGATTTAAAGAAAAAGTTGTCCAATGGCAAGAGCTTTGTTTATATGGTTTAGTTCTTATATTTTAATTTAGGAGTTTATTTAATTTTTATATATTGAAAAATTATTCAAAATACTTCTCTTATTAAATATATTAGGTTCCAGCCTTTAATATTTTCGTTTTAATGGTAATACCTTACAATAACAATCTTGGAGATATTAATGAAAAAATTTAATTCATCAAATTAGCCTAAAAAAATTAAAATTAAAGAAATTTTTATGTTATTATTTTACTTTTAGGATTAATTTGATAAATTAAATTTTTGTATACAATTATTAGTAAGATTATTGTAATGATATTAAATATTACTTTCAGTTAGTTGATATTAATTTATTTAAAAATAGTTATTTGTCATATTCTAGTTAAAGTACAAAAAATAATATTTCTTTCATACTAATATTTATTGATTAATTTGGTAATTAATAATTAGTTAACTTGCTATTAAATTTTTTTGATAAATTAATTAATATTAAGAATATTGTTGATAGGGTAGCATTATAAAGGTAAAGATAAGAATATAATATATTTAATAATAATAGTATATTGAAGTACTTTTTAAAATATAAGAATTAAATGAGTATTTAAATCAAAATACAAAAACTAAATAAGCATTTACTTGATAAAAAATTATAAAAGTTGAATGTTTTAAAAGAGGTCATGAGAATTAAAACTTCGATGAAACAGTGTCATAACATTATCACAGAGACGTGCTGAGATTTTTCTATTTTCAAATTTAAATTTGACACACATAAGAGATAGCGATGGTGGGAGTGGGACTGCCCACTTAGAATTTAAATTTAATTGCATGGTCCCATTCTCTCTCTCATATTTTTCGTATTCTCTTTCAAGAAAAATAAATTAGCGGCACATTGAATAGTGTTTATGCGTGCTTTATGGGTTATAACATTTTTGTCGATCCTTATCTCGACTCAAAAGTCATGAATTGCTAAGCCAATGTAACAGAAGACAATCGGGTAATGACTAATTAAGTATTTATGATGGAGTGACACTCGCAAGTGCTTCTAAGTATTTATGATGAAACCTAAATTTCTCCCCACGTGAAAGAGAAAAATCAGAAAATAGAGGAGAGAAATTAAAGCGAGAAAAGATTCCTCTCCACGTGACAACAAACGTTGAAATGTTTTTGCTATTCGTTTGATGATTCGAGGATTCACAGGTGCCGATAAGTCCAACAAAGATTCCGCGGCTTGAATTGTATTTGTTAGGGGCACCCGTTTCTGATCTTTTAACTTGAATTAGTTTTTGTCGATCTCGCTGCAAAAATTATCTTCCAAGATGAAGAAATCAGTGGCCCATCGGTTAATTGTGCGTGCTTTATGGGTTATAACATTTTTGTCAATACTCAACCCCACTCAGAAATTACGTGTTGCGAAGTCAATGAAAGAGAGGACAAAAGTCAATGAAAGCGAAAATGTAATAAATTTCTTATTTCATAATTCTTTATAAAAATAATATTTAATAAATTTTGTAAAAATTATTTATTTCATTTTTTTATTTTACTACTTTTTTAAAAAACAAGTTGAGATTTACTTCTCAAAAGTAACTTAAAATAAGCCACCACAATTTTTCAAAGTTTCTGTTATAAATTAATAATTTAACAAAAAAGATAATTATGTCTTATTTTTTCATACACTTTAATACATAAATTATTTGTATCATATTACCACCAGAATTTACTATCGCAACTAATTTGAGTTCTCTCCAGTATCAAAATTTTGATTTAGTAAGTTCATATTTTTTATATTTTAATATTATTTTCTATTATAAAATTAATGAGACTTATACATGATTACACAAAATTTTTTAAACAATGAACAAGTTCATGTGAAAGTTAACCATAAGTCCTAAAATCAAATTGATGACTATAGTTTTTAACGTTCAATCTATTTATATTTTTTCTATAGTCACGGTATTCATTGCAACAAGTTGATTCTCTGCTTTTAAGAGTCTTGTTACAATTTCCTTTGCATTGATTCTCTCCTTTGGTGATTCCACAGTAACGCTCTATAGCGAAATTGAAGACAAATGACATGAACTTAGCAATTTTGCACCAACAACTTCCATAATTGAATTGGGTAGCATATCATTAACCCAACGCTTTAATGTCATTTTTCCATGAAAAATTTCATCTGTGGGCTTCTTCCCATTGAATGTTTCCATTATCATTATCTCAAAGCTGTAAACATCCCCATTTGTGGATGCCTATCCTTCTCTTCCATACTCTATGGATTTCAACAATTACATGGTAAGATAAAATAATTAACAATAGCATGCTCAAATGAAGATCGTAAAAATAAATAACATATCATAAAATATTAAAGAAATTAAAAAAATTAATGTAGAACAAACCCGGTGGTGGCAAATGTTTGTGTTTGAGTCAATGATTGATCTTCTCCAAGTAAGAGCTTTGCCATGCCAAAATCACTCAAATGAGCAACCACATTATCGTCTAGCAAAACGTTACTCGACTTTAAATCACAATGAATTACAGGTGCTGAATGACCAAAGTGTAGATATATCACAGCTGATGCAACATCTATCATTATGTTTAATCTTTGAAAAATATCCAAAATGTAGTTGCTTGTATACAAACACTTACCCAGACTTCCATGAGGCATGTATTCTAATACCAATGCCTTAAAATCATCATTTGAACAACTGCAAATGATTTTGATAAGGTTTTGATGGCGAATACTTTTCATCATATTGCATTTAACATCAAGGTTCTTAAATGCTCCTCCATATTGCAAGTTAAAAACCTTCACTACAACCTCCATCCCATCTTGAATTCGTATCTTGTAAATAGAGTCAAAACCTCCTCTGCCGATTAGATTATTTTCACTAAATCCGATGTAGCTCAAAAAAGTTCTAGGTAAGAAAACTTTCTCCAAGTTGCTACCGGTGGCATATTAGTATCATTTGGACTTTGGTATTTGTTTTCCTCTCTTTCCATATCTCAAGATCAACACAATGAGTACTATCATAAATATAGTACTCAATGGCAAGACAATCCCTAGGAGAGGATCATTTTCCCTTGATGTGTGGTGGATTCTAGTTCCGGATGATGGAACTTGCTGATTGGATGCGCCATACAATAATTCATTTCCCTCAATGATTCAGCTAAGAAATTTGTAAAAGGTCCTTCTTTAGGAATATCTCCTTCTAGTGTATTGAAAGAAAGATTTATATCTTTGATATCTAAAAGTTTTTCTAATAATACAAGAATAGCCCCAGAGAAATTATTATTGGACAAATACAAGGATTTCGAGCTTGTCAAATCACCAATAGAATTAGGAATTGAGCCTTGCAATCTATTATAATATAAAAAGAGATATTATAGATCTTTTAGGTCTCGAATTGTAGTTGGAAAAACACCTGAGAAATTATATGTCGATAAATCTATTCTTAACAAAACCTTCAAATTTCCAATCTCAAGGGAGTGGCCAGTAAAAACATTTAAAGACGAGATCTAATATGTCCTTAAGGTTCCATAAAATTGAAGGAATAGAAGTTAACTCATTGAAGCCCCAATAAAGGTTCATTTTTTTTCCCCTTTGATGCGCCAAATAGAGGTTCCTTAAAGTAGTGAGATTGCTGACGCATGTAGGGATGGATCCAAAAAGCCTATTGCCGCTTAAGTCCAGCTGAAATAATGCAATCAAACGACATAGAATGTTTGGGATTGATCCTTCCAATTGATTATCTTGAAAACTCAATAATTGAATATCTTTTAATTTGCCGAGAGTAATCAGAATTGATTCATTCGATTTATTGCCTCCTAAATAAATTGTTGTCAAGTTGGTCAAGCTATTGATTTCCTTAGGAATGCTGCCACTAATATTGCAATGGAACATCGAAAGACTTCCAAAGGTTGATAAAGATTGCCTATAACCCTCAGAAGAATGCCATCTAGTGGATTATTGGAAAAGAGAAAAAATTCCAAATACTTGCAATTTGAGAACGAGGATAGAAAGCTCAATTCTGGAGTTAAAGAAGTCAAATAATTATCATTTAAACCAAGCCGCTTAAGGTTTCTTAATTTGCCGAATGTGTTTGCAATAAAACCAGAAAATGAGTTCATTTGTAACTCTTGTTTGGAGAGCTTGGAAGCATTGAAGATGAAACTAAGAATTGTGCCACTAAAATTATTACCCCACAAGAGAAGCTCTTCGAGATTTGGAAGTCGGATGTCTGCACTTGATGGAAGTCTTCCCGAGAGAGAATTATTATAAAGCAGGAGTAATTTGATTATTTACACATTGAAGATTGTAGCTGGACAGCACCAACTAATTTTAGTGGGAACCACTCTAGATTACCGATTTCATGTAGTATCTCACCTGTATTTTGAAATAATTATATTCAAATTTATTTTAGATAATAAATAATTCATAAAAAGAAGCAAACTTTTGTCGATAGAAAATCACCGATACACTACGCAATTACAAATACTAATATATAAGAAAACCACTCATAAAGTGCTACAAACCGTCTATGCTTTAGTAGTTAAACAAATCAAGAGGTCTATGCATCCTTTTTCTTTTCTAATTTATCACCCACCTCTGAATAGGTGAAGAGACGAAAAGTATTTAAGAATTTCACTGACACAACATAAAAGTAAAAAACCACTTGTGAAGGTCTACACATAGTTAATGCTTTAGTTATGTGTGTGTATATTGTTGTGCAAATTTTATTGAACTCGCAAGTGCACAAATCTATTGTAGTATAGATCAATGGTGCCGAGTGTCGATCCCACGAGGAGGTGGATTTTAATTGTGTGTAGAATTAATTTTGTATGAGGATGATTGGATTTGTGGTGAAAATAATTTGGATTATCCTAAAATTCGAATTAAAATGGCAAGAATAAATTGAAATGAAAATCTATTAAATTGACGTACTTAGGTATCTGGATCCGCATCAACATGTACCATGGGCTAAATAATCATTATTAATGCCAATTAAATCATGAGGGGGGAATCCACACCTCATGAACCACACTCTAATCAATATGGTGCTAAGGGCTTATCGTGTCAAATAATAATAACCTTATACTAAGGAGCCAGTGAAATCAGGACGGTATCTAGACAAGATTATTATTATTTGTCTACGAGAAGTCAAAACATCCACAAAAACTAGAGAGGAAGAGAAAATAAATTTACCAAATAAAGTCCATGAACATGTTGAGACTTCACCTTCAACCCAAACTTGAAAGAAAATTAGCTACTCATAATTGAACTAGGGGTAAAATGGAAATTTATTAAAATACGTAGAAAATACAAGATGGAGAAGGAATTATAGAAAATGGAGCCCAAAATGGATTCAGAGATATCAAATTAGGGGGGAGGCCCCATTTTTATAGATACATTGAGTAAATCATGCTCATCGGATTAAAAACAGTTTGGACGCTCAGGATTGCGCCACATCATCAGTTTACAGTACGCGGTTTTACCACGTGGTTTGAACAGTAACACGGTTTGACCCGGCTTGAATAGTGACGCGGTTTGGTTGAAAATAATCCTGTGTAATGCACGTACCGTACGCGAGATTTTTAGTCCACTGATATGCTGACACGTCACCATTAACAGTACATAAAAATTTTAGTACAGCAGGATCATGACACCTCATCAGTCAATGCCACATCATCAGTCAATACCACGTTATCGATCCGTCTATGTGAATTGTTTTATCATGCGCAATTTTTACAGCAAAATCTATTTTTAGATGGACAATCTCTCACACAATCAGAATCCTGGGTACAACGAATTGGTAACCCTCTGGTGTAGGCTTCAGCACTTGGTAACTCAAAGATTGTGGTGCCCGCAAATTAAATTTTATTGTTTGAGATCAATAATTAATGGTAATAGCAAAATGAAACAAAAATTAACTTAAACGAGGCTTTCTCCATTTGTTGTAGTACAAAAAAGAAATCACGCAGATGTTTCTTTGAGGGAAAAAGAAAAATTGTATGCAAAAACTTTATTTTTCACCTACTATTTATAGAGACGTAATACAAATTGTAAAATGGTAAAGCCATTTTTTAAGTTATTTTGTTTCCTTTTAGTTTTTACTCACCGCGATTTAGTAACAGATTCTTTTACAACTTATTGCTGATATAGAAAAATCGCAACAAATTAAATAAAGTTACAATAGATGATATCCAAATCATTAAACCTGGCCCAATAGGAAAAAAGAAAAAGAAAAGGAAATTTTTTTCCCTATCATTGCGTTAATACACACACCCACACACATTTTCTATTATTGGTAAAATCTCCATCAATCTTAGTCCATAAAGTTAATTGCTTCACTACAATCTCAATCACCATCTGGACAGGGTATGTAAGTTGATGATCCATTTCAAGTTGCTTAGGAAATAAACTCCAATATTCATGTAATTTCTATGTTCCCTCAAAATGCCATATTAAATAGGTCTTTGCAGCTAAATACCCCTGATTTTTTATATTATCAAATCAATTTATTTTCTTAAAGTTTTTTAAACTTTAGTTTCAGCTCATCTCGTGCCATTGAGCTTTTGATTTTCTTGATAGCAACCATTTCGGGCTTAAAAACAAAAAAAAAAAAAGTTACGTATTAATTAATTGTAAATCTGATTTTTAGTTTTTCATGTCCTTTGCTCCAATTCACTTACAATAAATATTCAAATCATTGACCATCGTGATTAAATTTGATAATATTAATAACTATGATAACGACAATAAATGTTAAGTTGTTAAATCGATAGAATAAATTTGTAAAAAGATATAAAGCATTACAATAAGAATTGTAAGGAGACAACTGGTGATAGAATAGTGGTACATATTTAAAAAATTTTGTTCAAAAAAATTATCTCAGATTATATGGCATTTATTAATTAATTAATTAAATCATATTAGCTGAAAGTGTGGATCTCCCTCCATCTGAACCAAGTGGGAGATAGCAGGGTATTTCTTGACTTTTGGCCCTTCAATAAATACTTGGGAAAATGACACATACACCTTCAAGCTTTAGAAAAATGATCACAGGAATCCCAAATTTTAAAAAATGGACACCAAAACCCTTTTTTATCCATAATACCCTTTAACTATAATAATTAGAAAATTGACTTTAAAAGTCTTTAATTAACACAAATTTAATATAAATAATCTAATCTATCTAGTAGATTAATAATATTAAATTATTTTTGACATTTAAAATAATATTAAAAAATTTTAATTATTATATTTATTTTAATAATATATTTGTAATATTATAAAGATTTTAAATAAATCTTTGGGTTAAATATATTTTGCAATTAAAAAAATCTCCATATAAATAATATTGAAGTTAACTTTTACATAATATTCAAAGTAATTTTAATTTTTATTTATTTATTTTAATATTATGTTTCTATCTATTATTAAAAATTACTTTAATATAATAAAATAAGCGTAATATATTGAAAAATATAAAAAAATTAATATTAAAATTATTTTTAAATGTACAAATTATTACGTTTATTTTAATGCCATTTTCTATTTATTATAAAATTTTGGGGTTATCTTTTTGGAGATTTACAGAGTCAAAGGGTATTGAGGTCAAAAAGGGGTCTTGGTGTCCCTCGTTGAAAATTTGGGAAACTTTTTGACAATTTCCCTAAATCTTAGGGGTGTATGTGTTTTTTTTCTAAATACTTACAAAAAAAACAAAATAATCACTAGAAATAGTCAAAATTAACAAATAAATCAGGCCTAAACCATTATACATATTAGGATTGCCAGAACAAATAGCAAATGTTGGAAATAAGTGTTCGTCCAACAGCAGCTCATTGCCAACCATTTGATGGGCAAATGTAATGACATTAATTTTTTGTGTTTATTAGGAACTGTCTTTTATTTAAATGATTGAATGGAGTTTTACTAAACCCAGATTTTTCCTGAAAATAAGATAGACGATTTACATTTAGATCATAATGTAAATTTATATGAAGCATTATGAAGAGTTTGACATCGACTAAAAATAACTTTTAGGCTATATATATCAATTTGGATAACGTATTCTTAACTCATGACTTAATTTTTGAATATATCATCAGTCTAGAGCTTCTAAAAATATTGCACTCAAAAGCGCTTATGTGCTAACAATAGGCTCACTTGCTTGGTTCAGGCAAATTTTCCTTGTCAACCGGGCCTATGAGGTGCAAATTTTCAGATATAAATTTTCGCTTGCATTCTGCAACCAATGTTAATTCATACATATTGAATATTAAATAGTAATTATTCAACAAGATGTTCTTAGGATTCATAGCCTAAAGCTACAACCATGTTTTAAAATAAGAATTTTATTGTGGGCATTTTCACGTAAACGATTCGGACTACCTGTCGTAAAAAAGTTTACATCGTATAACGTTAGTACGACAAATCATGTGATGCCTCAAAATAAATTTGACACGTCATTTATATCTTTTTCGCTTAGATGACAACTCTTGATCCTTATCACTTGGCACCAAAACCAACTTTTCACAAACTCCTCCTTCTCCAATAACACATATTCGCACTAAAACCTCCTATTGTTTGTAATATAAACCCACTTCATTTCAAAGCTAAGCAAATATAAATACTCATAAGTTTTTGGAGTGCTTACTCTAAATTTTTGTAGTAGTGTTCATTTGCTTAGCTTACCTAGCTAGCCATCCTCGTTGTATGCATCCCCTGTTAAGCAAAAGGTCTGCTGCATTAGCATGGTGATAGCATAGAGTTTGAGAACTCTAAAATTAAGTTGCCTAAAAAGGATAGCAATTTGATCTGAAATCATTTATCCCCTTTACACGATTTAATTTCTCAGTGATGTATATATAGAGTTTCTGAACTGGAGTAAAAACTTGAAACATAATGTATGGTGCAGAAAGAAACAATACATAAAGCCATATCAATTAAACAAATGTATGATTGCAGTTACAATCACACAAATTAAAAGAAAATTGATGAGTCAAATCAGATACAGCAACGTTCAAATCACGTACCAGTTTACGATAGGAAAAAGGAAAAACTGATCACATAAGCAAATTCACTTTCATGTCTGTTGAAGCATAATATTATTACAATATTGAACATTAATTCTTTCATTAAAGAAAAAATCTACATAAATCCTAGATGTAATTCAAAATTAACTTTATTGGCTAACAAATTAATATTGACTAACAATGATGGTTATTAACAACATAAAAAATAAAGTTTTGTCTTATAAAATCATTAATCACGGTTTGCCTCTCCTGTAAACTGGAGTTATGTTTCTTTTGTGAGAGGAAAATTGAACCCTCAAGAACACAGACAATTCAAACCAAACCCTGTTCCAGCTATTGCTAATTTAACCAAAGGATTTGTTTGACCTTGCAATTTAAGCATTTGGCTTTGCCTCTCCTAGTTCTCTTGCTGCTAACAGGAGCATTTTCATCTGAAAAAATAGCCGAGGCTTGTTTATAACTTGAGCTTAATAATAAATTACAAAAAACTTAATTAAATTAAATTGTCCTTAATAATAGGTGCTGCATTTTTCTGCTAAGAATGGGTGCTGAATTAATTTTTTTTTTTTAAGGGTGCAATAGCCCCCAGCCAATTGCGAAATACTCGCACCTTGATATATTCTTGTCATTACTTTTTACTGTCAACATTCCTAATTGATCTTAACATTTTACGAAAAATATATGTATATACCTGAATCTTTCTTCGCTGCCAGCAGGATAAGATTGTGAAAGTTTAAGTTAATGAAAAATTAAACCATTTGATCATTATTCTTGAATACCCATATTTTCTTATTAAAATCAAATATTCTTGTCCAAAACATGCACGTCAAAAAGCAAATGGAGATTTTGCTTCATTTGATTACGTTCAAAGAGTCAGACTCAATGACTAAGGAAGGGCTACAAACCTGAAATCTATGTCATTTCAATACCTTGTAAAATTGCTATTGCTTCTGCAGATACTTGCTGCAGCCACGTGCAATCACTTCACATTTGTTGCTCCTGATTAATGCTCTCAAACCAGCTCATGATCCTTCTGCATCCATGTGTGATGAGGAAAGATTTTGCAGGATGTGATTAAAATAAAGTTCTCAATTCTGCAGGGGAAACGATGTGATTAAAATAAAGTTCTCAATTCTGCAGGGGTCTAACCAATAATAATAAACTTCAGGAAGGAAAACGATTACCATAATTTCCTTGCATACCACATACAATTGATCAACATGTAGTAGATATTTCCGCTTTATCTTTGCATCTCAAGCAATTGTCCTCGATACAACTCCTCTTAAAGCAACAGAAAAAATGAGCAAAACCAAGGTGATTATTGAAAAATTTCTTCGGAAAAAGAGAAAAGAAAAAAAGGAAAGAGAGATTACCAGCTAGATTTTTAGATGCCTGAATGTCCTAGAGCATGCTGAGTTCCATATGACAAAAACTCCACTGTCTGAGTAGATATAAATTTATGATTCCGACTATATTTGACATCAGGGAAGCAGCAATGATATCAGAAAGTTCATCGGAGCAAGATGATCCCAAAAATTGGTTATCTTCCAACACCACCATTCAACAATAAATGATTTGCATTGCCTGCTCTTCTTTCACAAGGGACAAATCCATCGAACAGTGACACAGGCGTCATCGTCTCATCAGATAACAACCCCAACTTCCTCCACATTTCATCAGGTATCAACCCCAAATTACACATTTCAACTAACTGATTTACTGCCAAAGAAGATGAATGAAACTTGAATATAAATTTAGTTAGCCTGATGGATGTATGGTAGTCCAGTTCAATCCTTGCATCAATGACATCTTGCAATAGCCGTTTAACCATCTTAATATTCCGTTCCTTACAGAAACTAAGGAGCATTACTCTATATGTGTAGGCATTGGGAGGTACAGCAATGTGCTTCATCTGACTATACAAGATATATGCTTCTTCAGTCCTTCCACCCCCGAGAAGTCCACGAATAGCAACTGTGTATGATACAACATCTAGTGGGTATTTCTCTCCGATGGCTCTCCTAAACAATTGGATGGCCTTGTGGCATCTGCCAGCTTCTATAAGTCTATCCACAATTGCAGTATGGACATGAGCATTAACAGCCGGATTATTCATGACTATCCCCTGGTACACATTAATTGCTTCATCAATCTTTCTTGCTCCACATAGTCCACGAAGTAATCCAACAAAGCTGTAATTATCTGGCGTGAAACCTTTATCCAGCATAGTATTATATAACTTGACGGCCTGATTTGGGAAACCAGCCTTACAAAAGTAACTTAAAAGTGCATTATAGACTACTAGATCTGCTTCCACCTCAAGTCCACAAACTAACTTGGGTAAAAGAGAGAATCTTCCAGACAAACATACAGTAGACAGTAAAGAACAAAATGTATAAGAATCGGGAACTAACTTCAGTTCTAACAAACCATCATAAACATCAAGTGCATCATCATAGCTTCCCATCTTAGATAAGCAATCTATTAAAACATTATGAAACACCAAGTCAGGAGCATGCCCTTCAGATTCCAACATATCTAAAAAACTAAATGCAATGCTGAACATTTTGGCTTCCATGAATCCCTTAATTAAAGATGTATATGTTACAACATTTGGAGAACAACCATTCTGAACCATCTTTTCCCATAAATAACTTGCCATATCAAGTCTTCTCAACCGGCGAAACCCATCAATGAGTACAGTCCAAGCATTCACAGACAACGAAGTTCCCAAAGTAATCATTAGACCTAACAGTTGGTACGCTTCAGCGATCCTACCCATTTTGCAGAAACAATTTAAAAGTATCTCAAACATCCTGACATTAGGATAAAAGCCCTTCCTAACCATCATCCCAATGACATCCTTAACATTACTAACATCATTTAACTTGCATAAATTACACAATGCAATGTTAAAACTCAAGAAATTCGGCAACTGGGTCTCCTTCAGAACCTTAATACCAAGGTCAACACGTCCAATCTTGAATAATACATCCATAACAATATTACGCGCAAATGTGTTAGGCGTAAAACCAAACCTACCCATTTCATCAAAAGCCTCCAAAACCATCCCATACATTTCCCCACGCCAATAAATCCTCAAAAAAAGCAAGAAAGTTTGTGCCTTTATAACACACCCGACACGCGCCAATTCACCCACAATTCCTCTCACAGTCTCAAACCTTCCAGTCAAACGAGTAACCACACTAATCATATGATCAAATGATTGAACATCATGAAAGTAATCACGTTGCTTTGCACACCAAATGAAAAAAGTCAAAGCAATCAAATCAGAAGGGCAGTTCAATAAAGTTGAGTGCACAATATGAGGAGCAAGAATGATAGGAAAATCCTGATGTGTTGTTGCACATACCTTTGGTGATGAAATTTGGTGAATTGACTTAAAGGATATTATCGTTTTCAAGATTTGGCTCCTTTGTGCTGTGTAAAACAAGCTCCGTTTGCATCTCCATAGCATATTGAGCTTTGATAATGAAGAGGAGAACTAGCAGAAAACTTTTCAACAATACAAGAAAGTGAAGGGGGTTTTAATCAAAGATGTTGAATTTTTTTTTTTTTCGTTTTGTTTCCCGGAAAATAGATTTTTCTTGGGGCTAATTGAAATACGAGTCTGTTTCATGCTACTCCTGCGAAGATATTGAGAGGGAAAGAGCAGAACGGTTCAAGGGTTTATTGAACTCTGCAAAACCCTGAATATTTATATGCTGCAATGACATCAAGCCCTCATATTTTTGTGTAAATCACAACCAAGCCACTACATTTTAGTTTTCTTCATATAGATCCTTGTCAAATAGTATTATGATCCTCAAAATCTTTTAATAAAATAAATGATTTAACTGTCGTTAGGCCCCAAATAAGTTCTTGCTTCCTTGAATAATTTGACTTACGAGTATAACGGACAAATAATTGACCATCATTAACTTTTTAGGTATATAACATTAAGGTGCTATAATGTTAGGGTGCTGCTAAGTTACAGTTGCTGTAACTGGAACTTACAATCCCTTCAAAATAATGTAAAAAAATGTTACAATGGTAGGACCTGTATATTTTTAAATGAGCTATCAATTACAACAGATGTGATTTAGCAAAATCCATAAAGGTATAAAAGATTTGATTTTCAAGACGTAATAGTCAAATTCTACATAAAAAACCAAAAAAAGAAGAAGAAAGAAGCTTTTTATGTTTAATACGTGAATTAAGAACACAATATGATTGTCCTCTCTTGTAATATTGATAATGTCACTTAAATATCTTAATTTGTGATTTATTCATATATTTATTCCAATTTCTTTTGCCTTAAAGTTGTATAAAGGACCTTCGATATCATTCAACAATGTTGACAAAATTTTAAATCAATGAGTTCTTAATGGTATTAACAAAAATCAATAATATTAAGGATATAAGTAACTTTAAATACAGGTGAATAAGGCGGTCGCCTTAACCCCCAAATTTTAGTAAGGGCTCATTTTTTGAGTATTTTATTTAATAATTCTCTAGTTACTAGAGATTTTTTTTTAAAAAAAATTATGTATGATAGTAAAACCTATTAGACATCTTTCTAATCAACAATCATCCTATAATTAAGAATTCTTTTAATATAAAAAATCTATGTTTGGTAATCTTATTGTAAAGAGATACAATTAATAATATTGTTAAACCACTGATTCATTCATTATTTTTTCTCCAAGAAAAATAAATAATTTTTTTACCTTTTCAATTTCTTAAAAAATCTTAATTATTTAACATTATAATCTTTGATTTCGGGTATTCACTTTAATTTATATTAAGAGCTTTATAATCTAAAAAATCATAAATGAAAAAATTTCTTACTCGCTTCTTTAGAAAGAAAATTATTTCATGCATTATTTCATTCAAAAAAGTAAAAAAAATTAACTTCTTGAAATACAAAGTCCATATCTATTATTTGATCACCAATTTATCATCTCCACTTTTTACATGCTACAATTCTAAATATTCCATTTGAAAATAGTATTGTTCTCATTTATTTGTTTGTTTATTTTTGTAAAAGCCCTAAAGGAAGTAAATTTTAGGTTTTGTTTTTTGAAATTTTTTATGATGTTCTTGATTATTTGTTGAATTCAACAACTAAAGATGAAATGAATTTTGAGCTCTTTTATTTATTTATTTATTTTTAGTATTGAAGTTGCTGAATAAAAAGAGACCTCATAAAATAAATTTACCTAATGTCCCAGATACTCTAAAACCGGCCCTTATTATGGATACCAACCCCTGAATCTAACCTTGAATCCTAATGTTGTGTGTCATTCTTCTATTAAATGGTAGATTTCATAATTACTAAAATTATTTAACTACCATCCAATTAATAAATACTATATCATATCTAACTCAAATTGAAACTTAAATATTGCAGGAAAAACAAAAAACAAAAATTACAAGGGATCTTAACGAGAGTAACCCAAGTATGATTGTGGGCTTGGCGGATGGGTCTTGCCACAAATTGGGTTGCCATAGGCTGCTCAATCCATGGTCGTTAAAGCACTTCTCACGGTGGGCCCCAGGGGGGTGTTGTGGAAGGGTTCTTGCAAAAGTTGTTAGGTGTTTTAAGTTCAATAATTTGGTTCGTACTACTTAAACGTTCTCTTGAATTACAAGTAAACTCCATTTATGATTAATTTTGTTAAAAAAAAAATTCAAAAGGTTGTTAATTTCTTAAGATGAAAAAATCATGGACATGAATATATTTAGTATAATTTTTTTAAAAAAATAATTATCATATAAATTCATGTTCTTATTCTTTTATTACAAAAAAAAAATAATAATAAGGGGTGAGTAAAGCCATTCATATTCTTGATTTAGTAATTAGAACTCCATATTAGATCTAAAATCTGTTAGGATTCTAGATACATTAACACTTGTAATATAATCTGACATAAGTTTAAAATCTAATTGAATATGTAAGCATGTGCCAATCTGAATCTCAAATTTGCTACCGATTGATTCCTGAAAAAAAAAAATAAAAATAAACAAAGGACATATATCTGCCCAAAGCTCACGTGTCATGCACCCATGTTCAAAACCACTGGAATTCTGTATAAGGGTATATCTGCATACTTTCTTATACAATAAGCTCTTTTAGTCATTTGGATACAATTGGCAAGAACTTATGCAATTGGGGGGGGGGGGGGGGGGAGTTGAACTCCGCGTGCATTTTTAAATATAGTAAGAATCTAAGAAAAATAAGTGTATGATGTATAAAAACTTTAGGACATTTTGTAGTTTAGAACTTCATCTATTTTTGAATTGTTTTTTAAATATTAATTAATAGAGGACTGATTTGATGCATGTTGCCATGTACTTTGTTGTGATTTTTTATTAGTGGGGTAATACAATTCCAATAATGACATCATGACACGCGTCTCATCGTGCATCATAAAGTATGTAATTTTACATATTTGATCATAATTCTTAATTAATAATACATATTTAGGATTCAAGTTTATTACACCATTAATGATAGTACTATTTCATCCAAGGGATTGATAAGACCTTAATCAAAACATTTCACAATTGTTTCATACAAAAAAAAAAACTCATAATAGTACATATCTATCAAGGTGTCAAAATGATATGTCTAGTTGTCTACTCTACAGAAGTATTTTTCGGACCTCAAATAGCATTTTCCTTACTAGACTCTACCTTGCTACCACTATCAATTTTATACACATGCACACACACACATATATAATTATTATTAAATAAGAAATTTTTTAAATTATCAAAGTAAAGAATAAATTAAAAAAATATAAAATACACAATTTAATATAATATATTTTATCATATAATATATTAAAAATATATATATATTTTTATATCTTTTAACCTACCCCTTATTTTAATAACGGAAAGGATTCTCTCCCTCTCTTTGTATACAAAATTGAAGGGGAAAGATCGGAGTTTACACGCAAGACTTTTCCAAAAAAAATAAAAATAAAAACCAAAAAGGTCAATATTCCAAGTCAAGCCTGCCAGCACACTAGCACTCACACTGAATTCAACCTCAACTGAGACAATATATATCACTTCACAGTCGTGAGGATTCTATAAACAGACTTTGTGAAGAAGAAATCAAGAAACAAGAAAATGGCAGCTGCCACAGAATCAAAGACTGTTCATTCGGCAGCAGTCACCTATGTTTCCATGATTTCACTCCTCACTCTCTGCCCTCCTTTTGTCATTTTGCTGTAAGATTCGTACACTTCATCCTGCGATAAGAATCTGTTTCTTGATTACTTTCTGAATTACTCATCATGATATTATCTTGTTATTATTATTATTTTTAATTTTTTGTGGAAGTTAAAAAGATTGCCTTGTGGTTAAATGTTTATAGATACAAGCAACCATTGGTCCATCGATCGTGATGTAGATGTGTTTGTAGTAATCAGTATAAACCCGAACCCGGTAATAGAATCCAGTTATATAAACTGGGTAATTAAGTTCATATTGAATCGTGTAAATTTTACAGCTATAGTTTGAATTTTGGTACTCCTTTTCCAGATGGTATACAATGGTACATGCTGATGGGTCTTTTATCAAATCATGGGACTACTTGAGGCAAAATGGGCTGCAGGGGTTTATAGATATATGGCCAAGACCTACTGCTGTAAAACGATGTGTTCTAATTTTAATAAGGAAAGTCTAATATAAATTATATCCAAGCCTTAGAAAGACTTAAATGGCATGTGTCATGATCTTATACAAAATTTAGAAAAGATTAGATTAGGAGAAGATCTCTATATTTCACTTCTCAAATATTAAAAAAGAAGATTCAAAGTTATTATCAACATTTATTTCAATGTTCGCAATTGAAATGCTCAAACACGATTAATTTTTTAGCAAATAAATATTTTCTAATCTTTATATCAACCTTCCTCTAATTCTAGGAATGAGCATTAGTGGTCAAGGTGAAATACTACGAGTAATGAATAAAAAACTGACATGAATATAAAGTCTATGATCATGCTTACCCTGGAGTCTGTTTTGGTCAAGATATAACTCCTTAAGCTTGGTCAAGTTGCCAATTGCTTTTGATATGGCTCCCAAGAAATCATTGATTGACGAAGATAATTTTTGTAGAGGAAGGTTGTAGCAAATATTTGTTGGGAGGTCAACAAATAACCTATCATATTCAAAATGAATATTAGCTAGTAAAGAAGACTTGCTTAAGATGAAGGAAGGGAAAGAATCAGGGAGCTGGTTATAGCTAAGATAAAGTTTTTAGAAGTGATAATAGGTTCCCAAGTTGAGAAGGAATAATGCTTATTAAGAAATTATTTGTTAGCGCTGGCATCTTCAATTATATAAAGATAAGTAGCGATTCCATGCCAAATATTTTATATAGATGTCACACATGCATATTATTAGTGAAGACTGAAGACTACCTGCTAAGTTATTACATCACAAATCCAAGTTCAATAGGGTACAAAAATTGAAGATTGATAAAGGAATGATTCCAGTTAAGAAATTATTTTGTAGCCATAACATCTTCAATGTTAGATTGAAATTATCCTGCTGTAACATTCCCCAGCTCCTCTGGAATTTCTCCTCAAATATTATGAGTAACATATGCGTGGACATTATTAACTTATTACCCAGCTCTCAAGAATAAAAGAAATGAAACAAAAGTAATTAGTGCTTTAGTTATGTACATAAATATTGCCAGTGTTTGTAGTGAAATATTTGACTAATATCTGTTAAAATTAAATAGGTATACGGCAAGTAAGCAATAGGTAGTAGATAGATTGTTTGTGGAAAAAGCTAAAAGATCAAAAGTGTGCCGTGCTGGATTATAGGAGGAATGCAAGATTCACATTTGGTAAGCTGGATTAAACAGAATATATGCTCATTAAATAAGATTGTATTAAACTGAATTTGATAGGATTGAACAAAATTATTTATTGAGGATCAGATTGGACTAATTGATGATTTATAAATAAAATTAGATAATTGAAACTACTAATATAAATTTAAATATTTATCTCAAAACATTCTATTAGTAATTGTAAAATAGTATAAATATACAAATTTATATCATGAAATGAATATTCGTAATTCAACTTATTTAAAATATGAGTTTAAGTTTAATTATAATTGAACTAAAATTTGTCAAATAATTTAAGGTTTTGATCGAGTAAGAAGTGAGAGCCACAACTCTCCCAATAAGAGCTGAACTCATGTGATACCCTCTCCATAAGAAAAGCGACATCGCTCATGTGATCACTACTCAATAATCTAATCCATCAAAATTATCTCATAACCATTAAACATGGCAGTACTCCTCCAATCATTATTTAGAATCTGGATCCTATTCTAATCAAATCTCTATTAAGCTTTTGTATAAAATCATGATATGTCATTTGAGTTTTTTAGACTTCGTTTGATATAATTTTCAAACAAAGTTTATTTAAGTAGAGGTTCTACTAATAGAATTTTAATAAACATAGCTTTTATAAAATAAAAAAAAATTGTGTTATTTGGTCATCAATTAAAGATATTGTTAAAAATTATAAAATTGTTCTCATAGACAAGCTTTCAAAATTTTATTATTAAAGAAATGATATAAGATTGTGAAATAAATTATAAGAGTACTTCAAAATACCTCAAAAAATTTAACTCTTTAAAAAAGTTCTAAAATCTCTACTCTCAAATAGTCCAAAATTGAAATTTTTTAAAAGTGAAGACAAAATAACTTATTTAATAATTAAAAACTCTGCTGGCAAATAATATGAAAGTTTCATTATTTTTAACAGAGCTTTTAAATTAATAAATAAATGATATTTTATATCATTTTATTAAAGAAAAGAATGAACCGCAAGATTGTAAGCCCCGTTCTGTTGCTGTATGAAAGCACGTGAATAACTGTGTAATCGGCCAAATACCATGAGGAAATTCAGAGCTCCACACGTGTCTCAGCCGCTCGCACGAGTGCAAGAAGAATTTCCGGGGCATGGATCTCTTGTTACCAAGGATGCTTCTCAGCATAACGTGGCCCTGGGACTTTCCCGGGCTAAATTATTTTTCTCAGCCCATCCACGTCAATTTGCGGTGTTTGCCTGAGTGCATAAAATACTTTTTTTTTATTACGCTTAAGAATTTTCAGTTTTTGCGATGTGGGACAAAAAAAAAAAAAATTAAAATCATGTGATTCAAATCGAACATGATTAGACAACTTTACCTTTACTCATTTTTATCAATCATTTATCATTAGGAGCAAGAGGGGAAAAAAAAATCGTTACCTTCGGTTATCCTTGTGAATGGTGTGTGTTCGTTATTATTATAATACACATAAAAAATTATTTCTTTTATAGAAACCATAAGAATGAACAAAGGTAAAGTTATATAATCATGTTTGATTGCTAACTAGAAAATATATTTATATTTTATTAATTTTATTTCTTTAATTTTTTTATCTCAATGTAAATAGTAATAATAATAATTTTTTAAAATTTAATGATTTTATTTCTTAATCAATTAAGGTAATTTTAGACACACATATTTTACACTCAGTCCCTTAGGTACTAATAATTCTTATTAATCCCTGAAGTTGCTTTTATTTACTTATTTGAACCATATTTGGAATTTAAAGAATGTCAATCTCATGATATTAGTTGTATTACTTATCTAATTTCAACACATTTTCAAACTAATTAATCCCACTACAAGAAAAAGTTATTTATGTGACTTTTATTTTGCAGTTACATATGACATTCATGATAGCTTTGTAACGACAAATGCTTTTTAACTGTGTTTTTGGCGTGCAGTAACAAAAGGTCGTAACGGTCACCAAAATGAATAACCACCTAAATGCGGTCACATAAAGTAACGGGTTGGATGCAAGTTTTGTGACAGGTGGAAGCTGTCCCAAATTTGTAATGCTTAATTTTTTTCATAATTTTGTGATATTTGACTATTTGTCAATATTTTATCTCATTTTCCTGATATTTGTCAATGAAAACAAAAATTCAACATTGTTCATTACAACATTAAAACACTAAAATCAATTATCATGATCAGGGACGTAGCCAGGATTTTGATCGAGCCGGGACACATTTGAAATCAAACATGACTCAAATGTGCGATTGCTCATGTGATAAGTTCTCATTTGAGAAATTGTATTGTGGGCCCCATAAACTCCAAATGGGAACTTGCGACATGTATAATTGTACTCCTTATAGAGTGCGTCTGTATGCATCTAATTGAAACCATATTTAAAGTATAATACATTTCTAAAAATTTAGATAGCAATATATAACATTACAACTATAATATTCATTGATAATAAATTTATTTATTACAATGGTTCTCCGTGAAAACTCCTCAATGGGATTTGATGAGTTGAAAATAATGCATTATCAATATAAGTAAAAATATATTTTTCAATATATAAGACTAGGCTATTACTTAATTTGCTCTTAAAATCTTTTAATAATAACAAAAATATTCATATATTGCAACACAAAGAATAAATATGAAATGCATGATAAAATTATAAATTTTAAAACTAGACAAAAGATTAATTAGAAAATTAAAAATTAGAATTATGTAGACTTACAACTTATAGTTCAGTATTGAAAGACTAAATAATTGATTTTACTTGAATAAAAAATAAAAAGATTAAATACTAGTCCATTAACCATTACACTAACATTTTGTTATGATTGTTTTTTATTTTAATATTTATTCTCGTGTCTTTAATCAAGTTTCATGAAATGTTAATAACTAATTAAATTATTTATAATTAGAAATTTAAATTGGGGATAGTATGAAATATTTTAAAATTATTGGAGTCGATTTCAAATTTTATAATTCAGTTGGGGCATTTTTCATAAATAACAAATAAAATACAATTTTTTAGTATAATTAAAAAAAAAAATTAAAAGCCAGCTGGGGCCTGTGCCCCACCTCGTCCCATGCTGGCTCCGTCCCTGATCATGATACCATCCACAAAGTTCAAATAATATACTGAAAATGAGAGATTAACATCAAGCCGCAAGTCTCCAAGGCAAAAATTAAAAGTATACACAGATGCAAATACAAGCCTACGATACAAAGTCTTACAAAAATAAGTAATGAATCCACGAGTCTCCAATGCATCTTATCAATCGATAGCCTACAATAGAAGCAACAATATATTAAAAATGTGCAAGACAAACACACTTAAATGTCATAATTATATAACTAAACACTTCTTGCTAGCAATAATTAGAAGCGCTCTTGGTACAACTGTTAATGTCTCTATCGTTTGTTGAAACTCTTAGTTAATTTGCAAATCTAATATTCATTTTCCAAAAATAATATCAACACTGAACATATGAAAAGTAATGAATCATAATTTTACAAGTAAAAGCATTTATCTATAATTTGACGTCATAATTTGCAGGATAACTGCATGACGGTGTTGATGCGCATTGGAAGCATCGACTATCTACTAAAAAAACAAACATTTTGTTTTTCCCCTAAGAAACACAGAAGGAAATGTAGTCTATAGATAGATGATGAATATGCAGCCAATATATTTTACTAAATTGTAAGATTTAGGAAATGTAGGGAAGGGCATTAAGTTGCAAGGTTCAGTTCCAAGTTGGCAATAAAAATTGCTATTATGCTGCAACTTTTCTCAATATACTCCACACAAATTATACTTTTATTCTAAAATAATTTTTAAAAATTATTTTGAATTTTAAGTAAATATTCACTATAATCTGATGATTGTTAAGTTCAACTTTAATTAATATTTTACTAGATATTTGGATCGAAACTAAAAGCCTTCATGTTGGCATTTCCTTGTCCAGCCTTCACTCCTTTGACTAACCTTAATTTAAACATTATTCATTTCTCATTTAATTCTGATTAGGTTAAGTTTATAGATCGTCTAGCAAATGAGTAGTACATTAAACAACTAAAATCTCCAAATAAATGTCTAGGATGGTCAATCCAAATACTAAGCTATTAACTGCTAATGTTTACATTTTAGAGTTTTAATTTTTTACTTTAGAATTTATTTGATTTTGCTGTTACTATTAATTTTAAAATATTTAAAATAAATAAGTCAATAATGGTCAAAGGGTTTAGTAATTGCGTACAAGTATTAGTGTTTTATATCCATACCTAATGCACCCAATGAATAGGTAAAAATTTATATCCGTATTTAGTTTTTTACAAAATATGGATAAAATTAGACCCGACATCTAATTTTAATGTAACAGGCCCTTGTGCTTGTAGGGATTTTTTGCCATCCCTATATGGGACTAGAACAAAGCCAACAGGCCTATCTAATGAGATTGGACCATAATTTTATTTAATAGATCTTAGACTTGAATCAGTCTAGTTGCTTCCTTTTTTATACCATTGGCTACTATTTAGTGAAATGCAAGTTATGCAACCCAAGAGGGGGGGTGAATTGGGATTTAAAAATTTATTCAATACAATTCGCACAACAATTTAATCTATAGCCTTAATCAAATCAAAACAATAAATTCAATCAAGCACAATATTAAAAGAGTAAGGGAAGAGAAAACGAACACAAAGATTTTTACGTGGCTCCCCGCCACGCCTCCAAGCTCACCCGGGATTTCACTATCCAAGCCTCCCAAGGCTTCAAATGTTTACAATTGACTTCTAAGGTGTCAATGAACCTTTACAACAAGAGATTATATCCCCAATCTTTGTGTTTCCCACACTCACAAATTGATGAGAAATAAAATTCACAACAATAAAACTCTCTTTAAGAGTGGATATGCAACTAATAGCTCAACAATGATTCAATCGATGATGATTTGCGTTTTGGAAGCTCAATATATGTTGTATGATCTTATATTTTCGTGCAAGGGTTCTTAAAATGAAGTTTGAGTTGAGTTTTTATAGTGGAAACCCAAAACTAGCCAAATTAAGCGGTTGTTGATTTATCCGCTTAGAATAATATTACCGTTATTTTTGAATTTGCTACAGTAATACTGTTCACTAAAATTATACTTTGGACCAAAACTTTCTATAATTATACTATGGCCCAAAACGTCAGAAAACTTTGTAAATAGGTCCAATTTCAGAACTTCTCAAGAATAGTTGTCTTTCCCAAACTTTCTAAAATTATGATATAACCCCAAAGATTTTATTATTTCACACAAAGGTCCTTTTCAACATAATACCCATATTTTTCAAAGTTCTCAAAACCTTTCACCTTAGTTCAAAATATTCATAAATTATAGTATGGCCCAAAACATTTAAACTGTTTGTAAAAACATCCAACTCCGAAATTTGATACTTATTAAAATCAAAGATTTTAAATCTTAGCATTTAAGTCCAATTTACTCAAATCCACAAAATACTTTACTTTATAAAAATAAAATATTTTAGTTTATGAAAAGTATTTAATTAAATTAATCTCTTGAGCTTCTCAAATGCTAAATCATGCATCAATTAAATCATACCGGCTTTACAAGAATTTGTCGCAATAATTCGTCCGTTGAGCTCTAAACTTTATTCTTGATTTCGCCGTTGTCCGTTGAGTGTCTTCAATCTTGATTTCACTTGATTCATTTGCATAAATATTATCCTTCAAAAACTAGTGAAAATGTGAAATACAATATTTATTAAATCACTCAATACATATGTTTGTTATAATCAAAATTACATTATGTATAGCCCTTTAGGCTAACATTTAGGTAGCATTTACTTCTCATATTAGAGCAGGAATTGTGAGATTGAGAGTAAAAATAGGTTGTTTACTTACATTAAAATGAGAGTATGGAATAGGAAACAAAATTCCATTTATGTGTTTATTTGTTTTAGATTGGGAGTTAGTTGTTTTAAATTATAATTTTACCCTTATTTAAAAAATTGTAGATTTTAGTTACAGGTGAATAAAAAAATATATTTATAAAATAAAATATTACTTTTATTATTAATTTTAATTATATAAATTAATAATAATTATCAATATTCTTAATTATATAAAACATAATTTTTTATTTAATTTTTATTTAATTAATTAAACTAAAATTATTGATAAGGGCAACACAAATGAAACATCATTATTAATAATATACTGCAAAGTTAATATTTTTTTAGAATAAACTATTTATTATTATTATTAAATTAATATTAAAGAAATATAATACTATTAAAATTAAATAAATATAATAATATTATATTTAATAAGCCTAATATTATTATTTTTAATAAATGTATTATTATTAAATAATATAATAATTTTATTTAAATAGATATGATATTTTTACTTTTATATAAATATAACATTATTTTATTTTAATGAATCTAATTATATTATATTTAATAAGAAAAGGGTGAAACAAGAAGAAGACCTCCTCAAGGTAGTGGAATCCTCTTAAATTTCTAGCCTTAACGACACCGTATCATCTCCGTGGTCACCTCGGACAAATTTGCTAAATTTCTATTGTAAGCGACGCTGTTTTGTTTTCCCAGCCCACTGACAGTGACATCCACACCGTATTAGTAAATAATAATAATTATAAAATTTTGATGCTGATGATTGAAATTAACTACCAATGTTGAATTCACCGTTAAGACCCTGAGGGAAACAAATTTATTGGCGCCAAAATCTTGATCTCAAATTACTGTAAATATAATTTTACTGTTATGCGTCTCCTTGGTATATCATTTATTGGAATTAGAAAAATGTGTATTTGCTACTCGGCCAAATGATTCCATATTGAAATATGGAGATTGAATTCCTCCATCAATTAAAAAAAAAAATTTGAGTAGAGACTGTTTTCTCTGTTATAAAATATAAGTGGAGTACATATTCCTAAAAAATTAGTAAACATAGAAAATATAAACAGATCAATAGTTGTCTGATTGTAATATCAATCTAAAAAAATGTGCATGTATATGTTCAAAGTAATAACTTTATTAAGGCAATTTGGGGTATATAAGTTGAGATTTTATACTTGTGCCGTGTGAGCTTCATGTAATTTTACATGGCCAAGGACGTGTCAAAGTTGACAAACATGATATTATTAATAAAGAATTACTGATTTAACATTCAAGATTATTGTGTGATATAGGACGTTATTTTAGAATTTTATTATTATAGGTATTTTGTTATTTTCTATTTTAATTAGCACCATGTTTTAGTTTTTTTATTTCTATTATAATTATTATTTAGTTTCCCTTTTAACTTAACTTTTAACTCATTATAAATAGAGATGTCTCTTTATTGTTTTCATAACTTTAGCTTTATTTATTAAATAAAACCCTTCTTTTAAAATTTCTTTTGGAATTATCTACTGAAATCTCTCTTATAGAATCATTTGGGTTAGAGTGTAATCTTATCTCATTTAACACATTATTAAATTTTTATTTAGTCGTTTGTATTAGAATGAGATTTAATCAGTTTCAATTAAAATGTAACCTACAATTTCACTATTAATTCCACTTTCGCTACCTTACTCTGTCATCATGAAGTATCAATTTTGCTCTCGTTGTCCCGCTCCATCATCATGATTAATCTAAAATTTAAAAATAAACACATGCAACCAAATATCAGAAATTATTTGAACTTTATTGCACTATTTTTCATTAGATTACGAATTGACTTTCAAAGAGATTTAATATCAAACAACTTCGATTCGACAGTGTACTCTCATTCACTTCTAATACTGCTAATAACCTAAAGCTAAAAATTTTCTTCTTTACTAATTAGATCTGAGCAGTGCAGGGTGCTATCACATGAGTATTTGTAATACAATTTTTAAATTGATTAAAAGAAATCACTTCACTGATCAGAATATCATCAATACCCGAAAACAAAAAAAAAATTAAGAATTTTTAGAATTCACATGACAATATATATATATATATATATATTTATATTTATATGCAAAGTTGATTTACGTGGGCTTTGTGAATCAACCATAGAAAAGCCCACCAACTGATCCAACGACGCCGATTCTTCTCGGCCACTAAGCATACATTTCCCAAGTTTCATAGTGCACGACACCGTTTTGTTCTCCTTGCTCGACACGCAAAAATCTGCCAAGGATCACTTCACTTAAGTGCAAATGTCAGTGATCTTCACAGTTCATACGTTTATCAATAAATTGAAAGAAAAAATAGAGAAATTATCTGCAAAAGATTATTGAAATGGAGGTCAGTTTTGCGTTTAACAAAACAAAAAATCACTCAAATAAATGCATTTTTGTTGAAAATCTAATCCAAAAAATGTGTCTTTTCTGTCATTTTTATTCACAGGTCGGATTCCAACTGCTCTTTTGCCCACTTGGATCTAACATTATAGTTCGAACAGCTTGGTGCGGCTTTTATGCACTTTTTTTTAACTCCATTTTTATGCCCAATATTGTTTCTACTCTTGACGCACAAGAGACAGCAAATCTTCCTCAAGCAAGACTTATTAAAATACACTTTTATTAATTTTATTTCTTTTACTTTCAATAAAAAATTGCTAACAAAATAGCTAGGTTGAGAAATATTGTCAAGGAGTGCGTGCAAATAAAAAATAAATAAATAATTATTTTCATAAATTTATTGATTGTATTTTCTAATTAAAAAATGGATATTTTTATGTTTGTATATAATATATATATATATATGAGATTATATGTGAAATTGTATGAAAAATCAAACTTTTCAAGATTAAATTTTACTAAAAATATAGTATAGGATTAGGTGATTTTCACCTAAGAAAATTTAAAAAAATATATCAAACACCATAATTAGTTTTAAACTTCTCAAAATTACTTTTGAGCCTCCCATTTGCTTCTCAAAATAACTTCTTATTTGTTGACATGAAGGGAGAGTGCGAAGAGCCTCTATTGTAAATTAAATTATTATTATTATTATTATAGTTGTTATAGAACTTTATTTCTTATTATACTCATGATACACTCATAAATCACAGTTTATAATGATTTGGGTGGGGTACAAAAACAAAAACATTTGGGTCAGATTTGTTTGTTTTAATCTTTACAACAAAATCCAGTTTTAGATGGACAATCCCTCACACAATCAGAATCTTGGGTGCAACGAATTGGTAACCCTCCAGTGTAGGCTTCAGCACTTGGTAACTCAAAGATTGTGGTGCCTGCAAATTGAGATCAATAATTCATGATTATAAAGAAATGAAATAAAAGAGCGAAATGTGTTAGTAATTAGCAAAAAATATATAAAGAGAGAGAGAGAGAGATATTTGGGACATTGACTAACCATATGCAACGATCATGAGGACGACCAAGAAAGTTAGTTTAAACGAGACTTTCTCCATTTGCTGTAAGAAAAAGATTATGCAGGATGTTTCTTTAAGTGGGAAAAAAAATTCTAAAAAAATTGTATGCAAGAACTTTGTTCTTCACCTAATATTTATAGAGATGTAATATAAAAATAGTAAAATGGCACACCCAACTTCTAAGTTATTTTATAGAAAAATCACAACAAATCAAATAAACTTGCAACACAGTAATATTCAAATCATTAAACCTAGCCCAATAGGAAACAATAAAAAAGGAAAAAATTTAATTTTTTAATTATTTTTTTTCCAGCTTCGCATTAACAATGCAGACACATTTTCCATTTCACGTTGATTAGGGTAAAAAAAAAAAGAAGTTTTCTTATATTCATGTAATTTCTATAATCTCTAAAAATACCATATGAAGTAGGTCTATTTTGCAATTAACTAAATATCCCAGATTTTGTATCATTGAATCCATTTATTGTCTTAAGGCTATATATATGTATATTTTTCGACTGTACTTTGAATTCATCTCGTGCCATTGAGTTTTTGACTTTCTTCTGTTTATTGCTACCATTTGAAATTAAAAAATTGATTCAATCGATCGACTTATTAATAATTGTTCAACTTAGTTTTCTTTCATTAATGTTTTATAGCATGATTTATTCGATCGTGATATATATTTATATGGTCTCAACATACACCTAATATTGAAGTGCTTTTCAAAAGCATCACTTCATTCAATGAAAGGCACATTGGCCATAGTATTTGCAGTCTTTTACTAAGCGGGTACCATCAAGATCAACCACTACACCACTTTTTATGCTACTTGAAAGAAGATTATAAATATTTTAGAGTTCCACAAACTCTATAATATAGAAACTTAAATCAGTGCACTACACATAAATTTCGTACAGAAAGAAGATTCAAACATCTCTATAAACACAAACTCTCAAGATGTTTTAGAGTTCCACAAAACTGCCATTTTCATGCCTAGAAAAAATGTAACAATTTTTCCCACTAGAGTGGTTAATGCTCAATACGGATTTGCTTCAAGTCACTGGAGAGGCTTTTAGAGCAAATGCAACAATTTTGTGTTCTAAAATTTTGCTCTTTAAAGCGTTATTTTGGCTTAGTGTTTCAATTATCAAGAAGAGGTATAAAGATCAATGGCTCCTACTATCCTAGTTTTAGCTTAATATATATCTCTCATTTTAATTAATATGGTTGTTTCTTAAAAATTTAATTAAGATCATTGGCTTTGAATTACTACTATAGGATTCCGAAAATGATCAGCAGCCTATTTCTTCTTCATCTTTAAAATCACCCAATAAACCAAAGTTTGTTCAAATTAAAATGTCCCTGCTATATTAGTGCTAACGTTTGTCTCAAAATTTTGCTCCATTAATCCGTGACTTCAAAAAGCAACAACGATCTTTTCCTATTTCTAGTTCCTTTTTTTTTTAACTCATATTTTAATGAGTGGGTAAAATTGAGTTTTAAATTTTAATGTTGATAATCAAGCCAGCTTTTTTTAAAATTTTATTTACCATTAAGCGAACTTTTTTTAATTAGATTTGAAATATTAGGAGAGTTTAGGAGAGAAAAAAAAATTAAGAGAGAATCCTAATCCAACTTGGAGACTCATGTTCATAATTGTAGAGATTATTCTGCTGCCTTCCACGTAGAAAAATATTTACTTGGATTGAGGCTAGGGATTTTTTTTTCTTCTTAAAATATCTTTTTATTTTTATTTTTTAATCATAAGTTTGTGAGCAACATATATAAATCACATTGGCGTTGGGGTTTGAGCAAGTCATCTTTAGTTTGAGCAAGTCATCTTTAGTTTTAAATTATAATATGAACTGATATCTAAAGGTCCGGCTTCTAAATCAAATAAAAACTTATCCATAATTAACTCCCGGCGATGCACAAAAACTCTATGAACAAATTATTATACAAGCAAGTTACTGCATAATTATATTTCTTATTCGTGGATAGCACTTGTCATAATTCAACTTGATTTTCTTTCAATGACGATTATAGCATTATTCAGTCATTTCTATTCATGATAAATTTTTATTTTTTTCGTGTCCTTTTGCTCCTTGGCACCAAAGCACAAAGTACAAGGGGCAATTGTTCGATATGAACTTCATCACCGGCATGGTTAACAGTAATATGGCCCAATAAGCAAGCCCAAGTGCAAAAGGACCAAAGGGAAGCCCATTATTGTTTCTGCTCTTGACACCTAGGAAATCAAGCAAGACTCAATAAAAACACATTTATTAAATATTATTTTTTATTTTAATTTCTCAAAAGAATTGATAACAAATAGCTAGGTTGAGGAGTATATGTGAATTAAAAAAAATTATAATAATTATTATCTTCGTAAATTTACTGATAACATTTTCTAATTGAATAAGGGTATTTTCTAATTGCTATTCGGCTTGCACAATTATCTTCAACACTTTGTAGGCTTGGTTGCTTGGTCGTTTTGATTTGTAGACTTGTAATGGATTCAGAGATTTTTGTTCTTTGAATAGTGGGGTGTTCCTTTCGGGGAAAAAGGGAAAAAAGAAAAAAAGAAAAATAGAGCGATGTTGGCTAAGCAAGGTTGGTGATTGGTCTTTGAACATTCTTTGGTAGTTCGGGTGCTGAAAGCTCGATACTTTAAACACAGTTCTTTTCTTACCGCAAAGCATGGTCATAACCCTTATCTTATATCTGGTGAAGTCTTCTATGGGGGCATGGCGTTCTTGAACGAGGTATTTGGTGACATATTAAGTGTGGGTCACGCAACTCACAAGTGGATGTCTATCACGGCAATTGGATTCCACTGCTCAAATATTTTCGCGCAGTCTCTAGTGCTTCGTTTTGATACAAAAGTGTCTCCTTGTGCCGATGGATAGTAATCGTAGGAATGATTCTTTGTTGCGGAGTATTTTGTGCCGATGGATGTTGAATCCATTTTTTGAATTCATTTGCCTAGTACTCCAAACTGCTAATGAGGTGTTACGACATTTTGCGAAGGATGGCATTTATACTGTTAAATAAGGGTGTCTTATGTCTTTGGCTTGGGAGAATATGGATGTTGCGAAAAGTTCTAGTAGTTCTTCAAGGTATCGGAATAAGATCTGGCATTTAAATGTTCTTTGGAAGGCCAAATTCTTTTTGTGGCAGGGTTACATAGTTCTGTTTCATTTAGTTAACGGCTATTTGAATTGAAGAAAGGGTTTGATGAATACAAACATAGGACAGTGCAGAGATCGAAACCAAACTTTATGTTAGTGTAAGGTGCCCAAAATCTTTTGCATCACTGCACTGCTTAATTCAAAATGTTCTTACAAATGCCTTTGGCGGTCGGTCACAATTTAATATATTACCCAATGGTGTTCTGCGTCAAACTCTATTTTGAGATTTTTGTGTTGAACTATTCTTCTATGGATATTTGGCAAATGGTTTTGAAGGTTTTTGACACTTTTGGAGGACTGATCTTGAATTCTTATGTCAATTATCATGCTTTATATGGGTTGAGTAGTTCTCTAGGAATAGATATCAATTGTCTCTCTCTCTCTCTCACACACACACACACAAATACACGCACACGCTTATATTTGCAATGTTGTAAATATTTTACAACACTGATTTTATGTCAGAACAAAGTTAAGTTTATAGTTTAATCACTACGGCTTCCATCAAAACAATCCCACATGACCCGCACCGTCATCATATAGATGTGGTGAGATTTTCTGATTTTCAAATTTAAATTTGACAAACATGACAGACAATGATGGTGGGACTGGAAATTTAAATTTAATTGGGTGCCATCCCTCTCTCGTGTTTGTCAAAATTTAATTAATTAAATAGTTTAACATAAGTTTTTTTCAACAGCAAGACAATGTTTGTTTTAATGTAAAGTCAGTGTATTACATCAAAGCGAGAAAGGATTTGCTATTGGTTTAATAATATGGTTTGACACTAAACTGATTTATTATTGTGATAATTGTCTTATTTTTCTTAGTTATTTTGCGAATGTGATTAAACCGATTAAATTGGTTCTATTTAATTTAGTTTAGCATATACATAAATGTATCCCTATAGCAATCTCTACTGATAATATACTTGTAGATTGATCGGTCAAACACTCGCAAATTTTTTTAAAAACTGAAGTAACAAAAATAAATTAGTTCGATCTATTGACTTGACTAGGCTGGAATGCAAACATTAGCATGTGGGTTCATATATTTTTTTTCAAGTAAATTTTTTTAATCTCTACAGTTTGAGTAAACAGCAATGCAATTTATACCACACAAGTAAAAATAATTTAAGAAAATAAATAATATGAAATATAAGAAAATTAATGATAAAATATGGTATGTTTAGAACAGAGTTTTATACAAGGAGCTGGTATAGTGTCGAGCTCTCAAAAGTTGTCTTTGGCTACCATTTGGCAGCTAAAGACCTGGTACAATCCGTTTATTAACCGGTTGCACATTATTTTAAATTTAAAAAATTAAATAAAATAATATATTAATTTAGAAATTATAGAAAAAATATTAATAGTAAAAAATAAATAGAAAATAAAAGAAAGATATAATGTTGTCAAAATCAAGAAAAAATTTATATAATAAATTAAAAATGTTTGTTTCATATATTATATGTGATGTGTCATATTTAACATCAAAATTTTCTAGATGTTTTGTTATTTTTCCCAAGTTTGTTATTCTAAATAACCCCAAAAAAATTTTTTTCCCGCCCATTTTATGTTTGACGTCCTTATTGCATGTTTGACCCCCATTCTTACATCTTTTACGTGACCTGTTGAATGTTGACATGGTTTTCATGTTTAACCTCATATATTACATGTTTGTTCTCACTTGTTACGTGTTTCACGTGGATTGTTGCATGTCTTAAATAAAGCCAAAAAATAAAAATTATCCCACCTATTTTATGTTTCAAGTCCGCGTTGCATGTTTGATCTCCGTTATTGCATCTTTTATGTGAACTGTTACATGTTGACGTGGTTCTCATGTTTAACTTTATGTGTTGCATGTTTGACCTCAACTGTTGCATGTTTTACGTGACCTTTTTACATGTAAATTTCATGTTATATGTTTGACCTCACTTATTGCATGTTTCACGCGGATTGTTGCATGTCTTGAATAAAACCAAAAAACAAAAAATTTCCCACTCGTTTCACGTTTCACGTTCGTATACCTCCATTGTTGCATCTTTCACGTGAACTATTGCATGTTTCTCATCTTTAACCTCATCTGTTGCATGTTTGACATTTGGTGTTGTAAGTTTTACCTGACCTTTTTACATGTAAATTTCATGTTGCATGTTTGATCTCACTTGTTGCATGTTTCATGTGGATTTTCGCATGTTTGAATAAAGCCAGAAATGAAAATTTTCCCAGCTGTTTCATGTTTCATGTCTGTGTTACATGTTTGATCTTCGTGTTGCATCTTTCACATTAACTGTTGCATGTTGATGTCGTTCTCATGTTTAACCCCATTTGTTGCATGTTTGACCCTATATGTTCCATGTTTTATGTGACCCTCTTACATGTAAATTTCATGTTACATGTTTGACCTCATTTGTTGCATGTTTCACATGGATTGTTGCATATCTTGAATAAAGCCAAAAAATGAAAATTGTTCCACCCGTTTCATGTTTCACGTTCGTGTTGCATGTTTGACTTCCGTCGTTGCATCTTTCAAGTGAATTTTTAATTTTTGCATGTTGATATGGTTCTCATGTTTAACCTCATCTGTTACATGTTTGACATCAGATGTTGCATATTTTACATGACCTTTTTAAATATAAATTTCATGTTATATGTTTGACCTCACTTGTTGCCTGTTTCACTTGAATTGTTTCATGTCTTGAATAAAGCGAAAAAATGAAAATGGGTGAGGAAGACAAAGTAATAGTGCATATAATCATGAAGTTGGCTAGCCAACTTATTTAACAATGAATCTAGTGGTTAACCACTTCCACTCCAGAGACACCCAAAAATGAAACGGTTAGCCAATTGATTTAACAAAGAATTAAGCGGTTTATCACTTCCACTCCGGAAACACTCAACAATTAAGTGGTTAGTCGACTAATTTAACAAGGAATCAAGTGGTTAATTGCTTGCGTTCAAGAAAATAGCTAACAATGAAACATTTAGCCAAATTGTTAAGCATAGAATTAAGCAGTTAGCTGCTTCCACTCCAAAAACAACTAAGTATGAAATGATTACTCAGCTTATTTCACAACAAATGAAGCGGTTAACTAGTACAACGAATGTTTGACGTTGATTTTTCATGTATCACATTGTCTAACACATGTATAAATATCATGTTGCATTTCAAAATTTCTTGACATTTCAAGTGATAATTTATAATCAAAATTATTTGTTTCATATTCTTTTTTATTATTAATTAAGTTTAATTAAGCCCCATCTATTAAGGAAAAAAATGAAAATGTTGCCTTAGTGTTAAAATTATTTGATAATTTAAGTGATCATTATTACTCCAAGTACTAATTTATCATTTTAGTTATTATTTGTTTCATTATTTTGTAATTTGTTTAATTTTTCAAACGAAAATAACTATGGTGACAATTTTAAATTACCAATTAACCTTTTTTTTTTTTGTAATACCCCACACCCGATTTTGACCCTGTTGACCACCCTTATAAATTGAGAGAGAGAGAGAGAGGAAAGAGAGAAGAGAAGAGAGAGAGAGGAGAAACCGAACCGGATCCAACCCGACCCTCGAGCACGACCCGGACGGTTCTCCCATTTCCGGCCACCGTTCCGGTCAAGGTTGGTACCGATTTGAAGCTTGAGAGACGAGCAACGTATCTATGCCGTCCTTGCCGCCGGAAATCGATCGGAAAGCCGCCGATCGAAGCTTTGAAGTTCCGCGGAATCGCCACCTCGATTCGCTGTGATTTCGCCAGTTTCTGGTGAAGCCAGCACTTGGGTTTTGTTCCTTACCTTTCCCTCTACCATTTCTGACTAACCACTGACGCCAGGGACGTCGTTTTGCCGTTGATCGGCCGTTGAAGGATTCACGACTTCGGGAGCTCGATCCGGAGCCATCACCACGCGTGGGAGGTCACCACCGCCACCATTAGACCATCGCCACCATTGGACTCAGCGTGGCTTGAAATTTCAGTTCTGAGCTTCCCGTCCCCGTTGGTTGAATTCTGGTGACCGTTGACCGGCAAGGGTATTTCGGTAATTTCACAGTCTAAGGGCAATTTTGTAATTTCAGATTTTGTGGGTATTTTAGTAATTGCTGAAATTGAGGATAAAGTTGGTAATTTATGATTTTGAGGTTAATTTGGTAATTTTGATATTTGAGGGTATTTTGGTAATTTTGATATTTGAGGGTATTTTGGTAATATTGAATTCAAGGGCATTTTGGTAATAGTTGAAGTTAAGTATGGAATGTGATTATATTGAGGAATTTTAGACTATTGGAGTTTATGATTATAGTTTAATTTTAGGAAAATTTACACTCGTCCACTTGTTTGTTTTGCCTTTTTAAAAAATACACAAACACTTTTTTTTTTCAACGCCCCACCTGAAGTTTGTTTTTTGTTGCATTCGTCCACTTTCGTCTAATTTTCATTAGTGAATTTAACAGAATGTTAACGAAATGACCTTTGGAGGAAAATAGTGTTTGTTGCTTGCTAAATTTAGAAAATTTGTATTTATTTTTTTTCTTTCAAAAAAATAAATACAAATTTTCTAAATTTAGCAAGCAACAAACACTATTTTTCTCCAAAAAAATAAATACAAAATTTCTAAATTTAGTAACAAACATTATTTTCCTCCAATTTCTAGCATCCACCTTTGAAAAAAATTAAATCCATCCAATTTATCTCCAATTTCTATTTATTTTGGGTTAAATTATAATTTTGAGGGGTAAAAATGTCATTCCGTTAAATTCGCTAACGGAAATTAGACAGAAGTGGACGAATGCAACAAAAAGTAAACTTCAGATGGCGCACTGAAAAAAAAAGTGTTTGTGTATTTTTGAAAAAGACAAAACAAACAAGTGAACGGTTGTAAATTTCCCTTAATTTTATTCTTATGAGAGTTTATTTATTTATTTTTAGGCCGATGATATCGATGTGCATTTGTTACTCGAGGATACCAGGAGGTAAGTAAACTAGATTTTCAAACGAATCACAATAAACAATATATACGTTGACATGCTTGGAAAGCTTATTTTTATATATGTACGGATATTGATTTATATGCTCTGCCCATGTGTTTATACGATGTGTTGATATGATGTGTTGTTATGTGTGTTTATGGACATGGGCATACGTATGTGTGAATATTTCATTGGCATGAGCACGAAAATGCATTATGTTTTCTGTAAAATGAGAAAGTTGATTTTAGCAAACGAAATTTGAAGAAAGAAAGATTGTTTTACAGTTTTGGCTTTGATGCTTGAATTCGTTACTGGCTTAGGGGAGGACACTCTAGATGTTTATATAGTTATGAGATAAGTGGGCGAAGGACGCATTGGCGAGAAGCCCAAAGAGTATGAAAGTTATGAAAGTTAAAGGAATGTCCTACTAAGCGGTAATCGAATGAAGGTAGCTCAAGTAAGTGGTTTGAAAGAGAATGTGAAAGTTTGAGAAAGACAGAATGAGATTTCGATTATTTGTTTTACGATGTTTTCAAATATCATGGCACGTCATTCATTTGCACTATATATATGTATGTATGTATTTTGGTATATGCAAAACTGGTTTACTTACTGGGTTTCGTACTCATTATAGTTTATTGTGATTCAGTTTTCGTAAATCAGGATTAATTCGTGGTGAGCGTCGAGGAATTAGATGGTTTGGCATGAATTTTAAATTCTTCCGCTGCAGTTTACGTTTTATATTTGTATTTTCAAGGATATAATTATTATGGATTGTAAAAGGATTATTATTATTTATTATTATTTTATTTTTAAGCATCTATCAGTAAGATTTGCCCTGTGGAGGTCGGGGCGGGTCGTTACAGTGCAATTGGTAATTTGTAAATTTTTTATTTTAAAAATCAAATAATACATACAACACATTAATTATTTTGGATTAATTTCATCAGAGCTTGTAAATGAAACCCATAAACAAAGGCATCTCAAACTTTGTAATTACAAAAAAAAAAAAACGTAAAGAAGAGAGTTGGCGGGTGCACGCCATACGCGAATTAATTTTCACTATCATCTTCCACCATATGTCGTGAGCAATGGAGGCTTTCCCTCCCCATTACCATTACAAAAAAGGTGTCGAAAAAGGTGTCAACCTGTGTCACACCCCCACCCAAGAAGTGAGCTAAAAGTTATGAAACTCCAAAGCACTGTCTAAGCAGAGCACACAAACTACTTCCAGCATCTCCATTAACAAAATACTTGAAAAAAGCAAGGCATGAGCTATTAGCCCATACACTTTTGAGCATAATGATTCTAATCACATCTCATTGAACCACGAGGCCATGAAAACATACTCAAAGATTCCAAAAGAAAATTGACATTTAAACACATAAGAATCAATCTTAGGAATCCATCAATTTTGCAATCAAGCAAAAAAAAGTCAATCTCTGATCTATAAGACCAAACTTCAAAGTCTATAATTTCAATGATCAAATAACAAATGATGTACAAATAAAATTCAGGGAAATCTATAGAAATCTTTGGCATTATTTTAGACCAAGAAATAAGGACAGGCCTTGTTCAATAATCCATTTAAATTATTGGGTTGGTTCAATTACTATACAAATTTGCAGATATAATCTAGACATGTAAAGCACCTAGAATATAACATCTTAGCTCAAATTAGTTACATTTATTACTATTTCTATGACCCAATATAGAGTTACAGAAAACTGGTTTATTGACAGGAAACACCAACAACCTAAGCTTGTGATTTTCTTTAAAAATTCAATACTATTCAGAATATTATGAAAACTTCCAGAATATTATTAGACACAACATATAAAATTTTCAAGCCATTTGGACAACTCTATAATAGGTTCTCACAGGATTGAACTAAACAAATCAAAACTGCCTTTTTAATTCACACAAATAAAGCTGAGCTTTGGTGATTTATTAAAATTGAAATTCTCAGTATGTTGGGATGGAAATTCCCAGAACATAATTACACATATAACTTGATAACATATTAAAAGTTCAAGACATTCTGATATCATTAAGCTAATGTTTCATAAGATCAAACACAAGTGAATAGTTCTGTCAAGGGGTTTACGGCTAAAGTAGTGGAGTTTGAAAAATCATAAAAAACAAAAGAGAACCAGATGTTCAATGACCAAGGAACTTTCAACATTTAAAATACATTTAAAATAGACTTATTGAAGTTTAATATCTCAAAATTTTAGCTCACGTTGACACCAATAGATTATTCGTTTATAGCACCAAACATGGTACATACACATTTTTTGATAAATTCCTACAGCAACTGACCAATTTGACGAATCCATTAAAAATCAACTATTAGTCAATTCATTACAAAATGTCCAGAATCGAAATATACAATTTAGCTTTTATTACTCAAAATTTGAAGCTAATCAAGCATCATTTAGTCATATTTTCAAACAATCAAAGTTATGATAATAGTCCAACAATCTTTAAATTTTCTGCAGAATCAATAAACTATTTATCATCTTTTCAGTTCAATAATCAATTTTCTGGCAAAATTAGACATGCAAAACCAACAACAACCTTACTTTTCAGTTTTGAGATAACAAAACATCAATTGCACAAAGTTACCTACCTAAATCACAAGCTTTAACTTCCTAGCCTCTTAATAAAGCTTTCTGTCACCTTTGCAAGTATTAACCTCGGCCTTGACATTACCAAAAAGCCTACCCAAAATAAAATAAAATAAAAAGATTATCAATCACACTTCCATTAAACAAAGTCATAAGAGCTTATTTAAAAATTGAGGTGTTTTTTACCTCTTGACGAATAGCTCAAGTCCAAACTTCCAATCTATAGCACTACATAATTGAAACATACAACCACCGATCAACAAATAACCCAAAAAATTGCTAACAGTTTCAATTAAAAATAAAAGCTGGTGATTATATAGCATCAGTATATAGCATTAAATCATCAAGGAACAGTATATGATGGTGAGTCTCTAGAAACATCAATAAAAGTTTCTGAAAAACAGCAAAAAACAACTTAAAAGTAATATAATGAATATCAACACATATAAAATAAGATTGGTCAAAAAATTAAAAATAAAAGAAAAAGAAGTTGAATGGATCTCATTGGTTGATTGGTGTGAGAGAGAATGGATTTGGTTTTAGGTGATGAGCAAAGAAATCGGATGAGAGTAATTATGGATTTCATTATTTCAAAGAGGGAAGAAATTTTAGGGATTTCACTTTTGAGAAAGCGAAGAAATCAGATTGGCGAGAGAGAGGGTCGCGCCCGCGGGGGGGGGGGGGGGGAAGGGGAGGAGAATGAGAGAAATTTAGGGATTTCTCAAGTTGAGAACCAACATCTCAAATTGCCCTTCTTTTTCTATTTTCATTGAATATAAAATATCAACAATTAGATTCATTTTAGTTGAATCTAATGGTTTGATTTCAATTTTCAGTATCTAAATTTTAAGAATCCCGTTACAATTTCCTTTGCATTGATTCTCTGTTTTGGTGATTTTACAGTACGCTCCACAACCAAATTGAAGACAAATGACACACGTTGCTCTTTGATCATAAAATGTTTATCCTCCTGAGTTAGTAGATTTGCATCAACAATTGTCGTAACTGTAATGAGTAGCGAATCATTAACCCAACACTTTAAACTAGCAAAGGATAATATGTGTTCTTTTCTAATTTTATGCGCAATTAAGAATATTATTTTAAAAGGAACTGTAAATAGCTTCGCTAGTTTTGAGCAAAGTATTTGGGTCATTTGACATATAATAAGGTCCATTTCTCAACCTGCCAGCTTTGGTTTTCATAAAATGCGATATACGCATAAAGTAATGGGTATAAAACTAAATGCACTGAAATTTTCAATCCTTCTAAATCCTACAAAATATTCATAGTTTTCCACACATGAAGCAAAAGAACAATAATTAAATCACATTGACCTGATTATACCAAATGAAAGTCCAAATTTTCCCTATAGAAAAAATATAAATATAATTAAACCTAAACAAATGGCAAAAATCTCCATGGAAACTTAAAGGGACTCAAATTGCACAATAACAAATCACCTTAGAAATTGAATAAGATGCAGCAAACTAACCAAGTGTCAAATCCGCTCCCTTCCAAATCATAGCTAATTTAGAATGAATATTTGAAAGTGAGAGAAGGCAGGATCACATGCGGGCACAGCAACCAAGGAAAGCAGACCTAGCATTGGCACGAATTAAAAGTTAGACAATACCCATACACACAATTATTGGAGGTATTCATTGCAAAGATTACAAGTCATTACCAATGAAAGAAAAGGAAATCAATTTGAGTGTCACATGCGTCTACTGCTTAACATTTTTAAGCAATGAGTCTCTAATTTTTAAGAGTGTTGTTACAATTTCTTTTGCATTGATTCTCTGCTCTGGTGATTCTACAGTACACTTCATAGCCAAATTGAAGATAAATGACACGCATTGCTCTTTGGTCGTAAAATGTTCGTCCTCTTGACTTAACAGATTTGCATCAACAATTTCCATAACTGAAATGGGTAGTAAGTCGTTAACCCAACGCTTTAATGTCATTTCTCCAAAAAAACTTTCATCTGTGGGTTTCTTCCGGGTAAATGTTTCCATTAACATAATCCCAAAGCTATAAACATCCCCATTTGTGGATACTCGTCCTTCTCTTCCATACTCTATGGATTGCAATAGTTACATAGTAAGATAATATAATTTATAATATTATGCGTAAATGAAGATCAAAACAAATAAATAATATATAAGAAAGTATTAAAGAAATAAAAAAAAATATTTATTATGTAACAAACCTGGTGCCATATAGCCTATGGTGGCAAGTGTTTGTGTTTGAGTCAATGATTGATCTTCTTTGAGTAAGGGCTTTGCCATGCCAAAATCACTCAAATGAGCAACCATATTAACATCTAACAATACATTGCTGGGCTTTAAGTCACCGTGAATTATTGGCACTGAATAACCAAAGTGCAGATATTCCAAAGCTGATGCAACATCTATCATTATGTTCAATCTTTGAAAAATATCCAAAATGTAGTTGCTCGAATACAAACACTTCTCTAGACTTCCATGAAGCATGTATTCTAATACCAACGCTTTAAAGTCATCACTTGAACAACTGCTAATGATTTTTATAATGTTTCGATGGCGAATACGTTTGATCATGTCACATTCAATATCAAAACTCTTAAATGCTCTTCCATATTGTAGGTCAAAAACCTTTACTGCAACCTCCATCCCATCCTGAATTCTTGCCTTGTAAACAGAGCCAAAACCTCCTCTGCCGATTAGATTGTTTTCACTAAATCCGTTTGTAGCTTGAAAAAGTTCTAGGTATGTAAACCTTCTTTGATTTGCTATTGATGGCATATTAGCATCATCCAGCTGTAATTTCCCTCTCTTTTGATATCTTAAGATCAACAAAATCACTGCCATCATAAATATAGTACTCAATGGCAAGACAATCCCTATGATAAGATCATTTTTCCTTGATGTGTGGTGGATTCTAGTTCTGCATGGTGGGACTTGCAAATTGGGCATACCACACAATAATTCATTTCCCTTGAATGATTCCGCTAAGAAATTTCTAAAAGGTCCCTCTCTAGGAATCTCTCCTTCCAGCTTATTGAAAGAAACATTTATATCTTTGAGATCTAACAGTTTCTCTAAAGATATAGGAATAGTTCCAGATAAATTATTATTGGATAAATTTAAGGATTTCAAGTTTATCAAATCACCAATGGAATCAGGAATTGAGCCTTGTAATTTATTATATTCTAAAAAGAGATATTGTAGATCTTTTAGGCCTCCAATTGTTGTTGGGATAACATCTGAAAAATTATTCATCGACAAATCTACTTGTACCAAAACCTTCAAATTTCCAATCTCTGATGGGAGTGGACCAGTAAAAAAATTTGAAGACAAGTCAAGGTACAAAATGTCCTTAAGGTTCCATAAAGTTGAAGGAATATAAGTTAGCTTATTGGAGCCCAAATAGAGATTCCTTAGATTAGTGAGATTGCCAAAGCATGCTGGTATGAATCCAGCAAGCTTATTGACCCCAGAGTCCAACTCAAACAGTGTAGCTAAACGACAAAGATCATCTGGGATTGATCCTTCCAATTGATTATCTTCCAAACTCAATAATTGAAGCTTTTGTAATTTGCCAAGAGCAATCGGAATTGATCCATTCAAGTTGTTTCCTCCTAAATAAATTGCTATCAAGTTGGTCAAGTTGCCGATCTCTTCAGGGATGCCGCCACTAACATTACACTCGGACATGTCAAAGATTTTCAAAGAATGAGAAAGATTACCAATAGACATCCTTGGAAGAGTGCCATCTAGTGGATTATCGAAGCAGCTAAAATACTCTAAATACTTGCAATTTGACAATGAGGATAGAAAGCTCAATTCTGGAGTTGAAGATGTCAAATAATTCTCATTTAAATCAAGCCGCTTAAGGTTTGTCAAGTTTCCAAATGTGTTTGGAATAAAACCGGAGAATGAGTTCATTTGCAACTCTAGTCTGGAGAGCTTAGAAGCATTGAAGATGAAACTAGGAATTGTGCCATTAAAATTATTACCCCACAAGTAAAGCTTTTCAAGATTTGGAAGTTGGACGTCTGCGCTTGATGGAAGTCTTCCCGAGAGTGAGTTACTCTGAAGGTTAAGTGATTTGAGTGTTGACACATTGAAGATTGTAGTTGGGACAACACCAACTAATTTGTTAAAACTAAACGCCATCCATTCTAGATTATGGAGATTACCGATTTCATGTGGTATCTCACCTGTATTTTGAAAAAAAAAATAATTCAAATTTATTTTTAATAATAAATTACACACTTTTAAATCATGAAATGAGTATTCGTAATTAAAATTATTAAATATGAGTTTAAGATTAATTATTATACATAGATAAAATGTTAAATAAATTTTTAAATTTTTATTCTTTTTAATTAAATATAAATATTAATAATTCTAGTATTCATGTCATTATTAAATTAAAAAAATAAAGAAAGCACTCATTTTAATATTAATTTGAATTAGTAATAATATAATATTTGTATGAACATAAGAATTTTTTTCAAACTAAATTTTTACTTTATTTTTCTAGGTGCTACTACAGTGAATATATGAATTGATATCATGGTGGAAGAATATTGATTTCATGAGGTATCTTAACTCTATTTCGAAATAACTATATTCAGATTTGTTTATGAGAATAAACAATACATAAAAACAAACTCAATTCTATCACCACTCGTCCATCAATGCTTTAGTATCTTTGAAGGCCTATTTGGTATTGAAGTTAAGTAGCTCTAGTTTTTAAGTTACAACACTAAAATATTTCATATACAATAACCGTTGTTGTTTGGAACCAAAATTGATTTGATCCTCCACTATATACAAAAATATATATCTTAATAATATATGTTGTGCACACTTCCAAGAATTTATGATAGAAAATCTTACTAAAAGATTAAATATGTGGTGAAAAGTAAAAGGCTAAGCCAAGGAATGCTAATATTAATTGTAGGCGTAATAATAATGTGTATTGTACTTCTCTATTTTTAACTATTATTTTAGTAAAATAACCTTTTTAGCCTATTTTTCATATTTATCAGCTGAAATACCACCGAGGACCAGTTCTCAATTTGTTTAGTTGAAATGCTCAAACACTAAATAAAGGTAAAATATCACACTAACCTTTAAGATATTTTAACTTATAAGATTGTGCATCATTGATTAAGGTAAAATATCGCACGAGTGGATATAATATAAACTATAATAAGACGCACATTGGAGTCTGCTAAATTGAAGATCTAACTTTTCAAGCTTGGCCAAGTTACCGATTTCCTTTGGTATGGCTCCAGAGAAATCATTAAACCACAAAAATAAGATTCACAAATAACTGCAATTTCCTAGATCGGAGGGTATTTCGCCGTAAAACATATTTTTGGACAAATAAATTTCTTCCAAAAAAGGAATATTGTTGCAAAACTTTGCAGGAAGTTCAGCAGATAGTCTATTGACACTGAAATCAAGAAGTTGTAAAGAAGGCATTTTGAATTTGAAAGAGGGGAAAGAACCAGAGAATTGGTTATCACTGATATCAAGCCGTTGCAGCTGAAATAGATGTCCAACGTAAGAAATGGTGCCCGTTTAAGAAATTGGTTATTAATAGACTATCTGCTGTAACATAATTTACAAAATTTTGCATAATCTCATTCATAGATTTCTAACAAATAACAGGATAATGCTACATGGTGGAAATGACCAAGAAGAGGAAGAATCCCCATAAGAGAATTTATAATGGGAGATGTAAAATTACCAAGAAGAGAAAGATTTCACATATGCATGTCGTTAGGGAGGTTACCTGTCAAGTTATTTTGTGACAAATCCAAATTCGATAGAGAAGAAAGATTGAAGATTGATGAAGGAATGGTTCCAGTTAAGAAATTATTTTGTAGCTGTAACTCCTCTAACTCTGCAAGATTTCCCAGCTCTTCTGGAATTTCTCCTAAAATTCATGAGTAAGATATGCGTTAACTATTTTAACTTATTAACCCGGACTCAAGAAGAAAAAAATGAAATAGAAATTTTTTTTTGCCTAAGAGAGATAAAAAACAATTTACGAAAAAAATAATATTTTTTTTGTAAAATGACAAGATCAGCTGTACCAAACATACACTACGGCTAGGATTTAATTGATTTTAGACTTTCCTTTTTAAAATCAAAACACTTGTTTTCATGCCTAAATAAATATCTAAACTAAATCGCCATTATCACAAATTGTTGCTTGTTTCTGATTTCTTCTTTTCTACTACTTATTATGTCACTAACTTTTAAACTTTTGGTATAAACATGAGCAAAGAAGAACCATTGCCAATTAATTCTTAATTCTTTTACAAATTTAGGTTGTGGAATTAGATTAAAATTGGATGCGTTATTCATTGGTGCTGTGCAATAACAATTAACAGATTAAGTAGACAATATCAATTGAACACAATTTCAATTTGCAATCGTCTGAAATTAAATTAACTTTACACACATATACATATTGTTCCATCTTTCTAATTCTCCATCTGATTTTGGACCCTAGAAAGACAATTAAAAAAAAGAACAAAAAATCAAAGAAAAGAAAAACATCTAATCTGCTTGATAGATTATCAAAATTTGTTGAGTGATCTCACAAATTAGAATGTCAAAATTTGTTGAGCGATCTCACAAATTAGATTATCAAAATTTGTTGAGTGATATCACAAAATAGAAGAAAATGCAATAGAAAGGAGAAAGAGAGAAACTAACAAAGTGAAAGAAATAGAAGGTTTATACTTGTTAGACGTTCGTTAATCTTAGAGTCGTTAGTCTTAGATTTTAATTAGGCAATGAAACAATGTGTTTTAATTTTAATAAGGAAACTCTAAAATAATTTAAATCATAGACTCAGAAAGGCATAAACAACATGTGTCATTATCTTATACAAAATTTAAGAAAGATTAGAATATGAGAGGATCCAAATCCCTTTGTCTATTATAATTCTCTGCTTATTCAAAGTTACTGTCAACATTTATTATAAGGTTTCAATTAAAATGCTTAAACAAAATTGATTTTCAAGCAAATAAACACCTGCTATTCTAGGAACAAGCGCACAGTGGTCCAGGTAAAATACTAGGAGTGATAACTAGAAAAATGACATGAATATAAATCACACATACCTTGGAGTCTGTTTTGGTCAAGATATAAATACTCAAGCTTGGTCGAATTGCCGATCTCTTTTGGTATGTCTCCCGAGAAGTTATTGACCGACAAAGATAATTTTTGTAGAAGTTTGCACCTTGATAAAGTCGATGGGATTTTGCCGTCAAAGCTGTTTTCCTTCAGAAAGAGGACTTCCAGAAAAGGAAGGTTGTTGCAAATATTTGTCGGGAGTTCACCTGGGAGTTCACCAAATAATATATTATATTCATTATTCAAAACGAATATTATCTTGTTAAGAAAACTTGCATAAGAAGAAGTAAGGGATTGGACCGGAGAGGGATTTATAGCTAAGATAAAGTGTTTGAAGTGAAGATGGATTCCCAAGTTGAGAAGGAATGATGCCTCTTAAGAAATCATTTGTTAGCGATGGCATCACCAATTATATAAAGATAAACAGTGATTTCGTGTCAAATATTTTGTGTTGATGTCACAAATGCATATTATTCGCAAAGACTACCTGTCAAGTTATTAACTGACAAATCCAAATTCGATAGAGAAGAAAGATTGAAGATTGATGAAGGAATGGTTCCAGTTAAGAAATTATTTTGCAGCCATAACTCCTTTAATTCAGCAAGATTCCCGAGCGCCTCTGGAATTTCTCCTAAAATCCATGAGTAACATATGCGTTAACTATTTTAACTTATTAACCAGCACTCAAGAAGAAAAAAAGGAACTAAAAAAAGTTTTTGCCTGAAAAGAAATAAAAAAACAATTTATGAAAACATAAATAAATAAAGTTTTTGTCAAACGACGAGATAAGCAGAACCAAACATGCTCTAAGGCTAGGATTTAATCTAGTTTAGACTTTCCTTTTCAAAATCAAAACGCTTGCTTTCATGCCTAAATAAAAGTCTGAACTTAACCGCCATTATCACAAATTGTTGCTTGTTTCTGACTTCTTCTTCTCTACTACTTATTATATCACTAACTTTCAAGCTTTTGGCATAATTATGAGCAAAGAAGAAACATTGCCAATTAATTCTAAATTCCTATAAGAATTTATGTCATGGAATTAGATTAAAATTGGATGTGTTATTGTCATTGGTATTCTGCAATAACAACTGACAGATGAAGTAGACAATATCAATTGAACACAATTTCTATTTGCAATCTGTGAAAATAATTTAACTTTTCACACTTATAGATATTGTTCCATCTTTAGAATTCTCCATCTGATTTTGGACCCTAGAAAGACAATTAAAAAAAAAAGAACAAAAAAAGAAAGTAAAGAAAAACATCTAATCTGCTTGATAGATTATCAATAGTTGTTGAGTGATCACAAAATAGAAGAAAATGCAATAGAAAAGAGAAAGAGAAAAACTAACAAAGTAAAAGAAATAGAAGGTTTGTGCTTGTTAGACGTTCGTTAATTTTAGAGCCGTTAGTCTTAGATTTTTAATTAGGCAATGAAACGATGTGTTTTAATTTTAATATGGAAAGTAAAAAATAATTAAATCATAGACTTAGAAAGGCATAAACAACATGTGTCATGATCGTATAAAAAATTTAAGAATGATTAGAATAGGAGATGATTGAAATCCCTTTATCTATTATAATTCTCTGCTTAAATACTAACAAAGAGGTTCAAAGTTACTGTCAACATTTATTATAAGGTTTCCAATTAAAATGCTTAAACAAAATTGATTTTCGAGCAAATAAACATTTTTTAAATTTTCTATCGACCTTCATGCTATCCTAAGAACGAGCGCACAGTGGTCCAGGTAAAATACTCGGAGTGATAACTAAAAGAATGACATAAATATAAATCACACATACCTTGGAGTCTGTTTTGGCGAAGATATAAATACTTAAGCTTGGTCAAATTGCCGATTTCTTTTGGTATGTCTCCCGAGAAGTTATTGACCGACAAAGATAATTTTTGTAGAAGTTTGCACCTTGATAAAGTCGATGGGATTTTGCCGTCAAAGCTGTTTTCCTTCAGAAAGAGGACTTCCAGAAAAGGAAGGTTGTTGCAAATATTTGTCGGGAGTTCACCTGGGAGTTCACCAAATAATATATTATATTCATTATTCAAAACGAATATTATCTTGTTAAGAAAACTTGCATAAGAAGAAGTAAGGGATTGGACCGGAGAGGGATTTATAGCTAAGATAAAGTGTTTGAAGTGAAGATGGATTCCCAAGTTGAGAAGGAATGATGCCTCTTAAGAAATCATTTGTTAGCGATGGCATCACCAATTATATAAAGATAAACAGTGATTTCGTGTCAAATATTTTGTGTTGATGTCACAAATGCATATTATTCGCAAAGACTACCTGTCAAGTTATTAACTGACAAATCCAAATTCGATAGAGAAGAAAGATTGAAGATTGATGAAGGAATGGTTCCAGTTAAGAAATTATTTTGCAGCCATAACTCCTTTAATTCAGCAAGATTCCCGAGCGCCTCTGGAATTTCTCCTAAAATCCATGAGTAACATATGCGTTAACTATTTTAACTTATTAACCGGCACTCAAGAAGAAAAAAAGGAACTAAAAAAAGTTTTTGCCTGAAAAGAAATAAAAAAACAATTTATGAAAACATAAATAAATAAAGTTTTTGTCAAACGACGAGATAAGCAGAACCAAACATGCCTAAATAAACGTCTGAACTTACCGCCATTATCACAAATTGTTGCTTGTTTCTGACTTCTTCTTCTCTACTACTTATTATATCACTAACTTTTAAACTTTTGCCATAAATATGAGCAAAGAAGAAACATTGTAAATTAATTCTTAATTCTTTTACGAATTTATGTCATGGAATTAGATTAAAATTGGATGTGTTATTGTCATTGGTATTCTGCAATAACTATTGACAGATGAAGTAGACAATATCAATTGAACACAATTTCTATTTGCAATCTGTGAAAATAATTTAACTTTTCACACTTATAGATATTGTTCCATCATTCAAATTCTCCATCTGATTTTAGACCCTCGAAAGACAATTAAAAAAATGAACAAAAAAAGAAAGTAAAGAAAAACATCCAATTTGCTTGATAGATTATCAAAATTTGTCAAGTGATCACAAAATAAAAGAAAATGCAATAGAAAAGAGAAAGAGAAAAACTAACAAAGTTAAAGAAATAGAAGGTTTATGCTTGTTAGACGTTCGTTAATCTTAGAGCCGTTAAGTCTTAGATTTTTAATTAGGCAATGAAATGATGTGTTTTAATTTTAATAAGGAAGGTCTAAAATAATTTAAATCATAGACTCACAAAGGCATAAACAACTTGTGTCATTATCTTATACAAAATTTAAGAAAGATTAGAATATGAGAGGATCCAAATCCCTTTATCTATTATAATTCTCTGCTTATTCAAAGTTACTGTCAACATTTATTATAAGGTTCCAATTAAAATGCTTAAACAAAATTAATTTTCAAGCAAATAAACACTAGCTATTCTAGGAACAAGCGCACAGTGGTCCAGGTAAAATACTCGGAGTGATAACTAAAAGAATGACATAAATATAAATCATACATACCTTGGAGTTTGTTTTGGTCAAGATATAAATACTTAAGCTGGGTCAAATTTCTGATTTCTTTCGGTATGTCTCCCGAGAAGTCATTGATCGACAAAGATAATGTTTGCAGATGTTTGCACCTTGATAAAGTCGATGGGATTTTGCTCCCAAAATTGTTTTTGTCTAGAAAGAGGATTTCCAAAAAAGGAAGGTTGTTGCAAATATTTGTGGGGAGTTCACCTGGGAGTTCACCAAATAATATATTATATTCGAAATGAATATTTTCTAGTAAAAAAGATTTAAATAAGATAAAGGAAGGGATTGGACCGGAGAGCTGGTTATAGCTAAGATAAAGATTTTGAAGTGAAGATGGATTCCCGAGTTGAGAAGGAATGATGCCTGTTAAGAAATCATTTGTTAGCGATGGCATCTCCAATTATATAAAGATAAGCAGTGATTTCATGTCAAATATTTTATGTTGATGTCACAAATGCATATTATTAGCCAAAACTACCTGTCAAGTTATTATATGACAACTTCAAACTCGATAGAGAAGAAAGATTGAAGATTGATGAAGGAATGGTTCCAGTTAAGAAATTATTTTGTAGCCATAACTCCTCTAATTCTGCAAGATTCCCGAGCTCCTCTGGAATTTCTCCTAAAATCCATGAGTAACACACACGTTAACTATTTTAACATATTATTAACCGGCGCTCAAGAAGAAAAAAATGAAATAAAAACAGCATTTGCCTGAAGAGAGATAAAAAAAATTTACTCAATAGAATTAAATAATTATAGGCTGACAGGATTAATAAAAGTGAGACATTATTAATTTTCATCAATTAATTAAACTCATTGATCATACCTTGGAGTTGGTTCCCTCGAAGATATAACCCGATAAGCTTTGTCAGGTTGCCAATTTCTTTTGGTATGGTCCCAGAAAAATCATTAAGCGATAAAGATATGTTTCGCAGCCGTTTGCAGTTTGATAAAGAGGATGGTATCTTGCCATGAAACATGTTACTTTTAAGAAATAGGGATTCCAAGTTGGAAAGGTGATTGCAAAAATTTGGTGGGAGTTCGCCAAATAGTGCATTGTTTATAAAATTAATAGAAAGTAAAGAAGACATGTTGAAGATAGAGGCGGGAATGGAACCCGAAAACCAATTAAAACTAAGATCAAGTGTTTGAAGAGATGAAAGATTCCCAAGTTCAGAAGGGATAGTGCCTGTGAGATTTAACCCAGATATATTCAAGGCTGTGACTCTATGAGTACGGACATCACAAGTGACGCCCGTCCAATTACAGACAGAGCTACTTGTGTTCCAATTTCTAGCCAAGAAATTGGCTGGATCCTCAGTTACATGACCTTTCAGGGAAAGAAGGGCTTGTTGGTCTGTGGTAATACTTGTAGTGTTGGCTGATGCAGTCATGGAGGAAAGAATCAAGCAATGGAATAAGAGAAATCTGATCATCATCCAGGCAGAAGGAATTCTTTCCATGAGACTAGAATATTTAGATTGTAAGTGTGTGCTTAATTGGATTGATAATGCAAGAACACTCATAGCTGCTTCCAAGTATATATAATGAAACCGAAATTTCGAAGAAGCAACAAGAAAGAAAATAGAGGAGTGAAAAGACTATACTCATAACTTGTCGAAAGGTGCAAAATTTTATGTGGACCCGCTGCGTCAAGCCAGTCCTTCAGGTCCACACTCAGGAACACTAGATATTTCATAATCGTAAATCGTAATTAATGATTGTGGTGAGTTTTGTTTCCCTTTATAATCATCCTATTAAATTATTTCCTATGATCAGACTTCTAAACTCATAACTTTTATACAAATTCCTAATGATGAATTTCGTAATCTCGTGAGTTTAGAGCAAATATGGTTAAAGGATATAATATTAAGTTTTAATATTTGCAGATCCAAGAAAAGATTATTACTTTACTTAAATAGATAAATTTAGAAAGTTAAATTCTTACATTATGTAGGAAAAGGAGTGGTTTTTTTATTTAAAAAAAATCCTTTTTAAATGTGATTTCGATAGTTTTATCGCAAAATAGTTCTACTCACTAAAAACAAAAATTCTTCTCCATATTAGAGTAACTGGACATATAATGCTCCTAGAAACTCAAATTTTTAGATAAGTTAAAATTTATATTTCTATTTTTTTTTCTGAATTTGAGATAATTTACTATTTGTGAAAAAAATTATACAAACCGGTGATGTCACTTTCATCAAAATATTGGTCGTATGGTAAAAATGTTCTTCGCGGGTCCACTCAGAATCACTAGATATTTTCCTCTCTTCTTATTATGTGGATCCAATCAAAACTTTCCGCTTTTGGGATTCAGCCATTGGATTTAATGAAAAAGCTGTTCAATTGCAAGAGCTTTGTTTATAGGTTTTTAAGATTACCCTGTTATTTGATTAAAAAAAACTGTAAAATATGGTTTAGTTCTTATATTTTAATTTAAGAGTTTATTTAATTTTTATATTTTGAAAAATACTTCTCTTATTAAATATGAGGTTCCAACCTTTAATATTTTCTTTTTAATAATAATACCTTACAATAACAATCTTGGAGTTATTAATGAAAAAATTTTATTCATCAAATTAGCCTAAAAAATTAAAAATTAATGTAAATTTTTATGTTATTATTTTAAATTTTTGTATACAATTATTAGTAAGATTATTGCAATGATATTAAATATTTCTTTCAGTTAGTTGATATTAATTTATTTAAAAATATTTATTTGTCAAATTCTAGTTAAAGTACAAAAAATATTATTTCTTTCATACTGATATTTATTGATTAATTTGGTAATTAATAATTAGTTAACTTGCTATTAAATTTTTTTAGATAAATTAATTAATATTAAGAATATTGTTGATAGGGTAGCATTATAAAGGTAAAGAAAAAGTAAAGATAATAATATAATATATTTAATATTAATAGTATATTGAAGTACTTTTCAAAATTTAAGAATTAAATGACTATTTAAATCAAAATACAAAAAGTAAACAAGCATTTACTTGATAAAAAATCATAAAAGTTGAATGTTTCAAAATTTTGACACCCAAGACTTATCTATTAAAAGAGGTCATGAGAATTAAAACTTAGATGAAACAGTGCCGTAACGTTATCAAAGAGACGTGCTGAGATTTTACTATTTTCAAATTTAAATTTGACACGCATAAGAGATAGTGATGGTGAGAGTGGGACTGCCCACTTGGAATTTAAATTTAATTGCACGATCCCATTCTCTCTCTCGTATTTTTCGTATTCTCTTTCAAGAAGAATAAATTAGCGGCCCATTGAATAGTGTTTATGCGTGCTTTATGGGTTATAACATTTTTGTCGATCCTTAGCTCGACTCAAAAGTCATGAATTGCAAAGCCAATGTAACAGAAGACAATCGGGTAATGACTAATTAAGTATTTATGATGAAACCTAAATTTCTCTCCACGTGAAAGAGAAAAATCAGAAAATAAAGGAGAGAAATTAAAGCGAGAAAAGATTCCTCTCCACGTGACAACAAACGTTGAAATGTTTTTGCTATTCGTTTGATGATTCGAGGATTCACAGGTGCCGATAAGTCCAACAAAATTCCGCGGCTTGAATTGTATTTGTTAGGGGCACTCGTTTCTGATCTTTTAACTTGAATTAAATTTTGTCGATATAATTTTAGACTGAAGAAATCAGTGGCCCGTCGGTTAATTGTGCATGCTTTATGGGTTATAACATTTTTGTCAATAGTCAACCCAACTCAGAAATTACGTGTTGCGAAGTCAATGAAAGAGAAGACAGAAGCCAGTGAAAGCGAAGACAGCAAGACATTGACTAATCATAATCTGGTGGGACACTTAAGTATCATTTGGGATTAAAGTAGAAATTTAATAAATTTCTTATTTCATAATTCTTTATAAAAATAATATTTAATAAATTTTGTAAAAATTATTTATTTCATAATTTTGTTTTATTTTACTACAGTTTTTAAAAACAAGTTGAGATTTACTTTTCAAAAGTAACTTAAAATAAGCCACCACAATTTTTCAAAGTTTCTGTTATAACATTAATAATTTAACAAAAAAGATAATTATGTCTTATTTTTTTATACACTTTAATACATAAGTTATTAGTATCATAGTACCACCACAATTTACTATCGCAACTAATTTGAGTTCTCTCCAGTATCAAAATTTTGATTTAGTAAGTTCATATTTTTTTTATATTTTAATATTATTTTCTATTATAAAATTAATGAGACTTATACATGATTACACAAATTTTTTTAAACAATGAACAAGTTCATGTGAAATTTAAACATAAGTCTTAAAATCAAATTCATGACTATAATTTTTAACGTTCAATCTATTTATATTTTTTCTATAGTCACGGTATTCATTGCAACAAGTTGATTCTCTACTTTTAAGAGTCTTGTTACAATTTCCTTTGCATTGATTCTCTGCTTTGGTGATTCCACAGTAACGCTCTATAGCGAAATTGAAGACAAATGACATGAACTTAGCAATTTTGCACCAACAACTTCCATAATTGAATTGGGTAGCATATCATTAACCCAACGCTTTAATGTCATTTTTCCATGAAAAATTTCATCTGTGGGTTTCTTCCCATTGAATGTTTCCATTATCATTATCCCAAAGCTGTAAACATCCCCATTGGTGGATGCCTATCCTTCTCTTCCATACTCTATGGATTTCAACAATTACATGGTAAGATAAAATAATTAACAATAGCATGCTCAAATGAAGATCGTAAAAATAAATAACATATCATAAAGTATTAAAGAAATAAAAAAATTAATGTAGAACAAACTCGGTGGTGGCAAGTGTTTGTGTTTGAGTCAATGATTAATCTTCTCTGAGTAAGAGCTTTGCCATGCCAAAATCACTCAAATGAGCAACCATATTATTGTCTAGCAAAACATTACTCGACTTTAAATCACAATGAATTATAGGTGTTGAATGACCAAAGTGTAGATATACCACAGCTGATGCAACATCTATCATTATGTTTAATCTTTGAAAAATATCCAAAATGTAGTTGCTTGTATACAAACACTTACCCAGATTTCCATGAGGCATGTATTCTAATACCAATGCCTTAAAATCATCATTTGAACAACTACTAATGATTTTGATAAGGTTTTGATGGTGAATACTTTTCATCATATTGCATTCAACATTAAGGTTCTTAAATGCTCCTCCATATTGCAAGTTAAAAACCTTTACTACAACCTCCATCCCATCTTGAATTCGTGTCTTGTAAATAGAGCCAAAACCTCCTTTGCCGATTAGATTGTTTTAATTAAATCCGTTGTAGCTCGAAAAAGTTCTAGGTATGAAAACTTTCTCCAAGTTGCTACTAGTGGCATATTAGTATCATTTGGACTTTGGTATTCGTTTTCCTCTCTTTCCATATCTCAAGATCAACACAATGAGTACTATCATAAATTCAGTACTCAATGGCAAGACAATCCCTAGGAGAGGATCATTTTCCCTTGATGTGTGGTGGATTCTAGACTTTTAAATTTTTGAAAAAGCATAAAATACAGGTGGCTAGTGAATATTGCCCTTTTATTTATCAAGCTCACGTGTCATGTCTTGTCTTTTGAATTTAATGCCTTCTTTTATTTGTTTTATTACCCAATTCGTTCAAAATAATCACAATTATGCCACTTTTTAATTTATATAATTTAGAATATTACCTTTAAGTTAGTAGAATTATCCAAATTTTTATTGGGATTGGGAATCTCGTCCTGAACCATATAGAGTTCAATTCAATATAAATTTTTTTAAAATTAATTTAAAATTAGTTGAGATTTAATATAAAATTTTTCCTAATTTATTATTTAGAATATCTGAAAATCTCAATCAAAATATTGATTGCCTTGACTATTGTTTTAATTTTTAATTAACTAAATTAAAAAAATCATTTATCTTAAAATAAACAAAAATGATTGACCCAAGCACGAATCCAACAAATTCACTACTTTGCATTCACTTTTAGAGTTTATTTATTTATTATTTATTGTTTTAGCGACATTCAGTTTTAAAGTTTAGTTAAACTAAACAGATGAAGAAGAAAATAAATGGGGACGTTGGTATTTAGAATCGCAACTTGCAATATAAAGCAAGAAAAATGTGAGAGTCACAAGTTTTACCATTTCTCTCTTATATACATATCTATTAGGATGAGTTGAGCAGCTATATAACTCTTTAGTTCAAATAAAAGATAACAAATTAACTTGTCAAACAATATATATATAAAATATATATTTCTTCTCTCTCATAAAATAACTTGTTTTTCAATTTTTAATCAGCTATATATTAGAACCACGTTGGTCTTGGGATTTGAACGAATTATCTTTAGTTCAAATAAAAGATAAAAAAATTAACTTTTCAAACAATATATATATATACATATACATATACATATACATATACATATACATATACACGATGATTTTTCATTTGTTCGTCGGCTTTTGCACCTTGCTGCCGAAGCAACGAAGGACATGGGGCAATTGCTGTATACGAAAATCACCCGCATGATTAACTATGAGAAGGCCCAATGACCAAGCCCAACAGAAAAAGGACCAAATGGAAGCCCAATATTGTTTCTACTCTTGACACACAGGACACGGCAAATGGAATCTTCCTCAAGCAAGACTTATTAAAAACACATTTATTAATTTTATTTCTTTTACTTTCAACAAAAAATTGATAACAAAATAGCTAGGTTGAGAAATGTGGTCAAGGAGTGTGTGCAAAATTTTAAAAAAATTATTATTATTATTTTCATAAATTTATTGCTTGTATTTTCTAATTAAAAAAGGATATTTTTATGTCTATATAATATATATGAGGTTATACGTGGAACTGTATGAAAGATCAAACTTTTCAATATTAAATTTTACTAAAAATATAGTGTAGGATTAGGTGATTTTCACCTAAGAAAATAATCACCAAACACCATAATTAGTTTTAAACTTCTCAAAATTACTTTTGAGTCTCCTATTTGCTTCTCAAAATAACTACTTATTTGTTGACAAGAAGGAATAATGCGAAAGTGCCTCTATTGTAAATTAAATTTTTATTATTATTATAGTTTGTTATGGAACTTTATTTCTTGTTATACTCGCGATACACTCATAAATCACAGCTTATAATGATTTAGGTGGGGGTACAAAAACAAAAACCTTTAGGACAGATTTGTTTGTTTTCATCTTTACAACAAAATCCATTTTTAGATGGACAATTCCTCACACAATCAGAATCTTGGATGCAACGAATTGGTAACCCTCCAGTGTAGGCTTCAGCACTTGGTAACTCAAAGATTGTGGTGCCTGCAAATTGAGATCAATAATTCATGATTATAGAGAAATGAAATAAAAAGCGAAATGTGTTAGTAATTAGTAAAAAAATATACAAAGAGGGAGAGATATTTGGGACATTGACTAACCATATGCAACGATCATGAGGACGACCAAGAAAGTTAGTTTAAACGAGACTTTCTCCATTTGCTGTAAGAAAAAGATTATGCAGGATGTTTCTTTGAGTGGGAAAAAAAATTCTAAAAAAATTGTATGCAAGAACTTTGTTCTTCACCTAATATTTATAGAGATGTAATATAAAAATGGTAAAATGGCACACCCAACTTCTAAGTTATTTTATAGAAAAATCACAACAAATCAAATAAACTTACAACACAGTAATATTCAAATCATTAAACCTAGCCCAATAGGAAACAATAAAAAAGGAAAAAAATTAATTTTTTAATTTTTTTTCCAACTTCGCATTAACAACGCAGACACATTTTCCATTTCACGTTGATTAGGGTTAAAAAAAAGAAGTTTTCTTATATTCATGTAATTTCTATAATCTCTGAAAATACCATATGAAGTAGGTCTATTTTGCAATTAACTAAATATCCCAGATTTTGTATCATTGAATCCATTTATTGTCTTAAGGCTATATATATGTATATTTTTCAACTTTACTTTGAATTCATCTCGTGTCATTGAGTTTTTGACTTTCTTCTGTTTATTGCTACCATTTGAAATTAAAAAATTGATTCAATCGATCGACTTATTAATAATTGTTCAACTTAGTTTTCTTTCATTAATGTTTTATAGCATGATTTATTCGATCGTGATATATATTTATGACATTTTTTTTTATTTTAACTTGTCCTTTGCTTCAATTCACTCATAATAAATCTTAAAATCATTGACCATCATGATTTAACTATTATAGCCTGAAAACAATTTGAATAAAAATAACTCTATGGATAATTCAATTTTAAGGGTATTATCAGACAAATCATTGCACTAACAATTTTGATTGTTTGCTTGTAAAAGTAAAATATGCATATGGTTTTGCAATGAGAAAAAATGCTAAAAGGTACCCCAATTTTTTCTTTCAAGTTTCAAGTTAAGTATATGGTTGCTAAGTGAATTAAGAAAGTAACCTCATTGGCCTCTCTTATAATCTAGATGTCTTTTGAATTATCTTAATTTAGAATTTACTGACATGCACAGATGCACTACTAAAAAGTTTATTTTTAAATCAATGAGATATTCATTATATTAACAAAAATTACGAGGAATCTCAACGAGAATATTAGAATAACCCCAAAATAATTAATAGTATAAAAAATTTTAATTATAGTAATTTTAAAAATAAACATTTAACACCCATAACTAGGACATCTTTGAGTTAGGTTGGGACCCCTGGCATGGTTATAGCAGGTATGGGACCTCTTTAATTATTCGGTTCGTTAGTTAGCTCCTCAAACTCCAGAAAGTATACATTTCCGAGGAGGTGTCTTCGCCTAAAACCGAATCAACTTATTTGAGCTCAACATGAGTCCATATCTCCGTCAATATAATATATATTTATATGGACTCAACATTTACCTAATATTGAAGTGCTTTTCAAAAGCTTCACTTCATTCAATGAAAAGCACATTGGCCATAGTATTTGCAGTCTTTTACTAAGCGGGTACCATCAAGATCAACCACTACACCACTTTTTATGCTATTTGCAAGGAGATTATAAATATTTTAGAGTTCCACAGACTCTATAATATAGAAACTTAAATCAGTGCACCACGCACCCACTTCGTACAGAAAGATGATTCAAACATCTCTATAAACACAAACTCTCAAGATGTTTTAGAGTTCCACAAAACTGCCATTTTCATGCCTAGAAAAAATGTAACAATTTTTACCACTAGAGTGGTTAATGCTCAATACGGATTTGCTTCGAGTCACTGGAGAGGCTTTTAGAGCAAATGCAACAATTTTGGGTTCTAAAATTTTGCTCTTTAAAGCGTTATTTTGGCTTAGTGTTTCAATTTCCTACTATCCTAGTTTTAACTTAATATATATCTCGCATTTTAATTAACGTGGTTGTTTCTTATAAATTTAATTAAGATCATTGGCTTTGAATTACTACTATGGGATTCCAAAAAACTGATCAGCAGCCTATTTCTTCTTCATCTTCAAAATCACCCAACAAACCAAAGTTGGTTCAAATTTAAATGTCCCTGCTATATCAGTGCTAACATTTGTCTCAAAATTTTGCTCGATTAATCCTTGACTTCAAAAGGAACAACGATCTTTTCCTATTCCACTACAACAAACAGTTATATCACCGACCAAAATATTTCCGAAGGCGTAAAATACCTTTGATAATAAGTACTTTTTCCCAAGGTGTAAGATGGCCGTCGGATAAGGATGAAAATATGATCAATATTTCCGAGGGCAGTTTGCCCTTGGTGATAATGAATACTTTGTCGAAAATGCCTGCTAGACTTAACTAGAAGCACCCCAAAATTTACACACTTCGGGCCCGGTCTTTGGAGTAGAGTGCTAAAACCACAAGCCCACAACCATAACTTCCAATAATTTTTTTTCTTTGGAGTAGCGTACTTGGCAAATTTTTTTCTTATAAATTTAATTACTCTTGGTAAAATAAAAAACCTAAAAGAATGAAATACAATTAAAAAGCTAAGAAAATACGGAAGAAACGAAAAAATAAACAAAAGGAAAAAAATAAAAACAAAAGGGAAAAGTTCAAAAGAAAACGAAAAAGAACAAAGCTGAAGAGAACGAAAAAGAAAGAAAAAGAAAGAAAAAGTTCTTCAATCATTGCAGCGCAAGCACTCACATCTCTAACTTTTCAATTTTTCATTGTCCATTGCTCGCCCAATCACTTTGGTAATTATTTCACTGTTGCTTTCTCTATTTGCACTAGATTTCATCTTTTTTTTTTCCCTTCAATTAACTTAGGGTTAGGTTATAGTTTCCATCATTGATGATGAGTCTGAAGGCTAATTATTTTTCTTAAGTTTGTAATTGTTACCATCTCTTGCATAATCGCTCACTCTCTGCTTCTAATTTTGTTTTTAATTTGTTTTTGCTGCTTCCGATTTTGTTTTAGGCCAAATGGTAGCTTCCTGTAAGTCCGATGATGCTAATTATTTAGAATTCATTGTTTGTTATTAGATTTGGATTACTTTTAATGATTTTTTTGCTGGATTTCATTAATTAATTTTTTTTCCCATTTTTAATGTTATGTGATGCTAAGTATGGACTCTAAAGGATGTTGATATTTTTTAATTTTGAGGAGTTGGAGGGAGATGAAGTGAAACAAACATTTGGGGTCTCAGAATTGTTTGCTAGAGCTAACTGATGGGTTGACGCTAGCAAAAAAGACATGTCTTTGTTGACGTTATGATAATTAATTAAATGCATTGCAAGAACGATAGCTACTTTGTAGAAATTAAACATGACTGGAAAAAATGTAATATTGAAATGAGTTGTTCATATTGACAGGGAACACAAGAGCATACTTGTTAGTTCAGGTGTTGAAAACGTGGAGAGTGTGCATAGACAAGAATTTGTTGATTGGTTTAGATGTAGGGTAAGATAGATACAATGTCTAACATTTAGGTATTTTTATCATTTTCATTTATTTATCTACATTTTAATAAATTTCTTTTATCTTTTATATATAGATCATTAAGCTTTATAATGATGGACAAGTTGACAGGGAAATGCTTTCTTTAGCCCATGGTCCTGGCAGGCGTATTACTTGTTACCCATGCTGTAATGTTAATGGTTTTAGGTTTCACACTATGGATTGTGATGAAACAAGTACAACTCAAAATTGTGGAGTTATGGTGAGAAGGGAACATGAAAATGAAAATATATCTTACTATGAACTAATAAAAGACATTGTTGAGCTTTCTTATATAGAAGGAAATAAAGTTGCATTGTTTGATTGTAACTAGTTTGATACAAATAGGCAAGGAAATAAAGTTGCATTGTTTTTTGTTTTGTATGTAATTTAATTCTTTTAGTTTTAATGGCTTGAAATTTACTTAATATTTCTCAAAATTTGTAATGATCATAACACCGAAAGTTGTACGTGAAATTGGTGTCATCTTCAACGGCAGCATCAATGGACCATATATTAAATATTCTGAATATCCAAAGGAAGAATTTGAAACGCTATTTGCTCGTTTCAAGGAAGCACAATTTTCTTATAGATGTACAGAACATGAGCTTAAAGATGTCATAGAACTTCATGTAAAAATTCGTTTTTCAAGTTGGATGTCAGAGCTGAGGAGGGGAATTTTTAAGAAGTATCCAACTGTTGGAGAGCGTCATGCACATGCTCCTGAGAATGTGCCTCCAAGAATATGGAGACAAATGGTTGACAAATGGATGGATGAGGGGTGGAAGGTATCAATAATGACTATTAGCATAGTATTTTTCTGTGCTTTTCTTTCCTAAGTTTTGCTGTTATTTTAATTCATCAGTGAATTATATTTGCTAGAATTATTATAGAAATAGGAACTTATAAATCTTATTCATGTGCTTTATACATGAGTTGTTCTTGACGGTTTTAGAATAACTAAGTTGATTTTATGCTTTTTTTTTTAACTTATATATAGAAAACAAGCACAATAAACAAGAGGAACCGAACCAAGTCCAAACTTATTCATACTACAGGTTCGATCCCAATGGCTAAGCATAGAAAAGAAATGGAAAGAGAATATGTTTGACTCTGATCATAACAAAAATGGTTTTTATTTATTATGATCTTATTGAATTTCAATTCTTTATTGCAGCAACAAATAGGTATTGAACTTAGTCCACTTGATTTATTCAAGATGTTTCATGTAAGGAAGAATGGAATATGGGCAAGTAACAAGGCAAAGGAAATGCATGTGTGTTTGATATTAAATTTCCAGGATATTCCTTTTTTTTTTTTTTTGCATGATTTCATTACTATATGCACTCAGACAAATATATGTATTTATTATAGGAAACAGTGGAATCAATGAGATCAACTCTTATAGGTCAAGGAGTCGGTCGATGAATGGAAAATATATCGAGAAGTAACAGGAGAACCAACACATGGTCGTGTTGTTGGTTGGGGAGCAGGCATCAAAGGCATGGATGTGTATGGTTCTCCAAGTCAATGAGGTAACAAGCATCAATGTACTAATTTGGAAGTGAAAGTAAAAAGACTTAGAGAAAGAAGTCAAGAAGTTGAAAAGATTGATAAAGCTCGTTCTTGGAATGTCTGCACAAGAATCATCTCAAAAGGTATAGGTTGTTTATTTCATTTTATTAATAGATTAAGTGAATGAGTATGTTCTATGTTTTGAGTCCTCGTGGAAAATGATTGGTGACTTGTCATTGCTCTGTTAGTTAATGAACTTAAGTGATTATGGACAAGCTTATAATATAGGTGGATGATGGAATAATTATTAGATTTTTTTGAAATAGAGACTGTATTTATATAGAGTTTTTTTTATTTCACTATTTTTCTCATTAGTCTCAGCATCTTTATTATATTTTATACCAATTTTCATTTCGGTAATAATAGTGATTAAAATTCTTTCTTTTACCTAGGATATTGTTTTGACGAAAGAAGATGATGATGGGTATGAGGATGATGAAGTTGAGGCAAATAATTCAGAAACTGAATAAGTTGCTTTAGAGGATAATTGAACACATTCAAGATATGATAATATCATTTTGTATATACATTTGGTATATTTTTTGCATAAAAGATACTATAAAATTGAATTTTTTGTTGTATTTTTGAACGATGAATGTGATTTTATGAATTTTTGGAATTAATGAAGTTACATTTAGTACATTTCGAATATTATTATTACTTTTGTTACATCACTTCTCTAATATAGATATTTCAACAATAAAAATAAAAAAATTAATGAAATAATATTATTAAATAAAATAAAGGGGGCCATTAAACAGCAAAATAAGTTTATTTTCGACAGTATATCTTTTATTTTCGAGAGCATTTAATTCCATTTTTGATGGCAATTCGCTTGGAAATAATTTTTTTCTCCGACGACTCATTGGAAATTCGACATTTCCGATAAGACTTAATACGACGACGATCGATGACATACCCTGCTCGAAAATGAGTTTTTCTGAGGGTCTTTGTGTATTTTTGAGGGTATATGCCCTCGGAAATGACCCATTTTCTCATAGTGTGGATTCCACTGCTCAAATATTTTCGCGCAGTCTCTAGTGCCTCGTTTTGATGCAAAAGTGTCTCCTATACTATTGGATGGTAATCGTAGGAATGATTCTTTGTTGTGGGAGTATTTTGTGCCTATGGATGTTGAATCCATTTTTTGGATTCATTTGCCTAGTACTCCAATGGCTAATGAGGTGTTACGACATTTTATGAAGGATGGCATTTATACCGTTAAATCAAGGTATCTTATGTCTTTGGCTTGGGAGAATATGGATGTTGCAAAAAGTTCTAGTAGTTCATCAAGGGATCGAAATAAGATCTGGCATCCCAATGTTCCTTGGAAGGCCAAATTCTTTTTGTGGCATGGTTAGATAGTTATGGTTCATTTAATTAACAACTATTTGAATTGAAGAAAGAGTTTGATGAATACAAACATAGGACAGTGCAGAGATTGAAACGAAACTTTATGTTAGCGTAAGATGCCCAAAACCTTTTGTATCGCTGCACTACTTAATTCAAAATGTTCTTACAAATGCCTTTGGCAATTGGTCACAACTTAATGTGTTACCAAAGGTGTTATGCGTCAAACTCTATTTTCAGATTTTGTGTTGAACTATTCTTCTATGGATATTTGGCAAATGTTTTTGAAGGTTTTTGACACTTTTGGAGGACTAATCTTGAATTGTCATGTTAATTGTCATGCTTTATATGGATTGTGTGGTTCTCCGGGAATAGACATCAATTGTCACGTCTATATATATATATATATATATATATATATATATTTGCAAAATTGTAAATATTTTACAACACTGATTTTTATGTCATAACAAAGTTAAGTTTATGGTTTAATCACTATGGCTTCTATCGAAACAAAATCCTGAATTTGCCACTGACTAAGAACGCTCGAGACTTTTTCTATTAAAGGAGGTCCTGAGGAAAAAATCTTAGGTGAAACAATCCCATAGGACCCACGCCATCATCATATAGATGTGGCGAGACCTTTTGATTTTCAAATTTAAATTTGACAAACATGGTGAAAATTATACAATTTGGTCAATTTGGAGGTGTTGGTGTCTTTCCACATAAGAAACTGTTAAGCCCTCCGATAATGGAAGACCCGTACTTAACCAAACCGTAGAATTTGGTCAATTTGGAGGCCTCTGTTCTTACGCTCGGTCGTCTATCTTTCTCTCTCTATATTTATTTTTAAACTAATCAGAAAATGGGAAATTTAAATGAAGAAGGATTTTTTTATTAAGTTTCGCTAAGGTTGCCTTAGCATCAATTTAATATTAATATTTTTATCCTTATAAAATGCCAAATTTCCAAAATAGTAGTACTTTTAACTTCAATTTTTTTATTTTATAAGAAATTTCTTTGTTTTTAAATTATGTATAAAAACTACTTTATTAGCATGATTATCAATCATCAATTAAACGAACAAAATACATTTATGACATGATACTTCTAAAATTTTGTGTTGATAAATTTGTATCATTTATAATTATGTATCGTAATTATTGGATTTCATGTAAAATGATAGATTATAGGTCATAAAAGTAAATACTTAAATTATTAGATGCAATAACATAAGTTTCTTGTGTCAGATTGATTATATTATGTTATAAGGATAAAATAGTCAAAATATATTTATCTTAAAGATTGTCAAAAGTCCTAAGCCCAAAAAACAAGGAAAAAAAAAAGAAAATAGTGGGAAGGATTTAATTAATTCATTAACCAAAGTACTTTTTTTATTTGTATTTTCCTAAAATAATATGAATTTATTATAATTATTTTTAGAGAGCAAGGCGGATTTTGGGAAAAAAAAAAAAGAAAAAGCGAGGTAGAAATATCTCCACCTCATTGATTATCAAGATATGGAAAAACTATTTTGTACTTTTATTGTATCACTTATACTTTTGGTAAATAGGTGAGAGAAGCAAGTTGAAAGACATTGGAAGAGAAGAACGGTAAGTCTTGAGAGTTTTTTTTTTTTTTTGAATACCGATTAATCATTAGATTATTGCATTACATAGATATTTACAACAACTGCTATTGTAGCAGAGATATTATACTGATATTTACAATCAGATATACATAATTAAGACTTATATTATGACATTGAATTTTATGAAGTACATGCCCAAATAAATAACCTCTCACAGGAGAGGGATATCCATACTCCACTCGCATTTCATAATAGAGAATGATTTTGAAATATGAAGAACATTTATACTTCATGCCGAAGTGGCAAGTCTTGAGAGTTAAGTGTGAGCAGGCGTTGTCTGGTTTTTGATTTGTGAGAATAAATGTGCCGCTTATTATCCATATAAATCATAAATGGAGATTACTGGTTTGTGCATATTGGGGTTCTTGTTGGTCCCACGTCTACGTATTTTCTAAGGCTTCCAGTTTGATCACTATTTTAATTTGTAGGGGTAAAAATAAGTAAATGGATTTAAATTAGTTTAAATTTTAAATATAATTATATATTTAAATTTAAATGATATTTTTTATTTTTTTATCAGATTCTCCAATAATAAATATTGAGTTATTTATTCTTTAAGACTGAAATTTTTTTTTTTTTACATTTGTGCCCTTAAAATTTTAAACGTTAAATACATGACAAATATTTCAACGAATATAAATAATCTAGTATTTTATTATAATATAAATTTATGTTCAAGTAAATACCATCCTTTAATATTCTAAGTTAGAACATTTTAATTATTTTTATTTTAGTTTATGATGTATTATATGAAAAATATTCATAAAAGATTGTAAAAATAAATAACTCAAATTTCAAGAATATAAAAAGATAAAAATAAAAATAATAGATTGGGAAACCCGATACAAAATCATTAGGGGCATAGCTCAAGGAATGGTTCCAACGGTTAACAAAATTGAGTGAAGACAGTTTCTCCCTTACAAAATGTGAGTGGAGTAGACACCTCTCGAATATTAGAGAGGATTTAAAATATTTGGGAAAGTGTACCTCTCGAATATTAGAGATGATTTAAAATATTTGGGAAAGTGCACCCCTCGAATATTAAAGAGGATTTAAAGTATTTGAGTAAGTGCTTCAGTGGGTTAATGTATGGCGGTGGCGGTGGTTCCAATTGTTTAGTACGATTATAAATATTATAATTGTAATATCAGTAACAATATGTGTATAACAGATTTTTTTTTTTTTTTAAAAAGAGGTGACATTAAATTCACAGCTATGGCTACGTGGGCTATGGGTTACTATATGTATCTACATACCGACGATGAGATAATCAATTATTAGCGTGTTTTATTTGTTTTCCACATCATAAATTCAACTCACCATATGTCTTCACAATCAATACTCTTCTGAAATGATACTAGAATTTCATCATCCACATTGATCTTTTCATATGTAGTTGTCCTCATTGTATTTTATTGTACATTATAACAAGACAAACTCTGATCTCATTTAGAAGAGGACATTTTTAGTTTGTAGGAACTATTGGGTTTGAGGGGAGTGCTAGTTAGTTCAAATAATTTAATTTAGGGATTTGTTCTAGTTTCTTTTTTCGGCCCCTCCCTTAAAAAGCTAGATGAGTAGTATAGTTATTTCAAATTAATTTTTTAACATACTGATATATGAAGATTTGAACTCAGGCGGCTAACTAAATAAAATTACTTGAAAACCAGTAAATTAAGCTTTAAAAAATGAATTTATTCTGAGCCAATTTATAAATTTTTGAACCAATCGATTTTAGGTTAGTTAAGGTTTGAATGATGGAAAAATAAAGAAATCAGTCAATTAAGCTAATACATATTAGTTCACAATCCTACCGAAATATTTGTTTTATACCACATAGGTAAAAATAATTTAAGAAAATAAATAATATGAAATATAAGAAAATTAATGATAAAATATGGTCATATTGGTTTGAATGAAAAAAATATTTTCGTATAAAAATTCCAATCTTATGCAATTTATACCACAAGAGGCAAAAATATATAATTAATTCAATCCAACTTATTTGGAATATTATTATTTTGAATGAAAAGTAAAATAATTTTTAAACTTGTCTAATAGGCAGTACTTTCAGTTTCGTGAAGGAAGGAATGCCCTTTAATTAGCGAAGAAATGGGGAGACCATGAGATAGAGTCGTTGTTTCTTGCGGATAGTTTAAGTCGGGAAAATGGAAGAGAAAGTGAATGAAACAAAGAAAATCTTTATTAGAAAGTCACAGAACGTAAAATACAAGGTAGAGGTCCTAACGTCAAATCAACTATCAGATGAGCCTTGTGGCAGTTTTTTATTGGATTAGTGGTGCAATGGAACCCATGGTTTTTCTAATGAGAGAATGCCACATGGTGCATCACTCACCATAAGCGACCGCGCTCACTTAAACAAACCCCCTAAGAGTTTTCATGTATCTCTTGAAAGAATACATCCATCGAAGGTAAATTGGGCCACATAGTCTAACTTCATTGACTAAATGCACAGTCAAGTGTATCATTATGTCAAAGAAAGAGGGAGAAAAATATTTTCCTAACAAGCACAAAGTCACCACATGCTCTGCCTGTAATTTTTCCAATGTTGACACATCAACCACACTGGAACACAGCAAGTTAAAGAAGAAACACAGCCTGATCACAGCTTCTTTAACATGCTTTGGCAGGACACACCGAATGGTAATAGGCAAAAGTTGTTGCATAAGAACATGGCAGTCATGTGACTTAAAGCCCTTAAGTTTAAGGTCCTTCATTGACACAAGATTTTTTATGTTTGAGGAATATCCAGTTGGAACCTTAATACTTTTTAAAGCTTTACAGAACCTTGTTTTTTAAAGTTGGTGCTAATTCATTCCTAATTTCCATTTCCACAAGATCATTCCTTGACTTAAGACCATCTTTGGTCTTTCCCGGAATATGCAGCAGTGTTCCGTATATGCTCTCACACACATTCTTTTCAATGTGCATAACATCTAATTGATGACGTACAAGTAAATGCTTCCAATACTCTAAATTATAGAATATGGATTTTTTTTCCACCAAATGCAATCATCATTGTTAGAACTTTTGCGTTTTTTAGAGTTGTTCTTCCCCCATTTATAATCAATAGACTCAACCAGTCGCAGAACACTCTCCCCATCCAACGGTTTTGGGGCAAACTCTCTCTCTATTGTGTTGTCAAAGGCTTTCTCTTGGTCTCGAAATTCATGACCATGAGGAAGCCAACGACGGTGACCGATATATGCATTTTTGCCACTGTGTTTAAGTCTACATTTAGTAGTGTCTACTCCACAATATGGACATGCATTATATCATTTAACAGTGCAACCAGCTAGATTTTCATATGCCGGAAAGTCATTTATAGTCCATAATAACACAGCCCGCAAATTAAAGAACTCCTTATTGTAGGCATCATAAGCCTCTACCCCAACTGCCCACAAAGTTTGTAAATCTTCTATCAAAGGTGCCAAGTACACGTTGATGTCGTTGCCCAGTTGTTGAGGACCAGAAATCAGTAGGGACAACATCATGAATTTTTGTTTCATACACAACCACGGAGGAAGATTAAACGTTATAAGAATAATTGACCAACAACTATATGTACTACTAAGAGAGCTATGTGGATTTATTCCATCAGCCGCTAACGCAAGACGGAGATTTTTAGGATTTAATGCAAAAGTAGGCCATTTGTTATCTACTAATTTCCATAATGGCGAGTCTGTCGGATGTCGGAGCTTACCATCATCGACTCTCTCATTTGCATGCCAAGTCAAGTCCTTGGCAGTTTCTGAGGACTGAAACATGCGTCTAAATCTAGGTATGGGCGGAAAATACCATAAAACTTTCGTAGGAACCCCTTTCCTATTTTGGTCAACACTACTATCCTTTTTTTTCCATCTACATAAACCACAACTAGGACAGTCAGACAGTCCTTCATACTATTTTCTGTAAAGTATGCAATCATTTGGGCAAGCATGTATTTTCATATATTCTAAGCCTAAAGCGGACATTGTCTTTTTGGCCTCGTACATAAACACATGAATTTCATTACTTTCAGACAGCAACTTGGCTAGAAGACTTAATAACTCAGTAAAACTTGTGTCGGACCACCCAAATTTACCCTTTATATTGAACAAGCTAACCAAAGTGCCTAACTTAGTGAAATTTGTGCATCCTGGGTACAAAGGCTTCTCAACTTGTTTTAGAAGTTCTTTAAATGCTTTAGAATCTACAGCACAATCCCTATAAGCATCATTAACCATATTTATTGTGTTACCGTCATCATAGTCTATAAACTCAAATGGAACATCTACATCTACATTAGGAAGTGGTGTGTCATTGACATCTTCCCCATGCCAACTCCAGGTTGTGTAAGAAATATCAAAACCATGAAAATACAAATGTTCACGAACAACCTTATGTGTACGAAAGGATAAATTCATACATTTAGTACACGGGCATTTAATGACGCTACTGCCTTCAGAATTACCAACAGCAGACTTCATAAATTCTTCAACCCTATCTTCATACTCACTTGACATTTTACTACAACTAACCCAAGACTTATCTATTTTCAGTTTCAATTAGTTTTGATCCTGACACATTAAGCACGTTATAAATAAATAAAATATCAGAATATATTACCAATTCATCTAAGCAAAGTACAAATTAACACCACTTTAAATACCCTTAATGCAACATAAACAAAAGAACAAATTTTGACCCCACACATTATAATAGTCACCACACAAAATACAAGTACTTAAACACATTGCAGTATTCAAAATCATTACAGTAGTAAATAAACACAACATTAAAATCAAGCCTAATACAACTTCATGTCATGCTATCTTATAAAGGACCATAATATTAAACATATTTCATGCATCTATAAATTAACTAACGAACTCAAAACTCTAAAATAAAGAAGTGTAATTTATTTACCAGGTCAAATTAATTCCTCTACAGCAAACTGTTCCAGCAAGTGAAAAGGAAATAACTGTACAGCAGCAAGCTATTCCAACAAACACAAAGGATTAACACCAGAAGCTAAACTAGGATCTAATTAGGTTCTAAGTATAAATTTATTGCAAAACCAGTACTGGAACTTCATCATTTCCTAATATCCCCATACTTAAAAAAAAAAATTAACCCTACATATGCAAAAGTACAAATTAACACCACTTTAAATACCCTTACTGCAAGATAAACATAAAGAAAATTTTCGACCCCACACATTACATTAGTCACAACACAAAATGCAAGTAGATAGACAGATTACAATAGCCACAACATTAACATACAAATAAAGCCCCATACAACTTCAAATCATACTATCATATAAAGGACCATAATATTAAAGTAATTGCTATCGTGCAACTATTAATTAACTAACGAACTCAAAACTCTAAAAATAAAGAACTGCAATTTATTTACCAAATAAAATTAATTCCTCTACAGCAAACTGTTCCAGCAAAAGAGATGCAGCAAACTCTGCAACAAAAGAGGTGGCAGCAAGCTACTTCAACAAAAACACAGAGTCAACAAAAACACATATACCCTTTTCAATAAAATAAAATACAATTTTGCATCAGAAGGTAAATTAGGTTCTAAGTATAAATTTGTTGCAAAAAAAGTACTGCTACTTCACTCATTTCCTAATAACCCCAAACTTCAATGAAAAATTAACCATAGACATGCAAATTTACTACAATAGGCAAATTATTTGGCTTTTGGTCCTGCTACTAGTAGTACTATTGCTGCAAAATAATTATCCTTTTTCTCTAATCCTTCATCTCTAAAATCTACTTCACTCATGCTACGCCACTGTTGCTTCTGCTACTGCTAACCCTAACAACCTACATTCTTTGCTCTCTTTCAACAAATTAACTAATCAATTTTTTTAATTAGGTTTTCTCGTTAGATTATTTATAGAATTAATTGATTTAACTTAGATCTGTGTAAAACAAACAACATGCAAAATGAAGACAGAATAGAAATCATACCAAGGGCTTTCAAAAAATGATGGTGAGGAAGACAGCAAGATGAGGACAGAAAACAATGGAGAAGAAGACAATGGCAATACCACAAAATGCACCTTCACCCACTCAATTTCTCAACGCAATCGGTAACCAATACGTTAGGAAGACAATGGCAAGATGACGGCGGCCGAGATTTTGGTAAGATGATGGCGAAAAGGAAGAAAATATAAGAGGGTAAGACGATGGCAAGATGACGACGGCCGAGATTTTAGCCTTACCCTATACTCTCTGTATGTTTGTGAGTTGTATGTGTTGATACTTAGAAAAAATTAGGGATTGAAGAAGTGAAACTCAGCACCAAAACGGTGCGTTTCATGTTTTTTAATTTTATTTTATAATAAAAAGTTTTAAAAATATAATATTTTATATTTATGTACAAAACGTCGTCGTTCCAACTTCCCTAAAACGACGACGTGTCTTCCTTCGTGTAATATTTTATTTTAAATAACACCAAAAGTTTCGGTAAAAAACGGGCCAAAATTACGTCAACGTTAAATTTCTATCATGACTTATTGACGTTTAAATTTATATCACAAAGACATCATATATTCTTGACATACTCTTTTTCTATCACGAGTCCATCACAAATCAGTCATGAATATATGACAACCAAAAATATATCACAACTTTATCATGCTTTTATGACCCACTCAGAATCCGTTAATAAGTGTCTGTCATCTATTGTCAGTTTTCTTGTAGTGGAACCGTGGTCCTTCCTTAGCTATAGTATGATCATGTGATGGATTATCATATATGCAATTTTTGTAACGGATAGACAAGATGAATCTAAGTGAAGTGAAAGCATAAAAAAAAAACATAACTACATAAATGAATCCCTTCATGATGTGTTTAGAACAGAGTTTTATACAAGGGGCTGGTATAGAGTCGGGCTCTCAAAGACTTGGTGCAATTCGTTTATTAACCTATTGCACATTATTTTAAATTTAAAAAATTAAATAAATAAATAATTTAGAAATTACAAAAAAAAATAATATTAGTTGTAAAAAAATAATGTTAGAGTGCAATTTATGCACTAGTTTTGCATTATTTACTTCCCTTAATATCGATGTTTTGCACTTAATAATAATGATTTACTTGTGTTTTACTTTTGTAGGTGCAATTCTATTGATTCGTGATAAAATTGAGTTATAAGATGATGTTTAAAGATGATTGTTCTCTTGGAGAAATTTAGAGAGTCAGAAGAACTTTGTTGATAAGGCGTGGGCGCGTGCTGTCAACTGCGGACCTGTAGTTTTTAGTTTAACGTGTTTTATATTTTTGGTTATTTTTGTAATTACAAATTTAATATTTTAGATATTAGTATTTTATTTTAAATAGAACTGTAAAAGAGAAGAGAGAGAGAGTATTTAAGGGAGGAATCTATTGTGAAAGGGGGGGAATTTTGGATTGGAGAAAATAAAGAAACCCTAGATCTAATTTTTCTCTTATCTCTATGAAGAACTAAACTTATTTTTCTGGTTGAAGGTTAATGAAGCTTTGATTCATCACTACTGTGAGATCTTTCTTATGCTTTAATTGTTTTATTACTTTTTGGGTATTTGTTTATTCTCTGAATTAGTTTCATGATTATGTTTGTTAATTAGGTAATTGGCTACTATTTAATTATCAATTTAATCTATTGTCAATTAAAGAATTCATCGTATGAAGATTTTAATGTTTGTGACAAATAACATAGCAGTGAGTTGTGTTATGAGAATAAACAATCTAATTTAAATGAATCATCATATGTGTTGATTAGGATTTGGGTCTCTCTGGTTTTTCAAGCTGTCAATTGATTAAATCCTATGATCGTATCTAGGGTTGTCTATTGATTAGGGAAATATCCAACGGTCGTACCTTGGTTATTGACTAGTTAAGGAGAGATTGGCTATTAGAGAGTCTCAATAGCTATAACCGGTCTATTAATAAGTAATAATAATCTATATTTGAATCAATGATCAGTAGTCGAATCAAGCTGAGTTAATTCCTTCAACCAGAGCTTTCTCCAATTTGAATTACAACTTTAATTTGCATTCTTGTTATTTTAATTTGATTTTTATTATTGTCAACAAAACCCCCATTTTATGTTTTACGTTTTAAAAGGATTTAAATAATTACCGATCTCTATGGACACGACCCTGCTCAATCACTATACACAATTTATTTAGAGTAGGAATTTATTTTTGTTGGCTTCGACAACCATCAAATAATAAACAGAAAATAAAAGAAAGATATAATGTTGTGAAAATCAAGAGAAAAAAATTTATATAATAAAGGAGAAATGTTTGTTTCATATATTATATGTGATGTGTCATATTTAACATCAAAATTTTCATATGTTTTGTTATTTTTCTTAACTTTATTATTCTAAATACCCCCAAAAAAGTTTTTTTCCACCCGCTTCATGTTTGACGTCCTTATTGCATGTTTGACCTCCATTCTCACATCTTTCACGTGAACTGTTGCATGTTAAAATGGTTTTCATGTTTAACCTCATATGTTACATGTTTGACCTCACTTGTTGCATGTTTCACGTGGATTGTTGCATGTCTTGAATAAAGCCAAAAAATGAAAAATTTCCCACCTATTTTATGTTTCACGTCCGTGTTATATGTTTAACCTTCGTTGTTGCATCTTTTACATGAATTATTGCATGTCTTGAATAAAGCCAAAAAACGAAAAAATTTCCCACCTATTTTATGTTTCACGTCCGTGTTGTATGTTTAACCTTCGTTGTTGCATCTTTTACGTGAATTATTGCATGTTGACGCAGTTTTCATGTTTAACCTCATGTGTTGCATGTTTGACCTTAACTGTTGCATGTTTTACATGACATTTTTACATGTAAATTTCATATTGCATGTTTGACTCACTTATTGCATGTTTTGAATAAAGCCAAAAAATAAAAATTTTCCCACTCCTTTCATGTTTCACATTTGTATACCTCCCTTGTTGCATCTTTCACGTTAACTGTTGCATGTTGACGTGGTTCTCATCTTTAACCTCATCTGTTGCATGTTTGACCTTATGTGTTGCAAGTTTTACCTGACCTTTTTACATGTAAATTTCATGTTGCATGTTTGACCTCACTTATTGCATGTTTCACGTGGATTTTCTCATGTCTTGAATAAAGCCAAAAAATGAAAATTTTCTAGCCTGTTTCATGTTTCACATCCGTGTTACATGTTTGATTTCCATTGTTGCATTTTTCACGTGAACTGTTGCATGTTGACATTGTTCTCATGTTTAACCTCATATGTTACATGTTTGACCTCATATGTTACATGTTTTACGTGACCTTTTTTACACGTAAATTTCATGTTGCATGTTTGACCTCACTTGTTGCATGTTTCACACAGATTGTTGCATATATTGAATAAAGCCAAAAAATAAAAATTTTCCCGTTCGTTTCATGTCCTTGTTGCATGTTTGACCTTTGTCGTTGCATTTTTCAAGTGAATTTTTGCATGTTGATGTGGTTCTCATATTTAATCTCATCTGTTGCATGTTTAACCTCAGATGTTGCATGTTTTACGTGACCTTTTTACATGTAAATTTCATGTTATATGTTTGATCTCACTTGTTGCCTATTTCATTTGAATTGTTCTATTTCTTGAATAAAGACAAAAATTGAAAATGGGTGAGGAAGATAAAGTAACAGTGCATATAATCGCGAAGTCGACTAGCTAGCTTATTTAACAATGAACCAAAGACACCCAATAATGAAACGGTTAGCCAACTCATTTAACGAAGAATTAAGCAATTTACTGCTTCCACTGTGGAAACACTCAACAATGAAATGGTTAACCGACTGTTTTAACAAGGAATCAGGTGGTTAACTTCTTGCATTCAAGAAAATAACTAACAATGAAACAGTTAGCTAGATTGTTAAGCAAAGAATTAAGCAGTTAGCCACTTCCACTCTAGAAACAACTAAGTATGAAATGGTTACTCAGTTTAATTCACAACAAATGAAGTGGTTTTGTAATACAACGAATGTTTGACGTTGATATTTCATGTATCACATCGTCTGACACATGTATAAACATCATGTTGCGTTTCAAAATTTCTTAACATTTTAAGTGATAATTTATAATCAAAATCATTTGTTTCATATTCTTTTTTATTATTAATTAAGTTTAACTAAGCCCCATCTATTAAGAAAAAAAATGAAAATGTTGCCTTAGCGTTAAGATTATTTGATAATTTAAGTGATCATTATTACTCCAAATAATAATTTATCATTTTAATTATTATTTGTTTCATTATTTTGTAATTTTTTTAATTTTCCAAGCAAAAATAACTATGGTGACAATTTTAAATTACCAAATGACTTTCATTTCTTTTTAGTGCAATTGGTAATTTGTAAATTTTTTATTTTAAAAATCAAATAATACATACATCACTTTAATTGTTTTAGATTAATTTCATCAAAGCTTGTAAATGAAACCCATAAACAAATGTGAAAAGTGGCAAGCTGGCACCACCCTTCTAGATGGGGTGCCAGCCATTATCAACATTCAAATCTTCAAATGAATAAATTTAAGAAAACATATATTATTTTATATCCATTTTTAGCTATAAAAGGGGAGGTTCTCCATAAGTTTCAAGCATCCCCAAAATCAATTTTCTTGTGAGAGAAAGAGAGCTGAGGGATTTGTGAAGTTTTCTAGAATTTAATGAGAAATTGAGTGTATTTGGGGCTTGAGTGAGAGAAATTATTTCTAAAAGTGTGGTTGTAATAATTTTCCACATAGTGAATAATTTCTCTAGATGTCTTTTGACAACGACCATGGTTTTTCTCCGGATTTAGAGTTTTCCACGTAAATCTTGTATTGTGTGATTAGTGTATTCTCTATTTAATTTTTCTTGTTAATTTGTTGTTTGAAAAATTGCTTGGAGTGATCTTGGGATGAAGTTCAATTTCTTAATAGTGGTATCAGAGCCATTAATTAAAGTTTTGGTGTCGGGGCACTGTTCACATAAACGGTACTATTCATGCATACAACATTGTTCACATATACGGTACTGTTCATGTATACGGTACTGTTCACGTGAAGCAGTGGGAGCCAATCCAAATAGTCTGTGGTGAAGAGTAAAGGCTGATCTGCAAAGCAAATATGTCATGATTGAAATTTTCAAGTCTGGTGAAATTTGAAATAGAAAAATTCGATGGGGGAATTAACTTTGGCTTGTGGTAAGTTCAAGTCAAGGATGTGTTGATTCAATCTGAGTTACACAATGCATTGAAGGGGAAGCAATCCCCTGCTTCCGGTAGTGGCTTTGGAAAAGCTAGTATAAGCGATGAAGATTGGGAAGAATTAGATGATAGAGCTGCAAGTGCCATACGGCTGTATCTAACAAAGAATATTCTTGTAAATGTAGGAAATATTCCTACAGCGAAAGAACTTTGGGAGAAGCTAGAAAAGTTGTATCAAACAAAGAGCATCTCAAATCGATTGTACCTGAAGTAGCGATTTCACACACTGCGAATGGCTGAAGGTACAAAAATTTCCGATCACCTCAGTGTTCTCAATGGTATTGTGTCAGAACTAGAAGCCATTGGAGTTAAAATTGAAGATGAGGACAAGACGCTTAGGTTGCTTTGGTCACTTCCAAGTTCCTACAAACACAAGTTACCTACTTTGATGTACCGGAAGGAGACAGTAGATCTTGAAGAAGTTATTAGTACTTTACTCTTAGAAGAAAGAAGACTAAGCAGTGAAAGTACTAAAACTACAGATGTCTCGACTTTGGCAGTTGTAGGGAATTGAAAGAAAGATAAATCTAAGAAGAAAGGAGTCTGCTGGGGGTGTGGACAATCAGGGCACTTAAAAAGAGATTGTCATAGTAGAAATGGAGCAGGATCGACAAGTGGCTCCAGATCAGATACTGATAGCATTGCTAGTGGTAAGTCTCTCATCATCGTAGGAGACAATGGTCCCTTGTAAAGCAGATGACGACGACATCCTCATGGTATATCGCTAGTGCCATGAAAGAGGATGTGATACTACAAGCGGGTTCACAAGATTTGCACACAAGGCATGGTTGGCATTGATGCAGGGTGTGTGGTGGAATTTATGTCGATGGCTGATGAACTTCCAGGAAAGCATAAACTTCCAGGAAAGCCAACATGGAAGTTGCACCATAAATTTCAGCAGGATATTTGACATGTGCCGATGTAAAATTCTTAGAATTGGTAATTAATTTTAAGTGGTATACTCTTTATGGTGGAGTGTGATAATTCTTTATGTGGAGAATTATGACTAAGGTGAAGACATTAAGTATGGTGCGAAGATTGATTGGTTCTCAATCAAATCTCCAAGTGGGAGAATGTGAAAAGTGGCAAGCTGGCACCGCCCTTTTAGATGGGGTGCCAGCTGATAAGAATCAATTTCAAATCAACCACAATCAAGACAATGACAGCAAGGCAATCATGAACTCTACAAAAGGAAGGAATAAATTTTCCAGCTAAAGGCTTACCAAGTTTAAGACTTGACAACAATGGCTAGTATTAGTTTTAGCCTAAACTTTCTCAAATCAAAATTTTCGTGGATATAATAGGAAACTCTCCTATGTCAAGCCATAACATAGTCCTAAAATACCTCCTTATCTTTGTATAAATTGTATAGGATCATGTAAAGAAAAAGTGTGAAAAAGAAATAATATTTTTCTTCAGCTATTTAATCTATATCAAATTATCTTTTACCAGTCATTATCAACATTCAAAGATTTGAATGTTGACATTCAAAGATTTGAATGAAGAAATTTAAGAAAAAATATATTATTTTATATCCATTTTTAGCTATAAAAGGGGAGGTTCTCCATAAGTTTCAAGCATCCCCAAAATCTATTTTCTTGTGAGAGAAAGAGAGATGAGGGATTTGTGAAGTTTTCTAGAATTTAGTGAGAAATTGGGTGTATTTGGGGCTTGGGTGAGAGAAATTATTTCTGAAAGTATGGTTGTAATAATTTTCCACATAATGAATATTTTCTCTGGTTGTCTTTTGACAACGACCGTGGTTTTTCTCCGGATTTGGAGTTTTCCACGTAAATCTTGTGTTGTGTGATTAGTGTATTCTCCATTTAATTTTTCTTGTTAATTTATTACTTGACAAATTGCTTGGAGTGATCTTGGGAGAAAGTTCAATTTCCTAACAACAAAGGCATCTAAAACTTTGTAATAATTAAAAAAATGAAAATAAAAGAAAAGAAATGCGTAAAGAAGAGAGTTGGCAGGTGCACGCCATACAAGAATTAATTTTCGTCATCATCTTCCACCATATGTCGTGAGCAATGGAGGCTTTCCCTCACCATTACCAGTACAAAAAAGGTGTCGACCTGTGTCACTCCCCCATCCAAGAAGTGAGCTAAAACTTATGAAACTCCAAAGCATTGTCTAAGCATAGCACACAAACTACTTCCAGCATCTCCATTGACAAAATACTTGAAAAAAACAAGGCATGAGCTATTAGCCCATATACTTTTAAGCATAATGATTCTCATCACATCTCATTTATCCAAGAGGCCATGAAAACATGCTCAAAGATTCCAAAAGAAAATTGACATTTAAACACATAAGAATCAATCTCAAGAATCCATTTAAGTTTGCATTCGAGCCAAAACAATGCCAATCTCTGATCTATAAGACCAAACTTCAAAGTCTATAATTTCAACGATCAAATAACAAATGATGTACAAATAAAATTCATGAAAATCTGTAGAAACCTTTGGCGTTATTTTAGACCATGTAACAAGGACAGGCCTTGTTCAATAATCCCTTTAAATTTTTAGGTTGGTTAAGTTACTATACAAATTTGTAGATATAATCTAGACATGTAAAGAACCTAGAATATAACATTTTAGCTCAATTTAGGTACATTTATTACTATTTCTATGATCCAATATAGAGTTACAGAAAACTGGTTTATTGACTGGAAACACCAACAACCTAAGCTTCTGATTTTCTTTAAAAATTCAATACTACTTAGAATATTATGAAAACTTCCAGAATATTATTAGACACATAAACGCACAACATATAAAATTTTCAAGCCATTTGGACAACTCTATAATAGGTTCTCACAGGATTGAACTAAACAAATCAAAAATGCCTTTTTAATTCACACAAAAACAGCTGAGCATTGGTAATTTATTAAAATTTAAAATACACAATATGTTGGGATGATAATTCCCAGAACATAATTACACATATAACTCTCTGATATCATTAAGCTAATGTTTCATAAGATCAAACACAGGTGAACAGTTCTGTCAAGGGGTTTGCGGCTAAAGCTGTAGAGTTTAATATCTCAAAATTTCGGCTCATTTCGACGCCATTAGATTATTGGTTTATAACACCAAACACGGAACATACACAGTTTCTGATGAATTCCCACAGCAACTGACCAATTTGACGAATCCATTATAAATCAACTATTAGTTCAATTCATTCCAAAATGTCCAGACTCGAAAGATACAATACTCAAAATTTCAAGCAAATCAAGCATCATTTAGTCATATTTCGAAACAATCAAATTTATGATAACAGTCCAACAATCTTTAAATTTTCTGCAGAATCAATAAACTATTTATCTTCTTTTGAGTTCAATAATCAATTTTCTAACAAAATTAGACATGTAAAACCAATAACAACCTTACTTTTCAGTTTTGAAATAACAAAACATCAATTGCACAAAGTTACCTACCTAAATCACAAGCTTTAACTCCCAAGCCTCTTAATAAAGCTTTCTGTCCCTTCGCAAGTGTTAACCCTGACATTACCAAAAAGGCTACCCAAAATCAAATAAAATAAAATAAAAAGATAATCAATCACACTTCCATGAAACAAAGTCATAAGAGCTTATTTAAAAATTGAGGTATTTTTTACCTCTTAGCGAATAGCTCAATTCCAAACTTCCAATCTACAGCACTACATAATTGAGACATACAACCACCGATGAACAAATAACCCAAAAAATTGCTAACAGTTTCAATTAAAAATAAAAGCTGGTGATTATATAGCATCAGTATATAGCATTAAATCATCAAGCAACAGTATATGATGGTGAGTCTCTAGAAACATCAATAAAAGTTTCTGAAAAACAGCAAAAAAAAAAAAAACTACTTAAAAGTAATATATTGAATATCAACACATATAAAATAAGATTGGTCAAAAAATTAATTATAAAAGAAAAAGAAGCTGAATGGATAAATCTTTACCAAATTTGTGAGTACCCATATTTAGTATTCCGAACAATGAGTGCGGAGCTCAAAACAAGCAAATAACACCAAAAACCAAACAAGAAAAAATTAGTATATCAAGAGAAAAATAACGCCTAATAAAAAAGCAAACCTCAAAGAATTAATTTAAAAAAAAACTTAACTTGTTTTGAGGGTTTTCGTTGGCGGCTTCGGGAAGCTCACGCGGCAACGATTTCGGCCAAATGAGAACTCAAATTGCACAGTAACAAATGGCCTTAGAAATTGAATAAGACACAGCAAACTGACCAAGTGACAAATCCGTTCTCATCCGAACCGTAGCTAATTTATAATGAATATGAAAATGAGAGAAGTCAGGATCATACGAGGGCACAGCCAAGGAAAACAAATCTAGCAATTAGGCATGAATTAAAAGTTAGATAATACTCTTACACATTATTATTGAAGGCATTCATTGCAAAGATTATAATTCATTACCAGTGAAAGAAAAGAAAATCTATTTGATTGTCTCATACATCTAGTTCTTTAACATTTTAAAGCAACGAGTATCTAAATTTTAAGAATCCCATTACAATTTCCTTTGCATTGATTCTCTACTTTGGTGATTCTACAGTACGCTCCATAGCGGAATTGAAGACAAGTGACACACGTTGCTCTTTGGTCATAAAATAATTGTCCTCCCGAGTTAGTAGATTTGCATTGAAACGACCCGCCCCGCAACTCCCCAGGGCTAGTCTATCTAAACTCGTAAAATCGAAACTATTCTATAAAAATTTCGGCAGAGTCTCCCTTATAAATAAAACATATCCAATCCTGCAAATTATAAAGCAACACTCCCAAAATAATTTAATATCCAACCATCCTCCATAACCAACTTCTCAAATCAAAATATATCAAACATCATCCAAATCCTCCTCATATCAAAATACATCGATTATCCTTAATAACATAAAATAATAAATAAACACAGCTCGCAAAAATCTCAAATATAATAATAATTAAATCCACGACTCCTAGCACCATCACGTGGCCACAATATCACACTAACGTTCGCTACTGGGTTGACTGATGTACCTGTAAATCTCCTGAGGGGGGGGGGGAAATATAATAAAAGAGGGGTGAGTATAAAACTCAATGAGCTCAGTGAGTGGATAGTAGTTGCTGACAATTTAATAAATTTATTTAAAATCATTTAATCTTTCTAAACTCACTTTCTCAAATCAATTTCATAAATCAATTTATCAAAATATCATAAGAACTTGCTCAAACTCATTTAATGCAAATCAGTTCATTGAAACACTATAATACATATATTTGCATAAAATCGATGGAATCATATAATACTCATCATATCAAATACTGAATACTAAAAACTGTCATCAAACAAGTACCCAAGGAATAATCTGATCATATCCGGACCTCGACGGACGGGCAATGACGTACTATCTGGGTAACGTCACGACCCGGAGCTACAACGGATAGATGGGGACGATCTCATCTCATATCTCATATATCTGTACTGTGCATGCATAAGCCCCCAAAAGGCAAAAGCGCCCGAAGACACGGCCCAAAGCCTCTATGTGTGTCCCGACGGGCCCCAAAGGCCTCTATCTCATCTTATCTGTATCTCTTTTCTGTATCTCTTTATCTGGAGGGATGGGTACTGTCTAATGATTTCAAAATAACATTCATATACATGACCATATAATCTCATCTGAAATCTCATTTTCTTTATATTCAACATATCTCAAATCTGCTCAATTCTAATATCATGCTTTTACTCAAAAACGATAATAAAATTTAATCAAACTCATTCTCAATAACAATAAATACCGACACATAGAGAAAATCAATTTGCTGGAAAATCATTTAATCGAAGCATTAAATACTTATCATAAAATCAGCATATACTATGAAAATAAGTTTTGTATATTCCACTCACAGTGATGATGTCTAGACTCGGTATCAACAACGTCCGCGGGTTGATCCTCCCGAGTTAGTAGATTTGCATCAACAACTTTCATAACTGAAATGGGTCACAAATCATTAACCCAATGCTTCAATCTCATTTTTTCAAAAAAAAATTCATTTGTGGGTTTTAGTGTAATATATGTTCTTCTCTAATTTTACGTGCAAGTAAGAATATCATTTTAAAAGGAACTGTAAATAGCTTCCCTAGTTTTGAGCAAAATATTTAGGTCATTTGACATATAATGAGGTCCATTTCTCAATCCACTAGTTTTGGTTGTCATAAAATGTGATATACGCATAAACTGATGGGTATATAACTAAATGCACTGAAACTTTCAATCCTTCTAAGTCCTACAAAATATTAATAATTTTCCACACATAAAGCAAAAGAAAAATAATTAAATCACACTGACCTGATTATATAAATGAAAGTCCAGATTTTGCCTATAGAAAAAATATAAATATAATTAAACCTAAACAAATGGCAGAAATTTCTATGGAAAATTAAAGGGACTTAAATTGCACAGTAACAAATCATATTAGAAATTGAATAAGATGCAGCAAACGAACCAAGCGTCAAATTTGTTCCCTTCCGAATCATAGCTAATTTAGAATGAATATTTGAAAGTGAGAGAAGGCAGGATCACATGCGGGCACAACAACCAAGGAAAGCAGACCTAGCATTGGCAAGAATTTAAAGTTAGATAATACTCACACACAAAATTATTGGAGTTATTCATTGCAAGGATTACAATTTGTTACCAGTGAAGGAAAATCAATTTGAGTGTCAAATGCGTCTACCCCTTAACATTTTTAAGCATTGAGTCTCTGATTTTTAGGAGTCTTGTTACAATTTGTTTTGCATTCATTCTCTGCTTTGGTGATTCTACAGTACACTTCATAGCCAAATTGAAGATAAATGACACACATTGCTCTTTGGTCGTAAAATGTTTGTCCTCCTGACTTAACAGATTTGCATCAACAACTTCCATAACTGAAATGGTTAGGAAGTCATTAACCCAACGCTTTAATGTCATTTCTCCAGAAAAAACTTCATCTGTGGGTTTCTTTCGGGTAAATGTTTCCATTAACATAATCCCAAAGCTGTAAACATCCCCATTTGTGGATACTCGTCCTTCTCTTCCATACTCTATGGATTGCAACAATTACATAGTAAGATAATATAATTTATAATATTATGTGTAAATGAAGATCGAAACAAATAACATATCAGAAAGTATTAAAGAAATAAAAAAAAATTATTATGTAACAAACCTGGTGCCATATAGCCTATGGTGGCAAGTGTTTGTGTTTGAGTCAAAGATTGATCTTCTTTGAGTAAGGGCTTTGCCATGCCAAAATCACTCAAATGAGCAACCATATTATCATCTAACAATACATTACTGGGCTTTAAGTCACAGTGAATTATTGGGACTGAATAACCAAAGTGCAGATATTCCAAAGCTGATGCAATATCTATCATTATGTTCAATCTTTGAAAAATATCCAAAATGTAGTTGCTCGAATACAAACACTTCTCCAGACTTCCATGAGGCATGTATTCTAATACCAATGCTTTAAAATCATCATTTGAGCAACTGCTAATGATTTTTATAAGGTTTCGATGGCGAATATGTTTCATTATGCCACATTCAATGTCAAAACTCTTAAATGCTCCTCTATATTGTAGGTCAAAAACCTTTACTGCAGCCTCCATCCCATCATGAATTCTTGCCTTGTAAATAGAGCCAAAACCTCCTCTGCCGATTAGATTGTTTTCACTAAATCTGTTTGTAGCTTGAAAAAGTTCTAGGTATGTAAACCTTTTCTGATTTGCTACTAATGACATATTAGCATCATTCAGCTGTGATTTCCCTCCCTTTCGATATTTTAAGATCAACAAAACCACTACCATCATAAATATAGTACTCAATGGCACAACAATCCCTATGAGAATATCATTTTTCCCTGATATGTGGTTAGTTCTGCATGATAGGACTTGTAGATTGGGCATACCACACAATAATTCATTTCCCTTGAATGATTCAGCTGAGAAATTTCTAAAGGGTCCCTCTCTAGGAATCTCTCCTTCCAGTTTATTGAAAGAAACATTTATTTCTTTGAGATCTAACAGCTTCTCCAAAGATATAGGAATAGTCCCAGAGAGACTATTATTAGATAAATTTAAGGATTTCAAGCTTATCAAATCACCAATGGAATTAGGAATCGAACCTTGTAATCTATTATATTCTAAAAAGAGATATTGTAGATCTTTTAGGCCTCCGATTTTTGTTGGGATAACACCTGAAAAATTATTCATCGACAAATCTAGTTGTATCAAAACATTCAAATTTCTAATCTTTAATGGGAGCGGACCAGTAAAAAAATTTGAAGACAAGTTAAGGTGAGAGATATCTTTAAGGTTCCATAAAGTTGAAGGAATAGAAGTTAACTGATTGGAGCCCAAATAAAGCTTCCTTAGATTAGTGAGATTGCCAGAGCATGCTGGGACAAATCCAGAAAGCTTATTGCCGCCCAAGTCCAACTGAAACAGAGCAGCTAAACGACAAAGATTATCTGGGATTGATCCTTCCAATTGATTATCTTCCAAACTCAATAATTGAAGCTTTTGTAATTTTCCAAGAGCAATCGGAATTGATCCATTCAAGTTGTTTCCTCCTAAATAAATTGCTATCAAGTTGGTCAAGTTGCCGATCTCTTCAGGAATGCTGCCACTAATGTTGCAATTGGGCATATGAAAGTCTTCCATAGATTGAGAAAGATTACCTGTAACCCTTGGAAGAATGCCACCTAGTGGATTATTGGAGATGCTAAAATACTGCAAATACTTGCAATTTGACAACGAGGATAGAAAGCTCAATTCTGGAGTTGAAGATGTCAAATAATTATCATTTAAACCAAGCCACTTAAGGTTTCTTAAGTTGCCAAATGTGTTTGGAATAAAACCGGAGAAAGAGTTCATTTGCAAGTCTAGTGTGGAGAGCTTAGAAGTATTAAAGATGAAACTAGGAATTGTGCCACTAAAATTATTACCCCACAAGAAAAGTTCTTCAAGATTTGGAAGTCGGACGTCTGCGCTTGATGGAAGTCTTCCCGAGAGTGAGTTATTCTCAAGATAAAGTAATTTGAGTGTTGACACATTGAAGATTGTAGTTGGGACAACACCAACTAATTTGTTAAAACTAAACGCCATCCGTTCCAGATTATGGAGATTACCGATTTCATGTGGTATCTCACCTGTATTTTGAAAAAATAATTCAAAATTATTTTAAATAGTAAATTATACACTTTTATATCATGAAATGAGTATTTGTAATTAAAATTAGTAAATATGAGTTTAAGATTAATATTATACATAGATAAAATGTTAATAAATTATTAAATTTTTATTCTTTTTAATTAAATATAAATATTAATAATTTCAGTATTCATGTCATTATTAAATTAAAAAAAAACTACTCATTTTAATATTAATTTGAATTAGTAATATAATATTTGTATGAACATAAGAATTTTTTTCAAACTAAATTTTTACTTTATTTTTCTAGGTGCTACTACAGTGAATATAAGAATTGATATCATGGTGGAAGAATATTGATTTCATGAGGTATCTCAACTATATTTTGAAATAACTATATTAAGATTTGTTTAAGAGAATAAACAATACATAAAAACAAACTCAACTCTGTCACCACTCATCCATCAATGCTTTAGTATCTTTTAAGGCCTATTTGGTATTGAAGTTAAGTAGCTCTAGTTTTTAAGTTACAATATTAAAATATTTGATAAACAATAACTGTTGTTGTTTGGAACCAAAATTCTATCATAAATTTTCACCACATATTGATTTGATAAACTATATTCTGAATTATAAATGTTGTGCACACTTCCGAGAATTTATGATAAAAAATCTTACTAAAAGAATAAATATGTGGTGAAAAGTAAAAGACTAAGCTGGGGAATGCTAATATTAATTATAGGCGTAATAATAATGTGTACTGTACTACTCTATTTTTAACTATTATTTCAGTAAAATAAATTTGTTAGCCTATTTTTCATAATTATCAGCTGAAATACCACCGAGGACCAGTTCTCAATTTATTTAGTTGAAATGCTCAAACACTAAATTAAGGTAAAATATCACACTAACCTTCAAGATATTATAACTTATAAGATTGTGCATCATTGATTAAGGTAAAATATCACACGAGTGGATATAATATAAACTATAATAAGACGCACATTGCAGTCTGCTAAATTGAAGATCTAACTTTTCAAGCTTGGCCAAGTTACCGATTTCCTTTGGTATGGCTCCAGAGAAATCATTAAACCACAAAAATAAGATTCGCAAATAACTGCAATTTCCTAGATCGGAGGGTATTTCGCCGTAAAACATATTTTTGGACAAATTTGTTTGAATTTGAAGGGAGTTCGGCAGATAGTCTATTGACACTGAAATCAAGAACTTGTAAAGAAGGCATTTTGAATTTGAAAGAGGGGAAAGAACCAGAGATCAAGCTGTTGCAGCTGAAATAGATGTCCAACATAAGGAATGGTGGCCGTTTAAGAAATTGTTTATTAATAGACTATCTGCTGTAACATAATTTACAAAATTTTGCATAGTCTCATAGATTTCTAACAAATAACAAGATAATGTTAAATAGTGGAAATGACATGTCCCCATAAGAGAATTTATAATAGGAGATGTAAAATTTCGAATTTATAATGGGAGATGTAAAATTACGAAGAAGAGGAAGATTTCCCATATGCATGTCGTTAGGAAAGTTACCTGTCAAGTTATTTTTTGACAAATCCAAATTCGATAGAGAAGAAAGATTGAAGATTGATGAAGGAATGGTTCCAGTTAAGAAATTTTGTTGTAGCCATAAATCCTCTAATTCTGCAAGATTCCCCAGCTCCTCTAGAATTTCTCCTAAAAATCATGAGTAACATATGCGTTAACTATTTTAACTTATTAACCGGCGATGAAGAAGAAAAAAAATGAAATAAAAAAAGTTTTTGCCTGAAAAGAGATAAAAAAACAATTTATGAAAAAAAAATAAATAAAGTTTTTGTCAAATGACGAGATAAGCAGAACCAAACATGCTCTAAGGCTAGGATTTAATCTAGTTTAGATTATCACAAATTGTTGCTTGTTTCTGACTTCTTCTTCTCTACTACTTATTATATCACTAACTTTTGAATTTTTGGTATAAACATGAGCAAAGAAGAAACATTGCCAATTAATTCTTAATTCTTTTACGAATTTATATCATGGAATTAGATTAAAATTGGATGCACTATTGTCATTGGTATTCTGCAATAACAATTGACAGATGATGAAGTAGACAATATCAATTGAACACAATTTCTATTTGCAATCTCTGAAATTAATTTAACTTCACACACATATAAATATTGTTCCATCTTTCTAATTCTCCATATGATTTTGGACCCTAGAAAGACAATTAAAGAGAGAGAGAGAGAGAGAGAGAGAGAGAGAGAGAGAGAGAGAGAGAACAAACAAGAAAGAAAAGAAAAACATCTAACCCGCTTGATAGACTATCAAAATTTGTTTGAGAAGAAAATGCAATAGAAAAGAGAAACAGAAAAACTAACAAAGTGAAATAAATAGAAGGTTTACGCTTGTTTGACGTTCGTTAACCTTAGAGCCGTTACTCTTAGATTTTTAATTAGGCAATGAAACGATGTGTTTTAGTTTTAATAAGAAAAGTCTAAAATAATTTAAATCATAGCCTCAGAAAGGTATAAACGACATGTACCATGATCTTATACAAATTTAAGAAAGATTAGAATAGGATAAGATCCATGTGCTTTTATCTATTATATTTTTATTCTTATTAATTAAATATAAATATTAATAATTTCAGTATTCATGTCATTATTAAATTAAAAAAATAAAGAAACCTCTCATTTTAATATTAATTTGAATTAGTAATATAATATTTGTATGAACATAAGAATTTTTTTCAAACTAAATTTTTAGTTTATTTTTCTATGTGCTACTACAGTGAATATATGAATTGATATCACGATAGAATAATATTGATTTCAAGAGGTATCTCACCTGTATTTTAAAATAACTATATTCAGATTTTTTTCAGAGAATAAAACATAAAAACAAACTCAATATTGTCACCACTCATCCATCAATGCTTTAGTATGTTTTAAGGCCTATTTGGTATTGAAGTTAAGTAGCTTTAGTTTTTAAGTTACAATACTAAAATATTTGATAAATACTAACGGCTGTTATTTGGAACCAAAATTGATTTGATCCTCCACTATATGCAAATATATATATCTTAATAATATATGTTGTGCACACTTCGGAGAATTTATGATAGAAAATCTTACTAAAAGATCAAATGTGTGGCGAAAATTAAAGGCTAAGCCGGGGAATGCTAATATTAATTATGGGCGTAATAATAATGTGTATTGTACTTCTCTATTTTTAACTATTATTTCAGTAAAATAACGTTTTTAGCCTATTTTTCATATTTATCAGCTGAAATACCACCGACGACCAGTTCTCAATTTGTTCAGTTGAAATGCTCAAACATTAAATTAAGGTAAAATATCACACTAACCTTCAAGACATTGTAACTTATAAGATTGTGCATCATTGATTAAGGTAAAATATCACACGAGTGGATATAACATAAACTATAATAAGACGCACATTGGAGTCTGTTAAACTGAAGATCTACCTTTTCAAGCTTGGTCAAGTTACCGGTTTCCTTTGGTATGGCTCCAAAGAAATCATTAAGCCACAAAAGTAAGATTTGCAAATAACTGCAATTTGCTAGATCAGAGGGTATTTCTCCATAAAACATATTTTTGGACAAATAAAGTTCTTCTAAAAAAGGAAGATTGCTGCAAAATTTGCAGGGAGTTCAGCAGATAGTCTATTGACACTGAAATCAAGAACTTGTAAAGAAGGCATTTTGAATTGGAAAGAGGGGAAAGAACCAGAGATCAAGCCGTTGCAGCTGAAACAGATGTCCAACGTAGGGAATATGGCCGTTTAAGAAATTGTTTATTAATAGACTATCTGCAGCTGTAACATAATTTACAAAATTTTGCATAATCTCATAGATTTCTAACAAATAACAAAATAATGTTAAATAGTGGAAATGACATGACATATCCTCATAAGAGAATTTATAATGGGAGATGTAAAATTACGAAGAAGAGGAAGAATTCACATATGCATGTCATTAGGAAAGTTACCTGTTAAGTTATTGTGTGACAAACGTAAATTCGATAGAGAAGAAAGATTGAAGAATGATGAAGGAATGGTTCCAATTAAGAAATTATGTTGTAGCCATAACTCCTCTAATTCTGCAAGATTCCCCAGCTCCTCTGAAATTTCTCCTAAAATCCATAGTAACATATGCGTTAACTATTTTAACTTATTAACCAGCGATCAACAAAAAAAAAATGAAATAAAAAAAAAGTTTTTGCCTGATAAGAGGTAAAAAACAATTTATGAAAAAAAAAAAGTTTTTGCCAAATGACGAGATAAACAGAACCAAACATGCTATAAGGATAGGATTTAATCGAGTTTAGACTCTCCTTTTTGAAATCAAAACACTTCTTTTTTTCATGCCTAAATAAACGTCTGAACCTAACCGCCATATCACAAACTGTTGCTTGTTTCTGACTTCTTCTTCCCTACTACTTATTGTATCACTAACTTTTGAACTTTTGGTATAAACATGAGCAAAGAAGAAACATTGCTAATTAATTCTTAGTTCTTTTACGAATTTACGTCATGGAATTAGATTAAAATTGGATGCGTTACTGTCATTATTATTCTGCAATAACAATTGATAGATGAAGTAGAGAATATCAATTGAACACAATTTCTATTTGCAATCTCTGAAATTAATTTAACTTTTCACACTTATAGATATTATTCCATCTTTCTAATTCTCCATATGATTTTGGACCCTAGAAAGACAATTAAAAAAAAAAGAACAAAAAAAAGAAAGAAAAGAAAAACATCTAATCTGCTTGATAGATTATCAAAATTTGTTGACTGATCACAAAATAGAAGAAATGCAATAGAAAAGAGACAGAGAAAAACTAACAAAGTTAAAGAAATAGAAGGTTCATGCTTGTTAGACGTTCGTTAATCTTAGAACCGTTATCCTTAATTAGATTTTTAATTAGGCAATGAAACGATGTGTTTTAATTTTAATAAGGAAAGTCTAAAATAATTTAAATCATAGACTTAGAAAGGCATTGTTGAGAATCAAATAAAACGGCATTGAATGAAGCTTTCAAAGACAGAATCCGCACTTGTCAAAGAGATAATCTACACTTGTCAAAGACAAGATCCGCGCCGAACGGATTGACATACTTCCTTCCGTATTCACATATGTAATCTTTGAAAAAATGTAGCCTCTGCATCTATAAATACCTCTCAGTGTATAATGTTTTATTTTAAGAAATGAAAACACGTTTCTTCATGGTATCAGAGCCATGAATACGCTCAAGTTTCTTCAAGTTCCGCTACTCTGTTTGTAACAAAAACAGAGGAAACCAAATTCCTCCCGCAACCATTTTTCCCACCATTTCCTTTCTTAAACCCATTCCTATCATTACATATATCCATGCCGATCAAGAAACAAGCCACCCATACGTAAAAAACGTGAGTTTACAAATTTATCAACAATCCCATCAATTTTCCAAGAGTGTGTTCCTCAAAAACGAAGAATACCATCAAATTTTTCAGTTTCCAGTGAGGAAACTGTAAAAATTTTGCATTTAAACACATTTCCACGCGCTCACACGCGCCCCCCGAAGCCACGGCCATTCAACCACGCGCCTCTGTCATCATTCACGCGCTCTCACGCGCTCCAGAGGTTGAAGAAGAAGTCAGCCGACATGTCGTTTTTTATCTCCGGTGTGCAGCAGTAAAAAACGACGTGTCGTTTTTTATTATATTAAAACCGACATGTCGTTTGTAAATTAGAGATAAAACGACGTGACGTTTGTTCTCCAGAAGTGCAGCAGGATTAAAACGACATGTCGTTTATATTCTACCATAACCGACATGTCGGTTTTTCAAGCAGTGGCCAAACGACTTGTCGTTTTGTTATCTAAAAAGGTTATTTTTTTTCTTCTTTCAATCTAGACGGAAAAAAAAACAAAGAAAAAAAGAAAAAAAAGAAAAAAAAAGAAAAGAAAAGAAAAGAAAAAAAAAGGAAAAAATGGAGAAAACTCCAACTGAATCTCGTCCTGTTGTCATTCAATCTGTTCAATCTGATGGAGTATTTAATGCTGGAATTATCCTCACTGAGACAAACTACGATGTTTGGTCTCAAATAATGGAGATGCATCTTGCAGAAAGAGAAAAACTCTCATATATTCGTAGAAAAGCCATCGAGGAATCTTGAAGGAATATGAGAAATGGTATAGTGAGAACCAAAAAGTAAAAAGATGGTTACTCATATCCATGTCTCCGGAGATCATGAAGCGATATTTACGAATTCCTACAGCCTACGAAATCTGGGATGCATTATCAAAAGCATTCTATGATGGAAGCGATGAATTACAAGTTTTCACTCTAAACCAGAAGGCATTCTCTACCAAGCAAAATGGACAACCACTCTCTAAATTCTATGGAGAATTGATCGAAATATTTCGAGAACTTGATCACCGAGATAAAGTGGTCATGAAGGATCCAGAAGATGTTGTAATATACAGAAGGTCTGTTGAAAGATTGAGAGTGCACATTTTTCTTGCTGGGCTAGATGAAGAATTTGACCAAGTTCGTGGAGAAATTCTACGAAAAGAAATTATCCCAGACTTGGAAGAATGTTATTCTCTGATCCGAAGAGAAGATGTACGGCAAAGCAAACTAAACAAGAAGGTCGACTCAGAAACGTCTGCTATGATAGCACGACAACAGCCTCAAAGGAAGTTTGTTGACAAGTCATCACTCTATTGCACTCATTGTAGAAAGAAGGGTCATACGAAAGAACAATGTTTTGAAATCATTGGATATCCTGACTGGTGGGATACTCGAAAGAAGAATACCAAGCATGGATCAAAAACTGCAGTAGCTGAATCCACATCCACTACAGATCTTAGAAAAGAATCTTCAAATCGCAACCTCTCGTAAGGCCCTTAAAACTCTTACACCGTTATTAATAGTACATGGATAATTGATTAAGATCATATGACTTTTGATTCTCAACAAGTTTCTCAATTGAAACCATCTTCACAAAAACATATTTCCACTGCAAATGGAACCACAACCTCAGTTATTGGGGAAGGATCTTTACAACTCACAAATGAATTAAATTTAGACTCTGTGTTAATTGTTCCATCTTTAGATTATAATCTTTTATCTGTGTCTCAATTAACCACTTACTTATCATGTGTTGTAATTTTTTGGCCTGATCATTGTGTGTTTAAGGACATCCAAACGAAGCAAACGATTGGTTATGGTATTAGACGAGGCAACTTGTACTACTTGGAGATGTCATCAACAAACACCGGAAAGCTAAGCCCTGCGCTAGTCGCAGATAGTTTCATAAAAAAAGGGAATTCAGAAATCTGGTTATGGCATGAGCGTTTAGGGCATGTGTCATTTGGTTACTTAAAAAAATTATTTCCTAGTTTGTTTCTGAAATTTGATGTTTGTAACTTTAAATGTGATGTTTGTGAACTTTCAAAAAGCCATCGAACTACTTTTCCATTGTCTTTAAATAAAAATCCAGTTCCTTTCATGGTAGTACATTCTGATGTATGGGGGCCATCTAAAGTTTCTACAATTGGAGGTGCTCGTTGGTTTGTTACATTTATTGATGATTGTAGCAGAATGACATGGATTTTTCTGATGAAATCAAAAGACGAAGTAAACTCTTTATTTCAAAGATTTCATAAGATGGTGACAACTCAATTTCAGACACAAATTCGAGTTCTACATACTGATAATGGAGGCGAGTATATGAGCACAGCAATTCAACAGTTTCTGAAATCACAAGGATCTGTCCATCAAACCACTTGTGTGGGGACACCCCAACAAAATGGCGTTGCTGAACGAAAAAACAGACATTTACTAGAAGTTGTTCGAGCATCACTAATCCAAGCCCACATGCCACTATCTTATTGGGGAGAAGCACTGGCATCCGCAGCATACTTGATCAATCGAACACCTTCAAGCTCCCTTGGATTCCAGACTCCTTTCCAAGTTCTGAATGATGCTATTATGTCACCAAATGTGCCGAATCTACCCCCACATGTGTTTGGCTGTGTTGCCTTCGTTCATTTGCCGCAACAAGACAAATTATCTCCTCGAGCACTACGTTGTGTGTTTATAGGGTATGCCTTACATCAAAAGGGATACCGATGCTATCATCCACCATCAAGAAAAATATACATCACCATGGATGTCGTTTTTCATGAAGATATCATGTACTACTTGTCAGAGTCTGAATTTCAGGGGGAGTATAATGAAGAGGAAATTCATACTCTTACATATTTTCCACCTGAAAAAAGTCAATCTTCCATTGAAATAGTAAACCTTCAAGATATTGGAAAAGCAAATGGTGATGATTCTCAGGCTGAGATAAGTGAAGACACATTTGGGGAGCACAATAACTCAGACACAACTGCAATCGAGAATGAGTCACATGAAGAAATACCTAACCAATCGTCTGCAGAGGATGTTCCTACCACAAGTCCAATTAGAAGAATTCTTCCCCAGCGTCAAAATAGAGGTATCCCTAAACCCACATATGAGCCTGACTTCTCTAGTAGAGTCAAATACCCTATGAGTCATTTTGTGTCTAACCATCGCTTGTCAGAATCAACACAGTCATTTGTGAATCAATTATCTGCTGTATCTATTCCTAACAGTGTGCAGGAAGCTTTAAAAGACTCAAAGTGGAAAGCGGCTATGAATGATGAAATGAGATCTCTTCAGAAAAATCAAACATGGGAACTAGTTGATCTTCCACCAGGAAAGAAACTAGTGGGTTGTCGATGGATCTACACTATAAAGTACAAAGCAGATGGCTCTATTGAACGATACAAAGCAAGACTCGTAGCTAAGGGTTACACCCAAACCTACGGGATTGATTATACTGATACGTTTGCACCGGTAGCAAAAATTAATACTATTCGTATCTTATTATCATTAGCAGTCAACTTGGATTGGCCGGTGCAACAGTTCGATGTAAAGAATGCTTTCCTCCATGGAGACCTGTTTGAAGAAATTTATATGGACCTGCCACCAGGATGCAGTGGACCAGAACGACTCAATCAGAAAGTATGCAAATTGAAGAAATCATTGTATGGGTTGAAGCAATCCCCAAGAGCATGGTTCGGGAAATTCACAAAGGCTATGGTTCGTTTTGGGTATAACCAAAGCAATTCAGATCATACCTTATTCATTAAAAAACGACAAGGTAAAATCACTGCCCTTATTGTCTATGTGGATGATATGGTAGTTACAGGCAACGACAAGGAAGAAACAGATGCTCTTCAGAAGTACTTGTCAAGAGAGTTTGAGATGAAGGATTTGGGTGCCTTAAAATACTTTCTTGGAATTGAGGTTTCTCGATCTAAGGGAGGAATCTTTCTGTCTCAAAGGAAATATGCCTTAGATCTATTGCACGAAACGGGAATGACAGCTTGTCAGCCTATTGACACCCCAATAGAAGAAGGACTGAAGTTTTGTATTACCTCAGACCAAGTTCCAGTAAACAAAGGAAGATATCAAAGGTTGATTGGAAGATTGATGTACTTGTCCCACACAAGGCCAGATCTTGCTTATGCATTGAGTGTTGTAAGTCAGTTTATGCATAATCCCGGAGAACAACACATGAAAGCAGTAATGCGGATCCTGAGGTACCTGAAGACAAATCCAGGAAAAGGAATCTTATTTTCCAAAAATGAAGATTACAGCAACATAGAAGTTTATACTGATGCAGATTGGGCCGGGTCAGTTAGTGATAGACGCTCTACTTCAGGATACTTTACCTTTGTGGGAGGAAACCTTGTCACATGGATAAGCAAGAAACAACATGTCGTTGCCCGTTCGAGCGCTGAAGCAGAATATCGAGGCATGGCCCTTGGGGTATGTGAAGGGTTATGGATAAGTTTTATCTTATACGATTTGGGCTATCCATCACAACAACCAATACAACTATCTTTGTGACAACAAAGTGCACGAGATATTGCTCATAACCTTCAACACGATCGAACAAAACATGTCGAGGTAGATAGATTTTTCATCAAGGAGAAATTAGATGAAAAATCCTAGAATCAAAATTCGATCAGAAGATCAACTTGCAGATATTTTAACGAAGGCCATTTCAAGCAGGGCATTTACAAAATTCCTAGACAAGTTGGGTATGCAAGACATCTATGCACCAGCTTGAGGGGGAGTGTTGAGAATCAAATAAAACGGCATTGAATGAAGCTTTCAAAGACAGAATCCGCACTTGTCAAAGAGATAATCTACACTTGTCAAAGACAAGATCCGCGCCGAACGGATTGACATACTTCCTTCCGTATTCACATATGTAATCTTTGAAAAAATGTAGCCTCTGCATCTATAAATACCTCTCAGTGTATAATGTTTTATTTTAAGAAATGAAAACACGTTTCTTCAGGCATAAACAACATGTGTCATGATCTTGTACAAAATTTAAGAAAGATTAGAATATGAGAGGATCCAAATCCCTTTATCTATTATAATTTTCTGTTTATTCAAAGTTACTGTCAACATTTATTATAAGGTTTCCAATTAAAATGCTTAAACAAAATTGATTTTCAAGCAAATAAACACCTGCTATGCTAGGAACGAGCGCACGGTGGTTGAGGTAAGACATTCAGAGTGATAACTAAAAAAATGACATAAATATAAATCATACATACCTTGGAGTTTGTTTTGGTCAAGATATAAATACTTAAGCTTGGTCAAATTGCCGATTTCTTTCGGTATGTCTCCCGAGAAGTAATTGATCGACAAAGATAATGTTTGTAGATGTTTGCACCTTGATAAAGTCGATTGGATTTTTCCATCAAAGTCGTTTTCGTCTAGAAAGAGGATTTCCAGAAAAGGAAGGTTGTTGCAAATATTTTCCGGGAGTTCACCTGGGAGTTCACCAAATAATATATTATATTCATTATTCACAACGAATATTATCTAGTTAAGAAAACTTGCGCAAGATGGAGGAAGGGGTTGGACTGGAGAGGGATTTATAGCTAAGATAAAGTGTTTGAAGTGAAGACGGATTCCCAAGTTGAGAAGGAATGATGCCTCTTAAGAAATCATTTGTTAGCGATGGCATCACCAACTATATAAAGATAAACAGTGATTTCATCTAAAATATTTTATGTTGATGTCACAAATGCATATTATTAGCAAAGACTACCTGTCAAGTTATTAACTGACAAATCCAAATTCGATAGAGAAGAAAGATTGAAGATTGATGAAGGAATGGTTCCAGTTAAGAAATTATTTTGTAGCCATAACTCCTCTAATTCTGCAAGATTCCCGAGCTCCTCTGGAATTTCTCCTAAAATCCATGAGTAACATATACGTTAACTATTTTAACTTATTATTAACCGGCGCTCAAGAAGAAAAAAATGAAATAAAAAAAGCTTTTGCCTGAAAAGAGATAAAACAAAATTTACACAATAGAATTAAATAATTATAGGCTGACAGGATGAATAAAAGTGAGACATTATTAATTTTCATCAACTAATTAAACTCATTGATCATACCTTGGAGTTGGTTCCCATGAAGATATAACCCGATAAGCTTTGTCACGCTGCCAATTTCTTTTGGTATGGTCCCAGAAAAATCATTAAGCGATAAAGATATGTTTCGCAGCCGTTTGCAGTTTGATAAAGTGGTATCTTGCCATGAAACATGTTACTTTTAAGAAATAGGGATTCCAAATTGGAAAGGTGATTGCAAAAATTTGGTGGGAGTTCGCCAAATAGTGTATTGTTTGTAAAATAAATAGAAAGTAAAGAAGACATGTTGAAGATAGAGGCGGGAATGGAACCCGAAAACCAATTAAAACTGAGATCAAGTGTTTGAAGAGACGAGAGATTCCCAAGTTCAGAAGGGATAGTGCCTGTGAGATTTAACCCAGATATATTCAAGGCTGTCACTCTATGAGTACGGACATCACAAGTGACGCCCGTCCAATTACAGACAGAGCTACTTGTGTTCCAATTTCTAGCCAAGAAATTGGCTGGATCATCAGTTACATGACCT